>JALPQD010000174.1:2643709-3243709 GCA_023101885.1 Typhlomys cinereus
GCTAAAGGGATCCCAAAGGGTGCAATCGGGGACAATGTGGCATTCCCTAAAATTTGGGCAACTTCTAAGATAAAGTGTCTCTTTGATTCTGTGTTAGAGCCGGGGTGCAGTGCGTGTAGCCCAGACACGAGGAAAGAAACCTCCCGCAGCTCCCTTTAAAGAATGGAGACTAAGGATGAGATCATTCTCTGAATAAAAAGTGGAGCTGCGTCCAAGACGGGAGACCTGGCTGCGCTCCAGGCGGCTTCCTTTCCTCACTCAACAGTCCCAACTCAGACATGCTGGGGAAGGCAGGGCTGACCCCAGGGTCCATGCTCAGGGCTGTGGATTTGGGCTTTCTCTGCCCATAAGGCCCACCTCATGGGGGGCTGTGGAGGTGGAGTTGCTGGTTGGCTGCCCCCTCCCACCCACACTGTCCACTGTGATCCTATGCGACTCCATTTCTAGGGCCCATGGGCAGGGAGGATTCCCCCAAGCTGCCGGAGTCCAAAGACAGCTCACACCTACTATTTATTCCTGTGTCTTTGACAAGACTCATAGGATTGAGTATAAACCCCAGGGGAAAACAACATGAGGGCGATTTGAAGAGGTGAGCTCTCTTGGAGGCTGGTGCACCTGTGACCAGAGCAGAGCTGGGAGTGTCAGGACTGTTAACTTTTGGGTCCCAGCTTGGAGTGAGAAGAGAGTTGAATTTAGTTCTGGGCACCTAGAAGAGGAGGAAAAATCTTTTCATGGCTCTTCAAGACTCGAACTCGGCACAGAAAAACTGAAGCCTGAGGGAGATGATGGGAGAGACTAAATCAAAGTCAGACTCTCCTGCCCTCGGCCCCTTTTAAGATACTGTTTATTTTGCATTTGGGCAGGGACATGGAATTATGTAGTGAATAACTTTCTCTCTCTCGGGGGGTGGGAGGGGCAGACCTTACACAACTGTAGAGAAGGCCACAGAAAATCTCAGGATTGTGGCAGGAGTCAGTCCAAGAGACACAGCTGTCACTGCAGAGAGGGGCCAGAGCTAGCCCAAGCATAGTTTTATAGCTGAAGAGACTTCAGAATCCTGTCTCCTGCTTTCCCAGGAGAGTGACGGATGTGCTAGACAGTGCTTACAACCGCAGCCATGAAGGCCAGCCAGGAATGACGGACAGGCCTACCCAGAAATAGATGAGCCAGAATCTAGCTCTCACTTGTGCATGCTCCGGGGAGAGGGTCACGTCTGGACAGACAATTAGAACTCTAGGCACGTTCTGATGTGCGTTGGCCCTTTGGAGGTGGCGCTCCGTGGTGGCCTGTGCCCTCCAACCCATCCCCCCCTTTGCAGTCACCACTCGCTCTGTTGGCGCTTTCTGACTCCACTTCCCTGTCCAGCCTCTGCATCCTTATCCCCACCAGTCTTCCTCCCTCGGATGCTTTATCCTCTATTCTCACTCCCCTTCCCTCTAGGCCCCCCACCTTCAGAGCTTTGGACTTAACACTGCCTCAGTCACCCATATCAGATGACCCTGAGTTGGGGTGTCTGTATTTTTAACCCACCAGACACTCAAAGCTCCCGGCTACTGAAACTTGAGGAGCTGGCCCCTCCCCCCCCCCCCGCCTCCCCCTCCTCACACTCACTCTCATACCCCTAGCTCCTCCCTCCATCTTCCAGTTCAGCTCCGTCAGCAGCCGGGGAGGACCCCACACCGATAGTCCTGTCCCTAAGCGACCTTGGGTGGAAAGAGGGAGAGGAACCAGAGAGAGCTTCGGAGGGGCCTAATGTAGGGGAAGGTGGACTGACTATGCCTTCCAGTTGGAGGGTCTTTGCTAGTCTGTGGCTAGCAGCTCACCCACCAGGTCTTCTTCCTCCATAATCCCTTCGTGTTGTCTTGTCGCGCATTTGGTTTTGTTCCAGTCTTCACTCCTTAACACTACTAGCCTCTGAAGGGGCGACAGGCGCATGACCTGGACCGAGACCTTAGCTTCCCCTCTGAAGTAGGATGGAATTGTAGGAATGTATTGTCAATTCAGTGATGGTGGTACATGGCTCTTATCGCAGTGTCAGGTATGGTGCGCATCACCTAATACATACGTTTTGTTTCTAGTAGCAGCTAACGATTTCTTCCCCATTTCCATAGTCTGTGTTTTAATGGGCAGATAGCTCTGAAAGATTCCCGAGAATGAGAGGGCCACGGAGCAAAGCAGAGGTTCTTGCAGCGCAGAGGTGAGTTAGTGAAGGGGAAGAAAAGGTAGAAGGACCCCAAGAGAAGAGTTGGCAGGAAAGAAGCTCTCCGGGCCTTCTCACTAAGACCAGGCCTGCAGAAGGCCTGCGCCCACGACCCGGGCAGGACTCAGTAGTGCAGCGCCTGCCTGGCACTGCCTCTGTTTCAATGTTATGCCACAGAGAGAAGGCCAAAGAGAGAGAACTGATATGCTGTCATGGGGGAGGGATGCCCCACATTATGTAACCTTTCCTAAATCACTGAACATTCCTTGAACTTTAGAATTTTTTCCCCTCTTCTAAAAAACTCTGTGGACTTAATCGGCCTGAGGAAATCCAAGGCCGGGTCAAGATGATTTGTTTTTTTTCAACCACCAACCCTGAGTGCGGGATCAGGGATAGCCACTGTGGCCTCTACACAGTGTATGGCTCATTTTTCTGTCACCAACGCCAATCCTTCTCTGAGGCCAACTGGACCTCAAGCACAGGTTGTTTGCCACCTTGCTCCTGCAGAACATCAGAATGACTTTAAGATGGGGCTCTCCCTAAGGCAACGACACTGGGTTCTCCCTCCCGCCTAGCCTCTTCTCAGGCATATAAAGGATTTTGCTTGTTTAGCTGCTATTGAAGGTGTGGGGAGGGAGCCTTACAGCAATTTCTATTTCCCCCAATCAGAATTCGACAGCGTCTAAGCCAGGTGAGGGCTAGTACCAAATGTTTACTCTTTAGACTGGTTATTGCATTCAACAAGCTCGTAGCCCTTTTTGCTGGGTGCCAGCCAACCCAGGCTGGGCTCCCCCTGAACCCACCCCATTCGCCTGTTTGCTCGATGCTCTTGATCCGGCCTCCAGGTAACGCCCGGCTCCTTCAGTCCAGGGTAATTGGACCCATCGTACTCTGCCCTTTGCTCAGCTCTCTAACTCAGATGTTGTGTTTAGTCTCAGTCCTGGCTTTGGTGACACTCTTCTGCCGCTGTTTAGTAGTATGTCTCCTTCTCCAGCCAGCCTGAAGAAGAGACAGAGTGAACTGGAGAAGGCAGTAGGCAGAAGCCCAGGGGAGCGCAGCGGAAGGGCGGACAGGGAAAGGCGGAAGGCCTGCCGTGTGGACCACAGCCCTGAATATTGGAAGGAACAGGGTGGTAGAGTCAGGAATGGAGGTCTGGGATCCGGAACAATACATGGCAGACAACGAGGTAGGAAAAAACAGTGGATGTGGAGGAACCAGATGGGCTGGGAACGCTTCGTAGGGGCTGGCAATCATCGGAGCAGGGTCCAGGAGACTCTCACCTCCAGGCCGTCTACGGATGATGAGTTTCTGATTTCATCATATAGGAAGATGACAACGCTTGTAGGGTACGGCACAGAACCACCAGTGTATCCTGCAGAGGGTGAGAGTTGGTCAGTATGGCTGAAAACAGGGCCAGAGAAGGGTAGGCCCAGACATGCGCGCTCCTGGTGAAATGACCGGATGCTGGAGACGGGTAAGTAAGACAACTGATCTTACCTTTGAGGCCAAGAGCCCGGCGGGCTAAGATATAGGAGTGAAGAAAAGAGACACCGGACGATATCAAAAGTAACAAGATAACGTGACAAACGTCATGTCCAGAATTCCATGTAATGCCCAGGAAATTCCTGGAGCTACGGACTCTAGGCTTTACTTCTACAGAAGGGGGGTCGCTGGAGCAGGTGGGTCTATCTGAGACAGACTTGAGACATCTAGTACGGAGCTGTCCTGCTAGGGAGTCCATACAACTACATGTATGTACATACGGACTCGCATATTATAAAAATAGATGCATTATTTGTTCTTTAGGGACCAGAAAGATGAACTTGAAGAGCTTGAGTCAGTTCTACAGTTATTCTCTTGGGTGAAAGAGAGAGGAGATAACCTAAACCAATAGCACTGTTCAACAAAAAACAATGCAGTTATGTGTGAAATTTAAAGTTTTCTAACACTCATACTAAGATAAATGAAATTAAACAGCTCAAATTAGTTTTAATACTTGTAAAATATTATGTTTATTTATTAGAGCAAGAGGAGGCATGCACCTACTTGCTGTGGTGTATGAGTGAAGGTCAGGTAACTTTTGGAAGTCAATTCTCTCCTTTCACCATGTGGACTTCCAGGGATTGAATTCAGGTTACCAGTTTGCAAGTAGACACTTTATCCGATGAGCCATCTGCCCGGCCTCCATACCTTCATTTAACCCAGCATATCCAGAATGTTACCACTTCAACATGTTCATAATCAATATAAATGTTAGTTTTGTTTTTTGTTTTTGAGACAGAGTCTTGCTATATGGCTTTGAACTTGTGGTATTCCTGCCTCAACTCTTTGCGTGTTGGGGTTACAGGCATATGCCCCCATGCCAATAGATGGAAAGATTACTGATGACACAGTTTATTCTTTTCATCTAAAATCTTGGCAATCTAGTGGGTATCTTGCACTGGTGCTTCTCTCCACCCAGATATTAAATTCTCTTTCACCCCATCTCTTCTCTCTCTCTCTCTCTTCTTTTTGGAAAGGGTCTCATAGCCCAGGATCATCTTGAACTTGTTTCATAGCTAAAAATGACCGTGAACTTCTGACTCTCCTGTCTCCACTTCTTATATATTGGGATTACTGGGATTACAGATGTGAACTGCCATGCCAGCTTTCAGATACTATGTTTTTTATGCTTAACAGGAAATTCAATAAAAAAGAATAAAACTGTCTTTTCATGTCTTTCTTTTTTGAAATGGAATCTTATTATTATTGTTAATCAGTTGGCCTCAAATTCATGAATCTCCTACTTAGTCTCTCAAGTAGCTAGGATTACACATATGTGTTATTACACCCATCTAAAATTATATACAGATTTTTTTTTCTGAGACAGAGCCTTATGTAGCTCAGGCTGGCCTCAAAATTATGTAGATGAGGATGGCCTTTAACTTCTGAGCTCAGTCTTCACCTTTCAAGTGCTGAGTGTGCCACAGGAGTATGCCACCAAGCTCATTTTTATATATAAACATTTAATGATGTTGCAGTGAATTAAAATTAAAACTCAGTTTCTAAAGCTCATTAGCCCTAATTCAAGAGCCTGAAGTCATGAATGGACAGTGGCCACCAATATAGGACTGTGCAGGGCTAGGCCAGGGTTCATTCTGTAGATACATATCACACTTCACGAATATAAATATTGATAGAACATCTGGCTTCCCCCTGATTGAACGTTACATGTGTCCTCTGAAGCTATATTATATGGTATGTGGTATAGGATCTCAAAATAGTTATGATATTAGTGCTAAGGACTAGAGTCAATGTATATATAAAAGGTTGGGGAGTGTAGATAGTGTTTGATTCCATTTGCTACAGATATTAATAGCAACAAGAACAAATGTACTGTTGACAAAACATCCACCATGGTTCAAGCTTGCTCAGTGCTTCATATCTAGTTCTGTATGTGAAGGTTTTTTTTTTTCAATGCTGCGGATCAAACACAGGACCTCGCATGTAATATATGTGTTCTAGCACTGAGGGAACCAGACAATAAGAACTTAAGTATGTTTACATATATACACACTAAAGTACATTTGCATAAATATAACAGATGATCAAGCTAAGCACAAACTTTGCCTTTTGTTTTGTTTTGTTGTTTGTTCATTTGCTTGTTTGTTTTGAAAGTGTCTCGCTCTTGTAGCTCTGGCAGACCAGACCGGCTTCTGACTCATAATGGTCTTCTTGCCTTTGCCTCCCAAATGTTGGATTATAGGTGTGTGCTGCTATGCTACTACTGCTGTGGTTATGTCGGTCCTAAAAATGTATTCTTGCACAGCTGTACTACATGCCATCATACAAATATTCCACATTAATAAAACACTACTAAGTCTGCCACATTTGCAAGTCTAATGGCTTGTGATTACTTGGCACAGCCAAGTACAGAAGGCTCTTCTTAAGCCGCCGGGTGTGTAGCTTCATTTATTCAGGAATCGCCTAGCTAGTGACTCTCCTGTTCAAACACACACTTCTCCCCGCTTCCTCTCCCGTGCTCCCCCAGCAGCCAGAGTTCTGTCCTAGCGTCCCCTCCCTTACTCACTTGACTGGGTACATTCGCAGGGCCAGATCCATGCCTGGAGTGTAGGACAGGAATGCTGCCAGGAAAGTCTCCTCTAGCAGTCCGAATATTAGGACCCTTGTTTCTGGGAAGAAACACTTATGAGTGTGATGAAGGTGAGGAGGAAAAGGTAGGGAGCATGGTCTGGTGGTGTGAGAAGTTTGGGAAAGAGTTGGGTGGGCACTTACTTCATGCCTTGTCTGAAGAGTGAATTTCGGCGGGTCTTGCAGATTATGAGGTCAGCCCACTGCACAATCACAATGCTGATAAAGAAGGCAGTTTGACAAATGAACTCTACCACCTTCCGCTGCTCAAAGGTCTGGGGAGGTCAGAGAGATGACATCAGGATGAGAAAGGGCTTAGACAGTATCAAAGACTTCTTGTTTCTCCTGCCTTTCACGATCTGGAGGCCGAGTTACATTTTCCCTCTCTGGATTCTTCCTTTTCGTATTGTTTTGTGACTTACTTGCGTATTTTCTCTGCTTGACAGAAAGCTCTTCAAAAACAAGGGACCTGGGCTTGTCTCTCTTGTATCCCTTCCCATGTTTAGTCCACTGAATGGCAGGTAGCGCGCCTCAGGAAATAATTACTAAGTTAGAAATGTGGCATAAAAGAAGGTGGACTTTAAAAAGCAGAGTCAAAGGTCGTAGGTCAGAAAGAAAGGTAGGGCCAGAGGGCAACATGAATACAGAGGATGAAGGACTCCTCTCAAACAGTGCTAGATAGGAGGCTGAGACTGTAGCTCAGTGGTAGAGTTATTATCTAGTATGCTTTGAAGGGTGAGACAGGTAGTAGGAGACACTTACTCATTCCATATAAGCAGCTTAGCCTCTGGTAGGAGCCATAAATATGCTAAGTGTGCCAATATAATAGATACGCTGTAAAAAAGAGGCCGAGAGGGCTACAAAAAATGCAGAAGACATTCATCCAACTTAGACTGGGAAAAAAACAGGTTAGAGAAAATAGCCTATGCTAAAAAAAAATTTATAAATAACGCATAGGTAATAAGAAATCAAAAATAGACTATTAAGATATCCCATGTAAAGCCACATGGAATGTGGCCAGAGTTGTACTTTATTAATAAACAAAGGCTAAAACTTGATGAGCCAGCCTCGCCCCTCACTGAGAAGTTAGTGGCAGTTGATGGTGCTTGGGAAGGAGAGTTATTTTCTTTTGGGGTGGAGCTGCTCGGTGGAAGGCTCCACACGAGTGCACACATGGGCTGGACAAATGGGACTCAGTGGGTTAATTAAAAAAAAAAAAGGAGGGGAACATGTTGGGACTCAGAGGTAGTAAGAGTGGTAGTGGGAGCGGATAGGCTCAAGATACATTGTACACATACATGAAATTGTCAAAGAATGAACAAAAACATTATTTTAACAAAATGACGAAATGATGAATTAGGATGAGACCAGTCAGCAGGTGTGTGGGCAGCAGGTCACGTGACTATTATCTGTATCACAGTCAGCTCGCTGCCCGCCGCATGGGACACTTCCCTGCTTCTGTCCTTGCCCGCAGTTTAGGTTTTTTTTTGGATTTAAACATTTACACTGAGGACCTTTCCATTACCATAGTCTCACAGCATTATCATTTCTTTAATCTTCTCCTCTCATCCTGTTGTCCCCCACTCCCTAAGTGGACTGCCTGCTCCTAAAGTTAAACTTTAGATATGATCCTGAATCCATTTCTAGTACCAAACGAGTTCTCTGCAATTCTAATTTCAGGCATATGTTCTTCATCTTTTATCTTTCCCTCTCACTCTAGTATCTCAGTTGGATTTAAAAATCAGTTAACCTCATGTTTTATAAGCACACGTAAAATATACATAAATAAATATTTAAATAAAATACCTTGGTCATTTTTTTTTTTTACTATTATGGTCCCAGGGCTTGGCTCAATGGGATTAATGGTGAAAGCTCCTTAGAGGGCAAGAGGCCATTCTTGATCCTAGTAGTAAATAATGTGCTTTCTGGGAGGGCAGCTGTATACTAGATGAAAATTAGTATGGAGGAGACTTGGAACCCACATTCATGGAATTTATTCCTCAAGGAAACTGCCCTCAGCTCATTTTTATAACACTTTATGATAGCGTCAGTGTAAAAAGGATATCCTTATATCAAATTATTTTTAATTATTTTATTAAATAATCTTAGTTGCATGGATAAGGTCTGAGGCTTGATTTTAGGGTTGAGATGTTGGCAGGGTGGACAACAGGAGCTCTGGGCGTCATCAGCTCCCCATCAGATTCAATTGGCAGAAGTCAAGAAGCCACCAGTGGAAAGATGTAAGAGGCATCTTTCCAACAACTCACATTTGAATACGCTTTAAAAAAATACAGTCTCACTATATAGCTTAGGCTAGGCTTAAACTCACCCTGTAGACTAAGCTGACTTTGGATTAGTGGTATTTTTCATGTCTCTTTCCCAAGTACTAGGACTGCAGGCATACTCCACTGTGCCCACCGAGGTCTTCACTCTTAATGGTCACTATGTGTAGACCTACCTTTTCTACTTACCCACTGCTGCCCGTAGCTGTCCTCCAGATCATTTACATATCCATTGTCCCACAGCAGGCGGATACCCAGCAGATCAAAAGGCTTAAAGCCATTCTCTGCCAGTATCACAAAATAGGTGAAAAATCCAGCCATAGCCTGGATCATCCCTGCGAGTGACAGAGGCACAGGAAAGAGGAATTCACTCAGAGAAGGGCCCGTCAAGGCCGAGGGTACAAGTGGGGCTCGACTTGATCCGAGTTGGTGATGACAATTTATGCCCTCGGTGATCTACTCTTGTCATCTCCGAGGGTCTTGTTGCCAATCCCTGACATGTTTCTAAACTCCATCATAAGGGTCACCTTTTTTTTTTAATTTTTTTTTTTATTTATTCAATTGTGCGTGTGTGCGTATGTATGTGCGCGCGCGTGTGTGTGTCTGTGTGTGTAGAACCACGGACGAATTCGCGAACCACCATGGACGCCTCCCACTTCCTCCGCCCCGGGATTCACAGGCTCCGCCCTACCAGGACCGGAAACACAGGCCGCCCCTGCTTCCACCCGGCGTCTATACGTGGGATCTGGGATCCGAACTCAGGACCTTCCGCTTGCAAGGCAGAGGCTTAACCCCTGAGCCACCTCTCCAGCCCAAGGGTCACCTTTGAGTCACATAATTTTAATAAAGGACTTTGAAAGCAATTTATCCCCTTTCTATTGAGTGATAGCTGGGCTCTTCTTTCTCTACTTCCTTTGACATTTGAACACTTCCGGAGCTTTGACCTCTCATCACATCTCTGGTGTCTGTCCCTACTTCTCTTACTCAGAACTTACATTCCCTGTGTCTGGACCACAGCAGTAGCAGACAGCAACGACTACTAAGTACAGAACTTTACAGGTTCTCGTAGACACAGATCCTCACAATTCTGAACTGCCATCATTAGTGGAAAATCAAAAGACTCTGTTGTCTTCCAGGATCATAAAGACAGCAGGGGTAGGATTAGTATTCTCACTTCTAAGTCTGTGCCTTTTAAGTATCTGGGAACGGTCCCCAGTCTTTTCCTTGTCTATCCCTTACTCTGAAACACAATATTGGACTGTGCTACTCAGTCCCAAGAATGCTGATATCGAAGCCTTTGCTGAAGTGCAAAACAGCACCAGCTTGTGCCCTTACTTGCACGGTTCTTAAATGTTTTCAAGTCAAGCCTCAATGTTACTGCTACTCAAGTCCGAAGCCTCATGTTCCGCTACTTCCTTATCAAGGCTGAGATGCCACCAAACCTATTTATTTACTGTTTTCTAGCCATGTTTTCTAGTTTTGGGAACTTCCCTTCTCTGCAGAGCCCTTACATTTGCCTATCTATTTATTAGTCTAAGTCTTACCCTCAAGTTCAGGGCCAGTTACCTGCGCAGGGCTGCTCTGTTTAACAACTGGAGAGCTAGCATGCAGCATGCTCCTATTGCAGACCTACTCCTTGCTTGCCATGTGGAAAGGTGCTATCATTTTATGTATGCTTGTTCCTTTTCTGCTGGGCTTTAAATGAAAGGTGATTCTGAGATCAACAGTTCTTTGTCAACATGAGGTCCAAGCCCCAGTTCGTTGTTGAGAAAATACCTGCCTGACTTTTAAACAGAGACAGCTTAAATGGTCAAGCAGGGCAACTAATCCCTTCTCTCTCTACCCCCTACTTCTGTGGGCTTACCAATCTGCCCATAGGCCATGCCAATGAGACGGTAGTTCACCAGATTATCAGTCCTTGGGTTCCGTGGAAGCCTCTTCATGATGTCAGTTTCAGCGGTCTCATAAGCCAAGGAGATCGCAGGGACCTGAAGGATGTAGGATGGGAATGACAGGTGGGCAGAGTTCAAAACCAGCTCGAGCTCTGTCTCCTCCCTTCATGCAGATTTTCCATGCACTCAATCTGCTCACAACTTCTGGAAGTGGGGCTTAGTGCTCACCATGTCCGTTCCCAGGTCGATGCAGAGGATAGTTATGGTCCCCAGGGGCAGAGGTATACTTAAGATGATGAAGAGCAGGAAGGGCGTGATCTCAGGAATGTTGCTGGTCAGGGTGTACGCGATGGACTTCTTCAGGTTGTCAAAGATGAGGCGACCTGGGGAGGATGGTCCATCTATGAGAAGCACTGAGAAGACACCCCTCCCACGAACCAGCTGTGGACAGAAAGACCACTGTGACGAGGTGTCATGATTCATTGAAACTTCAAAGTCCTAGACCTTGGTGGTATATCTTTTTGTTTCTAAATTGTGTGGCTGAGAATTAGAACCACGACTTATTAGCATAGCCTGACTATGCACTCTTTGTTCTTGGATTCCACAAGGTTAGTGCTTTCTATTTCTGAAAATTAGACAGGGTTGGGCCTAGTTTAGTCCTGGAGGTGTCTGAGAAGGTCAGCATTAAAGTCTTTGCAGGATTAAGGCTGAAGTGGAAAAAGCATGGCCTGGCGTAGACTTGGGTTTGAATCTCATTTTCTGCCCTACTTAGCTTGTGACCTTGGGCTGCCCTTCTCTCTCTTATCATCATTCCTCTTACCTGACTGTCCTTCCAAAGACAGCAGTTCCTGCCTAAATTCCCTTTTCCCCCCTTTGTCTTAACATTCTATGGAATTTGCCTAGTTCATTGTTTGCATTAGAAATTAAGTTGTATATGAAATCTAGAAATTAAGTTACACATATCTTGGGAGGGGGGAACGGGGTCTCCAAAGTAGCCTAGACTTTGAATTCACTGTGTAGCCAAGGATGACCTTGCACATCCGATTCTTCTGTCTTCACCTCCCACATGCTGGGATTACAGGCAGACAAAGCTTAGAAGGTTTTATGTCATGCTGGGGATCAAACCAGGTCTCTGTGCACATAGAGCAAGAACTCTACCAACCGAGTCACATTCTAATATGCAAAGTTTTGTCCTATGATTTTTTTTTCCAGTCTGTACTAGATCATAAGGTTGGATGGTGAGACAAGAGGATAAGGATAAGGTACAGCAAATCCCACTTGAGTCCTAGGATCAAGCCCTACCACCAGGCACCCTGCATCCCCACCCTCTTCCACGCCTGTGACGATGGAGGCAAAGTTGTCATCCAGGAGGATCATGTCAGCCGCCTGCTTAGAGACGTCAGAGCCCGTGATGCCCATAGCAATGCCGATGTCGGCCTTCTTCAGCGCGGGGGAGTCGTTCACGCCGTCACCAGTCACCGCCACGATGGCTCCCTGGGGAGATTGAGACAGACGTAAAGATATAGCTGTGTTAGAGTGTTAGATTCAGGATCAGCCCTAAAGATCAGTTTGATTCAGCGTCTCATTTGTTGATTCGATCAGCCCTTCATTCTTCATCAGAGCCCTGCTCATAGATATTTACACCTTCAGGGTGTGCCCTCAAACTAAAGGTCACCATGGAGGTAGAAGGAAGACATTCACTCTCCACAGTCTCTCTACCATCCCATATGTTCCCCCGCTTGGCTTGTGGTTTTTCCCTTGCTCCATGACTTCTACTAGTTTCCCCCAGTACTCCTCAGCCCCCTTACCAGCCTCTGGCACCCCTCCACAATGATGAGCTTCTGCTGAGGGGAGGTCCGAGCAAATACTATCTCCCTGTGGGTTCGGAGCATCAGGTCCAGCTGATCTGAGTTCATGTCCTTTAGTTCTGAGCCATGCACCACAATGGCTGTAATAGACCTGAGAGAAAGATTTTCAAGAGACTAGATTTGAAGGTTGAGACCGTACCAGGGTTCTGGTAACTTCTAACCAATCTTTATTCTACGTTCCTTATTTCTTTTTAACCCAGTCTCCTTCCTCCCTGTTTTCAACATATGATGTCCTCGAATTAACACCTTCCATTCCAACTCCCCAGATTAGCAAACTCCCATTCCACTTCCACTGAAGCCAACCGCTCCTCCCTTTCCTCTACCTCTGCTCCTACTTCCTCTGGAAACTCAGTGACATAACCACTTATGTACTTCTCTGTTATTTTTATATTGTAAAATGTAAACTCCACAAGTCCACTTGCTAAAGGAGACTCTAGGAACTTTAGTAACTGGATCTAGATGGGATAAACGGATGATGGAGGAGATCTGAGTTCCTTAGGCTCTCACTTGGTATCGACTTCATTGATAGAAATGTTAAGCCGGGCAGCCTTGTCCTCTGCGGTCTCATTGCCTTCTGAGATGATACCCACACTCTTCGCAATGGCCTTGGCCGTAATAGGATGATCCCCTGTGACCATGATCACCTGGAGTAGGGAGGGAAAAGAAGGGGAGCAGAAGAGCTTCAGATCTGCCCTGAAACCTTCCTTCATCTTTCTCCCCTAAGAAAACAGCTCACTGATTAACTCAGTAAGGGTTTCAGGGAATCCTTTCAAGAACTTTTCATATAGACCAGAAACTTTGCTACTGCAAAACCACACCGCACAATGATTCTGAAGCTGTATTGCCCAGAAAGAAGTTGGTGATTTAGAAGTATGACTATATCCAAATTTTAATTGTTCCAGAAGCTCTTTTGCAAATAAACAACAACATAGAAACACCTACACCTAGAACAATATCATCAAAAGAATGTCTATCTACAGTGCATACAGATCCTCACTCCACCTCTCTTACCACTGCTTTCCTGATCCCTCACTTTCTATGCGTTCCTTTTTGCACGGTGTCTCATTCTGTCCCGTTCCTACCCAGGGACGAGGTTTCCATGCTTCGTGTCTTCATAGCATCCTGTTATTTCCATGTGTTCATTCTTTGTGTGGTGATTTCTTCCCCATTGGGCTGAGAACTTTGCGATGGTGAGGTGCTTACGTATCTGCCTCAGCACCATGTCCAGCATATATTAAGCCATCAAGAGGCTACGGGATGAGGATTGAAGGAACGATGTCTACCTAGAAACTCTCGCCCAAAGTTTCCATCTTCTTAGAAGCCCCTCCCCCAAGGTTCCATCGCCACCCAGGCACAATTTTTAAAGCTCTGATGGAAAGATAAGCCAATCATTTGACAATGACAAAATTACCTTCTGCTTTCAAGAACAAGGGTCCTACCAAGGTCAGCCTCTTTGTTTTCAAAGTGTGGAAATAAGCATCGAGGGAGTTTTTGTTAAAAACCAACAATTAGGTTTCACAAGCCTTGGACATTCCACATTGACACCCTTATCTTGCTGGAAGAAGACAGCAAGTGCTAAATAGGCTATAAAATACCCAAGACTCAGTGAACTGCACTGGGCTGCCCCTGATGTTGGATGTCCAGGCTATCTGTGGGGCACTAGGTCTTTATAAAATTGGGCACTAGGTCTTTATAAAATTGGCCGTGGGCTTCTGAGGGTGAGGATCTGGAAGGGAATTGGAAGAGGACTGTCATCCATCCTTACGTGCCTCAGATTGAGCCCTCAGTGATGCCGTTTAGCTTCCTCCTGGCTCATCAATAATGACACAGGAGATTTCTCATAGCTTATAATGTTTGACTATCAAGCTACTGTTCTATAGTAGATTCCAGCAGTCCATCTCTATGCCAAGCCCGAGAAATAAAAACAGCAAGCTAATCACTCCAAGACCGAGTTCCTGGGATATGATTTCACCAAGCACATACAATAGAAGCGTAGTTCTACAAAGAATGGCACCCTTTGAGGTAAAGGGCATCTACAAGTTTCTGGAATTCATCAAATACTGGACAAATTCGTTTCCAACATCTTAGTGCTGAATATGTCTCTGACTTCCCAAACAGTATTGAAAATTGCTACCTGCTTCCCCAGATCAGACCCATCTTGACAGAAGGTCTGCAGTGTGGGCAAGAAAACTGTAGGCCCTGGAAACCTGGCTTCACTTCTGAGAAAGTGCCGGGATCAGAGCAGGTCCAAGTGTCTTTACTGAGATGCTCAGTTAGTTGGCGATACAATGGGAATTTTTTTTAATCGCATTTCTTGCAAAGTCATGAGCACATGGCAACCTGGGGAACTCTGGGCCCACAGTCACTTCCACGCAGAACACTTTGCTGCCCTGCACTCGCTGCGCCACTTCCTTCATTTGGCAGCCTGTAACGGTCATCGCTGCTGCATCAGCCCGTTCAGAGTTGACCCCGGAAGGGTCTGCTCCGCAGAACGAGTCCCTATGTGTCCACTACATTTTGTATATTTTGAAAGATGACGTCATTCTTATGTCTTAGACTTCCCCCTTGGGGAGAGGAAATGATTCACGATTCCTCGCTGAGTCTGCCAACGCTCTGTCAGTTTGGAGTTCAGAAAGAGGCGTGAAACTGTTGTGAGGCCCATACACAATCCCAGAACAAGGACTGGTCAGACAGCCCTGAGCCCCCTACCCCCCACTTGAGCTGCAGCGTAGACCTCGGTGTCCTCGCAGGCTATCAGGAGCTGGTTCTGCTTTGGCTTCGGTGCATTGTGATCTGGTCAGCACCCAGACCAAAGTCACGCCTGTGCTTCTCGTCGGGCCTCCCCACCTGCCGGCACACTTGGGTCTCTTCTTGCTAAAGGGACCCATGAATTCCCCGGCGAGCTAAGGTGTAGGCTGCATGTGTAGTGTTGTTCTCATCCTGGCTGCTTCTCAAATTGGCTCAGAAAATTCAGGATGTCTTAGGGGACACTGCTCTCCTAAGAGTGGAAATCATAATCTCAAGGAGGCAAAAATCAATTAAGCCAAGATTTTTCATCATATTGAATTCTACTATAAAATATGGTAGCTTACAGGACTGCGGGGAATGTCAACATTGGTCTGTCAGGCTGATGTACTTACCACCTCAGAAAATTTATAAGGTGACTAGAGAAATTATTCACAGTATGTTTCCATATCCTTCCTTTGGTTTCTATAGTAGTGACTGACCATGGATGCATCCCAGACAAACAGTCACAATCACAGGTCTAACACGAGGGCCGCTCTGACTGACCGAGAGCACCTGTTCTTCCTTTAACACCGTCAACTCCTCTGCTCTAGCCAGGCTTCCCCAAGTCGGGGGTGCAGAATATGAAGGTAATCCAGAAAGAATGCAAGGCATGGGCAGGAAGAAGTCAATATCTAGTTGTCAAGATGCGAGCCTTTGGATACCTCATAGCATCTCAGAACTGGAGGGTTTCTACTACTGCCAGCCTGTGGCGGGCGACCAGGCCTCCCTAGCCAAAGACTTCTTACTTAGGGTTTATCCTACAGCTGAGTTGCACTCTTGGACCTCAAGGGTCAGGGATTTATACCTGTTACTGCATATCAGACTCACAGAGTTTTTCCAGCCCTCAATAGCGCAGTCTCACTATTGCCTGTTCTAGCCCCAGTCCCTTGACTTCACCCTTTCCCACCCACCCCTGAAGTTTCTCTTATGGTTTGCAGGCCGGCATCATCTGGGACCTTTCTAGAATGTGCACCCTCCAGGGGCCATGGACTACTGAATCAAGATCTGCCAGAAAGAAAAAGAAAAGGAAGGAAGGGAGTGGGCAGAGAAAAAAGATCCTAAGTGACTTATTCTGGCTTCGAAGCCCCGTGCTGGAGTAGTTCCCAGACGTGTCTGCTCGTTCATTGGAATTTCCAGGGATGCTTCTGAAGTACAGCCGCCTAGGCCCCATCCTGAAAGTTTTAAATGCAATGGGTGATGGGTGTGACTTGGACATCAGATTTTTCAGGCTTCCCTGGTGATTTTAAGAATCTGCACGATGGGCCTTTAGAAGACATTGACTGTCAACTATCCCCTAAGAGTAGAAATCACAACTTCAAGGAGGCTAAAGTCGACGAAGCCAAGACTGTTCACAACCTGCTCTGTGCTAGGCTTGCTCCTAAGTTGCCCTAGCTCGAGACAGGTGAGGGGCTTCTGGAGACGGCAAGCGTTTACCTTAATCCCCGCACTGCGACACTTGCTCAAAGCATCGGGCACAGCAGTTCGAGGAGGATCAATCATAGCTATGAGGCCCGTGAAACACAGGTTTTCCATGGGAAAATTCATTTGATCTGTGTTGAACTGGAATCCCTTAGAGAAGGTGCTGGGCAAATTCAGGAAGCAGAACCCTGGAGAGAGAAGTGACCAGTCATTCATCCATGTCCCTATCCGTGCACCCGACATCCCAGACTGTTCCTCCACAGGCGGCATCCCCCGCGGCTCCTCACCCAGCACGCGCTCCCCCAGACCCCCCAGCTCTAAGTAGGCGTTCTGGAAGTCCGTCCTCATTTCATCGTCCATTGGGTATTCCTCTCCATTCAGCAGGAAACTAGAGCAAAAGTCCAAGATCCTCTCCGGAGCCCCCTTCATTAGCAGCACGTGGGCCTGGGGGTCGTCTTCGCGAAGGTGGATAGACATCTAGGGAAAGGAGAAATCATGAAAGAACCAGAGGAGGGAGAGGAAGGGGGTCAGAGGCAGAAACCCAGGGGAAGGTTTTGAGGAAAAAAGGGACGGGCAGCCTGTTCTACATCTCTCCCACTCCAAGCCAATCTTACCCCCTTCCCCTTCAAGAGCTGCCCCACACCCATCCCAGTGTCATTTGCTCAGGCCTCTGATCTTCTTGGAACGCTCTGATGGTAGAACGGAGCCCTCTCTTCGTCCTGATCGCTTGCTGACAGGAGGACTCAAGTAGACGAGAGAGAAACAATGTTCTAAGGCCAGCATGAATGTCTTATCGGCCTTGTGAGCTCAGGTTAGCTCACTTTATCCTGCAAAACCTTAATTCCTTTCATAAAAAGTAAAGGCCTTGCCTTGCCCATGTCAACAGTTTTTTTTAATTTTAATGAAAATTTAAAAAGTTGTTGAAAACCATGAAGTGTAAATCTAAATAGCTGAATCCCTTATGTCATTCTCTCACAAGTATGAGATCTTTCCTGACAGAGACTGTGGATGACAGACAAGTTCATGAGCAGAACCTTCTGAGACCACCACAACCAGAGAAGAAAAAGGAGGAGGAGGAGGAAGAAGAGGAAGAGGAGGAAGAGGCTTAGCTTTAGCATTTTCCCTTGATCTCTGATCTGTGAAAAAAGCACTCTATAAGGTTCCTCTTCTGATTAATAGGAAATGTGTGTTATATCCCCTGCTGGAAGTAAAATCAGCACATTGAAAGGAACCGTGAGCGCACACGGGAGGTCCGACCTTCCAAAGGGCAAGCAGGGTGAGAAGCCAGCACATAAATTGAGGTCACAACTGCTTTGTTAGAGACTGCTCAGCTATGTTCAAAATATGCTTTAGCAATTAAAAGGGAAACCTAAACTTGTTTAAGCAGAAAGCTGTAAAAGATGAACAAAGCCCAACTTTCTTAGTGCTCAATAAGTATTTGTCAAAATGTATGAAAGGTCGAGAAGTCAGAGCAAGACTTCCTTAAGTTACTAACTTGGTCACAGAAAGACCAACACCTCCCCCCCCACCACCACACAATGAACCATTTGATAGAGAATTGCAGATCAAGAAGATAGGGAGAGAAATCTGGAAATGCCAGGACAAGAATCTTCCTCATCGTATTTCAATCTTAAGGAAAGAGGCCAATCTTTGCAAATGATCACTAGGCAAAGAAGCCCTTTCCAAAAACTGGAGTCTTTACCCTTTGGAGCAAGTTAATAATGATAGTTAGCTCAGAACCTGTCTGATCTAGTGCCTGCCAGAGCTGGGTGTCCAGTGAGTTGGTCTGTTACACATGGTGTATCACAGAGAACAGACATGCCACTTGAATGATATTTAATAGATCAGAAGCACTAGCAGTCATATCGGGTAAAGTCGCTATTGGACATCCCAACAATTTGAATATCTTTTGCTTTTTTTTTGAATTACACAGGAGAGGTACCTGATTTTCTCCAAAGATTTTACTTACCCTGCCAAGCCACAAAATTCCTGTCTGGTTAGTTCGGCCATCAAAAGTCAGACAAAAGACGGAAAATAAAGTTTGCAGTTTGGACCTATGAGACTTACTTTATTACAGTGACTAAAACCAGTCGAAACAGGAAGCATGAATTACTTATTTCTTACTTTTTCAGGGTTCTATATGAAAATACATGTAATAGGATTTTTTTTTAAAAAAAATCTATATAGACTATGTTATTTTGTTATGTCTGTTTTAAGACAGAAAGACAAAATGAATTTGGGAATCTCATTTCCCTTTGCTTCACAGACCCAAATGCTTGGTCTTTATCGGAGTGCAGGGTAATTAGAAAACCCACTGTCCATGCAAACTGGCCAGGTTGGTCTCCAGCCATGATAAGGCCACTCATTGTTCTCTACTTTTTACTGGAACCCTGTCCTCAAAGTCCAGTGGGACTCTCACTTGAAGAAGTTTTGTCTTTCCTCTTCCGCCATGAATGTCTATTTGCTTACTTGTTTCCATTTTGTTTGCTTGTTTGTTTCGTTTTCTTCTTTTTGGGTGGGGGCAAAAGAGAGGGTCTTACATTGTAGCTCAGGCTAGTCTTGACTTTTCTATGAAGTCCAGAAATGGCCTTGAACCTAAAGCAATCCTCCTCCTCTCCTGAGAGCTAGGATTGCACGTGTGAGCCGCTGTCACTGATCTGTTTTTCTTTTCTTTCTTCTCAAAGACAGAGTCTTGCTATGCAGCCCCGTCTAACCTTGAACTCTTGACCCTTCCGCTCCAACCTCTTGAAGCAGTCCCGGCAGTCTAAGCGTGAGCCCGCAAGCACGACTTCTGCGGGTTTTACTACCTGCCCTGCTCACCGTTTACTCAGCATTTCCTTGTCTCTTGCCTACTCTTCCCACATAAGGAATCAAAATGTTCCCGAGAAATGGAAAACATGAGAAACACGCCAGAGGCCCCAGCTGTGAACCTGAAGGTCGACACTGGAACCACAGGCGCAGAGGAAGGAAACATCTGACCGCTGAGGAAACAGAGCGCCCCGCAGAGTTGTTCCTGCGGTGGCAAATCTCCTGGCAGACATGGGAACCTCAGTAAGTGGCTGACCAGCTAGTTTGCTAGTCTGGCCATTCCAGCTCACCATTCCAGTAGCACAGGTGAGAGCAGGACTCGGGACTAAGCCACTCTTCCTTACCACCTATTTCTCCTCTGGTTCATCTGTGACTTTCCTGGAGGTGAGCCTTCCTCCTAATTGGACGGTTGGTTCTCCTGAGCTATGGCTCTGCTCAGCAGGTGGACGCAAAGGCAGAGCTCCTGTTCCCCACTGACGAGCCCATGCCCCCCCACCATTCTCCTACCTTGGTCAGTTCTGTACCTGGTACTTGTTGGTAGAATTAAAAGGAATCTCTGCCACCTTGGGGCTTTTCTCTCTCATTTCATTCACGGGACAATAAGACTGCTCAATGAATTTAAGGAGGGCTGACTCAGAAGCGTCTCCCGTTGTTACCCGCTGCAAGGAAGGGTTTGTACAATAAGTCCTAGGGGCGTACCACCTGGGCACAGGGTTTGCCCGTGGTCACAGGGAGGGAGGCATAGGGGAGGGAAGAGTGTGTATATGATGACTCGCTGAGGGCCAGGAGTTTCTTTGAGAGGTACTGGAGGCTCATCAACGTAGCAACCCAAAGATCCAGAACCCGGCACTGCCTAAGCCTGGATGATGCCACATCTGGAAAGCCAAGACTACGAGTCAGGACAGCAAAGCAGGGATCCTCTGCCCCTGCTCCTCGAGGAGGCCCCACCCACTGGGCCCCTGTGGGAAAACCCAACCGCAGCACCAAGCCGAGAGGGCAGGTAGAACTCTGGACAATGCGGAACCCTCTTCCCGCTTAGGCCTGATACCTTAGCTATAGGTACAGTTTCCTGATGAGGTTTAAAGTCAGCTCGGTTACAGAGGCCAGCAATTCTTGCCAGGTAAATCCAGGTATCTGAGGCCTTGGGAAATGTTGTCGCTAGGGAGAAAGGAGGGAAGAACTGTAAATAGGGGGTAGGAGAAATTGTCAAAGTAAAATAATAGACGAATAAAAAGCAAGGTCTTATTCACATCCTTCTTTCTACCCAAATCCCACCCAGAGGTGACATTTCTTGTCTTGATTCCTTCCTTCACTCCACTCTCCAGCTCTCTCCGGATTCTCCCTTCTCTAACTCACTCATTGCACCCCCTAAGTCCTTCCACTCTTGGCCACCAATGCCACGAGTCACCTTCATGTTCTTCACTGGTGTCGGCCTCATACACGTTTTTATCAAACCACAAGTGGGCCACGGTCATGCGGTTCTGGGTGAGGGTGCCAGTCTTGTCGGAGCAGATTGTGGATGTGGAGCCCAGCGTCTCCACCGCCTCCAGATTCTTCACCAAGCAGTTCTTCCGGGCCATCCGCTGGGCCGTCAAGGTCAGGCACACCTACAGCCACCAAGGGGAAGAAGGGGACAACTCAGGCACTTTGTTTAGGAAGCGCAATCATTTTTATTTCCCTTGTTATCTCTACCTAATCTTTAGAAATTCTATCTTTGACGATCATAAAGGTTCCCGAGGAAGTGATTTTCCTTCACCAGAGTATCACAGACACTAGGCCTCTCCTTCTAGAACCTTTCAGCATTTCTATTCAGTAGCCTATTTTGCATCCAAAGCTAAGCCACTTCTCTCCTCTGTCTCATGGTATCTTTCCAGCCACCACGTAGATAATCTTTTATTGTGCTATATACAGTGTTCTGTGTGAAGGGGGCATTTGAAACTAGTAGTTTCAAAAAAATAATGGGCAGGAGAGAATGACGATATTGGCAAAGAATGTCACAGTCTTAAGCACTCGAGAAATAATTTAAACCAGAAAAGGTTTGCTAATCATAAATCCAAAGTAAATCAGGAGTGTGGTAAGTTTATTGTAAAAGCTGACAAATTCTTAGACTGTGGTTATATAAGTACAGAATTCTTTTTACATAATATCACTAGTCCAAATGTTTTCATGCTAGTCCAAACATACATAGGTATTATTCTCATTTCTTTTTTAAGAAGAAATGAGGCTGTTGATAAACTAGAGCACACCCCAAATGGGCGATCAGCAAGATCAAGAGCTAAAGACCTTGTAGAAGGATGGTTAAAGGAAAGGGGATTGCTTCACCTGTGGAGAGTCTAAGGAGATATAATGGCTACTATCAAAAAATTCTAAAGGACTAGACTGTAGGGAGCTTATCTTGGCTCTTCAGTTAGGAAAAGTAGAATGAAACCTGGAGTTTTTATAGTTCTGCTCAACCATGAAATTTAAGAATGAGCTAATGGTGAAATGGGCTGGGATGAAAGGGAGTATGTACCCCATTATCAGAAAAAACATGATGATCTTCTGTGGGTTTTACAGAGGATATTCAATGTTGATTCAAAGGCTGACTTTACGTGGCCTTTGATGTCCTTTCCTCTGGAATTGTATAATTCCAAGTAATCTTTCTCTGAAAACTGATGACTAACTGAGGTCTGGAGATGTTAAGTGACTTGGCTATGTTCCGCAGCTAGCCCACTCAAGACCAGAATGCACTCTCATCCACACTCTTTTGCCCCTTGCTACCTCTTTCACTGAGAAAGGTGTGGACCAGACAACATGGAAAGAACTCAGTGTAACACTGGGATCTAAACTACTCCTGACACCAACACACGTATCAGGATACTCTACTCTCAAGAGGTTCAACAACAAAGGAAAGTGGTTTCATTCCCTAAGGGTGGTCTGTCAGCCTCCATGGTGCCCTCTACCCGGCTACTCACTGTGACAGTGGCCAGCAGTCCCTCGGGCACATTGGCCACAATGATGCCAATAAGAAAAATGACAGCTTTCAGCCAGCCGTAGCCCAGGAGAAGTGAGAGCACAAAGAAGGTGACACCGAGGAAGACAGCCACCGCCGTGATCAGCCGGATGAAGTGCTCGATCTCCACAGCGATGGGGGTCTGGCTCATACGTAAGCCTGATGTCAGTGAGGCAATTCGACCCATTACTGTGTCGTCTCCTGTGGCGATCACAATACCTCGGGCTGTTCCTGTGAATGAAGCAAGTCGGCGGTGTCATACTGAGATACAATAAGAAATGCTTTGATTGGGTCTGCCCCCAGTTCCTGAACATAGAGCTCTTAAAATGCTTCTAGGTAGGATTGCCAGGAGAATGCCTTGTCCTAATTGTCAGTCGTGTGTGTGTGTGTGTGTGTGTGTGTGTGTGTGTGTGTGTGTTATGAGAGAGAGAGAGAGAGAGAGAGAGAGAGATAGAGAGACAGACAGACAGACAGACAGACAGGCAGGCAGGCAGGCAGGCAGGCAGATTACTGTGTGGGCCTGTGGAGACCAAGGGTGACTTCAGGAATCATTCTGGGTTGTTTCTCCCTCCTTTTTTGCTTCACTCTAGAATTTTCCAGACTTTGCTTTTCAGAACCAGAAGTACAGGCGCCCCCCCATTACCTCCTGGTGTTTTAATGTGGGATCTTGGATTTGAACTCAGGTCCTTCTGCTTGCAAGACAGAGGTACCTGTGAACCATCTCTCTGGCCTCTCTGTTTTGTGTATGTGTATGTGTATATGTGGGTACACGTTGCTTGTGTGTGTGAAGACGAGAGGGCGTTTTCAAATATTGTTCCTTGGGTGCCATCCACTTCGGTCATTCATTCACTTTTCATGTGTTTATTTGCGTAGGGTGCATGTATATATACATGTTTGCATGTATATATGCGAGGGCGCATTCACGTGTGTGTACATACATGTTGAGGTTTGAGGTTGATATCAAGAATCACGTTGGATCACTCTTCCACCTTGCTGTTTTGAGCCTGGGTCTCCAATCAAACCAGGGCTCATCAATGGGACTTGTCCGGCTAGCAAGTTTGCTCTGGCAATGTCCAGTCCCCTGCCTTCTAAGGCTGGAATTAGAAATGAGCCACCACACCGGCCGGCCAGTGAGTCACATGAGCCTATCTGAGGTTACAGGTGCATATCACCACATCTGGCTTTTACAGGTTCTAGAGATGGAACTCACGTCCGAGGGCTTGCATGGCCAGCACTTTACTGGACTGAGCTGTCTTCCCCAGCCCCCCTCCCAGCCTATTTTCATATGGACTTTATATAAACAAAGGTCTCCAAATTGCAGAATGTAAATGGGATGAAAGCAAAGGGCAAGGGCACACTTGGGAGGGTAAAGACATTCCACAATATGCGTGTATGCATGCATGTGTGTGCATGTGTGCATGCACGCAGAGGCCAGACATCAGCCTCAGAAGCTGTCGACCTCAGGAGCTGTTTGTCTTCTCTGAGAGGGTCTCTCCTTGGGGTCTGGAGCTCACTGGTTTGGTGAGACTGGCTGGCTAGCAAGCTCTCTACCTTCTCAGCACTGGCCTTACAAGTGTATACCACCATGCTCATCTTTTAAATGTGAGTGCTGGAAGCCCACGCAGTTCCTCGTGCTGACGTGTTAAGTACTTTACCCCAACACCTTGCCTATGTTTACTTCTCACTTTGCCCTCAAAAACAGTTTTTAGGGCCCTGGGAACAGTAGTTACTCTTTGTTGAGTCCTATGTTCCGATATCCCTTTATTCTCTAAAGCCAAGGGTCTTCAATTGGAAGAATTTTTCCCCCCAAGGGACATTTCCTCACTTGGGAACATTTTGGTTGTCTCAACTGAGGATTGGGACCAGAAGAGCTAGTCCTGGCAGCTAGCGGTGGAAGCAGGGTGCTGTTAAACATCTCCCTCACAGCAAAGAATCCTCCAGTCCCTGCGCCAGCGGGCCTGACTGAGCCCCCCTCCCTCTTTTCTGGCTAGAGCCAGTCTGACCTCTGCTGGGTGGCACAGGCCATAACAGCTGGGTTTCTGCACCCTTCTGCCCTGATCTCTGAACCAAAAGGTTGCCTTGGTCATCATAATTGGCTTTCCTCTCCCATGGCACAGGGCAATCACCCTCAAGACTGCGCACAATCCTCCTGCCTTGCTGCTGGGTCTGACATCCCTACTGTATGAGTCAGCTGGAGTTCAGGAGAAAACAGCATTTACTTAGAAATAGAAAGACTCGGGGCTAAAGGTCCAAATAACCAGCTCTTTCCCCTGTTCTCTGAGGCTGATCTTAAAGTGGCAATGCCAAGTGAGAAGACACAGTGGTAAAAGTGCTTGCCACCTCTGCTGATGACCTGAGTTCAGATCCTGGAATTCACATGATAGAAGGAGAGAACCAACTCCCTCAAGCTGTCCTCTGATCTCCACACATGCGCTGTAGCATGGATGTGCATGCACATACGCACAGAGACATGAAGTTGAAAAATGTAAAAAGGATGAAAGCAGAGGCCAGGTATGGGGAAGGCCACACCTTTACCCCAGCACCCTGGAGGGTGGGGCAGGAGGACGAGTGTGAGTTCAAGACCAGTCTGGGATACCTCGTGAGAACGTGCCTTAAAAAGCCAGGAGGAGAAAGAAAGAGATAAAAAGAACGAACACATCCACAGCGCTGTGACAGTTTCTAAGAGACCTGACGGAGGACATGTGGCAGCCATCTCTCGTGGGTTGACTGTGAGCTCTCCCCACAGGCTCATGTGTCTGCAGTCTTAGCTGATGTTAATGTCTGGGAAAGTCATGACACCTTTAGGAGGTAGAGAGCCTTGCTGGAGGAAGACACAGCGCAGGAGGCAGCCTCGCGGCTGGGGAGCCCCGCCCTGCTTCCTCTAGGAGTCTTCTCTTGCACCTTGTCACTGACGGCTTCAGTGACCTGAACCAGTCTTTCAACTTCTGCTGCTCACCTTGCCTTTTTTCACCATAACGGGCGGTATTTCCTCTGGAACTGTAAGCCAAACAAACCTCCCTTTTCTCCCCTGAAGTCTGAGCGCTTGTGAGTCGTCTCACAGCAGCAGAACAAACAACTGCAACACACTCAAATACTCCTTTCTTCTCTGCATGAACATGAATCAAGGTGCTTCAGAAAGAACAATATAAACCTGCACATTGATTTGGGAGCAGCATTTGCAGCTCCCACAAACACCAGAACATACAGTAACAGGCAAGATGGGGTGTCCGTTTTTAAAGTCACCTTCAGCAATAAGAGTCTAACAACAAAGTCCTACTCAGACTGCAGACAGGCGATTGCATGTGTGTGTGTGTGTGTGTGTATGGTTGATTGTTTTCCCAATTGCCGTCTATTTATTAAGGCAGAGCACCTCAATTGAACACAGAGCTTATCAATTGGTTAAGTAGCTGCCAACTTGCTCAGAGGATCCCGTCTCTGCCTCTCAAGTGCTGGGATTACAGGGGGGAGTCACACCCAGCTGGATGTTTCTGTGGCTTCTGGGGAATCTGAACTCTAGTCCTTTTATTGAGTCATCTGCCCAGCCCAAACCTAGTCCTTCATTTTTTTCTCCCTTCTGTGTTTTTCCATGCTTGGAGAGTCAAAATGTAATAAATGACACTAGTATCTGCAGAGATGGGGTAAATGGTCACCAAACTAGAAGAAGACTGAAGGTGCCAAGCCTCGTGTACCCAGGCCAGTCTGCTCCTTCATGTACCTTCTATGCACCATCAGAATAGCCGAGGCTCTCTAGAAAGACACGTGGGAACCCCACGCCCTTCCAGGTTCACGGCGAGAATAACCAGGTGGGCAGGATAGAGGGAACTATGCTATTCGTTCGAAGATTGATCCAGGCTAAATGTTAATAGTTGGCAAATGGCATAAACATTCCTTCGTTTGGGCTGGAGTTAAGACTTTGCTTTGCAAGCAGAGGGCCCTGAGTTCGGATCCCTGGTCCCACATAAAAAAAAAAAAAAACACAACAACTCCAGGAGGAATCAGCGGTGGTCTGCACTTCTGCCCCTGGTGAGTAGAGCCTTGGAAATCCCAGAGCAAAATAAAATGGAGGTAGAAGCAATCCAGAGTGATTCCTGAAGTCACCCTTGGTCCTCCACACATACACACATGGGGCCCTCTGATCCACACACACACACACACACACACACACACACTAACTAACTAGTTTAAAAACTAACTATGGAAAAAAGATTCCTTAATTTAACAATAACAGGTTTCCTTAATATAGCCAGCTCTACCCTCTTGCCTACATTTTGGGTTCTGTCCTCTCTCATTGAACCTTTCCCACCTAGATAGACTCTTGCTTCTCAGCTGGAGTGCCTTCGTCCACCCCTCCCCAGCCCTCTCATACGCAGCATGTACTCAGTAGATATCCTACCTTTGTAGAGGAAGCTAGCTAATTTACATTTTTCTGTCCCATCAAATCGACACACCCACACACACATATATATTAATATATATAATATAAATATATTTATATTATATTTATATAATAACTTTTCCAGCTAGTTTCCTTATTAATGACTGTTTAGTCTTATTGTCACTTTTCAAGGTATTGTCATATTAAATAATTTGATGAGGACAGACCACTAGCAATCTCTCTGAAGCAGGGTGGTGGAGTGGAAAGAATATGGGTTTTGGAGACAGCTCTGCTTAGAATCCTCAATCCTCCTCTTTTCTCTGGACTATGGCGAGCATGTAACTTCTTTAAACTGCAGTTTTTCATATGTAAAATAAAGAGAATACCTACTGTGCAGCATTGTGAGAAACAGAAAGATATCTAAAGCACTTGACACAGTGCAGCCCATAAAGCTCATTTATGCATTCAACAAAAGCAGCTATTTCCAGATAAGAAAACACATTTTTCTTAAGCATTAATCATGGTTTTCAAGTGTGTTCCAGGGAGTCTTTGCATTTCCATAGGGGGAAAGGGGAAAGCGCTGAGTGAGGCAAGGATGCGGAGCCCCTAGTTACCATCTTGCTCAGACCTGACTCCTGGTTCCAGGATGTCGTGCACTCTAAGAGCAAAACCCCAGTTTGCATGGGAAAGTCTGAGTGGTGCTCTGGTAACTCAGATTCCACGTGGGCATCGGAGAGGGGAATGGTTGGAAGTCAAGGCTTCCCTTAGAAGAATAACCTAACAGGGACACGTAACTTTTCTTCCTTTTCTGGAACGTTTGGGCACAAATCTCTTCACTAGCTGAAAGGAAGGCTGACAATATGTGGAGCAGACCTTGTGCTAAGCATTTATACTCACCTCATTTGTTTCACACAGAATCTATCGAACAGACTGACCTTGCCCAGGGTCACCGAGCTCCCGAGTGATGGAGAAACTAGACTGTTTATCGTCCTCCCACTCCAATACCTTTACAAGACACAGGGTTCTTTACGAGTCTCTTTTTCGCGCTGTTATACATCCCAAACATTCACATGTGTGTAGAAGAGGGTACTTGAGTGGGGTCTGTGAAGGCCCAAGGGTGATTTTGGGAATCATCTTATATTGCTCTATGTCCTTAATTGCTTTGCGTTGAGGTTTCCCAAGCGCCTCCTGCCTCGGCCTTGTAGCACAGGCCGTTGCAATTTCTATCCGGCACTTTCACGTGACATGGGGAATCCAAACTCAGGTCCTTTTTTTTGAGAGGCAAAGGCTGTCTCTCCAATCCCCAGCCCAGTTCCTAAAAGGTTTCTGTTTCTAGCACTGCTTTTGAATCTATACAATACAATGGTCACCTTCTACGCAGTTAGTGGAGAAGAAGACGATGTTTCTGGTTTCCAGAGGATTCTCACTGGTTAAATCAGGGCATCGAGACTGGGGCTCTGACTCTCCTGTCAAGGATGAGTTGTCCACCTAGGGTGGGGAGGAGGATGGGTTAAAAGATGAGCCACGGATTCATCTGTGAAGGCAGTGTATCTTTATCCATGTCCACCACCGTCCTCACAGACATAAAGCAGAGGAGTAAATACAGAAAGAAGAAAATGGCATATTGGCCCTTAGCATCTGTAAACTCACATTCACATTCATTGCATCTGGGTAAGATCCTGCTTCCTCTCCTTCAGGCCAGGTCCTTCCCAGACCTTTCAGCCATCTTGACCCCCTTTTTCCGCATCCCCTCACCTTACATCCCTGTGCAAAGATAACTCGGAGATCTGCAGGGATTTGGTCTCCACTCTTCACTTCTACCAGGTCTCCTAACACCACTTCATTTACATGGATTTGTATCTTCTCTCCTTCTCGAATCACCACAGCTTGCTGTAAGAAGGTCATGCGGGGTCGTTTAGTCTCTTTTACGTAGTTCCACCCCTTCCTATCCTACAAATTCCTATTCTTAATTTCTTTCTTCTGACTATGCTGTCCAATTAACAGTCTTTTTTAAAAGATTATTTTGTTTTTTTAATGTATGTTGTGTTTATGTGTATGTATGTTGATGTGTATATCTGTTATCTGTGTGTATCAGAAAACAGTGCTGGTGGAGGCCCAAAGGTTACTTCAGGAATCACCTTGGTTGCTCTCTACGTCTTTTTTTGCTTTGCTCTGGGATTTGCCTTCCAGGGCCACAAGTGCAGGCTGAAGCCATTACCAACTGGTATTTTTATGTGGGAAATCTGGGATTTGAATTCAGGTCTGTCTGAGAGGCAGAGTCTTAATCCATGAGCCATCTCTCCAGCCCCAACACAATAGTCTTGAAGGTATCTTTTGTGATTGTAAGCTCCTGCCACTGGTGTCTGTAAAACCCTTTACAAGGAGAGTCAGAATCATCTCTCCACCTGTAAATCTAGAAGTGGGCATGTGACTTGTTTGACCTATAGAACACTAGCAAAAGTGATGCAAACAGAGGCTTACAAGTGCTTATATGTTGGGACTTTGTTGTTGCTGGGGACCCCTCTGCCCACTCTGAACAGAAGCTTATTAGAAAAAAGACCCCAACTATTTCCAGTCACCTCAGCTGTGGTTTCAAACAATGAGTTCAGCTGACTTCAGATAGCACCAGCTGAAGTCAGAACTCAGAGTCAGCAGTCCAGCCACAGAACTGTGACAAAGAAGTTGTTTAAGATGATCTGTTAAGATGATCTGGGCCGCCGCTACTGCCCGGCAGCCTCCAAGCTCCTAGTCCAAACTCTCAAAGCCCTAACTCTCAAAACTCTTAGCCAATGGGAAAAATGAAATTGTACTAATACTAAACAGAGAAGAAAATTTTAGCCTGTAACGCTAGAACATGTTACTATCATTGGGAAATATTGGAGCCTATTCCTTTAAAAGTTTCCAAGCCTGCATTTAGGAACTATGATCTATAGTTATACAATTTCCAGGTACCACTAAAATGTTTTTTCAATTTGAAAATAATTTTTAAAATGTCAGAAAAGTGCTAGAAATAATAGTGCAAGAACACTTGTATAACCTTTGCCTGTATTCACATTGTATCTCATTTGCTTTGTCATTTGTTATATCTAAGTTACATGCATCATGATCATTGTAAACATGTCAATGTGCATTTCCTAAAGGTTCATATAACCATAATACAATGGTCAATTTAAGCAAGTTTTGCATTCATTCATATGATGCTTAAATCTACAGTCTGTATTTTAGGTTTGTTGATTTTACCCAAGCTCCTTTTGAGGCATTATTTTGTCACACAGCACAGCATCGAGCAAGGACTAAGCATGGCATATGTCTTTTGACTATGAGACATAAGCACAGCGCTCATATCTCTTTAACCCCTTCCCACTGGAACATTTCCACATGCTGACTTCCAACATCATTGACGTTTAAAGATTCTACTTGCTCACCTACCTTTTGTTTGCAATAGAGTGTTCTCGTTTGGATTGGATATGGTGTTTCCTTGTTTGATTCTGGCTGTGCCTTTCGGACTAAGCTTGGTGATGTTGTGTCCTCTAGGTTTCACGGGGTTTTTTTTTCTGGCACTTTTCAGAAGTGATAGGGTCGCCTAACCAACTCGTCACCAGCCTAACTCAGCTTAACACTTGGTAGAATGCAATTCCCCAAGGCATCGAGCTATAATATAGTCAGTTGCTCACAGTCCACGCCTCCTCTCATTAGATCCTCCCACACCAGTCCTACCTGAGGCAACAAGTTCTTAAACGACTCCATGATCTTGCAGCTCTTGGCCTCCTGATAGTAGGAGAAGCAGCCAGTAATCAGGACCACCCCGGCCAGCACCAAGCCTAGGAAGAGCTGGAGATGGACAAAGAAAGGTTCGTCATCAGGTGTCTTTCTGCATCTTCATCCTCATGCAGGCAGCTTGCAAAGCTAACGACTTCTCCTTAGGAGAAACTGAGGACGGAGGCAGAGGGCTGAGAAAAACCTGGGGTGGGGGTGGCACACTTGTCTTCCTTGTTATGAAAGTCTGAGCTATGGGGAGAGTGGTCAGAAAAATCCCAGGCAGAGAGAGTCTGAGCCTCGCCTCTCATGAGCGCTGGTATGTTGCCAGTACACTCGGGGGCCAAAGAGTTTCGAGTTTTATTCTTTCTTATAATTCTCAGTTACAGTGCTTGGTCCAGCTTGGTGGAAGAGTTTATACCAACACCAGGAGCTGAGAGAATTGGCCATACCATATCCATGGGATTGCTGAGAGAGGGAGAATCTCACTTATCAGACAGTAAGAATGTCAGCTTACTAACCAGCTCTCTCCATTCGTCCACCTGCCCCAAGGAATGATCCCACTGACTATAAGCTGGTAGGCTGGTCTTCCTGTCAATCAGACCATCTCCTTGCAGGCTTGCTCAGGACTTGCCTTAACTACTAATTCTTCACAGATGTGCCCAGAGTTCAGCTTTCAGTCATCAAGTTAACACTAGTAGCTAATTAGCACAGTGGGGGTGAGGTGGGCTGGAGAGAAGAGATGTGGCAGTTAAAGTTCTGAGTGGGACAAAGGGACTACGAGGTATTTGACCACCACAGTGATCACTGATGGCTAAAAAGGCTAAAGAGAACCAAGACAGACCAAGGGCTCCCCCCCCCAAGTGCTGGACTATTGGAGGTTTGTGTCAGAAGCTATCAGGAGAGCCAGGCTACGGAGCAGAAGGGACTGAACAGAGACTCTATTGATCAGTGTGAGAACAACACACTCACGTTGTCTTTGAGGGGCTTTTCTTCATGTTTCAGCTGGATGCCGTAGGCCAAGAAGCAGAGGAAGGCGCCCATCCACAGCAGTAGGGAGAAGCCACCAAATAGCTGTCTGCAAAATTTGACCCACTCTGAAGTGGTGTGGGGAGGGGTAAGGGTGTTGGGCCCATTATGAATCAGGATCTCTTTTGCCTTTTTGAAGCTGTGGCCCTGTATGGAGAAGAAATTGGGATGGAGAGAAAGCTGTGAAAAAGAAGCGGTTACTATGAAGGGGAACCTGCTGCGCACAGCCCCAGGGCAGGGTGACACCACGCAGTCAGGATGTTCTTCCTACACAAGGCAGCATTTGAGAATTTGTGCTAATGAAGGAATGTCATTAGCATGGTTACGTGGGGCTCTTGGTTTGTTTGTGCACTGTGGGTTGATTCAGAGCTTTTTTTAGAACTCCAATACCTGTCCTGGGACCTGGTAGTGTGAAAGGTGCTGAGAATACCGCTTGAGAAAGTGCTCCTTGGATTACGTGCTCCCTCCTTCCCTCCCTCCCTCCCTCCTCTCCCTCCTTCCCTCCCTCCCTCCCTCCTCTCCCTCCCTCTCTTCCTTCCTTCCTTCCATTCTTCCTTCCTCCTTCCCTCCCTTTCTTCCCTTCTTCTTCCCCTCCCTCCCCCTTCCTTTCTCCTTCCCTCTTTTTATCCCTCCCTTCCTCCCTCCCTCTTCCCTTTTCTTCCCTTCCCCCTCCCTTTCTTCCCTCCCTCCCTCCCTCTCTCCCTCCTTCCCTCCTTTCCTCCCTCTTTCTCTCCTTCCTTCCTTTCTTCCCTCCCTCCCTCCCTCCTTCCTTCTTCCTTCCTTTTTCCTTCCTTTGCGCTAAGATGCATACTCAAGTCCATGCAGGTTTCTACCACTGAGCCACATTCCTAGCTTCTACTCTTATTTGTAAATGAACTGGGAAACATTTTAAGTATATTTTCAATTTTGATGGTTACTATGGTAGTAAATACTAGGTAACTTTTTTTCTACCTAAGCAAAAGATTTTTGGGGTCCTTGACAAATCATAAAGTTATAGGACAAATCCTGGGGCTGGGGATCGGAACAAGCCCGTGCCTCTAGACCATTCTTACTACTGTGTCTAGTCTACCTCTCTTCCAGGTAGTTACCATCTCTCCAAGGAAAGTTAGGCAGAACCTGCCTGCTCGCAGAGTAACAGCTACGATATTGGCCTTGGGGTCCAGGGGTTTGTTTTTCTTTCTACAAGGTCCAGCAGCCCCCAGTCAACAGAGAGCCAGCTCTTCCCTCCGTTGGGGTCCTTAACTCACCCTTTCCAGGTCCACAGAATATTTATTGCTCAGCTCTTCCAAGGTTAGTTTGTGATCATCCTGGGGGACAGGAAAGTCATCAGGGGCAGGCAGTGACCCCAGGGCATTTGCAGGAGAAGGGGCAAGAGGATGGCCCTGGCTGTGTGGTTTGATTGGTTCTCTAGGTAGGAGGTGAAAAGGTTGTCAGGTTGAGGGGTGTTTCAGAAGTGCATTGTTTGGGGTGTCCTCACCATGACCACTTCCTTCTTTAGTTCCTCTAAACCTTTCTTCTTTTTTTCCTTTTTGCTCATCTTAGGTCTTGGGATTGTACCTTGCTCAAAAGGGGCCACTGTCTCTTTTTTCTCCTCAGACTCCATAGTGATTCCTGGATGTGGCTGGCTTGGCTGTGCTCATGGGGAGGAAGCAAAGAGAGTGAGCCTTTGGGAGTGACAGGAAGAGAGGAAGAAGGAGGGAGAGGAAGGAGGAGAGGAAGGAGGGAAAGGAAGGAGGAGAGGAAGGAGGGAGAGGAAGGAGGGAGAGGAAGGAGGGAGAGGAAGGAGGGAGAAGAAGGAGGGAGAAGAAGGAGGGAGAGGAAGGAGGGGAGGAAGGAGGAAGGGAAGAAGGAGGAGAAGAAGGAGGGAGAGGAAGGAGGGGGAGGAAGGAGAAGAGGAAGGAGGGGAGGAGGGAGAGGGAGGGGAGGGCAGCGAAGTGGGAAGAGCAGGGGAAAGGAGGAGGAGAAGGGTAAAGAAGTCAGGGTGACCAGGGTGGGAGAGGGAGGAGGACATCAGCGAGGGCAGAGGCGAAGGCCGACTCAGCCTGGCTCGAGTGTTCGGGAGGAGATGAAGAGGCCGTGGGGTGGAGGATGACTAGGCACCTAAGTGATGAAGGTGTAGAGGCTCAGCATGTGGGAAGTGCAGTGAGAGCCCAGGTCAGAGTGAGCTTGGGGCAGGCAGGCACCCCTGGCCCTAGGCCCTGTGGTTGTCACGGCAACAGCCTAGGCCTGGCATCACAAAGGATTCGTGGATGTTCTAAGAACCTACCTACCCACAAGTCTTTAGATTTGAGGAAAACTAGAGCAGATTCTGCCACACACAGAAAAAACACCAGAGGCAAAACTAGAACTAAGTCTTTGCAAGACATGTGACTTCTAAGACTTAGGTATACTCCAGACAGGAGACTCAAAAAATAGAGAGGGTGCATGAATGTGAGCGTGTACGTGTGCACGTGTGTGTGTGTGTGTGTGTGTGTGAGTGAGTGTGTGCACATGTATGTGTGTACATATGCGTGTGAGGATATGTATTGTGTGTACATGTGTGTACATATGTATGTGTGCATGCCATATGTGTGCGTGTGAGTGCGTGTGTGTGCGTGTGAGTGCGTGTGTGTGCGTGCGTGCGTGCGTGTGTCTGGCAGGTCTGGAGCTTGCTGTGTACCAGCCTGACCTTGAACCTGTCCTTATTCTCCTGTCTGTCTCCCCATTGCTGGAACTCCACACGAACACTACCATCTCTGGCCCTATATTTCTGGGCCTAGTGAGCTTTACTTCTTAGCTAACATTGACTTTCTTTTTTCTTTTTTAATTTTGGAGGTCAGCTTGCTAACTAGTTCAGACTCCAGACTTTGGAGTCTGCCCTGGGTTTGAATACCGCCTCCTCTGCCTGCTGACTGTGGCTTTGTGCAAGTTAACTAACCTTTCTGTACTCTCTTCTCTAAAGAGCGATACCATCTACCTTGTAAAGGGCCAAGGAAAAGAAAGCGAGGTGCAGTACGTCCCATCTTCTTAAGCTGTGCATGGCAGCTCTATGCAGGGTCAGGTAATGTGAGGGGCCTCAAAAAAATTGGAAATAATGCAGGGTTTCTGAATGTTCACTGACCAAATAGTAACTTGAATCAAACCTGTTATGAATCTGAGGTGTTTTTGGCAGTGCTCGCATGGGCTGCATTGTGTAACTGCAGCCTTGGTTCCCACCAATGTGTCACAGCACCAAACCCTTTCTCCGTTAAGTTTCTTTCATCAGAGTGTTTTACCATGACAACAGGAAAAGTAACTCAGACATGCGCTTTGCGTCACATGCCACCAGCAAAAATTTCCTGAAACTCAGCTGGGACTCGAGGCTATTGCATCTTGTGAATTCTGCGACTTTTACTGTACAGAGTTTCCGCTTCAACTATGGAAAGCAAAGACTTCTAACACTTTCCCATCATCTGATGGAAGTATCAAGTCTGTCTTTGGATTGTATTGTGTTAGACTATTTGATCTAAAAAAATGTTCGACGTGCTGACATAAGTCTCATAAAAAAAACACTTAAGTGAGTTTTGGCTTAGGATTAGAATATAATTTACAACAATTTCTGAAATGGTCTTAAATGTACCAATACTATTTTGTACTATATATTTATAGAAAGTGGTGATCTCAGCATTGACAGTAAAATCAAAATATTGATCAGCTGTTAAAGTGTTGAAGATGTTCTGTGTCTTGTAGTATCAAATATTCCACCAAGATTTAATTGTTTACATTAAAATAAACAATATATTCATCTCGTTAGCATCCAGATTTGCTTTCATCTTCAATAAATGCTTAAAAAACCAAAGTACTATTTTTTAAAAAATAAGAAATATGTATAAGAACTTCAGGTTCTTCCTGCACATGATAAAAAGAAGGAGGTAAAAATAATTTGCACATGAAATATATAAAGTCAAAGCATTTACTGAGATTTCAGAGAGAGTGAACAGAAGAAATAAACACATCATTTTAAATGAAATACTGGGTTCTTACATGGAACTGTATAGTTTTAATCTTTTACTTAGAGGGACTACACATTTAGCCACATAAAACTACTAGTCGTAGACTTGTGCACATTGTATAGGACAGACATTGTACTTTATGTAAAACAGGACTTATTTTTAATATTTTATTTATTTATTTATTTATTTATTTATTTATTTAGTGTATGTGTGTGAGTGTCTCTGTGTGTGTGTGTATCAGAGGGCACCATGTGTCCCTGTGGAGGACCAAGGGTGACTATGGGAATCATTCTGCATTGCTTCTACTTCCTTTTTGCTTCTTCTGGGATTTCCCAGGCTCCATCCACTAGGGCCAGAAATGCAGGCTGCCACCGTTTCCCGTTTTTTTTTGTTTTTTTTTTTTTTTAATGAAAAAATTGTATTACTTAGAAGCATTCAACATGTCAACAAAACAGCTGCAATTTTTTTTTTTTTGCAATTACAGAGTGGTATTCAGTTAACAGGACAACAATTATTTCATACAAGCTGCATCAGAGACAATTGAAGATGAGAAAACTACCGTCCCCAGATATAACTAATTTGTGCTGTGCACCAGCAAGAACCTGCTTCAAATTTCCACGCCAATTTACAACCCCCATACTGTAGCAGGCAAGGTTAGTGGCTATTGAAGAATACCACCAGGACAGGGCTATCGAAAGACACATTCGGTAGTGTGTTACCTATACAAAAAAAGCACTGTACAGTTTAAAAACAAATCTTACACAGCCTTACATTTCAATTTTTTTTCTTTAAAAGGAGTGAGTTGTGTACAGGGGGGTTAAATGCTTTATAGACAAGAAAAAAAAAACTGCGCTAGAACCAACTTATTCATCATTCTCATCTCCTTCGTCTTCCTCCCCTTCCTCCCCTTCCTTCTTTTTCTTGCTCTTCTCAGCCTGCACAACTCCCTTTTTGGCTGCATCAGGTTTTCCTTTAGCTCTGTAGGCAGCAGTATCCTTTCCATACTTCTCCTTCAGCTCGGCGCCTTCTTCTACCAGCAGCAGTGTTGGTCCACATCTCTCCCAGTTTCTTTGCAACATCACCAATGGATAAACCGGGATGTTCTCCTTTGATTTTGGGGCGATACCCAGAACAGGACAAGAAAAAGGCCGAAGGAGGCCTCCTGGGAACACTGGTGTCCTTGAACTTCTTTTTTGTTTCCCCTTTGGGAGGGATGTGGGTTTTCATTTCTCTTTCATAACGAGCCTTGTCCGCCTTTGCCATATCTTCAAATTTTCCTTTTTCTATAGCAGACATAGTCTTCCACCTCTCTGAGTACTTCTTAGAGAACTCTGAGAAGATGACTGAAGCATCCGGGTGCTTCTTCTTATGCTCCTCCCGGCAAGTTTGCACAAAGAATGCATATGATGACATTTTGCCTCTCGGCGTCTTAGGATCTCCTTTGCCCATGTTTAGTTGTTTTTCCTCCGTGAGGCACAGAGTCGCCCAGTGCCCATCTGGCTCTCACTTGCCCTGGCACTGCCACCGTTTCCCGTTTTTTTATGTGGGACCTTGGATCTAAACTCAGGATCTTCTGCTTGCGAGTCAGTCTTAACCCCTAAGCCATCTTCCCAGCCTGGACAATGCATTTTTAATCTTTACACAATCATTCAATTCTCCTGTAATTTATCAACTTGTCAGATGTATAAAGCTTATCTTTCTAACTCTTGTCAGTATTCCATATTCTGTATTGATCATGGCTTTGTTCAATCATTCCTACTACTGACCGGCTTATAGGATGTCTTCCATTTGCTTCTTTTAACCCTTAAAACATTGCTACAGTGGCAAGCTTAATGTGTGCAGCATTAGCCTCTATATTTGAAGAATCGATTTCTGTTGCTGAATCATAGGGTATACTCATTTAAAATCTTAAAATACTCTGACTATTAGTTCCTAAAAGGGCTTTACACGGAGCCCCAGCAACAAGATGTACCAATAGCTGCTCTCTACACAAGGATGACCTTGATCTTTAAGTTTCTGTCATTGTAATCATGAGATTCAGTGTCTTGGGACTTTGCATTTCTTTATGGCTTCAGTGACATTTTCCCATATGTTTGCTGGCCTTGTGGAGTGCATTTTCTTTTTGATGAATCCTTGTCATTGGCCCAATTTCCCATTGTTTTCTTAGTGATTTGGAAGAACCCTTGTCACATACATTGAAAACATTTTTCTCCCAGGTTTTGCATTTCATGCCGATCACAAAAACCTTAAATAAAAGCAAGATTAGAATTAAAGTTAAAACTAGTTTTGCACTATCTCTGGAACAACACTTAGCCTTGTATATGGGAGGCCCCCAACAGAATCCACTGAAGTTGTATTTAGAGACCTTGTTCAGACCCACACATCTTAGCCCCAAAGTTTGCTTTTTCAGAGAGACTCCCCTCTGATGGCTAAGTGCAAAGCAATGCTTCTGGCCCGCCCTCTGCCTGTCATTTCACAATATTTTTCACCTACTACATTTATCCTGTCCATTTATTTGCTGACTTGCTGACCGTCTTGTTCCCGGTGGGTGACCTCTCCCGGCTTATTCATGGCTGCATACCAGCCCCTGGACTGGTGCCTCGCTTAGAGCAGCCGGTCCACAAATAGTTCTTGAATCGATGTCAAATGAATGGCGAGTTTTCAGATTTTTGTCTTCATGTTACAAGATTCTGATGATAGCAAAGTCACTTTGGTCTGAAGTAGTTTTAATTAATTAATTAATTTGAGGGAGAGAAAGAGAGAGAGACAGAGCGAAAGGAGAGAGAGAGAACATGCATGCATATTGTGGTGTATGGGTGGAGGTTAGAGAACAGCTTTTGGGAAGTCAGTTTTCTCCTTCCACCATGTGGGCTTCTGGGGTTCAAACTCAGGTTTCTGAGCAGACCCCCTATCCACTGGCCTGTCTTGTCAGTCCCATTGTCTGAAGTGTTTTAAAATTTGTATAATAGGCTGACATCACAGGCACCTATTCATTTACTCCACTATTACTCCCAAAACTCAAGTTCTTGCCTGATTATCTTGACAGCTGAATGTCACACGCAGCATGAAGAGTGTCTTACAAAAACGCGATGAAGGTTTTGACTGATATCAGATTGACTCTTTCACAGTAACTGTCCATCTTTACTACATTCTGTCTTACCAAACAGCAGGCAGGTTTAGAGCTTCACGTGCTCATGTTTATTATTATTATTATTATATTATTATTATTATTATTATTATTTATTCAACTGTGCGCATGTGCGTGTGTATGTGTGCGCGTGTGTGTATGTCTGTGTGTGTGTCTGTGTATGTGTAGAACCACGGACGAATTCGCGAACCACCATGGACGCCTCCACCTCCTTCTGCCCCGGGATTCACAGGCTCCGCCCTACCAGGACCAGAAGCGCAGGCCGCCTCCCGCTTCCGCCTGGTGTCTATACGTGGGATCTGGGATCCGAACTCAGGACCTTCCGCCTGCAAAGCGGAGGCTTAACCCCTGTGCCACCTCTCTAGCCCCACGTGCTCATGTTTTTATTTTTCTCCTCTCGCTTTTAAAATGTTTTAATACCAAATGCTGTACACACTAATGCTCAGGTGTTGACTCCTTTGTGGATGGAGTCCTTTTGTGCTGTGTTTTCTGTCTCTCATATTGAAGGATACATTTCATTATTTAAAAACTGGACATGTGTACCTGCACCTTTGAACTCACTGTTTTCAGGATTCTTTGTTGTTGCTGTTAATTCTTTGTTTTGATTGTCTTCCTGGGATTTTTTTTTTTTTTTTTTGATAGCTGTGTCCTTTGCAAAAAAAAAAAAAAGAAGAAGAAGCTTTGTATTTATTCTAGATTGACTCTTTAGTTGACTTTTTTTTCCCTCACTATATAGCCCAGGTTGGTCTCAAACATGTGGTCCCTCCCACCTTGGCTCTTGAATACTGGTATTTACAAGAATGTACCACTATTCCTGGTTCATTTCAGCTTACTCCTTGTTCAAGATTTCAAACGTTGTTGCCAGCATTTTTGTTGTAATTGCTGTTATTGGTTTTCTAGATTTCATCTCTTTCTCTTTTCTCTGAACATGACTACATTTTCCAGTATGGTTTTTTTTTTTTTTTTTTTGTTCCAACTTTGGAGTCAGGAAGAGATGCTGAGTTTTGCTATAGTTTTCTTAACACCATTAGGAATGATTAATTACTTAATCACTTTTCTAGTCAATGCAAGTTGCTACTACTATTTTCCTTGTAGTATTTGTTCCTCCATTCCTAATGAGTTATACTACACATATAAAAAATCTTAACAAAGTGGCACTTGCCTCACAAAATGGGCTGGGTAATTCAAGATTCTTATCTATATTCAAATAGAGTTTAAACAGCATAGAAATGTTTTTAGCGGATTTGAGGGGCAAAATCTCCACTGCATTTTTCTAGAGCTAAGGTTTGGGGTGTTGTTGAGATAATGCCTGCCCTTGGCCGGCCCATGAGCCTCCTGTCTCAGTCTCTCAAGTGCCATTGGCATTTGCCAGCAGGCCCAGTTCCAAGGATGTTTCTGACTCATTTTATGTTCATTGTTTTTCCATTGACATTGATCTAATCACTTTGCAGCTATTTTTTTCCGTGTTCTTACTGCTTTGAATATTTAGCATGTCATCTACCGCTGATGAATTATTGCGTTTCCTGTTCTATAGTACAGTGGGTATACCATAGAAAGCACTTTTTCTTGGGTAGGAGGCTGGCTTAACCTTTGAACCTAGCATTGAGTGAAAGTCTTCTCTGTCTCTCGGCAAAGATCTTCTAGAAAGCAGTTTTTCCTTCCTTCCTTCCTTCCTTCCTTCCTTCCTTCCTTCCTTCCTTCCTTCCTTCCTTCCTTCCTTCCTTCCTTCCTTCCTTCCTCTCTCCCCCCTCCCTCCGTCCCTCCTTCCTTCTTTCTCTCCCTCCCTCCTTCCTCTCTCCCCCCTCCCTCCCTCCCTCTCTCTCCCCCTCTCCCTCCCTCCTTCCTTCTTTCCTCTCTTCCTTCCTTTCTTCCTTCTTTCCTCATTCTACTTTCTTTTCCTTTTTTTCCTTGCTTTTTTGCATGTGTATGTTCATGTGTGCACGCGTGTTCGTGTGTGTGTGAGTGTATACCACGCACACCATACATGCATATGGGTCTCATGCACTTGTGTGCGTGTAATGTCACTAGTGGACCCCCTCGGGAGTTAGCCTCAGAACACCATCTGCCTCACTGACGGAGACTCATAAATCAGGTTAGACCCACTCTAACGAGCCTCCCATTTCTGCCTCCGCAGTGCTGGGGTTACAAATGCACGTGACCACATTTGCAATTTTATGTCAGCTTTGGAGCTTGAACTCAGGTCCTTATGCTTGCAAGGCAGGTATTTTGCTGCCCGAGTTAGCTCCCCACTCCTATACTGTGGTGTGTGTGTGTGTGTGTGTGTGTGTGTGTGTGTGTGTGTGTGTGTGTGGTTCCCTTTAAGTCCAGGTCTTCTCCCTTTCTCTGGTTCTCATCTCCTGATTCTGCCTAACCCATTTGGTTCCAATAATCATTGGTTACCAATTCACAGTCTTCACACTTCAGGGAGACACGGGATTGAGCAGGCTACTCCCTGCCCGCTGCCTTCTGTGCCTGCTGGTGTACGTGAATGTGGCATGGTGTTGTGGAGGGCTGATCTGCAGCCTTCTGGCCTGGCCTGGGGTGAATCCTACATCTGGTGCTTCCTACCTTTGAAATTCTCGACACATGTTAGCTTTTTGAAACCTCCACAGTCTCTCCTGTACTAGAGGTAACAATAGTCATCATCCTGCATTTGCTGTGAGAATTCCTTCAGTCAGACACTGTCTTAGGTATGAGGATAAAGGTAGTATGAACGGCGAAAGAGAAGCAGGTGTGGTGGCGCTCACCTATAAACCCAGCACTTGGGAGGCTGAGGCAGGAGGATCAAGTGTTTAAGGCAAGCGGGGCTACAAAATGAGACCACATAAGAAAAACAAAATAAAACAAAAACACAAGCAACACAACAACAACAAAATGAACAAGTGAAAATATAAGTAAGAAAACCAGGGCACCGCATGGTGCTAGTCAAGCACTCCCTCACCAAGGGAACCTCCAGCATCTATCTATCTATCTATCTATCTATCTATCTATCTATCTATCTATCTATCTATCAAACTATCTCTATCTCATCTAGCTATCTTTCATCTATCTCTATCTCATCTAGCTATCTTTCATCAATCATCAATCTATCTATCAAACTATCTCTATCTCATCTATCTTTCATCTATCATCTATCTAGCTATCTATCATCTATCTTCAAAATTAAATTTGATTTTTTTTGTGTGTGTAAATGTCAGTGTGTATGTAGGTGTGTGTATCTGTAGGTATATGTAGAAGGCGGCACTGTGTATGCCTGTGGAGGCTCAAGAGTGCCTTTTGGAATCATCCTGGATTGCTCTACCTTCTCATTGCTTTGCTCTGGGGTCTCCCAGGCTCTGCCTTCTAGGGTCAAGAGTACAGGCTGCCTGCCATTTCTGCCTGGCTTCTTCACATGGGATCTGGGATTGGAACTCGGGTCCTTCAGCTTGTGAGACAAAGGCTTTACCCCTGAGCTATGTCTCCAGCCCCGAATTAGATTTAATGAATTAAAATGAGTCGAGGAAGACATGCCAGTTGTGTTATTTATTTGAGATGGATTGTGAAGTTGCTCCCCAGGGAAGGTAAGGTCTAAGCAGTGAACAGAATGAAAGAAGGAAGCGAGGCAGGGGAGAGGAAAGTATTCTTGGCAGAAGGTCCATCACAACAAAGGCTGTGAAGTGAGATCAAAGGAAATTTTAATCAGTTTCCTTTTACAAATAAAGCTGACTTCCTTATGGCACAAAGCGAGAGATGACTCAGCTGGCCGACGTTGGAGCCAAACATGAAACGAGCTGGCTCTACACATGGAACCCTAACTCCTCATGGAGGAGAAGGAAGACGGGAAGATTTCTGGGGCTTGCTGGCTTGTAGTTGAACAAAATAACAAGAGCAGGAGGCTCGGGAAGAGACCCTGACTCGAAGGCAAAGGAGGGGTAAAAGGAAGACGCCTGCCTCTGGCCTCCATGTGTGTCCATATGAACACACACACACACACACACACACACACACACACACACACACACACAATCAAAAGCGAGCTGAGCTACTGTTACAACCACTAAGACAGCTCCCTGCTCACCATCAGTTTTAGTTATAACACAGGGACCGGGACCAGACGTGGCTGCTGCACGAATGGACTTCTGACAGTTCTGAGATTCTGATGTAGGTTGTTAGAGATAGTGTCTTCCCTGCTGTTTCCAGGACCTCCCGAAGGACTGCAGGCCATCCAGCTGCCCTTACACGTCCAGTGCCCAGCACTGCCCCCACCTGCCCAGAGCATACACGCCACACAGGCAGATGGCCAACATCTGCTCAGGTAGATTCCAAGGCTGCATATGCTAACAGGTTTCCACACGGTATAGACTTAACTGGTGCTGACCGGCCTTCAGCTCACCCCTTCACTCCCCAACCCTCAAATTGAGAATGGCCCTATTTCGATCTGAAACAGGAAAAGCAGAAATGGGCATGAGATTTGGGTCCACATGGAGGATTTTCACCGTGTCTCTTGGAGTGGGGTTGGCCATGAGGAAGTATTCTCCAACTATAGTTTCTTCTAGGTTATTTCACAATCTAGTTTCTTCCCCATCTGACTTCCTTCACCAATATCATCTGCTGCCTGATCATTTCCCTCTTATTTCTGACACATCATTTCTTTGTCCTGCCACACATTTAACACCACAATGTGAGAAGGAGGCAAATATGAAGAAGTATAGAAGTCAATTAATAGAATTCTCTTTGTCTCCATAAAGAAATGCAACTTTTATTATTTTCAAGTACATAATGTAGTGCCTCACACTAATAGATTACAGGTCACCAGCAAAGAAAGATCCTGTAGATGTTTCTTTGACAGATACATCAGGACGATGATAATTAGCCTACGTACTTGCTGCTTCTAAAGAGATATTTCTAAAGTGCCTGAAAAGTATGCTTTGAGATAGACTAAATATGCCACCCTTAGCAATATTGTTTGTGCTCTTCATTTACTAACCAAATGCCCTTTTTTTGATTGTGCCAAGATAAACTTTTGTCCAAAGTCAATGATCTCGAATTAATCGGGCCCAAGTAAATATGGTATCCCATTTAGACACCCAACACAAGGCCATGATTCACTGGCTTGAAGGTACTTCTGATAAAGCAAAATTCCAGTGTGATGAAATAAGAACGTCTGGAACGCTGCTGATGGGTCTGAACTAGTGCTTGTCTTCTGTCCTTCCTTTCTGTTCAAAGCTTCCATTTTCCTTGGGTGTCTCTCTCACTTGCTTGGTTCGTCTAGGTCCCTCCATCCGATGCCTTCTAAGGCGGACTTAGAGAAGGGGCGGAGCTGCCTGCGGAGCACAGTGTTCGACGACGAGGGGAAGGAAAAAGCACTGTATCCCATAGGAACCCGAAGCGACTCCTTGTCTCGGGAAGGTGGGCATGTTCCTTATGCGTGTGAAGAGTGCTTGCCCGGTAGGAGCCGCTTTGCCTTGAGAGCTCAAAAGTATTTTTCCTCCTGTTGAAAGGTTCTGACCATGTCACAGCTTCAGCTGTTCTGGAAGCATCTCCACCCCAATTCCCACCCATGGCCAGGTGTTCCTCTTCCAGGTTGGCGATGCAGAGAACGAGACACAGGTTGGCTCACAAAGGGTGCGGGGAGTGGAGGGGTGGGGAGAAAACCAGCAGCGGACCGGGGTCTTGAAATAGCACAAAGCACCAAGGACTTGTTACTCTAAAGACTGGGGTGTTCCCAAGAGCAGGTGGTCGAGACACCTGGAACTTCTGTGACATCTGAGCCTCGTGGCCAAGGGTCGGTGGTGCTCTCAGCGGCACATTGCCTTCTGGCCTTGCTTCTGCTGCTAGTGTGACGAGGTGTGAATTTGGTCTGCTAGTGGGCTATTCTAAAAAGGTAGGACACAGAGCTGGACCCCACCCCCTCTACCTGGAAACTCAAGACATGTCAAACTTCTGGTCGTTGTCTGCCGCTCCTCCTGTGCTATCTCATCCTCCAGCCAAGCGCCCGCCAACCTCTCACCTGCCTGCCTAGCTCTCCTCTCCAGGTTCCCAACCCAGACAGGCCCAGCCTCTGCAAGCAGCTGCCATGTCTGGCCCCAGGCTCTGTCCACTGGTGGGGAGGAGGGGGACAGTCAGGCAGGAAGCTCAGGAGGGGGAAGGGGGAGAAGGGACATTGGAGACATAAAGGGACACTTGGTAATCTGAGAGGGTTTCTAATAGCCCTTGCTATTAGATGTTGATCTAATGAAGTGGGGGTGAAGGGCTGGAGTATTAGGGGTGCAACCCTCAGTTCCTCAGGAAAAGTAGCCAACACCATGGTGGAAATGGGATGGAAAAGAATCTAGGGAGGTGATCCTAACGTGTCTGCGTGGTCACAGTTGGGTCTTGCGAAGCATTCACCTTAAGACTATTTACCTCTTCCTGCCAACTTAGCCCACTTGATTGCCTAGTTCTAGTTCCCCAAATCTTCCTTTAAAAGACCACCCCCAGTCATTCTTCCATCCCTTCCCTCCATCGTCCCCGCAACACCTTCAGAGCACCCCAGTTCTTCCGTGCTTGCTTCTTCCAGTGCGGATCAGTAGTATGTTTCCTTCTCCACCCAGCCTGTGAGAGAGATTGGGGTGAGGCTTGTAGTGTGAGCTTGAGAGGAGGCAAGAAGTCAACACCCCTGGGGCTTGAGTGTTGAGGTCAGATAGGTGAGGCCTGGGGAAAGGGGCTGAGGGAAGCGGGAAGTGAGAGGATGAGTCCTGGGGGTGGAGGAGTGGGAGGAGCTGTGGGTAAGGGGGAAGGAGGAGTGGTCGGCCTTCAGGGGAGAGAGGCATAGAAAGCTGAAAGTACAAATCAGTCCCTCGGGGCTCTCCAGGTGTGTGCGCACACCGTGAAGTGTGGCCAGAGGATTGGCAGCTCTTCTGATGTTTTTTCCCCAAAAGTCACAAACTCGGGTTTTATGCAAAACCCCTGAAGTTTTAAATACGGAGCCAATTAGAAAGCCACAGGCATAAAATACTGGGCACATGAACCCCAACACTGGTTCTGGACCACATTTGGTTTGTAGGCTGTCCGTTTTGAAACCAGCAAGCGACCGTAAACGCTTGCTGGAATAATGAATAAGCTCTCGGTTGATGCCTGGAAACCGGGAGGCCTGGTCTGCTACTCGTTGCCTTATGAACCCAAGCATGGGTGTGTAGTCCTGGTGGGGTTGCCAGGGCGGGTGGGGGTGCTTACCCCCGGGGTATCGCCGCAGGATGAGCTTCCGGACTTCATCATAGATGAAGATGAGGAGACTGTAGGGGAAGGCACAGAACCACCAAGTAACCCTGAAAGCAAGAGCGGAGGGGAGGGGCCTCAGAGGCTGGTGTGGCGTCACAAAAACTAAGACTCCAAAGAATCAAAAGCCTGGACCCTAGAGGGGACTCCAGGCCCCTCTGTGCCACGCCTAAAGAGATACTCACTTGAGCGGGTACATGCGGAGGGCCACCCCCATGCCCGGGCAGTAAGAGAGAAAGGCAGCTAATGCGGTCTCTTCTAGGAGTCCAAAAATCAAGATCTTGTTCCTGGAAGAGCAAAGCATGGAGGGCAGAGGTAGCAGGTAGCATCTGCAGGGAAGGTGGTTATGAAGGAGAGCAGCTGGGGGGAGGGGCCAGAAGGAACGGGGAGGGAAGAAATGTGAACCAAGCGTTCTACGTGACCTCTTCTGACACCTTCAAACAAGAAACACCTGCAAACGAAGAAAAAGTTTTCTTTTTCTGCTTCTTCAGTTTAACTGGGATTACTGCCTATCCCGCATTTATCCACTTATTCCTTGTGTGCCCTGTGCTGGAGTCAGCCTGGACCTGCCCTCTGACAACTTGTAATCTTGTTATTAGTCCAGGTACACGGGCTGGGAAGAAGTCGCCTTCTCAGCAAGATGATTTGAAAGCCCCTTCCGCGCAGAGCCACGGTTACCTTCTGCTTGTCAGCATCCCGCACAGAGGCTGGTGATCCGTCACCATAGACACCGGATGAACGACAGGGCGTTTGTAAAGCCTGCCAAGCTCGCTCTGTGCCGCTGCATAGGAACTGGTTCGTAGGTATTCCCTACGCAGAACTGAAAAGCAGGACATGGCAGGGTTCTGAGAGTGCTTTTGGTTGGAATCAGACTAGTGGGATCCATTGCCGGTTCAGCCACGTCCTAGTTGGAGTGATGAACACCGCTTAATCGCTTAGCTCATGCTCCTTCTCTGTAAAGCAGAGGTTTTTACTTTTCTATAGTGGGCTTCCTGGGAAAATTATGAAAGACAGTGCTTGGAACGTTCTGGGACACAGGAAGTGCATGGTCATATTACGACTCCATTCTTTGAAGTGTTAACATAGCAGCTTTTATGGTTTAAAAGCAGGTGGTACCCCAACTTTTTCCTCATTGAGGGCCCTCTTGTTTTTCTTGCATAATGCCTGTGCCTGAATTGATTTTCTCTTTGAGTTGTACTTGTTAATAAGTGATGACCAGATTCTCCCACTTAAAATTTAGTGGAAATATTCATGACTTCCAAGCAGAACCATGGATTAGCATGCAACCATTGCGCTTCATGATGCCGTGTTTTGGTTTTGTTTAAGAATGAGCCATTTACAAACCTGAGCAATCTTGAAGGTATGTGCTTGGTTTCACATAACTTTTTGAAATATGCAGACAGTCAGCCTCTGGCTAGTCCACTTCTTGATAATAGAACTTCTTCCCTGTACCCAGCCAGACTCATTTGTTTCTTTTTTGTTTTCCTCTCAGGCGGGCTGACTTAGTCTGTCTCTCCCCCTATTTTCCTGTGTCACCCATATGCTACTTGGTGTTTGGTTCCACGATTGTGCTCAATTTCTTAGACTTACCTGGAGGAATAGTGGCCATTGTTTGTGGACGGGGGAAAAGCCTGGAACCCCCTGTTCATTCTAGAATCACAATGCATGAGATCCCCCGATCTATGACAGATGAGCCACCAGAGTATAAGGTGGAAGCTGAGAACTTTTGACTTTAGAGAGACCTGGTGGATTTGACTAGCGAGTGACCTTAGGTATATATCACGTAACCTCTGGAGGCTTCTTGCCCACACAGTGTACAAGGACAACGATGTGGTAAAGCTACTGAGGTTAGAGGTCTGTGAAGCACTTTCTTTAATGCCTGGCACACGGTAGCACTGCAGGAAGACTGGACTATGTCCCTGAGTGGATTCCAACGACAAGGAAAGCATGAGGCAGTTGTAACCACTGTGTGGTGGCGGGGAACACAGGAAATCTATCCAGGCCTTAGGGCTGGGCAAAGGCCTGGGCTAGGTGTCACTCAAGTAACAGACAAGAGAAAGGAAAGGCAGGAGAGAGGGATGGAAAGGAGAAAGCATGAAAAGGAAAGCAGGGGACCAGAGTAAAGAACATTCGAGGAGCAATGTTAGAACTACTAGAGGTAGTCCTCCATTCCTTTCTCATCTTTGTCTATTTCAAACTTAAGTATAGAGACGCAGCTGGGAAATTGCAGCCACGTGCCCCCTGGCAGACCCGAGCCCAGAGACCTAAGGTGTGTGGCGTCAGGTGTTGGGTTTGTGCGGGTTGACGACTATACCCCGAGGACTCTGATGGTACGTGCTGGCGGGGTGAGCACTCACTTCATGCCCTGCTGGAAGACTGAGTTGCGACGGGTCTTGCAGATGATGAGGTCGGCCCACTGCACTACCACGATGCTGGCAAAGAAGGCTGTGTGGCACGTGAACTCCACCACCTTCCGCTGCTCGTAGGTCTGGAGGGAACACAGCGGAGGGAGGTAAAGGTGTCAGAGGACGAGCCGGCACCACCATACAGCATGGTTTTCAGCAGTTGTTAGACCTGCCCCACGTCTATTATGCCCCCACTGGCCTCACTCACCCATTCCTGCCCGTAGCTGTCCTCCAGGTCGTTGGTGGTCCGGTCGTCCCAGTCAAGGCGGATTCCCAGGAGCCGGGACGGCAGGAAACCGTTCTCTGCCAGGATCACGAAGTAGGTGAAGAAGCCGCCCAGCGCCTGGATCATGCCTGCAAGGGGCGGGCAAAGGGCACAGCCTGGGTCAGAGAAGGAAGTGGGAAGAGGCCTGCCCCTTGGGGCCAGGGATGGAAATCCTTGGCTCTCAGGAGCTGGCCCCTCTCCAGAGATTTAGGCAGCGGCCGCTGGGTCTGTCCACCCTCCCGAGCCCCGGCCCGGCGCACCGATCTGTCCGTAAGCCATGCTGATGAGCCGCTCGTTCACCAGCTTGTCGGTCTGCGAGTTTCGTGGCTGCCTCTTCATGATGTCACTCTCAGCCGCCTCATAGGCCAATGAGATGGCGGGAACCTGTGTGCACAGGACACGGGGGGAGGGGCTCGAGGGGGGTGTGGAAGACACAGGAGCAGCAAACCATCACCAGGGAGCATTGGACACAACTCCACCCACGCATACTGGGATTCTGATGGCTCGGGGCACAGAGCTTGGGTAGAATGCTCGCCTAGATGAGCGAGGCCTGGGTTTGATCCCCAGTACCGTAGGAAAGAGGGAAGAAAGAGAGAAAAAAAAAGAATGAGAGAGAAAAGAGGGAGGGAGGGAAGGATAGGAAAGACGGGAGGAAGGAAGGGAGGAAAATCTTGTCCTCCAGACCCCTGCTTGTCTGTTCTTACAGTGGACCCCGCCTGGCCCGCTTCCTAGGGCAGCTCCTTCATCCACTGCCCACCTGTTGCCTGAGCCCACAGCACACTCTTCCTCACCATGTCCGTGCCCAGGTCGATGCAGAGGATGGTCACGGTGCCCAGGGGGAGGGGGATGTTGGCGATGATGAAGAGCAGGAAGGGCGTGATCTCAGGAATGTTGCTGGTCAGGGTGTACGCGATGGACTTCTTCAGGTTGTCAAAGATGAGGCGGCCTGCGGGGAGGTTCTGAGGGCGTCAGGGCTGTTAGAGGGACCCCTCCCTCCCTCGCTTCCGAGGTGTGGCTGCCCATTCTCCTGAGGGAAGCTAAAGCAGGCCGGGCGACACCCCGGATCGCTCTTCCATAGAGCGTTACAGCCGTGGCAAGCAGAGGTCTGGCTTTCCGGATACCCCCCAACCCCGCGCCGCCTCCTCACCCTCCTCCACGCCTGTGACGATGGAGGCAAAGTTGTCATCCAGGAGGATCATGTCAGCCGCCTGCTTAGAGACGTCAGAGCCCGAGATGCCCATAGCAATGCCGATGTCGGCCTTCTTCAGCGCGGGGGAGTCGTTCACGCCGTCACCAGTCACCGCCACGATGGCTCCCTGGGGAGAGAAGCCAGGTGCTGATGGACGAAGCCCCTCTGACGGTCTGTCCCTTGACTCCTCCCGTCTCGCTCACCTGCCTCTGACACCCCTCCACAATGATGAGCTTCTGCTGAGGGGAGGTCCGCGCGAACACGATCTCGGTGTGGTCCCGGAGGATCTCGTCCAGCTGCTCGGACGTCATGTCCTTCAGATCCGAGCCGTGTACCACACACGCCTTGGCCTCCCTGGAAGGCGAGGGCAGCAGTGGTCGACCACTCCCTCTTGCACCTGTCCTGCTGCCTCTCCCGCGACACCCGTGGGCTAAGCTCCCCTGTTAAGGGCTTCAGTGCACCCTTCCTCCATGCTGGGCTCCCCCATTTCTCCCCGAGGAGGCATTTGCCAGGCGTGCCTCTCCCTTCGTGCATTTCCCACTCTCACAGCATCCCTGCCCCCCACTCATGTGGACAGCATCCTGATTTCATAGTCGAGAAAAGCAGAGATTCAGGAAGGTGGAGTGATGTCTCCATGGTTACACAGCTCATCAGCGGCACAGCCTGGACATAAACTCAGAACTAAGGAATCAGCCAGAGAGAGAGGCTAGAGAAAGACCTTAGTCACAAAGATGCTGTGCAAACACGCATCCACAGTGCCCTGTGAGAGAGGAGGTGCTGGTCAGGAAGAGGGGTCCTGTAATGGCCTCACCTGGGGTTGACTTGACTCACGGGGATGTTGAGCCTGGCTGCAATGTCTTCCACAGTCTCATTGCCCTCTGAGATGATGCCCACGCCTTTGGCAATGGCCTTGGCTGTGATAGGATGGTCCCCAGTCACCATGATCACCTGGTAGGGAGGAGAAGACAAAAAAAGGAAAGCAATGTTGAGATTTTTTTTTCCCCTCTCCTAGTCCTTTCTCCAGGTCAGGTAAAGCTAGACTGGTGTTCCAGATGTCTCAGGCGGTAGATCCCAGCTAGAACAGTGGAAGTAAGTGTGTGCATGCGCATGCATGTGTGTGTGTGTGTGTGTGTGTGTGTCTAAGGGTAAGGAGGAGAGACAGTGACACATTGTATTCAGGGTTCAGAAGATCCGAGACAGTTTGCTTTAACAGAGAAAAATATCCAAGACAAGTGACAAGCTAGTGAAGATCCCTTGGTAGAGAAGTCTGGGTTCTTTAAGAGTGTCTAGGAGATGTTCTCTCTCTCTCTCTCTCTCTCTCTCTCTCTCTCTCTCTCTTCTCTCTCTCTCTCTCTCTCTCTCTCTCTCTGTCTTCATAAGCACACGTGGATTTGTCAAGGTCACAGTGACACCATTTTTAGTGCATCGTGCATCCACTGGCAAGGTGGCTGCGCAGAAGGGGAGACATCCCGCCTCCTCCCTCATCTGCCTTCAGTGGCCACGCCCAGTTTGGCCAGTGCCCAGGGCTGCTGCTGCGGAGTGGGCTTGGATGGCCAAAGTCTTGGCAAGAGGTTCTTGCCAGCAAAAGGTGTTCAGCCGCGTAAGAGGACAGCATTTGTATGTGTGGGCTTGTGGGGGCCGCTCTGTGGGTCTGGAGAAGGAAGCCTCTTCAAATGCCACTGCCTTCGACTCCACGACTGCTGAAACTGCTTCCAGGAGGCCTCCTGGACCTTCCAGCTGAAAACCAAAAGCATTTGCAACCCTCGCTGGATGGGCTTGTCTGAGGCGTTGAAGCCCTACACTGGGTCCTGCACCTCCGCTGCTCCTGTGCCCTCTCGTCCATAGGTCCTTTCTAGCCATCTCCGGTGGCAGCCAAGCAGGACGGAACCAGCCCTGGCTTTGGATGTGGACAGGTGCCCAAGTTTAAACATTGAACTTTTCCAGCTGTCAAGCCTTAGACAAGTCAGTTTGCCATCTCAGTACCATGGAAAGTGGGGTCCTACCTTCCTAAGTTGTTCTGAAGATTAAATGGCATTAGATGAATGCCCAATAAATGTTAGCTGTGTGCCAACATTCTCTTCCCTCCTCACTGGTTCCTTTCTATGCCGGCGTGGCCCAGGCTATCATTCCCCTCCCTTTTCTCGGCTCCTGTTTGCTTCTTGGGACAATATAATAAAGTATTCCGGTAATCCTTTAGTGTGAAGCTAAGTGTGGTAGTACGTGCCCTAGGACTTGGGAGACTAAGGCGGGATGATCAGGAGTTCCAAGCCAGACTCAGCTGCACGTCAAGTTAGAGGCCAGACTGGACTACATGAGGCATCGTCCCAAGAAAACAAAAATGGGACTCAGCAAGGTGGTTTCTCAAGCAAAGGCGCTTGGAACTTAAGTTCCATCCCTGGAATCTGCATGGTGGAAGGAGAACTGGTTTCTGAAAAAGTTTTCACAGCCGCATGTGTATAGTGACAATCATCTCTCTCTCTCTCTCTCTCTCTCTCTCTCTCTCTCTCTCTCTCTGTCTCTCCTTCAATCCTAAGGTCCAAGCTGACCACTCATCAGCACCCCACCGCCCCGCCAAGCCCGCCTCTCTACTCCTTGTGTCCCCTTCTCTCCGTCTCTTCCTCGCCGTCCACATCCAGTTTAGTACCAAATTCTTGAAAACGTTTCTCAAATGCGTCTGTGTCTCTCCGCTCCTTTTGTTCCTGTCCTGGGTTCAAGTCCTCTTCCCTGCCTGGACTGTTTGTTACACAGCCTTTTCACCTGTCTCCCCTGACTTCAGCTCTTCCCCAAATCCAGTTCCTTTGCCATCCAGGTAGTCTTAAGGTAGCACCTATGATATCCGTGGCCCTCTGACACACAGGATAAAGCCGGTCGGGCATTAAGTAAAGACTTCCAGCTAGCCCTGACTTAGTATTCCCACCTCAGTCTCCAGCAGCACCCCTCCATCATCTCTGTCCTCCTTGCCCCCCTCTCCCCAACATGTAGTCATGCCCAGGTACACACTGTTCCCTGGTTTTGCCAAACCCCCTCCCCCTTTGACTACCAAATTCCTCTTCAGCTTTCAAGGCTCAGATCAAGTATCATCCAGTTCCCTGGGGTAGAATCAGCTCCCAGCTGATTTCCCCTGGAGTTCTTGTTTGTTTGTTCCCAGCACGCTGAGCAGCACCTGACTGGGCAGGAGGGGGAGGGGCATAGCTTCCGGACCAGCCCACTGTGTTTTGTATTCTCAGCTCATCTCTTCTCTGCAGTTTTGGGGAAACTGGTTGTGCACCTTGGGCTTCTATTTATTTTGTTTCTCAATGGGGTAACGATGTCTCCCTTACAGATTGAGTGATTATGGGACAGAATTCATACACAACAAGTCATCTGGTTTGATGGTTAAGAAATAACAGACTTGGGCCCCTGAGACGGCTCAGCAGGTGAAGGGGCTTGCTGCTAAGCTTGATAACCTGTGTTTGATCCCCGGGACCCACATGGAGAGAAGTGGACCTCTGCAAGTTGTCCTTTGACCTCCACATGTGCACCATGATGCGTGCACCATGATGCGTGCACCATGATGCGTGCACCATGATGCGTGCACCATGGTGCGTGCACCACGATGCGTGCACCATGATGTGTGCACCACGATGTGTGCACCATGATGTGTGCACCATCCCTCCCCTCCTACACACACAAGATAAATAAATTCGAGCTGGAGAGATGGCTCAGGGGTTAAGACTCTGTCTCACAAGCAGAAGGTCCTGAGTTTGGATCCCACGTTCCACGTAAACATGCCAGGTGGAAACAGCGATGGCCGCCTGCACTTCCGACCCTGATGGGCGGAGCCTGGGAATCCGGAGCAAAGCAAGAAGGAGGTAGAAGCAATCCAGGATGATTCCCATGTCACCCTTGGTCCTCTACAATAACACAGTACACACACACACACACACACACACACACACACACACTAAATAAACTAAAATAAAATAAGATTAAAAAATTCAAAACTAGCAGGCTCCCTTTGGTTCCAGTCCTGGCTCTACATCTTACTAGCTGCGCGGCCTTGGGTATGATTCCATGCATCTCAGTTTCTCTCTATGTAGACAAGAGGAAATATGGATGCTTTCTCAGAAGATTGGATGCTATTGTATATGTTTAGTGCCTAGAAGAGTGTCTGATTTGTATAAAGATTTTGTATAAAGTTTAAAAAAAATCTTGTTAGAGTATCTGACCCACAGTGGGTATTCAGTGATCCTATGTTGACTGCCCGGCGATAGATTAGGAGGCATCTGTTCCCACAAGAGACTATGAGAGGTAGAGGCGCAGTGCCGCATTCACCCCTGCATGCCAGGGACCCAGCACAAGGCCTGGCTTTCTGCAGCAAACTGGCTTGCATTGACTTACACGAGATGCTGAAAAAAGAAGAGTCAGTGACAGGCAGCACCAGGACTGGTGACCAGACAGGACAGTCTTAGAAATGAGAAAGTGAGCATTAAGATGGCTGATTAGCTAATTCCAGCACCTGGCACGGTGCCCGAGGGCACTAGATATTTGCAGCATGAAGCATAAACCTGGCAAAGAGAAGTGATTGAAGTCAGAGAAGAGGGGTTCGGACAGCTGGGCTTGAGTGGGGCGCAGTCTGTGGGGTGATGGGGTGAGCAAGCGTGGGAGGGGGGACAGCGGATGAGAGCTTGCAAATCCCGTCAGGTAACTCGGTCTCTCAGCGGTGCTTGGAATCGCAAGGGAAGGTGCACGTGCAGTGGGACCACGAGCTGCGCCAGAGGACCACCGCGAGCTAAAGGGAGGGATGAGCGCTGCCGGCAGGCGTCTGCCTCTCTCTGCAGATGGACAGAGTCCAAGAGACATGGTTGGCTTCTCTGAGTCAGTGAGAAGGAGGCCGCGAGGGGCCTGCGTCCTCTCAGGACAGCAGCTGCCGCAGTCTCCTGACCCCTGGCACAGGGATGCAAGGGCAGGGGGCTGGGAGGGAGGCCAGTACCTTGATGCCAGCGCTTCGGCACTTGCCCACCGCATCTGGCACCGCTGCCCGGGGCGGGTCAATCATGGACATGAGCCCCACGAAGCAGAGCTTCTCTGTGGGAAAGTTCAGCTCATCCGTGTCGAACTTGAAGCCCCGGGGGAACTTTCCAGAAGGCAGGTTCAGCTGGCAGAACCCTGAGGAAGGCAGGAAGGAGGAGTGGAGCAGCAGCGTGGGTGCCTGGACGCCCCGAAGCCCCTCGCACGGGGGGGGGGGCACGCCGGGAATCTCTTTCCCTGCCCCGTTCCCCCGCTTCTGTCCTCTCACCTAGCACGCGCTCCCCAAGTCCTCCCAGCTCCATGTAGGCATTTTGAAAGGCGTCCTGCATCTCCTTGTCCAGGGGGATCTCCTTGCCCTGCACCAGGATGGTGGAGCACCGGTCCAGGATGCGCTCAGGGGCTCCCTTCATCACCAGCACGTGGCTCTGGGGGCTGTCTTCTCTCTCGTGGATGGACAGCTGGAGAGGAGAAAAGCGGTTACAGCTGGGGGGTGCATACTTGTTTGCGTGGTGCTAGTACCTCACAGGGAGAGTCTAAGACAGAGCAGCTGCAGGTCAGCGAACCCTTTCTTAATGACCAGACTCATGGAAATTGTCCACACAGGAGAAACCGTGTGCGTGGAGGGTGTTTGGTCATAGTCCCAAGTCTTACAATTGCGAGTTGCTTCCACAGGACAAGTGATTCATTCAGCAAATAGTCACTGAGGACAGGCATTGTCCCAGAGGGTGATGGCTTTTGTTAACTCCAACCACAATGTCTCAAGGGTCATACGGGGCAGAGCAGCGACTAACTTTGACATTTAATGGGTCCCCAAAGACTGAAGGAAACAGTCAAGGAATTATGAAAGTATGCTTCGAATTAAACGGGATGGCAGAGTTGTAGAACCATGACGAGTAGACGGGAAGAGGAAGAGAGAGGGCGACAGGCTGCTTTAGTGACACTCATGAGCCAAGGCGTGAAGGCCAGGGGACATGCGGTCAGGCCAGTTGTCCCGGTCAGGAGCGACGGAGCGACAACATTGATCCTCAGGCATCCCACTCATCCCTTGGCCTGGTCTGCTGTCCCTATTTTTGTCTTCTTTTTCATCTTCTGCCCCAGCAGCCCAACCGGACCTGATATTTGTTGGTAGAGTTGAAGGGGATCTCTGCCACCTTGGGGTTCCGGTCCCTCATCTTCCGCACCGAACCACAAGACAACTCGATGCACTTGAGCAGAGCCGACTCGGAGGCATCGCCGGCGGTGTCGCGCTGCCAGAGAAGAGAGACCCCGTGTCACATGGCGGAGGGCGGCGTGGAGGAGTGGGGGAGGGCTTTGTACACGCGGTGTGAGAGGGAAAGTGGGTCACCCATCGAGGGCCTTTGGAGGCCTCCCCTCCCCCGCACATCTGCGCCACCCGCACTGGCTGCCCTCCTACCTTAGACACCGAGATGTTCTCCTGTCCAGCTTTGAAGACAGCGCGGTTGCAGAGACCAGCAATCCGAGACAGGGCTGTCCACGTGGGGGATCGTTTGTCGAAGGTGGCACCTGAGGGGAAATGGGGGGGGGGAAGCAGGAGCGGGGTTCCCGTCAGAGGCTTGTCCCACCGCAGCCACTCTGCCTTGCTCGCCACCCTCCACTCCCCCTCACCCGCTCCGGAGCACCCCAATCACCAGACTGGTCTTCGGTGGTGTCGGCCTCGTGGATCTGGTTGTCAAACCACATGTGGGCCACGGTCATGCGGTTCTGGGTGAGGGTGCCGGTCTTGTCGGAGCAGATGGTGGACGTGGAGCCCAGCGTCTCCACCGCCTCCAGGTTCTTCACCAGGCAGTTCTTCCGGGCCATCCTCTTGGCCGTCAGGGTCAGGCACACCTGGCAGACGGCAGGTTGAATTAAAACAGGTTCAATCCAGAACCACAGTGTCCTGAGCTTTCCCTACATGTCCTTAACTCTGCTTCACAATTGTGAGTGCATGAAACCTAATGGTAAATAGAGAATGTTCAGTGTTAGGCACATTGAATTGGGGTCGTAGGTGTGTATTATGGTAAATTCCCACCAGGGAGTGGAATATATTTGACTAAAACTAGAGAAGACACAGGGATGTGAGAACCATTCTCCCATATGGGGAGGTGGAAATTAGGAGGTAACAAGCTCACTTCAGGGCTACTAAGAGGGGAGCAGAAAGCTGGGGCCTGACAGTTACTGAGATGGAAGAAAAGGTTGCTGCAGAGGCCAAGGCCAAGAGAATCAGGATGGTGACACGTCACAGCGGTTGATGAAGGACAGAGTTCAGGAGGGTGGACTGCGGTGTCCATTTCAGCAGAGTTAAGGCTGATAAATGTCAATGGATTTGCTAGCTAGTCGCTGGTGACCTTTGAGAGATCCTATCCCGGCGAGTAGGACAGATGCACCTCAGACTCCAAGGGGAGACGAGTGTGTGACTGGAACAAAAGCACCATCTTGGTAAGTCCCAGAAGGGAAACTGAGGATCAACATACAGCCCAACCTGAGATTTTTTTTTTTCCAGTCTCAAAACTCTTGAGCGAGGCATCTGTGTGTAGCACTGGATATATGACTTTAGGGGTGTGAAGAGAACCCCACAAGTCAAACTATGCCCGTGGCACTCTGGGAAAGGACAGGGCACCGAAGACACTTCAGCCTGATCCACTCACAGTGACGGTGGCCAGCAGTCCCTCAGGCACGTTGGCTACGATGATGCCGATGAGGAAGATGACTGCCTCCAACCAGCTGTAGCCCAGGATGAGGGAAAGGACGAAGAAGGAGACGCCCAGGAACACGGCCACGCCGGTGATGAGCTGGATGAAGTGTTCAATCTCCATGGCGATGGGTGTCTGCCCCACTTCAAGGCCTGAGGCCAGAGTGGCTATGCGGCCCATCACGGTTCTGTCACCAGTGGCAATCACGATGCCCCGGGCGGTGCCTGCAAGAGAGGAAGGGACGCCAGGAGCCGTGAGAGCCCAACTCTTCATCTTATGTTCTCAACAAAGAAAGTCACCACAGAGCAAATAAGCTAAGGCTAGAGCCGAGAGCCCACATCCAGTAGTTCATTCTTTTCGTGGGCTTACCCTCTCTGCGTAGACCACCAAGCCCAGTCTCAGTATCACAGCAAATTGCTTTCTCTTACATTTGGGCCCGAGGCGATGTCTTGTAAGCAATCCTGAACTCTGAATTCAGGAGATTCAATAAGCCAAATAAAAATTTCCTGCAATATTTCAGTAAATTGATCTCATAGTTGGTATTTTCCGCAAATGTATTATGAACACTAATAAAGCACTTATTAATCTTTTGTGTATGGTCTTAATATTTTTCTAAATGTTTGGGCATAAGTCTCTGCGATTATTTACCCCATGTGACATTACAGGGGTCTTTGGGAAAGGAAGTGGGGCAGAATGGAAAGATCATGCAAGTTGGAATGAGCCAAATCTGGTTTGAACCTGTTTCAACTCCTACCTAGGAGTTGTTTTAATAATTAAGTCGCATGATGATGTGATTCACCTCATTCAGACCAGTACCTGTCCCATAGTAGGCATACAACAAACGTCATTTCCATTCTTTTCCTCTCTCGCTTCCAAGTCAGTTGCAGAATAAGCAATCAGAATACCTTATCTGGCCTTTCTTAACAAATCAATTATGAGAGGTGTACAGTAAATCTCAGAATTTCAGCACATTAAATATGTAGGAAATTTAATGTATGGGACTTTCATTATCATTCTAACTTGCTGACAGAGGAGATCAGCCCCAGAGAAGCAATGCACTGAGAAACGAGTGCTGGGAAAGGCGAGGGGTGGGGCTGAGATATAAAGCCTTCTTTGCCCCACTTTCGAGGTCCTTCTTCCCACCATCTCTTGGCTCCTATCCTTGCTGAGTCAGCCCTGTCAGGTCCCTGGCTTGACCACAGGCATGGCTTGAACCTTGTCCTGAAGTGATAGCGGCTCTGGGAATTCTCACTATTACTGCCCATCACTAGAGCCAAGAAAAAAGATGGGACAGACCTTTTCCACTGTGGCTTAGATGGATGTGATCTGAAGCCAGGCCTAGATTTCCACCTGCTCTGACATTTTTCCTGACCTTTCCCCAATTCGTAGCTCTAGTTTCTAAGCAAAGGCTGGGGGAGATAGCCCAGAACCACAAGACATCAGTCGGGCCCCCAAATTCCTAAGGTTCAACACTATGTGTGTGTGTGTGTGTGTGTGTGTGTGTGTGTGTGTGTGTGTGTGTGTGTGTGTGAAAGAGAGAGAGAGAGAGAGAGAGAGAATCTGGGTTGGATAGAGTGCGCAGCTTCTTGCGGGGAAATGACCTCGACCTTCTTGTGGCGTCCATGTTGTCTCTGGTCAATGTCCTGCTTTCAAGAGGGGACTATATCCTCCCTCCCTCCCTCCCTCCCTCCCTCCCTCCCTCCCTCCCTCCCTCCCTTCCTGCAGAGGTTTGGAGATAAACATCACAACCCGACCCTTCCTCCTGTCGTGTTGAGGTGAGTCGCTCCCTGACCAGCTGGATCTCACCTTCCACGCAGTTGGTAGAGAAGAAACAGATGTTCCGGGTCTCCAGTGGGTTCTCATGGGTGAACTCGGGGGAGCGGGTCTGGGGCTCCGACTCGCCTGTGAGGGATGAGTTGTCCACCTGGGGAGGACGCAGGGGGGAGGGGCGGTTTTTCCATCAGACAGACAGAAGCACCGGGTGCACCCAGCAGTGTCCTGAGCTGGCCCCGGCCTCCCTCAATCGTCATGACAAGAGGGACAAAATTACACTTGCCCTCATCACATATTTATGGATCGCTCAGCTATTCCTCTTGCTCTGGTTTGGAATCTTGGCTCTCACTGACTTCTTAGGTGACTGCGGGCTATTTACTTAACTCTTGGGGCCTCTATTTGTGCACCTGTAAAATGGGGACTATAAACACCGTCACTGCTTTGCACAACCCTTGGCGTTGTTAAAGCCACAATGACTCTAATGACTACAGCTTTTTTTTTTAGAGAGACCATCTCACTGTATCGTCCAGGCTGACTTCAAATTCTTGATCACAGATGCGCCCCACCATCTCCAGCTCCACTATTCTTTTCTTTTTTTTTTTAATTTTTATTTATTCAATTGTGAGTGTGTGCGTATGTATGTGTGCACGCGCGTCTGTGTGTGTGTAGAACCACGGACGAATTCTGGAACCACCATGGACGCCTCCATCTCCTCCGCCCCTGGATTCACAGGCTCCGCCCTACCAGGGCCAGAAACGCAGGCTGCCCCCGCTTCCGCCTGGCGTCTATACGTAGGATCTGGGATCCGAACTCAGGACCTTCCGCCTGCAAGGCGGAGGCTTAACCCCTGAGCCACCTCTCCAGCCCTCCACTATTCTTTTCTTGCCTGTGTTTTGATACAGGGTCTCAATCCGTGTTCCAGGCTGGCCTGGACTCTTTCCCAGTGAAATCGGATCACACAGGTGAGGCTTGTAATACATAATTGATACCTAAGACACAATTACCATACAGTGTCTCTATTAAAGAAATCACAGGGCACAGAGCCCTGGTGCATAGAGACACAGAGGCAACATGGAACCGACTAGATGTCTGAAAGAGGTTTAGCTGGATGTGTAGGGGAGATGTCAGCATTTGGAACTGGGTCTCCTAACTAGGTCCCTGTCTCGGCTTTAGACAGCCTACTTCTTAGACCCCGGGGTGACCTCCTCACCTTACAACCGTGGGAAGAGATGATGCGAAGGTCTGCAGGGACACGGTCTCCACCCTTCACCTCCACCAGGTCTCCGACCACCACTTCTTCCGCGTTGATCTGCATCTTCTCTCCCTCTCTGACCACCAGCGCTTGCTGTGGAGAAGCGGGGACACCTCAAGAACGGCCTGGCCACGGCTCGGCCTTTCCCTTCTGCTGATCTTGGAAGAACCCCCTCCCCATATCTTTAGCAACAACATTAGACCCTGGAGAGCTGGGGGGTGTTCTCCGCCCATCCTTCCTCTGTCTCAAGGTGCAAGGCACTGAGCGAGAATGATCTGGACCGTCCCAGAAATCTGCTGCCCCAGGGTGGTGAAGCCCAGCTCTGCCGTTACCTGCGGCACCATGTTCTTGAAGGAATCCATGATCTTGGAGCTCTTGGCCTCCTGGTAGTAGGAGAAGCAGCCAGTGACGATGACCACGGCTGCCAACACCACACCCAGATACAGCTGATGAAGACAAGGAGTTTGAGAGACCTGCCATTCCCCGCCCCACAGAGGTGACTGTCCCCTGAGCTCAACGCTCAGTGTAGGAGACCCCAGGATTTCATCTGCGCACAGGAATGACAACGGTAGGGCGAAGTCCTTCTCTCCAACATCCCACAATCTCACCATCTACCAACCCCCAAGTTTCCTAAGGCAAAAGGAGCAAAGAGAATCTTGGGAAGTTCCCACAGCAGGTCTCTCCAAGGGAGAAGACAGGGGAGCAGACCAGCCCACTTGAGTGGAAAGGAGCAGGGTGGGGCTGTGTCACTCCTTGTGGACTTGCGCGTGGCTGGAGGCTGCCTTGCAGACATGTATAATAGCCTCGCTCCTCCGCCCGAGGAACTGGGACTGAACATGAGGATCTTGTTCCCTGAACACCCTCCCGGCCGCCGTATTTAAAAGCGTTGAGAGAGGGCAGAGCTAGCCACGGGCTGCTCCCAGCGTCAAGGCTCACGTTGTCATTGGACGGTTCATCTTCCATAGCGGCTTGGATACCGTAGGCCAGGAAGCAGAGGATGGCCCCGATCCACAGCAGGATGGAGAAGCCCCCAAAAAGCTGACGGCAGAACTTGACCCACTCGGGAGTTGTAGGAGGTGGTGTGAGGGCATTGGGCCCATCCCGAGCCAGAATATCCTGAGCCCGCTGGTTGGTGAGACCCTAGGGAGCGAGGGAAGATGAAGAAAGCGCAGGTGCTGCCAACCTGCGCCCACCACCTCCCTTCAGCCCCTGGGAAAGAAGGTTCAGCTGCAGAGGAAAAAATCCCATCTAAAGGGAAAGGGCTGGAACTCCAGGAAGGACGACGCGGAGAACTGGATCTGTGATAAACTCTGGGGCGTGAAGTCTGCAGAGGAATCTCACTGCAGGCACTGGCTCTGATTATTATTGGACTGAAACGCATTTTATGGGGGGTCATGTACCGGCACCCTGGAAATATCCTGCCTCCTCTCTTCATGAAGATTCTCGCTTTCCTACGGCCGAAGAGATCCCCACAGCCTCGATTATCAGTGTCATATGATTTTGACGGTTACCTCTCATTTTTCAAAGAGAGCGTGTCCAGTCCCCATTGTTCTGATTCTAAGCTGATCAAAGGCCCCTTTCTGAATCCACGTAGTTTTCCCATATTTGGCATGGTCCTTGTTTTTATTTTATTTATATATTTATTATTTTTATTTATTTCTGCTAGAATTTGAACAGGGACCATTTCTTGGTTATCTCACTCACTTAATAATGTGTATGAAACACCATGGGGATCTAGAAACAGACAAGACCAACAAAGTCCCTACCCATGATCTGAAGAAGTTATAAGTTCAGCAAACCAATGCCCATTAATGCCAGAGAAGGAAAATGTTCTAACGAAAATAAAATAAAGTAAAAAAAAATGGGAGCATAGAGACTTAGGAGTTGAGGAAAAAATTAACATTTTTTTTCTTAATACACGGTCTAAGTGTTTTTCAAAATGTCTTGGAACTCATTCATTATATAGCCCAGGATGGCTTTGAATTTGTGCCAATCCTCCTGCCTCAGCTTTCTGAGAGATTACAGACATGACTGGCTTTGACGGTGTTTTCATTTGCTCGACCTGGATCTCACAATATTGTTCAAGATAACCTTGAACTCCTGGACTCAAGTGGTTCTCCTGCCTTAGCCTCCCGAGTAGTCAGAACTTCTGGCTGAGCGCTGCAGCAACAGGAAGATTAATTTTGGGGGGATGAATTTGGGGCTTTACATGTCCTATACAAGTGCTTTACCATTGAGTTATACCCCCAGATTTATTCTTTTCCTATGATTTTAGGTCAGGTTCTGTAAGCAATGCAGACTGGCCTTGAACGTGCAATTCTTCTCCGTCTCCTGAGAGGCTGGGATTGCAGGCATGCACATCACACCCTGCTTTGATTAATAATTCTTTAAATCTTTCTAAGCGATGGGTTAGGAGATCTAACTGAGTCACTTACTTGCTTGTGTGACCTTGGCAAGTATTCACACTCTCTGAGCCTCCTTGCTTTGGTGAGCTGGCTAACAATACCTGACAGTTATGACAAGAATCAAGAAATCTACACAACGTGTCCACCACAGAACTACTGCCTAGCAAGAGTCAGCAAAGTACTGTAATAACGGGAACAAGCCCCCTCATACTGCACACGTGTCGGCTCTGTGAGCAGTTGCTTGAGGTGGAGCACAGATCCCTCAGGAGACATTATTTAGCCCTGGGTTATAAGACGTTCTGACTTCTAGATATAAGGAAAGAGCATTACTCTAGGAAACAGGGGTCCAGTGTCTACTTCTGGGTCTCCACCAACTAGCCCATGACCACAAGGGGGTCTCTGGGCGGTTCCCTGGTCTGCAAAGAGTATTTCATGGTGTTTTTAAGGCTGCATGGCTCTCTAACCTCTCGGCGTCACTCACCTTGGACAGGTCTACTTGATACTTGCGGCCCAGCTCATCCAAGGACAGCTTGTGGTCGTCCTGGGGAGAGAAGGCCAGTTACCCTGCAGAAGGAGGCTGAATGTCTGGGGATGGGGGGTGGGACACAAGGGTGGGGAGAGAGGACCCCCGCCACAGAGGCCCTCCTCTGTGGCCTTGGACCTCACCATGGCCACCTCCTTCTTGAGCTCATCCAGCTCTTTCTCTTTCTGCTTCTTCTTGCCGCCCCCATTCTCCGCCGTGGTGGCTGCGGGCGAGTACTCGCGGCCTGCCTGCAGGACAAAAGGGGAGTGCAGAGAATCAAGGCCTGGGGCCTCGGATCCCACCAGCCAGCTCGGGTGCCCAGCGCTGGGGGTGAGACTGTGATGGGAGCCAGAACAGGACCTTCTTGTGCAGACCATTGGCAGAGCTGTGCGACCCCACACTGGACCTTCTAAGGCCAAGGGGCTCAGCACTTCATTTTATCTTTTTAGTATGTAATGTGGGCTTCTGCCAGATATAAAAGAAAAACGTGTGCAAAATTCAAAAAGCACCATTGTATGTCTTTTAGGAGAATCCTGGGAGCGGACACAGTTTGGAGGGACGTGGGGGGCAGAGCATCTTGTCTTTGTCCAGTTTTGAAAGGTGAAGAAATGGTTGGAAACTAAGAGAAGTAAGAAACGCTAGCGGCCAGGGAGAGAAGAGGTGGTGGGAATGGGATGGGCAGGACTGATGGATTGAGACAAGTCAGCCACATGTCTAGAAAATGCTGTCGGGCCCTCCACAGCATGCTGGGCAGGTATTCCCTGGACTGGAAAGAAGTTAATATATAGGATTAAAAAAACCCAAATTACAAATGGGTAAGATGGGAACCAGGTTCGTATATCTGAAAATTCAAGGAATCCGTCTGGGAGTAAATCTAGAATTGACGTCACAAAGGTCTGAGGTTCAGCCAGTCCAAGGCCCACTGGTGAGGTCAGCGGGGGAACTGGGACAGCCTTCTTAGGTTTCCATTTGCCCTTCCCTTCAGGGACACCATGGGCTTGCTGGGGCTCACAGGGAACTTCTGGGGAAGAGGGTGGGAATTTCTCTGTTTAAACGGAGACTGGCTTGGAGTGAAGGACAGACAGTATGGGGGGTTCCTAGACACTGTGACTAGTGTGCCAAGTAGCGCCTTCTCTCCCACTTTTCCTCCTTCCACTCCACCAGGATTGGAGGGGCTGCTCAGCTTCTGCCCAGTTCTCTGGCTCTTCACTGAAATCTAAAGACAGTACTGGGTTTGCAGGGATGAGTTTTTCTAGCATCTGGCCACATTCTATTTGCTTGTTTGTCACCCATGAAGAATAGGTGGGTACTCAGCAGAAGCAGCAGCTAAAGTGTTTGTTTTTTAATCAAGAATTTGCATTGGAGGGGGTGGTTTTTTAATATAGATTTTTGGAGCATTTTTTTTTGAGAAAAGTTGAGTGGAAAGTAGAGAAAGTTCTTGTGTCCCGCCTTGTCCTGCACACAGACAGACTTCCTCCCCAGTAGGCTGTTTCAGTAGAGACCTGGACTGCATGACGGCCATGAAGACACTAGAGTTCACTCGTGGGAATGGTGTGTTCGGTATATTTGTACAACTGAATGCTGATCTCCCCACCTTTGTGTTAACATAGGAACTTATTGCCTTAAATCTTCTGGATCCATCATGATGCATTTTACCCACCAGAGCCAGGAGCAACTGGGAGAATACAACTGCCCTGATCATAAGAGGTCACAGATGTAGCGCCTTGGGAAGAACCCTGCCCAGTGAAATCAGGAGAAATGATAGGACTGGGATATGCATTGGGAAGTGGACACTCATTCCCTTGAAGTTATATGAGCTCTTGGAGGACACATTGCAGATGTGCTCTTATTAGAAAAAGATGGCCAGTAAACCCTGCATTTGTCTCCCATTGAAGCATCTATGAATCCAGTCTAGTTTGGGCCTTCTAGAGACTGATCGCCTTGGGAGAGACTCCAGCGGCCTATCAGAAGGCACAAGGAAGGACTCGGGAGTGGTTCAAATGCTCTCTTCCCCAGGTGACTTCACGGGGTTTGCTTCATTGGGTGAGTCGGAATGCTTTGGCTTCTCTAGCTCATCCTTGGTGAGCAGAGCTGAAAACCACGAAGGTGTCAGAGGCAAGAGATCAATGTGGACAAACTTCAGTGTGATCCTCAGATGCTCCGGGGATGTGAGCCTGAGGGTACATGGAGGAGAGACTGTGATTGGGGCAGAAGGACGGAGCCTAGAGGTGTCTCTGCAGGGCCTCAAGGATGTGAAACCAAGGACCACATGCGTGCAGGGGCTGGGGATGAGGGTGCAGCTCTTGTCATCACAGCACTTGGGGGACAGAGGCTGGAGGACTGGCCAGCTATCTGGTAGGGCCTCTTAAACACATCAACAAGAACAAGAGCCAAAAAAAAAAAAAATACACATTTCTGCAAAACTTAACTGGCCCGTGCACACCGGCATGTTGAATGTGACTGAGCTAAGTGGCTCCAGGCGGGGCTTCCCCTCCTCCGACTCCCACCCGGCTCTTCCACAGGCCCAGAGCTCGGGGCACACGGCCCTTCCTCCTCCTCCGGGCCTGGCAAGGATCTCAGGCCCCACAGCCAGAAGCCTGTGGAGATCTGGGGCCAGCGGCTGCCCAGGCAAGAAAGAAAGAGGAAGCAGGGGATCCCCCCCCCAATCTGCCTTTCCCTCCCTCCCCCATCACAAGTCTCTCTCTCTCTCTCTCTTTCGGTCTTGAATGCTGAAGGAGAACAGAGAGTTCTTTCTGAGAAAGCCAGAGGCTGGGACAGAGTGGGGGTAGTTGGAAATCCGCCAGCAATCCCCCACCTCAGCCTCTGGAGCAGGCTGAGCTGACTCCCACCAGTGTTGTTCCCCCAGCTCCCACGCTGCCCTTCCCAGCCTCACAGCGATGGGCTGAGAGCTGCTCCTTGCACCGAGAGAAGAGCCAGGGAAGAAGAAATAGGAGGCGAAACGGAATGGGGTGTGGGGACTGGGGACTTGCCTTTTTCAGGGCTCTCCTGGTAGACAGGACTTGGAGTGCCAGGCCCTAAGTTCCCTGAGTTTACCCAGCCTTTCACATCAGCTTCTTGCTATCGCACCACCCACTACTCTCAGGCATGGAGGTTAGAGGCTGCAGGGCTGCCAGGGGAAGAGGTTCAACACAGAGAAGTCAAGGTCAGGTTGCTTCCCAGGTAGAACACTGTGAGCTGTGTCCACCTTGCTCTAAGGAGGAGCAGTTGGGGGACTAGCTCCCTTCTTTCTTTCCACTCTCATGGTGAGTGGAAGGCTTGACCTGGTCTCTCAGAGGTCCTGCACCTCAGTCGGAGTTACCCTATCTGTGGGGAGCAAGGAAGGTCCAAATGCAACAGAAGGTCCCAGGACAGCATGTTTTCCCATGGTCGTGCCGCTTCCTGGAGGAAACCCATTCATTCCCTGTAGGTAGCGTAGCGCCTAAGGTTAGGACAGATCCTCTGGCCCCTGCACCCACAGACATCTGTGCTCCTGCCTGCTGCCAGGACTGGGCGTCTGCAAATTCGCTGAGATGAAGTGAGATACCGTGAGATAAAGTGCAGGTGATACCCCTAAATACCTGAAGCTTCTAGCTAATCAGAAACATGTGGCCATGGAGTTAGATGGATAAACACATGTGCACGCACATACATTCACACACATACACATGCACATACCCATATGTACAAATATACATTCACATATATACATACAGAGAGAGAGAGAGAGAGAGAGAGAGAGCAACAGACAGATTCTATTTCTAGCTCTCTCCCCAGCTTAGGAACCCTGGTGTCCGAGTTAGAGTTTTCCCAGCTGTTCAACTTAGAGCAACAACATGTCCTTGTCTGACTCCTCCCAGGCCCAGAAATTGGCCCACAGCACCCCCATGGCACCTCTTCTCCGCACTAGCCATGCCCTTTCCCTCCATGCCCTCTTTTGTCAGCATTCTGCAAAAAAAAAAAAAAAAAAAAAAGCCAGCAGCCAGGCCCAGCATGCGAGGGGAGGGTCACTTTTCTCCATATGGGAATTTCATTTCCAAGAATTGGAAGCCTTGTCCCTGCCTGCCCCGAAGTGGCTGTTCATCTTCTCCTTGGCAAAGCCATTGCTGCAGAATGCTGGGCTGGGATGGGGTAATGCTCCCCAGACTTTGGAAACTCATAACCCAGAACGGAGGACAATGCTGCTAGGGACATCGGGAGAGGTACTGGGGGGAGTGGGGTGGGGTGCACATCTTTCTTCTTCCCCGTCCCTCCAGCTGACTCTAGCACACAGGACTCTGGGAGCTGGTTTTAGGGGACTGCTTGGCGGTTTTAGGAGTCCGGGTGCTCCTCCGCTCTTCAAGCTGGCTCCCATCCTCTCAGACCGGGACTCCCAGAGGAATGGATATTTTCAGGGGGTAGGAAAGGCGGGGAGAAGTCGCAGTGCCAAACATCCCTTCAGCTGGGAGGCCAGGAAATGTGGTGAGAGAGGAGGGAAAGCAGGAGAAGGGATGTGGGTGGCGTGCAGGGAGAGGTGGAGGGGCTCTGAGGGTGGGGGGCTTCTGAGGTAGTGGTGGGAGGGGAGAAGACAGGGCAGTGACAGAACAGCACCGAGGCTCGTGGGTGCCGTGGAATCCACAGGCCCGTGTAGTTGGGAGCCCAGTTCCAGGTTCAAAGCCACTCAGTCTGCTTTTCTCCTCTGCCCTCCCTCCAAATCCCATTTCCACTCCACCCTTTCTCTATGGCATCCCTCACCCTCCAGAAAGTGGCCCCTGCTCTTTGGGGTTACTCACCCCACGACCCATCTTGGGGTCTAGTGGCTGAGGTGACCTAGGCTGGAGAGGTCACCAGGAGGCTCCCAAGACCACACCGCCTGTGTGTGGCAGCTGGAGACCCTGGCAGACAGACAGAGGCAGCCGGAGCAACAGGGTAGCTTTAAATAGGTCCCTCTCCCCCTCGCCCCCGCCTTCCCCTCCTCGGGAAAGAAACGTTTGTTGAAACAGGATCCCCGAGGACTCCTCCCCTCCGGCCCCTTTAGCAACTGGCCCGTGGATCGTCCCATGGTGTGTCCCCCTCTGAGTTCTCCTCAAAACACCCCCAGCCCCCCGGACCCCATCACATAGCAACAACAACTGAGTGAGGCAAAGAAGAGGAAAGGCGCGGAGGGCTGCAGAAGAACCAGAGACATGTGGCCCCAGGAAGCCATAAGCTCAGGATGCCAGGACACCAGAGAACTTGCCACCTGCCCGTGTTTCCAGGCGGGAAAGCAAAGGCTCCGCGAATTCCACAATCTGAGTTGATGAGACAGAAGCAGGACCTCTGAGTCCACATCCAGCTTCCAAGGAAAAGAAACAGAGACCCGGCCCTCCGCTAGGGTAGTGTGAGGGGCATTGCGGCCTGGAGAAAATGAGAACGAGATCCCAAGGTGACCTGGGTATTGCAGGCAGCAGAGCCAAAGGTGGCTCTGGAAGTACCATCACGTCTGCAGATGGGGGGAGACCTCTTAGATGTAACCTCTGAGCTAGGTGTGCCAACCTGTGGCCCACAGACCACGTGCCACTCAGGATAGCTGTGAATTTGGCCCAACCCCAATCTTAAAATATCAGGAGATTTCATTTTATTTGTGTGTTTGAAAGAGAATGAGAGAAAGAGACAAGGCGAGACCAAGCACATGTGAGTTGCGGTGCACGGGTGGCGGTCAGTTCTGCCCTTCCCCTGCGTCGGGCTCCAGAGATGGAACTCGGGTCACCAGCTTCGTGGACAGGCACCCTACCCACTGAGTCAGATCCCCCTGGCTTCAGATTTTCGTAACTTGATCGAACTGTTCTCAAGCATGAGCTTGGTAGTTGATAATGTCATGTCACCCTGTCAAAAAGTTGAACAGGCCTGTGACCAGTTTTCAGGAGAATCAAAACTCCTGGCCGCAGGAGGCAGGTGGACAGGTGAGAGACAGAGACCAGGTAGGCAGCCCCGGGCGGGCCACAGCAGGCATCTGGTGACATCTCTGTGGATATGTTGTTTCTTTCATTGCTGTTGGGGAGCTGCAGGCAAATCTGAGTCTGAGGTCCCGCGAGAGCTTTGGGCAGAAGTTAAAAGAGAAAAGCGCCGGAGTGTCTAAGAACATGGAAGTCGATGTCACCACCAAATACCAGTGTATGAGCTGGATTAAGGGACATCGGTTCTTCTTCTCCTAGGAGGTTTGTTCTGAAAGGGGAGGGAGTCGGACCTGGAAGAGGTCTCCTGCAGGGAGGGACAAGAGAGGAGCGGGGCGGAGCCCTCAGCCCTCAGCCGTCTTCAGTCTTAGCCCAGGTAGAAACAGGGACAGAGCGGATGAGCCAGAACCAGGACAGCTGGCCTAGGGATGTCGTTGCTGCTCATTTGAACTAAAGAATCGGGGCAAGGGGCAAAGTGAGGGGACGCCAGTCACGAGGAGCATGACTGAGTGAGAAGGAAGGAGGAAGAAAGGAGGGAGAGATGGGGCTTTGGCAGAGGCCTGGGGTACCCCGCTGAGTGGGATGAACCCCCTGCTCTGACCCGGGAGGGGGTTCCCTGCAGAGCGATTAGGGACCTTTCCTCCAGGAAATCCACTCTCAGGGCCCAGGGCTCACATCTGAGCTCCCTAAATAACTGCCCCCCCCTCCCCCGGCCCCAGCCTGCTGCTGAGATTTTCCATTACGGGCATGGGAAGGTCCCATCTTACCTGCCCCTCCTGACCTCTCCTGGACCCAGCAGGCAGGAAGGATGGGCAGGAAGGGCAGATATAGACTTTCCCATGGCCCGTGGACCCTTTCGGGCCTCGGATTTGAGTCTGACAGGAAAACTGCGAAGGGGAAATAAGCGCAGACCCTGCGTGCTGAGGGCGAAGGGGAGAGAGTAACCGAGGACGACGATATCAGGAGACTTGTGGCTGGACGTAAAGCCGTCTGCGTGGGGAACAGAGCAGTCAGAGAGCATCCAGGGCCAGCGAGCTAGCTCCGTGAGCAAAGCACTTGCTTGCAGAGCTGGAGACCTCACGAGTTCGATCCCCGGAAGCCCACATGGTACATGCGTGTAAACCTCCCTTTCTAATAAGTAAATTAAAAAATGTTTTTGTAAAAAGCAGCCCAGAGGTGGGTGGGAATTCATTCATTCATCGTGGGCAGCCTTGCTGTGGGGTAGGGGTGAGTCCAGGTAGCACCTGTGGCCTAGGCTTCTGGGCTCTTCTGCCCAGCCCTCTTCTGGACAGAAAGTGAGACAGAAGAGAAAACTTCAGCCGCAGACCTGTGCAAACTTCAGGCTCTCGGCTTGGGCTGCTCTCATCCCTACGTGCCCCTGCCCCCTCACCCGCACCAGCCAGTGCTGGCACCCCCCAGTGCTGCCCAGTCCTTCCCACGCCCCAGCTCTGGTGTCTGTGGCCAGGCTCAATAACGGAAAGAGCGGTGCCCTTCCTCTGCCCGCACAGCCTGCCCGGGGCTCCCTGCCATGCATTTGGGTGAGGACAGCCCCAAGGACGCTTAGGACTCCAGCGAGTGACGTGTGGGCAGCGATCCACACGCTGCTTTCCGCCAGCGCCTCCCTGGCTACCCTCGCCCGTGAGAGTGGAGGCTCTGGGGGTCTCTCTCGGACTTCAGGACAGAAACGGGGATGGGGGGGTGGAGGGGGGGACATGTGTCCTCAGGTCTGGATGTTTGAGTTTGGCTCCTGCTTCCTGTGAACCAAGCCAGTGGTACCCATTTGGGTCAAGGTCCTGTAGAAAGAACAGAACAGGAAGAAGATGGGTGGTTGGAAGACAGGAATGTTCAGAAGAATGGGGTCAAAGGGTACAGGGTAGAGTGGGGCAAGTGTTCGATCAGCAGGTGATCTTCAAAGTAGGTGTCTTGGGGTGTAGGGGTGAGAGAGAGAGAATGTGTACTCATCCGTAAGGAATGTTAGTTATGACTGAGGACGGCTATCAAAGTATGAGACCCCGTGAATGTGTTAGACCGTGGGAAGGTGCCAAGTGCTAATCCCAAAGGAGTCTTGGACTGGTGGGAGGGGGGGTGGTGGATCTCAGCCTATGACTCGTCTAACAGGTGCGAAGCTCTGGCGCAGCGTCCAGAACCACATACCCGGGCATTGTTGGCATACACTTGTAATCCCTGCACTTGGGAGGTGGCAGGGGCGGGGAGGAGTGCGAGGGAGGGAGGATCAGGAATTCAAGGTCATCCTCGACAACACAGTGAGTTCAAGGCCAGCCGGGGACATGTAAGACTTTGTTTCTACTGTCTCAGAAAGAGACAGAGGGGGTGGGCTGGGGAGAGGAAGGGAGGGACAGGGTAGCCCACACTTGGATGTGCTGTCCATCTACTACACATTGTGTGATGTGCATGTGTGCGCGCCCGCTTGTGTGCACGTGTGTGGGCTGCCGGGAAGGCTGAGCAACGCTGTGGGTGTACGTGAGAGTCCATGGGAGAGTGTGCGCGTGGGGGAGGGTGGGCGCGCTCAGCTGCAGATGGGCTCCCAAGGTCTCTAGGAAACAGTTTTGTTTCCTAAGTGACTGGCCTCCTGGGGCCTCCAGCCCAGACTTGAAGGTTGTTTCAAGATCATGAAAGGGAGAATGGGAGGGACAGAGAGAGGGAAAGAAGAGCTGGGAGAGGCTTCATCACCTCCAGTCCCTCCTCCCGCCCCCTCACCCCATCCTCTGCCCCAGTCTTGCTTACTTGTTGGTCTGGCTGCCAGCCCTCTGGGCTTGCGTTCTCTCTCTCTCTCTCTCTCTCTCTCCAATTTTTCCTTCTTTTCTTCTGTGGTCTTGTCAGTTCTCCTAGACTTTTAGAGGTATGGGTGAGAATTGTCTACTTTGAAAAGAAGGCCATCTAGGTTAACTTGGGTGGCCTTAATCAGTGTCCAAGAAGGGTGTCTTCTCTGTCCCCTTTCTCCCCAGCACCCCTCCTACTCCTTCAGATTGTAGTGGTCTGGCAACAGGAAGGCCGGGCTCCAAGCCACAGAGCGTCTGTCCAAGGCCTGCTGCTGCCACGGTTTTCCCACTAGACTAGAGGGATGGTGTGGTTTTCTTCTCATCCTTTCCCTGACATCTGTTCCTCTGCTTTCTTCCCGGTCCTTCTTCTCGGCGTGTTCAATGTAAATTCTAAAAAATCTCTCTCTGCATCTCTCCTGGAGTCTGCCATCTTTAATCACTCCCCCCGGATGGTTTTTATTGTCCTGTTTTGATTATTCAAGTCATATTGTATAGAATTCAGAAGCAAGCAGGAAGAGAGTTTGGGGTGGTAGCCTCCCCTCACCCCCCTCACCAGTGTCTCTGGCTCTGGTCAGTCTTCACTTGGACCCTTTTTGCCTCCTTCTGGATTTGGAGAGCCCCACATTCCTACCGGGACACACAGGTGGAGGCACGAGAGAGATAAGGGAAAGGATGCAGATTGTCATCCTCTCTGGAGCGTGATGGCAGTAGCTCTCCTGTAACCTGTTTCCCACCTGCTCTCTCCTGGGGGGTCCTTGTGTGCCCGAAAGCTAGGTCCCCTGAGACTGGTCCCAGTGGGACCAGTAGGCACCGGTATGACGTTGGGCTTTGTGCTAGCCTTGGCATCTTCACTTGAGGTATGAGGAACACCAGAGCACCTCTGAAATCTCCCCAAATTCTGGGCTACCTCCTCTTAGATTTTGGTCCAGCTCAAGGGAGCAAGCAGAAGCTACCTGCAGTGCTGTCTACGTAGAACCTTTGCCTGGAGCCCCAGACTGGCGGGATGGGAGGGGCTATGTATCAGCGTGGATGTAGGTGCATTTACCTTGTTTAGTGTAACCTTCAGATATAAGCTTGAGTTCTTTGAGTCTTGGCATAGAAATAAATAAGGCCCAAGGGTTGGGTAAAGATAACCTTTTAAACAGAGCCGTGGTAGGAGGTAGGAGATAGGGCCTAGGCATTTGGGGGGGGTATGAAACTTGACATCTCTCAGCTGGGATTCAGGGAGCAGATACTAGGTGAATCTGTTTCCGGAGATTCTTTGGGAGGTGAAAGAATGTGAGGGGCCATGGGAGGATGGGGTTAACAGGCTTTGCTGAGTTTAGGGGCAGGGGTCACAGCTGGGCCCTGCGGGATTCCTGTTTGCCTTTGATTCCATCTGTGTGGGGAAGGAACAGCCCCCCAGCCCCCTGAGGCAGGTTTGCTTTGGCTGAGGATCTGACCCAGCCACTGGCCCGGTGCACCCCGCCTCCCTGCTCCCCCTATCAAGAGGCGGCCTGGCTTGGCCCCTCGCCTCCTGCTTCCTGCCTCCTTCTTCCCTGAACAGGCCCCTTCACTTGGCCCAGGATACAGCTCTGTTTGTCTGCCTGTGCCCCTTGGCATTCTGGATAGCCAACTGGGACAGGATGCCCTGCAAACATCTGGCACAAGAGCCTGTACTTGGAACTCTAGGGATCTTGACCTCCTCTGTGCCTCGGCTTCCCTGAAAGTCCGGGGATCCTTTATCCCTCTGCTAGTGCATCATTCAGATCCCCCCTTCCCCCCTCCCCCCGCACTTGTTGAACCCTCACTGTATGCTGTATTCTGTGCTAGCACCGGACAGATGGTCACGATCTAGCCAGGCAAAGCTCCCACTCAAGAATCTTTCGCCCAGATTCTACGCCAGTCCTTGACTCTGCTTTCCCAGAATGAGCTGTTGGCCTGGGGTCTCCCTTCTCTAGTCCTTCGGGTGCCTCCCATGTCTCCAGCTTCCTTCCTTCTCTGTGGGACCGGGTGGCCCCTGGGCTCTGCTTCCCAACAATAGAAAAGCCAAGACAGGGCTGTAGCTTGCTGGTGGTCCCTGGGGACCAGATGTGAGGAAGAGCAATGGCTTTCCCGGGAGCACTTGTTCTGCCATTAACTCTCTGGGCGCTCCTAGGTCAGTTCTCCGCCTCCTACCAGTAAAGCGAGGGGTCCTCACCCTAGCTGCATGTCCGTGCCCCAGGCCCGGGATTTGCCTCTGGGATCCGTTTTAATCGTTCTGAGGTAAGGCCCAGGCCTAGGATTTTTCAGGATTTTTCAAAGCTTCTCAGATGATTCAGTGGACGGTGCACTTGCCGTGCGCTACATGCTGAGCGTGAAGGTTAATACTGTCAACTTGACCAGATCTAGAATCACCTGCAAGACAAAACTCTGGGCATTCTGTGAAGGAATTCTAGGATGGGTAAACGGAGGTAGGACGACCCACCCTCAATGTGGGAGGTACCATTCCGTGGCCTGGGGCCTAGCGACTGAATGAAAACAAGCAACGGCCCTCCGAACCCCAGCATTTACCTCCCTCCGCTTTCTGACAGCTGATGTAGCGTGACCAGCTGCCTCAAGACTTTCTCACTGTGATGAACTGCACCCTTGAGCTGTGAGTCGAAATAAACCCTTTCTTTCTTAAGTTGCTTCTGTTAAGTATTTTTTTCTTACAACCATGAGAAAAATAGCCAACGCACAGAACCCCGCCACTCCATACGTTGAAATTCTAGCTCCAGTGGGAGTGTATGAAAAAGAGGTTTTGGGGAGGTAACTAGGCAGTGAGGGGTGAGTCCATAAGACGGGACCTGTTTGTTTATGTGTACAGGGTCTCACCATGTAGCCGGGTTGGCCTCAGATTTTCAGTCCTCCTGCCTCAACCGCTAGAATGCTAGGGCCACAAGCGCACGTCATCACCAGGCAGGTCGAATCAGCCTCCTCTCTCTCTCCACTCCCTGCCACGTGGAGGTAAGAAGTCAGATTGGCATCTGACATGGACTTCTCAGCCTCCAGAACAGGGTGAAGACAGCACATGTTGCTTTAGACCTTATACCAACTCTATTTAAAGATAGGGAGACCGAGGCACGTGGCTGCGAATTAGCAAAGTCACGCAGAGGACCCCTGGGATGCAGGTCTAATCAGTTTGGTTCCAGATGCTGCATGTTTAATCTCCCTGCCGTGAAGAAAGATCCACTGTGGAATCTGGTGTCCAGGAGCTCATGAGAGAGAAGCTCCTAGATGCAACAGTAACAGGGACGAGGGCAACGGAGGGATAAAGGGCCAGGAGAGGTGACAAGAGCAGGCTTGCCGGTGCATGTAGACTGGAGGGAATGTCGCCGCCCAGAAGAGGGCGATGACTCTCCTGGAAGAATCAGGGAGGTCTTCATGGAGGAGGAGGTGTCCTCGTTGGGGCCTCCATAGAGAGGTAGGATCTGACCCAGAAAGCGAACAGTGCGAACAGAGACCCAGAGCCATCCCCGAAGTTGGCGCCTGGGTCGTTTTTATAGAGGACCTTGAGCTAAGCCTGAAATGCCAGCATTTCAACAAACAATGACTAGCGAGATGGCTCAGCGAGTCAAGGTGCCTGCACTTCCACGTGGTGACCTGAGTTCTGTCCCCAGAGCCCACGGAGTGAAAGGAAAAGAACTAACTTCTGTAAATTGCCCTCTGGTCTCTGCAAATGTGTGTGCTGTGGCATGCAAGCGTGCCCGCTCTCTCTCTCTCCCAAATAAATAAATGGAATGTATGTCTTTAAAAAACCCTGATAAGAGTCACCTGGATGCTTATTAAAAACACAGAACAGCAGGCATGCCTCTCAGAGGTTCTGATTCATGAGGGCGGGGGCGGGGAGTGGGAGTCTGTATTTTTACCACCAAGAAAGTTTGAGAAATATTGCTACAAACAATATGGAGCCATTTAAAGTTTTCGAGCAGAGGAGTGATCTCACTCAAAGTGAGCCCTTGGAAGCATATGTGTGCTCATGGGTGGGGCGCTGGGTTAGAAGGAAGAGCTGGGTAGAGGTTGCGTAGGTGAGAGTGTAAAGCAAGACTGTGGTAGTGAGAGAGATGGGCGTGACTTGACAAGGATCTCTCGGAGGGAGAATTTTGGGATTTGGCAATTTTTTTAAAAATTTACTTTGCTTTTAAATTGTATTAGCCATAAAGTTGTGTTTTCATTGCCATAGCCTACCTACGCTACATCCTTTCCCACTCTTCCTGTTCTTCCCTCTCACCTATTTTCCCTCTCCTGAGTCTCCCTGTACGTGCAACTGGGTTACCTCTAGGAGGCCTGGGCAGAGAAATGACCCATCATGGGGAGACACTGTAGAATATAGAGGTTTCCCCTCTCTTTTTGTCTAGCACTAGTCTCATACAGTCCCATACATGTCTGATTTGGGGATGGGCAATGGATTTGGTGAGAGACAGGTACCAAGGAAGGGGAGGAGGAAGGATTTGGGGGATGGGGAGAGGTTAGGTTAGGTTAGGTGTGCTGGGTATTCTCTGCTGTCCACTTGCTAAGATCGCCTAGGAGTTGGGGGATAATTGTGATCAGAGAAAGACCCCCACGCGCCCACATGCACATACCGCGGATGGCATCAGTCTCTGCGATGGGATCCCTGACTGTCGGAAAACGATCGAGTTTGCTGAGCACAAGTGTTCAGCCCTCTCTGCTTCCTGATGGCGGCCTCAACCTCCCGCTGCTTTGACCTCCCTCTCCTGATGGACCGTCCCCTTGAACTGCGGGCCAGAGTAAACCCTCTCCCTCTGAAGTCGCTTTTGTCAGGGTATTGTTACAGCAACAGGAAAAGAAACTAAAACTAAGAACTAAGAAAAGAAACTAAGGAAGGAAGGAAGGACATCTTTGGGAGAGAAGCCATAACTACGCTTTGGAGTGTATTAAGGACTGCGGGTGAAAATGCTCTGTGAGTAAAAGGGGGGGGCTTGAAATGCAGTAGGGAACATGGGCCGTGGACATGGCCGGCCTAGAGCGACCTCTGAGCCGGAGGTTTCTAAGGTACAGGCTCTGGAGGACAAATGGACAAAGGTCTTGGACAGACCTCTGGGTAAAAAGAAATGGCATCTGGGCCACGGAGAGCCAGAGGAGGCAGAGAGAGGGGAGAGCTGGATCAGGCCGAGGCACCTGCAGCTGAAAGAGGAAACATTAAAAAATCTTGAAAGGTTCAAAACAAGAACAAATAACTCCAAAGCCCAAGTTTCCGAGGATAAGAGGAAATGAAAGCTGCTCACTTTTTTTTTTTGTCAATTGGGAGGTGACTGGTGTGCATCTACAGAAATCTACTTCTGCTGCTGGTCGTTTAGAAATAAAACCCACCCGAGGAGTTAAGGAGGCAGCGTGTGGCCATCGCAACAGGAAATAGAGAAAGAAGACTGTGAGGCGCAGAACAGGGGGGCACAGGCAGGGACCGATCTCCAAGGCTCTGCTCTCTTGGCCGCTGGTCTGGTCTTTCCTGCTTGTGTGGCCTCGTGTTGAGCAGAACTTATCTTCCCGCGATAAGGAAGTCCTGCTCCACTCGTCCACCTGAACTCTACAGGAAATGCGAAGTTTAGTGTAATGACTCCAGACGGTGAAATTCGAGAAAGTCAGTACCACGGCGAAGCTACAGGACGGTACAGTCAGGTCTGCCCAGAGTTCCGCTGTCCTGTCCTGAGGTCCTGGCTCCACAGTTTCTCAACTTAGTTGAGGACCAATCCGGATTCCTAACAACTGGGAACTTAACGTCAGTCCCTACGTTTTAGGTTTGCTCTGTCTTGTCCCTCCTCCTCAGGGATCCCCTGTGCCAACACTGTGGGGTAGCCAGTCGCAGTGGAATTCCAGTCACTGTGACCTCTGGGGTTGGCTCTCCACACCATTCCATCCCCCAGATATCAGCTCGTCATCCACCTGATGGAGTCACGATGCCCGAGAAAGAAATCCCAGGTTGGCCAATAAATTGGCCCACGTGCTTTAGCTCTTCTGAACCTATGTCTCCTCCACCGTTCCAACTTGCAGCACAGGGAATGAAACTGCTCAAGGAATGGGAGCCACTATTCCCTGGTCTTGCCTTCCAAGGTCCTGGCCTTTGGATTGCGATATCTTTTTCAGCTGGACATGGTCTTCAGCCCCTTCCTTCCTCAGAGCCCAGAGCCCAGCCCTCTTCCTAGAAGCAGCCTGGCTTGTTTTTGGAGGCACGAAGGTCTGAGATCCGATGTAAAGGAGAAACTCTCAGCTGTGGATAGAAGGGCTGGTATAAGATGGGCCCTGGAGACATAGACGTGCCCACCATGAGGCCATGCTGTCGCCAAAGGGAAAGGATCCAGATTCCCTCTCTTGTCACTAGTTGCTACTTGCCTGCTCACTCTGCAGGAACAAATCCTGCCATTACAACGTGGGGAATGCCATCCAGATCCAAGAGCAGGTGCTGAACGTGGGGGGTGGGGCGTCGACTAGGCATCGCCCCCGACTTACACTCACCCCCTTGGCCCTAGTACTCATCCCCCACTGTGCCATCTGTTTCTTTGTTTTTGCAGCTTTTTTTTTTTTTTTTTTTTTTTTTTTAATTTCTGGCTTTGTTTTCGTTTTCCTTTCCTAATAGAGAGCCTTTGGAAAAATTCCACCCTTGTTTCAGTTGGCCGGGGGAAAAGGGAATCGTCCATTCTTTAGCCAGAAGAGCCAAGGGGTTCCAAGACTCCTGTAGAGTTCAGGTGGAGGAGTGGAGCAGGAGGGAAGCCAGGTAAGACCCAAGAGTCAGGCAGGGAGAGTAAGAACACAGGAGGAGAGGAGACTGCCTGAGCCTGGGGCTGGCTGTGCTCCTTCCCACACCGCCCCTCACAAGCCCCCTGCACGGTGAGCGGGAAGGGTGGAGAACCCCTTCCACTTCAGTCTCGTAAAGCCAAGTCCCATGACTCTAGCTTCACCCTCACCCAGGGACCTATGAAGAGCTGGGATCTCCAGCGTCAGAAATGACTCTTTGTATGTGTGCATGTATGTGCGCATGAGTGCGTGTGTGCGTGCTACGTGCGTGCGTGCGTGCATGTGTGTGTGTGGGTGCGCGCGCGCTTGCCTGAAATCTAATTTTGTCATCTTCTTTCCCCTTTTCCCTCAGAATCATCACACACACACACACAACTCTCATTGTTTCCTCCTGTCCCTGGCCTCCAGTACTGCATTCATTCACTCCTTCCTTCCTTCCTTCCTTCCTCCCTTCCTTCCTTCCTCCCTCCCGTCCTTCCTTCCTTCCTTCCTTCAACATTCACAAAATACCCACTATGTGCTAGATACTAGAGTTAGTGGAAAGGGTCAGATATTTCAAAGGGCTGTGTAGGCACCAGAAGTGGTTTCCTACTAAAAATTCTGATGTATCTCTTAATTTGATCCATATTTAAGCCACATCGATTAAAAACCAAATTCTAAAGTGCTGGGGCCATTTATTAGTTCATTCTAGTTCTCCGGTTCCATGAATACTCTCTGAAGGGAGACACCGAAAATCACAACGGAATAGTTGCTTGGCTTAAGAAATGTGCATGTCTGTGTGCAGGGGTGGGGGGTAGGGAGTGGGTATGCACATGCCTGTGTGTGTATGCGCACACATGCACATATAAATAACTGCATGCAGGTCAAAGAAACAGGAGGCAGGAAATGCTCAGAAAACAAGTTTGGGAGTCAGTTCGTGTTTGCCTGTGGGTGCTGCTGTGTGCTTGGGTGAACAATGTAAGGTCTCCAAGCCTCTGTCTCTGGACTGTAACACAGAGGGAAGCACAGGTCTTGACTTCCCGGACTGTGGCGAGGACCGTGTGTGCGAGGGTGCTGTGTGTACGCCGTGCCTGGCACAGAGCAGCCTTTCAGGGAGAAGCGTTTGGCTCTGTTTCTTCCTTCTTACTTCACTCACACTAACCCATAAATGACCTCTTCAGATTTCCCTCTTGCTCAAGCTGGTGACTCAGGCAGTCACCTGGCGCTAACCACCTCTTGTCCCCTGGCGCTCAGCTTTAAAACCCAGCCCACAAACCTCGTTTTACCCAACTGTTGTCCTACGCGGACACCCTTTCCCTCCTAGTGATATTACACAGTGGGAGTGGAGGTGGCTCTGGCCCTTCCCTCCAGAGCCAGTGCATCGGCGCCTCCCTCTCAGCCATGTGGAGACAGAGAACAAGCGTGAGATGCCTCTGGCGCGGAGCCAAGGCCCTTCGTACCCTATAGGACTTGGAACACGGGGCTTGCCAGGGATTCCAGCCCAGAGGAATCCACATGTGGCATTTCACAGTGGGCAGCAGCTGGCACTCATCCTGGGTGCAGAAATGGCTGGGCCCACTCAGAAGTCAGGACCAGGTCATGCCAAAGCCCCAGTGGCATCAGTGGCATAGAGGCTCTGTTATCCTTGAACAGCTGTGCTGCCCTCTTGGTATAAGGGCTTGAAAACTGGGGCAGGAGTGTGGGGTCTGCCAGGGCAAAGGGAGAGCTCAGAGAACACACACACACACACACACACACACACACACACACACACGCAGCTTATGATGAAAGTATACACGCCCGGCTCAGGGGAGGAAGTAGGGAGAAGTTGGAATGTAAATGCATGCTGTGTGTGGCCGGAGCAGGCGTCTTGCCCAGTGTGAGTGTTTGGGTGTGCACAGTGTTTGTTTTGCCTGTGCACCTGCTTCATCAAACTCGGCATGAGTTCGTTGTCCAGGTGAGGTAAGGTTTTGCTTTTCCTCCCATCCTGACCCTTTGTGGATTCTTTTAGCAATTCTGCAGAGAGAATTTGTCCCTAGGGAAGGGTGGGAAGCAACAGTTCAGCAGTTCAAGGCTTCCTAAAGTCGTACAAACACTGGACATTCTTGTGTGCAATCCTGAGTACCCCCCTCATGAAACTGGGGTTTGTACATGGTTAAGGAAGAGGACAGAATACTACACATGTGTTTTTATCACCTCCATGTTTCCACGAAACACACACTGGGCTCGTGGTTTCATTTTTCTCTGCTTTTACAGAGTAGCAGGGACTGACTAGTCCATCTTAGGTTCAAAGCTCAATATGGACAATAACAGATCCACTAACTTCACGTGACTTCCTTAATTTTTCTATGCCTCTGTTCTCTCACGAGGATAATGTTAGCACAAGTCTCACAGGTTCTGGGGAGGATTAGATGAGATCATGCGTACTTGGGCACAGGTCGGAATACTTTAACGGCCCTGTCTTTGTGCGCGCTTCTCTCTGGGGGCTACGGCTCCTTGGTTGTGGCTGGAGTCCCTGACGTCTCAACCAGATTATGAACTGTTTCAGGGCAGAGCACGGGTCCTAATTGCCTTTAATGGCACAGATGGCACCTCAGTGCCACTTAGGTGCCTTGCACGTATGCCATCTGGAGGCGAAATGAGTCGAATAGGCACAAGGAACAAGACTGGTGTCTGACGGATGCCCACACCTGGGAGTACAGAGAAACGTGGGCAGAAAACCGATGCTGCTTATAGCGATAGTCCAACCCAGCCACGTGCCACGGCGCCAGAATCCCGGTGGCCACCCTGTACCCATGTTTCTACACTCTCAGGTTCCTCCTCTGTGCCTGTCTGAGCTTGAGGCTGGCTGAGAGACTCCTTTCCTTCGCCCTTCACCCACCCTAGCACTCTAGCCTACGTGTTGTGCAAGTCTGCGGAGTTGTTTGTTTTAGTTTAAACACTTTCGTTTCATCATTTTTATCCATTTATTTATAAACAAACTGGGTTTATGTCTTTGCCCCGATTCCTCTCACTTCCTTCCTCTCCCCCCATCTCCATCCACATACCCTTCTCCCACTCCTCCCTTCCCTTCATCCATCCTTTTCTGGTCCAACCTCTTTTGTCCTTTTCCTTGTGAATCTCTCAGGACTCCCTTTGGGGTGCCTGTGTTTAAGGGAGTCAGATTGTTATTGAACTTTATGGGGCTCTTCAGGGGGTGAAGTCGTAGGTAGGGAGGTTTCTCTTCCCTGGTCCAGAACCTGTCCTTGGGGCATTCTCTGAGAGCCGCTGCAGTGACCTTCTGGTTCCAATAGCTCTGTCTTGGCTGGAGTGTTTTGATCAAAGTACCTCATCCCACCTTTAGACTCTTACAATCTTATGGCCCCCACTTCCGCAAGTTTCCTGAGTGCTTGTGTGGAATAAGATTTTGATGGGCTGATTAGGGTGGGGTATTCAAGGTTTGGTGATATTCTGTATTCTGGCCTGATTTTTTTATTTTATTTTTTATTTTTTTTTCCTCAAAGCCTGTGTTTTCTTATGGGATCTGTGTAGGGTTACAAGAGGGCCCTCCGGTCTGTGAGATCCATCTGGTCCCCTTTTTCGGGGTGCGCGCGTGTTTGAGAATGGCTCTGCTAGGTGTGTGCGCGGTGCCTTCTGTGTGAAGCCCCTTGATTGCAGTGGAGACATGAGTCTGTGTGTGAAGAGCCTGGTGCCTGGCATTTGCTCTCCTCCCCCAACTTTCCCAGTTATGTAAGCAGCTGAGAGGCGAGTCAATCCTAGACTCTGGGCTCCCTCTGCTGGCTACCGCTGGAATCCCAGTTTTGGGAGGGGCGTTTTGGAAGAGCCCGAGTTCTTCCTTAGGGCTTCACTTAAGTCTTCTGGAGGCACTAGCCTGGCCCAAACCCTCTTTGCTAGTAGTTCCTTCCCAGTCCCAAGTCAGGAGAATGGTTCATTGGCTCCCTGAAGAAAGCCCTCGCTTCAGTGTTTGTATGGAGGACTGGCTGCTACTTGTTTACCTAGTATGCTGACGGTTCCTTAAGGCAGGGGACAGGGCAGGCTTGCTTACAAGGACACTATGAATACCCAGCACAAGGCCTGTTCCAATCAGTGTTTGTTTCATGAACGAGTTGGCACAGTAGAGAGGCTTAGGAAGAGACAAGGGTGTGGGAAAATGTGGGGACAGGTACCCTGAACCTAAGTCATATCTTGGTTAATTAAACCCTGTGTAGCCTTGGGCAAGATACTACTTAACTTTTCTGAAGCTCAGATTTCTCTTGTGTTATATGACGTCATCTTGTAAAGTAGACTCCAACGGCTAGAAATAATATCCAAAAAGGATGTTATATAATGTCTAACCAGCCTATAAATAGCCTCTGGTATGATGATGGTGGTGAGCGTTAGCTCTCAAACCTTCAGCACCAGGAGGGCACTGAATTCCTAACTTCCAACTAAAGGCAGGGGGCTCTTCTCCCTCAATCTCCCCTTTGACTTGCAGTTTTCACATAGCTCAGCGCAGCCTGTAGCCGATCTAGACCAGTGGTCTGGAAAATCCAGGCCGACACATGTCAGGGGGGCATTCCTGAAACCCTGGGCGGCGCCTCTGAGACTTCCCCTCTAGATCTCAACCGTACTGTGTGTGGCTGCTGAATGCGGCTCTGAGTGGAAACTCCATGAACACTGAGAATGGGAAGTCAAGGAGCGTCTGGTACAGCCCTCCCCCCCCGGGTCTCATGAGTGGCTTTATGGAAGGGGGAAGGGATGCAGGGGCCAGGTGGAGCTGAAGGGTCTAGAGGCGGTGTAAGCTACCTCCCACTTCTGGCCACTTTGGCGGGGCCAGCTGTCTCCTTTTCCACTGTGGCCCTGCCCTTGCCTCTCTGCTCCCTTTCGGGCTGGAAGCAGAGACGGATCAGCGAGGAGGGACCCTTCTTCCTCCTCTTTCTCCTCCTCCTCCTCCTCCTCCTCCAAGTCAGCCCCACCCTTCCCAGCAGAGAGCTTGTGTTCATCTTCTGCTTGGACGGCGACTACACCTCAGTTAGACGCGGGCCCGAATTAAAAATCGCCTTCGTAAGCAGCAGTTTAATAATTCAAACACATCCACTTCCGATTCCGTGCTATTTAATGGTGTGCCAAACCCCTCCCGTGAGTGAGCTCGGCTAATGGTCGCTGTGACAATCTCCATTCAATTCGTGGAGGAGACAACTGAGGTTGAAAGAGTTGAGCAACTGACCCAGGAAGTGATAGGCGCTTGGACGACTAACCCACTTCCTTTCGCCTTGCTCTCTGACCCGGGAACACGGGGCGAGAGAAAGAAGGCAAAGGGAGGGCAACAGATTCGCAGTGGCTTTCTGGGGTCCTGAAGCCCCTGGGGGGAAAAAATCTCTACTTCCTGGAAGTTCTGTATCCCGCTTATCCGCGCTTAAGTAAACAGCGCTCGTGGCGAAGACTCAGCAGCAGCCCACGCACCCCCCTGGATTCCGCGTGTGTGGTCGCAGTACCACCCAGACCATCCCAGGGGGTCTACGGGAATCTCAGGAAGGCCTGCGGGTTCGGGCGGGACGCGATCGTGCTGCGGGTAGGAGGAACCAGGCCCCGCCAGTTCACCTAGCCTGGGGCCTGGGGCGGGGCCACCGGCAGGTCGAAGTCTGGCCGGGGCGGGGCCTGGGGCGGGCGGGGCCGCAGTGGGCGTGGTCTAGGCCGGGCGGGGCCGGGCGGGAGGGCTCGTGGGCGGGGCCCGGGGCGGGCTCGTGGGCGGGGCCTGGGCTCCAGCGCGGCGGGAATGGTCTCCCGGGCAGCGCAGGGCGGGAGGAAGAGCGGCGGGAGGCGAGGAGGAGGAGGAGGAGGGAGGGGAGTTGGCGGTTCGCGCTCGGCTTGGCTCGGCGTACCCACGCCTCGCTCCTCGTCTTCCTGCCCCCCGCCCGGGCATGCGCCCCCGCACCCCTGGCCCCCCCACATCCCGCAGCGCCCCTCGGAGCTTCCCCAGAGCCGCCTGCGCAGGATGGGCGCCCCCGGCCCCTCGCCGCTGCCGACGTCGCTGCTGCTGCTAATGCTGGGTAAGCCCGGTCCTCGCGCGTTCCCGGGCCCCGCGGGCAGGTGTGCGCCCCCCGGGGGCGCGGGCCGCCCTCCTCGCATTGAGAGGCTCCACTGGACGGGTCTCCGGCCTCTCTGGGCGCAGCTTCCCGGAGGAGGCCGCCTGCCCAGCCACGCAGGGGCTTTGGCCGGGGCTGTGACGACGCACCCAGGTGCCGCCCGAGGGCCCCTCAGCCCCCCAGAGGCAGGCACCACATCTCACCTGATAAACCTGGGGCCTGGGGTGGTTGCTCCCAAACACTGCGACTCCCTTCTGCCCCACACTGAGCTCCAGGCCCGGCCCTGGGTGTTTGCCCTGCGTGGGCACTGCCTGCCCCAATCTTCGTAATTGCCCTATAGTGTTGGCTGGAGGCCTAGGGGATGGTTCTGCCCACGGTCTTCAAAATAAGTCTCCCCTAATTGTACTGCATACTCTTCACCATCCGGAGCCCCCTTCCTCACCCCTCCTGGGCTAGTCCCTCTTTGCCCGCCTTCTGCTCTCCACGGTGGTACTTGACTGGCTGTCACACCCCATGTGTCTCAGCTTCTCTGCTTCGTAGAAACCAGACTCCATGGAAACTGGTCATGGATCTCCAAGCACCCAGTGTCGGTCCTGATGTGTCAGTCTTGTATGTTTGCGTGTGTGTGTGTGTGTGTGTATGTGTGTGTGTAGGGGGTGGGGTGGAGGCGGTGGAATTGTTTTGGGCCTGATCTGGAAGACTCCTTGTAGGAGGTGGTCTAGGGAAGAATGTGGCTGAGCCCTTGAAATGAGAGAAGGGGGGGTGGTATTCTGAACTGTCTTGTCTATGAGGCTCCCATGACGCCCCAGTGGCCTTCTCTGATTCTGGACCAGAACTCTATGGTTCCAAGAGAGTCGTCACTTAGCCTGGGGCCCTTGGGCCAGGATAGAAGCTCTCTTTGGGGCTGTAAGCAAGAGGTAGAAGAACGGAGGGAGATGGCGCTGTGGGGCCTGGTTGCCTAAGTGATTGCTCCTTTTCCCCAGGAGGTATTGCAGAGCTGGGCTGAACCCAGGGGAGAGGCAAGGAGATGGGCGGTGGATAGAGGAGGAATGTCAGCACAGACGTTCATTTCAAACGTGTGGAAAATGAGATAACTTGCTCCAGAGGGCACGCCCAGAGTCTGGACTAGGATTTGAATCCAGATCCAAATCTAAAGCACGCCTCCTTGCTCTTTCCCAGCTACTACAGAGGATGGGAAACAACGGCGTAGCAGGTGATTTTCCTAAGGCTGTGGGGGTGACTTTCCCATGAGGATCTCCCAGCATCAGCACTTGTGGAGCCAGAAGGTGGGAGGGGGCCTTCTGAGCAGAGTCAGCCTCCGGGCGGCCGGGAAGGTGCGAGTTTGGCTGTCTTCATCTTCACCCTGGTTATGACATGTCTGGAGCAGGGCCATCCTGAATCACACTCTCCCCAGCTCTGCCAGACCTGAAGATCCTAGTTCTCCTGAAAGGTAAAAGGTGAAGAGATCGAAGGAAGGATTGATCCCAGTTCAAACGGATGGGGGCTGTGGCCAACTTCCTGCCTCTAGACTCTGCCCCCAAACAGAGGACCGTGAGTTCTCCTTGTGACTTAGCCAGAGGAAGAAGAAAGGGATAAGAGGTGGAGGGCAGGCTCGGGGTGTTTTCCTGTGGCACCAGCAGCAAGGTTCTGGGTTTTCCCCCTGGGAATCCTGCCGGTAACATAGCCGATGAGTCTCTTTTAGGCCTCCCTTGAAAGTTTTCATCTTCCTGGCGTGTTCCCCTCCAGAGATGGCAGGATCTTGGCCAGGCATCAGGTTTCTACATTTTCATCTGGAGGAGAGATGGTTGTCTCCCTGGCCAAGTCCTCTGTGATCTCCTGGTGAACCAAGGGGCTTGCCGTAGACTTGTATCTGGGTTCAGATCCTAGCCCAACACTGTCCTTAGCTGTACTCTGTGGAGCGTGCTGCTCCCCCTTCTTTTTCCTGTGAAATGAATGTTAGCCTTCCTTTCATTTTGGGGTTCTGTGATCTTATCTAGTGGGAGCAGAGGAACAGTGCCAGAAAGGAGGAAGCGGAGCACCCCGAGGTTACTGGTCTGTCTGCTGATACAGGGACAGGTTTGGGGCTGGGACAGGTGGAGGTTGAGTAAAGGGGAGAGACTGGGGGGAAGAAGCGGCCAGGCCTAGTGCCTCCTTACAGAAGGGAGCTATATGTAAATGGTGTGCACCGTATGCAAATGAATCCTTTTGTCAAGGAGCTGGGGGTGGCGCGTTGCCCATCTGCTGGACAAGCCAGAAGGTTGGCAGGCCGAGGGGGAGGGGATCCTCTGCCCCAAGCCAGGGCAGAGCCTGGTTCCTGCCCCAGAAGCCCCGTGCAGCCCTGGGAGATGGGAGAAGCAGTGAGCTCATGGCACAGCTGGAGCGGGGAGGGCATTGTGTGGTGCGCGCTGACTGGCCTGTGCCCTGTCCTGCGCGGACCACTGGCTCCATTGTCTCCTCCAGGTGACACAGCAGAACCAACCAGCCTTCTGCGAGATTTTGCCGGCTCCCCTCCAGCAAAGGAGGGCTTAGGATCCCTGAGCTAGAGGTTCCCTTTGAGAAGCCCGAAGGGAATGGCAGGGAGAGAGATAGGCCCGGCTGGATGGAAGGAGCAGGAGTTAGGAATCAGATATAGTTCTTCCTTTCTTCCCCTTTTTTAAAATTGTTGTAAATGTGTGTGTGTGTGTGTGTGTGTGTGTGTGTGTGTGTGTGTGTGTGTGTTTGCACATGTGGAGAGTACATGCAGGTGACTGGGTACAGGGCACATATTTGAGTGTGTACCAGGACTCCTGACCTTATCTTTGATATGCACAATCACACTGGGCCTTTTACATGGATGTTGGATTTCAAACTCAGGTGACATGTTGGGGTGCAAGCATTTTACCAACTGGTCTATTCCTCCAGCTCCCAGATGCACGTCTTCCTGCACATAAGTGCTTCTGGTCAGCCAGAAATTGGGTATTTTCTCTGTTGTCAGGTGAGTCTGGGTCTGGGCTGCCTTCTGGAGGTCCAGGTGTCTTATGTCCCAGCATCCTTTTCCTCATCCCCCATCTGTGGGTTCCAACTTTCCCAGGTCTCCTTTCCTTTCACAGGTCATGCTGAAGAATGCTGTCGGTGGTCCTGAGCTGAAATGGGGGACCCAGGTCTCTCCAACGCCTTCTGCCTTTCCCCACAGGAGTCAGTTGCTGTGCCAGGGAGGTGCATGTTCCCCAGGGGCCCCTCTACCGTGTGGTTGGCACCGCGGTCTCCATCTCCTGCAAAGTCAGCGAGTATGAAGGTCCTTCCCGGCAGGACTTCGAGTGGTCCGTGTACAAGCGGGAGAACCCGCACACGGCGATCGGCATCGTCAGCACCCGGGACAGTCACTTCTCCTATGCTATATTCGGACCCCGCGTGGCGTCCGGCGACGTGCAGGTGGAGCGCCTGGGAGATGATTCCGTGCTGCTCAAGATTGCTCACCTGCAGGAGCAGGACGCCGGCTCCTACGAGTGTCACACGCCCTCCACGGACAGCAAATACTATGGCAACTACAGTGCCAAGGTGGAGCTGAGAGGTACTGGGTCCTGGGCTAGGCTGGGGGGCACGCCCAGTTTCAAGGCAGGAAGCCAGGCCTAGAGGGGACCTGTCTACCCCTCATGTTCTGCATTTGGGGAACTTGAGGCCTAAAGTCTTGCCTCAGTCACCCAGCAAGTCTGTGATGGAGCGAATGGACTCTTACTAGACTACCCAGTACTCAAATATGGGGGAGAGGGTAGAGATAAGGTAGGAGGTAGACCGTGTGACATTCCTGTCCTCTTTGTCTTTATTTATTTACGATACAATCTCACCCATAGTGGCCTGGAACTCACTGTGTAGTCCAGGCTGGCCTCAAACTCTCTGTAGTCTTCCTGTATCAGACTCTCCAGCCCTTTCCTTCCACTCATTCATTCATTCATTCATTCATTCACTCATTCTTTGGAGTCAGGGTCTTGCTAAGTTACCCAAGCTGACCATGAACTTGCCCAGGTAGGCCTTGAACTTGATCCCTTGCTTCAGCCTCCTACGTAGCTGAGAGTGACAGGCCTGTCCCACCAGGCTTGCACTTTTTTTATCTTTTGAGAAGAAACACAGAATTCCTTTTCTGAGTGTTTCAAACGGAATCAAAAAAGTGTCAAACATCGGGGTGAGAGGCAGTAGGTTGGGTCTATGAAATTCAGTGAGTGTTTTTTTTAGCACCTTGGTGTGCCCAGCACTGGGCTTGGCATTACTGAAGAAACAGTACAACAAGCAGCCCTGCGCACTGGGAGCTCGCAGTCTGCGTAGGGAAGTAAGATCCGCCGGGTAAGGGGCACTGCCAGCTCCCGGCCTTCCCTCACTCCCACCGTCCCCTCCAGTTCTTTCAGATAACCTGCGAGTATCCGCCGCCCCTCCGGGGCCCCGAGGTCGTCAAGCCGCAACCTCTCCCTCGAGACTGATCGTGTCCGAGGGGCAGGACCTGGTGCTGGGCTGCCAGGCACATACAGCCACGAAGGAGCACGTTCACCTGGCAGTGTCCTTTGGGCGGAGCACGCCCGAGGCGCCGGTGGGCAGAACCACTCTGCAGGAAGTGGTGGGACTGAGGTCCAGTTGGGTCGTGGAGGCCGGAGCGCCCTACGCCGAGCGGCTGACCGCGGGGGAGGTGCGGCTGAGCAAGGAGGGGACTGACTACTACCGAATGGTGGTAGGGGGCTCGCAAGCTGGGGACTCGGGCACTTACCACTGCACTGGCGCCGAGTGGATTCAGGATCCTGATGGCACCTGGACCCAGATTGCTGAGAAAAGGGCCGTCCTGGCTCACGTGGATGTACAGACACTGTGTGAGTGCCACGCCCCCAGGTGTCAAGAGCGTGCGTGGGGGGGCGATCTCAGTGGGCACCAGGACACTGGATGGTCATCCTCTGACTGCAGAACTCATCTTGCATGCAGCGAGCAGTCCTCTAGGTATCCCCCTCTTACTCCCCCTCTCCCCATATCTGGTCTCTTCTGCTCAGGAATTGGGTGCAGAGACAGAAGGATCAGGGCAGCAGGGTAAAACTCGGCTCCCTCTTGGTCCTGCCTGGTGAAGGGCAGACAGGAGATGTCCAGATTTCTGCAGTCAGGTTGGGGATTCTGGGTGGGGCCACGGCCCCTGTGACCCTTTTCTCTTCCTGTCATTTTAGCCAGCCAGCTTGCAGTGACCGTGGGGCCTGGCGAGCATCGGATCGGCCCCGGGGAACCCTTGGAGCTGCTGTGCAATGTGTCGGGGGCCCTGCCCCCGTCAGGCCGTCATGCCGCCTATTCTGTGGGCTGGGAGATGGCTCCCGCGGGGGCTCCTGGGCCTGGCCGCCTGGTGGCCCAGCTGGACACAGAAGGCGTGGGCAGCTTGGGCCCTGACTACGAGGGCCGGCATATCGCCATGGAGAAGGTGGCTTCCAGAACCTACCGGCTGCGGCTGGAGGCTGCCAGGCCTGGCGACTCGGGGACCTACCGCTGCCTTGCCAAAGCCTACGTTCGAGGGTCTGGGATCCGGCTTCGTGAAGCAGCCAGTGCCCGCTCCCGGCCTCTCCCTGTGCATGTGCGCGAAGAAGGTGAGAGGGGGCCGGGCGTTTAGAACTGTTCCTAACCCCGACCTCTGGACCCTTCCCCTCCTAACCCCGTCCTCTGCTCCGCAGGTGTGGTGCTGGAGGCGGTGGCGTGGCTCGCAGGGGGTGCTGTGTACAAGGGCGAGACCGCCTCCCTCCTGTGCAACATCTCTGTGCGGGGTGGTCCCCCGGGGCTGCGGCTGGCCGCCAGCTGGTGGGTGGAGCGACCAGAGGAAGGGGAGCTGAGCTCTGGCCCCGCCCAGCTAGTGGGTGGAGTAGGTCAGGACGGTGTGGCAGAGCTGGGGGTCCGGCCTGGAGGCGGCCCTGTCAGCGTGGAGCTGGTGGGGCCTCGGAGCCATCGGCTGAGACTGCATAGCTTGGGGCCTGAGGACGAAGGCGTGTACCACTGTGCCCCCAGTGCCTGGGTGCAGCATGCTGACTACAGCTGGTACCAGGCGGGTAGTGCCCGCTCAGGACCCGTCACAGTGTACCCATACACGCACGGTGAGTGACGCCCCCTGCCTCCTCCCTACCTCGTTCTTCTTTCCGTCTTCTTGACCCCTCACTGCTGTCCTTTCTAAGCATCTTCTTTGCATGAGGAACCCCGTGTTGACCCGAGTGCTGAGAGGGGCGGGGGTGAGTGGGCAGGGGGTGCTCCCTGTGAGTAGAGCGTGCTGGAGACCAGGCGACAGCCTTGAACCCTGCTCCTCTGTCTTCCCCAGCTCTGGACACCCTACTCGTGCCCCTGCTGGTGGGTACAGGAGTAGCCCTAGTGACTGGCGCTATCGTCCTTGGTACCATCACCTGCTGCTTCATGAAGAGACTGCGGAAACGGTGATCCAACTCCCTAGGTAAGGGGAAAGAACCTTCACACTTCCGGCGCTGAGCTGCGCTGTGCCCAGGATCCCGCCTGGAGCGGCCCCAGCTAGCTCAGCCCTGGAACAGTAGGAGGGTAAAGGGCCTGAAGTGCCTATAGCTCAGCCAGCCCCTCGCGCTCTCTCCAGTTCTCGTAGGAGTCATCTGTCTTCCGGCCAGCGCCGCCCTCTTCTGTTGCCTGGATGCCCTTCCCTCTGTCCAGCCTTCCTTTAATTTATTTGATCTACCCCCCCAGAGTGGGCGATGTGCCCCCCACTCTTTGTCCCTTGTCTCCCACCCCCACCCCAGCGCCTCCTCCCTCCCTTCTTGACCTCATACCCATAGGAAGGCCATTTCCTGTCCTCAAACTAGTTTTTCTAAAAATGTGAATAAACTGGTTTTTCTAAAAATCCAGGCTTGGTTGTGTTGTCCCCTGCCGGGAGGCTGCAAAAAGCTGAGGGTGTGGAGTGAGGGGGTTGCTGGGGATGACAGCCTATTCTGGACAGCTCAGGTGTCTTCCCACCATAAACACCATCTGGCCTCCGTGGGCCTTGCCACCCACCCTCTGCAGGGGGCGGGGGGATGCCTGGGTCCCATCTGCCGCCCAAACTGCTGAGCCAACTCGTAATGGGGTTCCTATTTGGGGAGGGGAGCGTAGGAAGGGAGAATGAATTCCAGCTGAGCATGGCCCCTCTCTGGGGGAGCGTCCAGGGACGGGGCCGTACCCTCCGCCAGTCTCGTTCTCCTGTGGGTCAGTCCTCCCGTCAGGCCCTGGGGCCTCGGTCTTTCTCCTCCTGACCGTACTTGTTCTGTTTGACAGCAGCGGAACAGAGCCTCAGAACACAGCTGCCTGAGCAGCCGAGGCAACAGGGCCCGAGTCCTCTTTGTCCACAGAACCGCCGCAGCTGCTTGCTCTGGTCTTCGGGGGGCCCCCACCCCCGTGCACCTGCACCCTTTCTGCAAGAGTCTTTGATTCTTAGAAACGTCTCAGTTGCTCTGCACTCTTAACTCGCATCTCTTTCGTTCAAGTAATTTGACATTTATTGAGCATTACTAGTTTGCTAAGTGTCATTTTTACAGGTGAGAAAACCGGGGCTCAAAGAAGCGATGTGACTTGCTCAGCATCATGAGAGCTGATTAGCGACTGTCAGTCAGTGTTGGCACTAGAACACAGGTCTCCTGACTGTGCACTGGATGCGGTGCCCTGAGTGGTAACAGTGGTCGAGGACAGGTCTGGTGACATCTCTGTGACTTCCAGGGGCAGCCTCAGTTTCTCTGCTCCAGTGCTGTGTGTGGATACCAAGAAGTCCCCCCCTCACCAGTTCAGACCCTGTCCATTTTACTGAATTAAACCCAGATCATGCCATGGAGAACTGTGGATACCAGCATTCTGGGACCTCATCTTTGACCCAGGGTGATCCAGATGGCCCTGGAACATTTATTCCTAGACTGCAGGGGAGGGGCTAGGGCTTGGGACCTCTCCGAGTGCACCCTGGGAGGGAAGTGACGCGGGCCTGGGAGACCGGAACAGAGCGACAGACTAACACAAGGACCGGGCGGATGTGGCCAGAGCTGACGTTGGAGCCCAGCCCCGTCAGAGGGCACATTGTCTGGGCTACGCTTCGTTCCAAGAAACCATCTTCAGGTCCCTTGGCTGACCCTCTGCCCCTTCGCAACCTGCCATTGCGATCCCTCCACCACTCAAGGATGACTCTGGGACGGAGCTGAGAGGGCGTGTGCGCCTCCCAGGTCTCCTGTCCCAGCAGGGCACACAGCAGGTGGCAGCACCCACAAGTCTGGCCCCTCATTTTCTCCCACAGGCGATCTTGCCTCATCAGCCCTGCCAGGGATTTGGTCCTTTGTGGCTGAACCTGTCCTGCCTCTGCTCCCCTTTCCTTGAACCCCACCATCTCTGTCTCTCTGACGGCTCCCTCAGGGTCCCTGAGCTCCTCCTCAGCTTCTCACCTTAGACGCCCCATCCGTGCGTCAGCATGACCTGGGAACTTGCTAGACATGCAGGGTTTTGGTTTCCATCCCAGACCCATTGAGTCAGAATTCTGGGAGTGAGGCCCAGCAAGTCACGTTTTAACAAGCCCTCCAGGTGCCTATGACACAGTGAGGTGCCACCTCACCTCCCCAGCTTCCTGGCTCCTGGTTCCCACCCCTCACTCCAGTGGTTTGCATAGGTGTGATGAATACTTGGTTCCTTGCCTCAGGAATGTCCTGTGTCCTGTGCTCCGGTGACAGGAACCAGGTCTTCGGCTGTTACACCAGACACCCAGTCCATGATTTGAATGACCTTGGTCTGACTACACGCCCCAGGGATAAACTCTGCTTTCTCGGCCACCCAGCTTCCCCACCAGGAAATGCTTTCCAGCTGTCTCCCTTCACTTCTCTGCTTCAGAACCTGCCCCCGTCTCTCTGCCCTCCTGTCTTTGCAGCAGAACCTGCAAGATTTCACCCCACTGCCACTTCCTTGGGACCCCTTCCCAGATACTGCTCCAAGACCCCAGCTCAGCATTTATCCACAGCGCCTGTTTGCCCCCTGCTAGGCGACCTTGTCCTGCTGAGCCTGTCAGTAGAAGGGCGGATCATGTGGGCCACCCTCGTCCCTGGGGACACCTCCACGCGAGTTTCTCTCTGCTTCAAGTGGGGTTACAGTGTCCAGTGAGATAGGTGTGCCACACACGGGGAGGCCAACCAAGGAGGAAAGTGAGGGCTGTCAACCCTCTACCCCCTGCTGTTCTGCAAGCCACACCCCTGGCTTGGGGCTGTGTCTGTGGAAGACAAGGTACCTTTAGGATTTGCACAAAGATGTGCTGCAGGTGGTGGCGACACTGAGTTCACCAGCATCTGTCAGTCCATTGCCACAGACGCGCAGCCTATCGGCTCCCAACTTCCCATCCCACCCCTGTAAGTCCATCCTTCTGTCCCTCCATCCACCCGCGAACAGATGTGAAGGGTCAACACAGACAGACTGCTATGTGCTCTCATCCCTGCTCTCCATTCTCCTTCCCCTCTCCATCCAGAACTCAGAGGCATCTCTGGCTTTCGCCATCCCCCGAGACCCTCTTGCTTCCTCTTCCACCTCCACTTGCGGCCTCCATGTTCCTGTGTCTGGTGCCCGGTCTGCCACAGGGTTTTGAAGAAAACCGGTCACACCTTGGACTCACTCTCTGGCGGTGGCAGGCAGCCATTCTGCTCCTTGTCAGCCTCCTCTCCCTCCCCTGCCCCCTCCCCTGCCCCCTCCCCTGCCCCTTCCCCTTCCCCTCCCCCTTCCCCTACCCCCTCCCCTGTCCCTTCCTCTTCCACCTTCTCATCTAGCCGGCTGGGAATGGACCAGTAGAGATGGGCATCAAGGCGGGCCGCAGCTTCTGCCAGTTCCCGGGCACTGCATGAGGGGGTGGGCACCTCAAAGGTCTGGTGGAAGCTGGCATAGTCCACCTCGTAGTAGCCGTCCTCTAGAGTTAGCACTGATGTGAAGCGGTGACCCCATAGCACCTCGTCCACCAGATAGGAGCTCCGAGCTTGGCATGTCATTCCTGGGGATGGGGGAGAGACGGGTCAGGGAGATCCTGGCCCCAGACTTCCTCCCCCTGCCTCTCTGCTGACCCCACAGCCTTCTTTTGGCACTCTCTGCTCCATCTTTCTCCAGAAGACCCACCGCCCTTTGATCAGCCCTCTTCTCCATCTGCCAACCAGTTTTCCCCCTTTTCCTTCAAGAAATTTCACCTTGCCACTAAAGCCCAAGGGCCACCCAGGCCAGCTTCCTACTGGAGCGTTCCTAAACAGTGGGCACGTAGCTTGTGTGGGTTACTTCCTACCACCTCATATGAAGGAGCCACTGTTCCGTGCCATGCCTTTAACTGCTGGGCTGTTCTTTATATAAGCTAAGATCTGCCGCTGAGGATTTCTACCTCTTGGTTTATTCTCTTCCCACTTGTCACCCTTTCGGGGAGCTGAAAATAGGTTCCCTTCTGTCTTCTCGTCCTCAGACTGAACGTGTCTCTGACCACATACCCCACTTGACCAGGTTTCTAAAAAGTTTGCTTTCTTCAATGCATATCGGCATGGCCAAGGGGGACCCTATAAGAGTCTCTTTGGGTGTAATAAAATTTCCAGTTGTAGCCCCCACCGTGCACGAAGGAAGGCTTACTATCCCTCTCTCCTGGCCGAGATGTTTTAGCAAAGAGTCGCTGATTACATTACATAAACATTTTTGGAAGCTGCATCACGTTGCTACATCGAGCCGTGGCCAACAAACCCCCAGTTCTTTTTGCACTGGAGCTCTTCCATGCTGTGCTTACATAAGCGATTTTTTTAAAAGCCTAAATGTAGCATTTTATATTTATTCCTTTTAAATGTCATCGTGTTGAGTTTTGTCTCATTATTCTTGCTTTTCAAAAGCATTTTGAGTCCCAAAATATTGCCATCCTTTCCGGCTTGATGGCTCTTCCCCACATCTTTAACCTGCCTCTTGGCCCTGGGTCTGTGGCTCGCGTTCCCTGCTGGGTCACCCCTCTCCTCTACCCCGAGCCTGTCCCTGCACCAGTATCCCCTCAGGACAAACAAGAAGGGTGAATACTCGCTAGCCAGAGACTGACATTGACAGCCTGGTCCTGAGACGTGTTGGGGGCACGGTGTTTGGTGAAGCTGTAAAAGAAGAGGTACCAGGACCTCTTGGGGAGAGGGGGAGGAAGGGGAGGAAGAGAAGGAGGAAGGAGGGGACTGTGACAGCTGGAGAGACAGAGGAAGCAGTTAGGGAGCGGGGGAAAGATCCGCACAGTCAGAGTGAAAGAGGAATAGGAATTTTGAGGGGAAGTGGGTAGAACTGGGTGGTGACGAGCAGATGCTGGGAAGGGGTTCCAAGACACCAACTGGAGAAACCAGCTGCCGCCAGCCACAGCTGCCACAGGAAGTTGGTCACAGCAGGCATGCAGCGCCCCCTAGTGGGCCCGTGGTTCTCCAGCTGCGTTTTCTTTACCCTCCTTCACCTCTAGATTTTTTCAGTCCTCGGGAGACCTGGTTCTCGGCTCCTATGTTGGTCTTTTCCTACCTCCTCCTAAGCTCTTCACTGTGTAGACCTGAATGAAGGCACTGGCACCACACGTGAGCTTTCAGTTCCTTCTGGAAAGGCTAGAAATGGTAACGCCATCAATGTCCGTGATCAGGGGAAGTTAAGGCTTGATAAATGTAGCCCCTGAGTCAGAAGGGAGACCAGGTATCAACCTCTCTCCTAAGGTTCCCTCCTAGGAATAACCTAGGCTATGGAAAACCTCCATCGTCAAATCCAGGGGCCTGGAAGTCTGTCTGGGATCAAGACAAACTTTGAACAGAAACTTTCATTCCAAATCCAGATGACCAATGCAGGCTACGCTTCCTGTTGGCTTACAACGGTGGATAATGTGTTGTGGCTGTCTCTTCTCTGAAAAGTGTGCACGGTACTAGGTTAACCTCCAGAGAGTCTTTGCTAGAATGAGACCAACTCAGAGAAGTGCTCAGAAACTGTGTGTGAGCTGATATTACTCTGCCCGCTGGAAGCCAGGCAGGACCCCAAGCTACAGCCATTTCCTAGATACCTTCCAAGGTTGTTCTTGGCTCGCTGACACCACTCCGGTACATGCCTTTTTCCCAGCCCTGCCCCAGAACCCTCTCCATCTCAGCTAATTCTGTCGCCCTAAACTCCCTGTGTGTCCACTCCCTACTTCCCAGGTCCCTCTTCTTGGCCCCCTCCGTACCCCCGCCCCCGTCCTCCCATCCTCAGGCCCCCCGCACCCGTGGCTTCCACCATGCCCTCCAGGATGACGACGATCTCGAAGTCGTCCCTCTCCAGGGCGCGGCGCGATGCCTCCCAGAAGGGGCTGGCGGCGTCGATCTCGTGGCTGATGACGAGCGGCGAGACGAGGAAGAGGCGATCGTCGCCCGTGTCGAAGCCCACGCTGAGGTCGGTCTGGTGCAGCGGGATGAACTCGCCCTCGAGCGTCTGGCGCGAGCGGATGAGCTTGGCGCGGATGGAGGCCTCGACGATGTGCGAGGAGCGCAGGTCGCCCACGCGGAACATGAGGCACAGGCGCCCGTCGCGCAGCGACACCACGGCGTGCGACGAGAAGACCAGCGTGGCGGCGCGCTTGTTGGGCTGCGAGATCTTGACGAACATGCAGCCCACCATGAAGGCGTTCACCATGGAGCCCAGGATGGCCTGCAGCAGCAGGAGCACGATGCCCTCGGGGCACTGGTCGGTGATGACGCGGTGCCCGTAGCCGATGGTGGTCTCCGTCTCGATGGAGAAGAGGAAGGCGGCCACGAAGCCGTTGAGGTTGTTGACGCACGGCGTCCACGCCGTGTCCTCCAGGTGCTCCAGGTCGCCGCGGCCGTAGGCGATCAGCCACCAGATGGCGCCGAAGAAGAGCCAGGTGAGCGCGTAGGCGAGCACGAAGAAGAGCAGGCTCAGGCGCCACTGCAGGTCCACGAGCGTGGTGAACAGGTCGGTCAGGTAGCGGTACGTCTCGCGCACGTTGCCCTGCTGCACGTTGCAGCGCCCGTCCTTCTCCACGTAGCGCTGGCGGCCGCGGCGCCGCGGCGGCTCATCGGGCCCCGGCGAGAAGGCCGCGTTGTCCTGCGCCATGGCGACCGCGGCGGTGCCCGCGCCCCGCGCGCGCCTGGACCCCGCGGGCTGGCGCCGCCTGCGACCCGCCGCCGGGTGCCTCCCGCTGCAACGGGAATCCTGCAGGGACTTAATAAACATGTGCCTCGTGACTAGGACTGCCGCGAGTGGGGAGCGGGGAGACCTCAGGGCCAGTGCCCCCCGCAGTGGCCACCCGTGCAGTCTCAGTGCTCCCCACTAGTAGAATGGGATGGAACCTCTAACCTTCTTCAAGTTCAAAAAAGTTAATCGGATAGACTGGAGTAAGAAATACAGACTGCACTGCAACATGCAAGTTCCATGATTGTTTTCAGGGGACAGGGATGCTAGAGAGCTTGGTGTTACCATCTCATACTGGAGCACCTTCCGGCCCGGACACCCGGGCTTCGAGAGAGTTTCTGAAACCATTAGAGATGGGATTCTTGACAACTGAGTCTTCTCTGCTGGGCAGACAGTCCTGCTCTAAGACTTCCTTTGCCCTCTCCTGGGCTTGATCAGTACAGAACCCTGCCCCTCCCCACTCTCTTGATGGCTGTTAGGAAGTTCACCCCAAAATTGACACGCAGTCTTACCTCTCTACCTTCCCTGGACCTCACTCTTTCCACCCACTCCCACATCTTTTTCTCCACCACAAATTTACCAACGAGAAAGCAATGCGAGCATGCAAAGAAGGTGAAAAAAATCTCTGGTGCCCACGGCTTGAATGTGCCCACATGAAACCATCCCCACCCCCACCCCCCAGAGAGCTCAGCAGTTATCCCTTTTCCTGCTCTGGTATCAAGATGCAGTTCCTCTGGTTCTTTCCCAAAGAAAATATTGTGAGGATGGTTGGGGGCAGCAGACTAGAGGGTACATGAGCTCAACGCCAAGGCCAGGGCAAAGGAAGCACCAGGCATCATCGGAAGTCATGCTAACGTCCCTCCTGGAGTCTGTTCTCCACGACAGATACAAAATCAGATGAAGGACCAAGCACCCACATCGATTTCCCAACCCTCCCAATTCTCTCCCAATCTCCTGCTTTGCATTTACTATCCTAACACCAACCCCGCCCACACCTGCCATATGTCCCAAAGCCCACACTCCAAGCAAAGCCATATTCCAAGTGAAGCCCACCTGATTTCGCTTCAAATTCTTCCCCTGAGAAGCTCTCTGAGATGCAGTCTTTCCCAAGAGACCGATGTGCAGAGCTCCCCCCTGGGCACCTAGTAGGGACCATACATCAAACGCCTATAGAACAAGGATTTAAGATCTATCAGTATTCCCTTCTTTTTCCTGGGACTTGACATGCACCCCATTCCTCCCCCACCATGGGCTTGCTGGGGAGATGGAGGGGAGGGAGTGAACAAGGGTGACATAAGGATCACAGATGGCCTGGATGGTGGACAGGTCCTGGGGAGAAGCTGCCTGGATGTGTAACTACAAACCCAGCAATCACATTTTTAAATCTTGGAGCAAAGTACTCTGCAGCAGTGTGTGTGTGTGTGTGTGTGTGTGTGTACTGAAGTAAAGGGCATAAGGAGAAATCATAATGAGATGGTTTGGAACCTAAAAGCACCCCCACATTTATTTTCCATGGAGTCAGGGGACACAGAGTCCAGGAGGAACACTATGGCGGTGGCCGATTAGGGTCTCGCCCTCCCGTGAAAACAGGGTTGCTTTTCCCTCACTGCAGTTCAGGATGTTCTCTGGAAGTGATCTCTGAGTGTTTTGTGCCTTGAGATACCATGTCTCATATCCTAGCTTCAGGTGGGCTCCCAGGCATCTTCCCAGGGTCTTAGGTAATCTGACCTCCATCTCTGTGTCTAAGCTTGGCGAAAGAACCCCAGTGTCTGATCATCCCCAGGATTCTATTGCCCCAGGCGAGGGGCTGCATTTTTCTTATAGGGGAAGAAAAGCTGTTAAATTATCACTGAAGATCAGATGGTTCCCTCCAATTACTCCAGTTCTTCCAGCTCTCCCTCCTCACTCTTGTGCATGCTGTGACCCCTTCCTAGAAGATCCCAGGACCACATTTTTTTAAAAACTCTCTTACTCTTACTAGAGAGTCCTGGACAGTAAGGGGGCTTATCTTTTGTAAGAAGATCTAGTAAAAACTCCCTCGGGAACCAGCTCCACCCAAACCCCCACTTGCCTTAGAAATAGGGGCCCAAACCCCAAGTCCCCCACAACTCAACTCACAGTGCATGGAGAGGAGAGTAGCCGGCAGCAGAGACCCTTGGGGGGTGGTATCCATGCCCCTGACACGGTCCCCCCCCCCACGGGTCCCCCTGGAGAGTGGGAGCCGCAGACACTGCTGTTTCTCCTAAAGGCAGCAGCGGCAGCTCAGACTAGGACTTGGTATCTGTGTCATCCCCGCTTCCCAGGCTCCCCTGCTCCTCTCCCTCGTTTCTATGGCAACCAGTCTGGCGACAGCTCCATGGCGTCCCCCTCCCTTCCCCAGTCCTGGGTACCACTCCGGTCTGATCCACGCGCCATAGCTATTTTTAGCCGAAGTCCCTCCTCCGGACAACTCAGAGGCTCCTCCTCCTCATCCCTTCCTAAGGGGGTGGGGGAGGGAAAAAGAAAACTGGCATGTTGTTCCTTTCCTGAGAAGCTACTCATTCTGGTAACATACAGGTCTGGGGGATATTTGGGAATAAAACGCATTGGATTTCTTGGGGGACCTGAAGGGGAGGGAGGGCCTGTGGGAGCTTGTAGCTTACTACCCCCAGCAGGGACTCTGGGTGAAGATGCAGCCTTACCACACAGCCTACATTTTTAAGAGATCGCTGGTTCAGAAAGAGGCAGCTAGAGGGAAGAGTTTGGCTGAAGGCAGGGACTAGAAGCAGGTCCAGAAATTTCAGGTTTCGCCACTGCTGTATGTATGATGTGACCCATAGAAGTTCCTTCTCTTCTCTGAACTCCAGTTTTTCCAGGTCTGAGATAGCAGAAGAGATAGAGTCCATTATGGTGGGAAGCACACTAACTCTGAGTTACTTCCCCAACCCTCAGTGCCTAACCCCAGAGAAATACCAAAGTCGACGGTAACACACAAACACCCGGTGGTGGTGTTACTATCGATATTATCATGCCCAAGATATTTTTCTGTGCATTCTCCCGAGTCCTTAAGGTTGCAAGAATACACGATTAGAGGGACAGGAAATGGTAACTAAAAAAATGGAACCCCTGGGATAGATTGCCAGAGACAATGACCGAGTTCAAAGCCCGACTCTGCCACTAGCTGGGATGACTGAGCATGTTATTCCCTCTTCTTCTGCCTTTTTTTTTTTTTTTTTTTGCATGTGTGGCTGCGTGTAGCAGAGGGCACTTGAGTGTGTGTTTCTGTGGAGGCCTAAGGGTGAGATCGGGAATCATCCTTAATCTTTGCTCTGGTGTTTCCCAGGCTTTATCATCCGGGGCTGAGATTGCTGCCATTTCTGCCTGACATTTTTATGTGGGTTCTGAGATCCCAACTCAAGTCCTTTAGCTTGTCAGGTAAAGGCTTTAACCCCTGAGCCACCTCTCTGACCTGTCTCTGCCTGTTTTTGAAAAATGTGACCGTGCATTCCTGACTGGCCTGTGGCTGACTGAGAGGACCAGGGTGACCTCCATCCTGCAGCAGACCCCGTGCCTCTGCCGGCCACCTTCCTGCTAGCATTTCGGGCATGAGCCGCCATGTTCAGCAAACGCCAGGTTTGTTTTTTTTTTTTTTCTTTCAATCTAAGAAACGAGGACAACTATGTTTGCATTAGTCACTTTTCATTGCTGTAACACGGCACCCAAGAGGAACCAACTTGATGGAATAAGAGTTTATTTTGGGTCAGATTTTCAAAGGTCTCAGTTGAAGCAGAGCATTACAGCATGACCATGTGGAAAAGAAGATCTCATGGAGGCTGGAAGAGAGGGGGCGGGCAAGGTATCCTTCTAGAACCTTCCCTTAGTGTCCTGTTTCCACCAGCCAAGTTCTGCCTCCTTACGGCTCATTCGGGATTAATTTATCATTTGATTAATTCATTGAGGAAGAAAACATCCTCATGATCAATTAATTCTCAGAGCATTACCAGCTGGGATCCAAACCTTCAACACACGATTCTTTAGGGATGGCTGTTCATGTCCAAACCACAATATTATCCATGTCTTGAGGATTATCAAAGATTACATAAAGCAATGCTTGGCGCTTTGTAAGTGCTCATTAAATATTATTTCCAGTCTTCCACTTCCTTCTCTTCCTCTTCATTGCCATAGCTAAAATCATCGCTATCATCTCTCGGGGATGTGGGGGGGGAGGTCCTCCTGAGAGCTTTGTCCAACTTGGCCACCTTCCTCTGTTCCGGTACCAACAGATGAGACCTGCAGGGGGCCCTCCTGGTATCCTGCCCTCCTCTCTCCAGCCCACTGGCCTCTGGGTTTCCAGTTGTTCCAAGTGGAAGTATCGTGTTTCCAGCCTGAGATTGGCATCAAAAGTCCTGTTAAAGCCCCAGTCAACATCTCAGTCTCCTGGGCCTGGCCCTGTCACCTGAGCCTGGGGACTGCTAGCCTGCCCTTCTCTGTCCTGCCAAGTGGCCGCTCATGTTGGTTCCACCGTGCCAGGGGCTAAGAGAGAAGAAATCAAACTCCCAGGCAAGAACGCATTTGCATGGGACTGGCCCCTTTACCTGAGAGAGGCAGGGAGGGGAATCACAGGACAGACAGTGCCTTCCAGGATTGGTCTGCTGGGACCCCAGCCATAACTGATGAGGAGGATGCCACTGTCCCACGCGGACAGACCCTGAAGGTCTCACCCCAGTTCCTTGTTTATCACTGAGCTTGAAACTGAAGCAAGAGAAAACCAAAGTTCTCCAGGTTCCAGCAAATATAAGAACAGGCGAGAGTCTGGCTTTTATGAACTGTGAGAACAAAACAAACACGAGGCATCAAATTCAGTGTGTCAGCAGACCAGTGACGAAGGAAGATTGGAAATGGGGACTCTGCCGGTGGGAGGGTCACACTGGAGCAAAATAGAAAAACATTGGGGGTTTCGGTCATTGTAGCACGTACCTTGAAGGTGAGGTAGGGTTTTAATTTTTCACGTGCTGTGTGTGTGTGTGTGTGTGTGTGTGTGTGCGTGTGTGTGTGTGTGTGTGTGTGTGTACAAGAGGGCACTTGAGTATATTTGCTTGTGGAGGCCCAAAAGTAGCTTTGGGAATCATCCTGAATTGTTCTACCTGCTTGGTGCGTTGCTTTGCGGTTGGTTTCCCAGGCTCCGCCTTCCAGGGCTGAAAATGCAGTTTTCTGCCTGGTGTTTTTACATCCGGATCTGGGATCTGAAATAGGTCCTTTTGCTTGTGAAGCAAAGGCTTTAACTCCTGATCCACCTCCAGCCCAAGATAGGGTTTTGTTTGTGTGTGTGTGTGTGTGTGTGTGTGTGTGTGTGTGTGTGTGTGTTTTCCTGAGTTCAGTTAGTGGGGAGACATTTTCTTCCTTCACCATCCAGTGCAAGGACTTGCAAGCTGAGCTCAGAACTGTCCTTGGCTCCTCCTATCCGCAGCTGCCAATCTGAGGAGTCTCCCGTGTGTAAAATCATGAGACTTCCTGGGTGAGCAGAAGAGATGCTTGAGGATTTGAGTTCAGTGGAGCAGGGAGGTCAAGCTAGCAGAACACAACCATTTGTGTAAATTCAAGGGAGATGGGGTTCTAGAAGAATCCGAGGAGAGGAAGGATCTGGTCAAAGGAAGTGGCCAGTGATCCCAGCTGGAGATGCACCGGGAGGAGGCGAGTGCAGCTCCAGGACAAATGGAGCCTTGGCATCCATGCGGCTTTATGGGACTGGGTCCCGACAGACCAGGGCTCAGAACAATGCTTGACATTTTAGAAGCCGTCCAGGCACATGCCTTGCTCTGTAGGTAAGAAATGGGTCCCAAGAGAAAAATCAGGGCTGAGACACAGTCTTCCCAACTGCAGACTTCGGGGGTTTCTTAATTCCCTGTCACTTTCACCACAGCTTACAGGATATTAATGGAATTTCTGTCTATGGACTCAGCTGCAGAAGTAATAGAGGGACCACATAGTTAAGGAAAATTAATTTCCTAACCCTATTTCTCTCTCTCTCTCTCTCTCCATACCTACCTTTCTTTTTTTCCTTCCTTCCTAAATCCCTCTTTAATACAATTAGCTATCCCTAACTCATGTCTTTTTTTTCTTGTGTGTGTGTGTGTGTGTGTGTGTGTGTGTGTGTGTGTATGTATGTGTGTATCAGAGGGCACTGTGTGTGCCTGTAGAGGCCCAAGGGTGACTTCGTGAGTCATCATGGATTGCTTTACCTCCTTTTGGCTTTGCTCTGGCTTTTCCCAGACTTTGCTCACCAGGGCAGGAAGTACAGGCACTAACATTTCCACTTGACACTTTTACATGGGACTCAGGATCCAAACTCAGGTCCTTCTGCTAGGCAGAGTCTTTTTAATGTAGGTGTGACCTGAGGGACTGTACGGGATGGTTGCTAGACAAAGAGAGGAGGAATCTCTATATTCTACAGCCTTCCTGCTGGTGGTGCCCAAATACTAACTAGGGTAGGCATCCTAGAGGTAACCCGTTACACATCTAGGGAGACATGGGAGAGGGAGGAAAACATGGAAGGAGAGAACAGGAAGGGTGGGAAGGGATGCGGGGTGAGGGTAGGTTAACAGGCAATGAAAATGCATAAATTCATAATTAATACAATTTTAAAATAAGTAAAGTTAATATATATTTTAAAAAATAAGTGTGGGTTTGAGTATATTGAGTGTCCTCAAAGACATAGTGTCCAGTGATGCTAGTAATAAGGGGTGTCGTGGCTCAGCCCCTCTCTTACGTCTCTCTGTGTCCTGTCGTCCTGCTACTAGATGCACTACTCTAATGGAATTCCATTAGCACTGTAGGTGCTGGCCACCACCATGTCCCCAGGAGTCAGTCTTTCCAGCCACCTCCCGTGACAGGTTAAGAGCCACCTGTTCTGAGGTTCCGTTACATCTTCTCATCCAAGTTGCCCTGGTTCCTTTGGTTCTTGCTTGTTTTGCCCAGATGAAGTCCCCCACCCACCCAGGTATCCATTTGTGGATTCTCCTTCTACAGCAGGCTCATTCCTAGGTTCCTCCTCTGTCCCGAGGAGGGCGCCCTGTTATGAACAAGGTAAGAGAAATGAGGCCAAAGTTGGGAGATGAAGTCAGGAAGGAGCCTTGAGCCAGGATAAGGAAGATGCAAGAAGGAGGAGGAGATGGACGAAGAGGAGGAGGAGGTTCTTAAGGAAAGATTGAGTGTTATTCTGTCCTTCTGTATGGTGAACACAGGATATCACAAATGTGAAAAGATTTATATAGCAACATTTGGGTACCTCTCTGGTTGGAAAATAGGATTATGCTTACATATGCACACATCGTGCAAGCTCTTAGTACTATTACCCTTAGACAAGCTTTGGAGGCAAACACATTTAGATTCAAACACAGATTTAACACTTTTAGCTATGTTGTCATAGGTCAGCTACCTAACCTTTCTGAATCTGTAGTTTCCTATCTCTAGATCTGTCCTGCACAGCCGAGCATGGTGGAGCATTCTTGCCCCAGCAGCACACATGACCCCGAGTCAGCCAGTCTGGGCCCCATAGCAGACCCTGTCTCAAGCAAAACAAACCCAGCCTATCATGCACAATAAGTGCTCACAATTTTTTTTTTTTTAATACGGAACACTTCATGAATTTGTGTGTCATCCTTGCGCAGGGGCCAGGCTAATATTTTCTGTATCATTCTAATTTTAGTATGTGTGCTATTGTGAGCTCACAAATTTTAATTTCCTAAGATCTACATCCCTAAATTTTTATTGTGCTCATATTCTGGACTTCTGTAAGAAAATTAAATATTAAAAACTGACACTTTATGTACAAAGGAATATAATACATATAGTGTCAGTTATATATATATATAATTTAAGAATGAAAACTCAATTTATGTCATTGTTAAAATTATATCCTGGGGGCTGGAGAGATGGCTCAGGGGTTGTGACTCTGTCTCACAAGCAGAAGGTTCTGAGTTCGGATCCCAGGTTCCACATTAAAAAAATATATATATATATATTATATATATATAATTATATCCTTACAAATGCTGTTAAAACTGTGCCTTCTCACAGTCTCATATTGTACAGCTCTAGAATGTTTAAACTTTCAAGTTACACAAGTCCACCCTACCCCTCACTTTGAGCTGCCAATAATGGCTTTTCTGCAAGGCAAAAACATTTACAAAGAACTTTCCAGAGACTTTTTCTTTTTTAAATATTTTATTTATTTCTTTGAAGGGAGGAGGCATATACATGCACCATGTGGGATTCCGGGGATTGAACTCAGGTTTGGGGTTTGCAAGCAGGCGCCTTATGCACTGAGCTATTTTGCCTGCCCCAGAGACTTTTCTTCAATGTCTCTCTGCTTTTCTCTTCTCACCTGCTTGCCTGCCTCTCAGAGGATAGTCTAAAGATTCAGCAGAGGAGCCTATAAGAAAGGGCTATTTATTTATTTATTGTGTGGTGTGTGTGTGTGTGTGTGTGTGTGTGTGTGTGTGTGTGTGTATCAGAGGGCACTATATGTCCCTGTGGAGGACCAAAAATGACTTCAGGAATCATCCTGGATCACTTCTACCTCCTTTATGTCGCTCTAGGATTTCCCAGGCTCTGCCCACCAGGGCCAGAAGTGCAGGTCACCGCTGCTGTTTCTGCCTGGCATTTTTAAGTGGAACTTGGGATCCCAACTCAGGACCTGCTGCTTGTGAGGCAGAGTCTTAATCCCTTAGTCATTTCTCCAGCCCAAGAAAGGACTATTTTTTTTTATTATTATTTATTCAATTGTACGTGTGTGTGTGCACGCGCGTGTGTGTATGTGTGTGTGTGTATAGAACCATGGGCGAATTTGGGAACCACCATGAACCACCTTCACCTTTTCATTGTTTACTCTGCCCCGGGATTCACAGGCTCTGCCCTACCAGGACCAGAAACGCAGGCCGCCCAGCTTCCACCAGGCATCTATACGTGGGGTCTAGGATCCGAACTCAGGACCTTCCGCCTGCAAGGCAGAGGCTTAACCCCTGAGCCACCTCTCCAGCCCCAAGAAAGGACTATTTTTTTAAAAAATATTTATGTTGTTTTTTTTTCCCATTTATTAGAGAGTCTCACCTAGCCCAGGCTGATCTGAAACTTGTCGAGTAGCCAAGGATGACCTTGAACTTCTTATTCTTCTGCTTCCACTGCCCCCACCCCCCAAGTGCTGGGATTCCAGGCATGAGCCATTATACCTGCTTCAGGTGATCCTGGGAATTGAAGCCAGGTGTGGTGAATGCAAGGCAAGGACTCTACCACAGAGCCAATATCCAGTCCCAAAAAGGTGCTCTTGTTCGGTGTTTTGATCCTAGGAAACAGGACTTCTGTAAATGAAGACAGCGTGTGCATGCACGTGTGTGTGTGTGTGTGTGTGTGTGTGTGTGTGTGTGTGTGTGTCAGAGGGCACTGAGTGTATGTGTAGAAACCAATGGGTGACTTCAGGAATCACCTCAGATTGATCTATCTCCTGTTGATCTATCTCCTCATTGCTTTGCTCTGGGATTTCCCAGGCTCTGTCCTCTAGGGACTGCACAGAGAAGTGATCATCTCAGTCCGGTCCCGGAAGAGAAAAAGAGATGTACATTCTAGGGAAATGTAACTAAAGAAGGCATCACAAAACTTGCTAGCCCAGCTGGCAAGTATGGGAAACGGCATGGCTGAAGGCTGATGACTGCTTTCAGTTTCTTGATCTGCTTGACCAGGAGTTACACAGAAATAAAGAAGTCATGAGCGTCCCCAGCCTCTGGGAGGAACAGAATGGGCTCAATTTAGGACCCGTGAAGTGGAAATCTCTGCAGGCGAGTGAATGAAAGTAAGCTTCAGAGAGATGTAGGATCTAGAGGGAAGCAGAGACTTATGAAACACGGAGACCCCATGTCACCAAGGGGCAAGAAGCAAGACACGGAAGGAGACACAAGACAGAACTCAGGGTGTTGGAGGAGGAAGGTCTGGATGTGCAGGGTCAGCGGGAGAAAACAGGAGAAATGACTCCAGTCCAGGCTGCAATGGGCCTTTAAAAAATAATATTTGCATTTATTACTCATATATTAGAGAGTCTCACCTAGCCCAGGCTGATCTGAAACTTGTCGAGTAGCCAAGGATGACCTTGAACTTCTTATTCTTCTGCTTCCACTGCCCCCACCCCCCAAGTGCTGGGATTCCAGGCATGAACCATTATACCTGCTTCAGGTATATTACTCATATATTCAAAATATATTACTCATATATTTTGCATGCTAATCATATCTACCCTCCCGCTTGAGCCCTTCCCATACATGCCCCTCCCACTGTCAGGTTTGTTTGGTTTTTTTTTAATCCGAGCAAGAGCTGCGATCAGATAAGGGCTAGTCCTAGAGTCAGGTGGCCCCCAGCACACCTGAGGCATATGAGCAATTAGAGAAAACACATTTATGATGTAGATAGCTGCTATGATTGAGCTTCCAGCTCCACATGCTTAAGAATCCAGGGTAAAACTAAAGAACAGCAATTTTTTTTGTCAGCCTCCTGTGAGGCTAAGTGAGCCCACCCAAGGCGGTTGTAACAGAACTTCTGTTCTCCCTGAAGGGATGCTGGCCTTGAACTCACTTGCTCTGCAGCCCAGGGAGACCTTGGGCTTTTGATCCTCTGTCTGGAATGTTCAAGTAGCCGAGTTAAAGGCCTCTATCACTAGCCTGCTCCCTGTTAACACTGTTCCCGTAACCTTCAAGCTCTGCAGGGTGGTCCCTAGACCAACCCGCTGCAGACCCTCATTTCTGCTTAGTAACAGAGGGTGTCAAAGAAAAGTCGGGAGAGTTTCTAGTACATTGTTCTGGATTCAGTAGTTTCTTTTTGTTTGATTTTGGGTTTTTTTTTTTTTTCCTTTTCTTTCCGGGGTTTTTAAAAAACTTTAATTATTTTGCACATGTATGTGTGTGTGTATGTATTAGACACTGTGTGTCCCTGTGGAGGCCCAAGGGTGACTTTGGGAATCATCCTGGATTGCTTCTACCTTCTTTGTGCTTCTCTCTGTGATTTCCCAGGCGTCACCCACTAGGGCCAGAAGTGCTGGCATTTCCACCTGGCATTTTACATGGGACCTAGGATGGGAACTCAAGACCTTTTGCTTTCGAGGCAGAATCTTAACCCCTGAGCCATCTCTCCAGCCCCTGAGGATTTTTTTTTAAGGGTTAAGTGTGCTTGCTAACATTTCCTGATATAGCCTCTTGAAATCTGATTTCCACTTTAACCATGCATGTGAAACCGAAGCTCTCTGTCATTAGCAACTTTTTTCTTGTCAAATCGAGTGCTTCCCTGTCTGCATCTGATGATGCTGTTATCACTTCCCTCTTCTGTCCTTGGTCCTTGTGACTGTCTCCGTCCCCTTTCTTCTGACCTGGTGGTTCTCTGTTACTCTTGGGGGCTCCTCCTCTTCCTCTTCCAGTGTAAGGGTTCCTCACTGTCTGTGCCAGACTGTCTGTACACCAGGCACAGTCCTCGTTGACTTGCCCTAGTAGCTTCAAGCCGTGCTGTTCTCGGGGTAGCTGTCTCCTTCCCTCCTTCTCCGGACCTTCCAGCTCCTGTCTTCTCTGTTTCCCTCACCTCTTATCACCAGCTCAGCTCCTCCCCTGGGCTTCCCTGTGCCATTAACGATTTTATGGTTCTCCTGGATTCTAGACCTTACTGTGAACTCCCAGACCTGTCTTTGCCCATCATGTGAAGTTGATGGTTAAGATTTTTTATTTGTTTTGTTTCCTTGTGTCTTTTTCATACTCCAGTCTGTGTTGTTCTACCATCTGGTATCACCATGTCAGTTCAACCTCTCTTCATATCTACAGCATTGCAGTAACTTTCTTTCTAGATCTAGTCTACTTGCCAGTGTTTCCCTCTAGTTGTTGCTGAGGTGTGTGTGTGTGTGTGTGTGTGTGTGTGTGTGTGTGTAGCAGAGGGCACTTGAGTGTGTTTGCCTGTGGAGGCTGGAGAGTGACATTGTCAATCATCCTGGATTGCTTTATCTCATTGCTTTGCTCTGGGTTTTCCCAGGCTCCACCTTCCAGAGCTGGAATTGCAGGTGGTCACCATCTGGCATTTTTACATGGGATCCGGGGATCTGAACTCAGGTCCTTTTATTTGTAATGCAAAGGCTTTAACCCTTGAGCCATTTCTTCAGTCCTGTTTCCCTCCAGTGTGAACCAGCTTGTTCACTTCCAGGTTAATCTTCTTCAGCTTCTGTATGATTTTTATTTTTCCCTGGTCAGGAAATCTTGCTTCCCGTTGCCCACAGAAACTTTGGGTCAGCATTTCATCCGGTTCTTCCCTATATCTTTTAGTTTTACAAGATATGCTAGTGGAAACTACCGTCTAGCCAGTCTTCTCCCTCCTTTCCTTGATTTCTGTTCTTCCTTTCTTCTGTCCTTTCTTCCTTCCTATGTCAGGGCCTTTTGCAAGGTGAATTTCAGAGATTAATACTGAGCTTAACTTTCTCATTTCTTTGCTTTTATCCCTGGATCTGTTACTCAACGTGCTAATACTTGTTATTGATTAGCAACTGAATGCCTATGATAAACAAAAATAGGATGGCATTATTCTCTTTAATAAATGCCGAGGGTAGATAGAGATGGTGGATAGAGACAAACCTCTCCCAACCTGTATTCAGGGAATGAAAGGAGTCCTTGGTGAGGCAGGGGTTGAGAACTGCCGCTGGGCGCTCTAGTGGGCGCACATGGTTCGACGCTGTTTCCCTCGCCGACTTGTCTGTGTCCGGTGGGACTTCACTCAAAGTCATCTCTGAGCCAGGAAAAGTCCTCTCTGCCGCCTCCTAGCACCTGAACCCTCTCGGTAACATGCCACCTCTTCTTTTCCTCTCACGTTTGCGGAAGCCCCCTGTTATATATACAGTGACCCTTTTCCCTCCCCCGACCCTTGGTATTGACTCCAGGCTTCTCTCTCTTTCCAGACTGGGAATGAAGTGTTTCGCACCCAGCACCAGAGGGAAACTATACGAATGGTCTACATGTGGTCCTGGGAGGCCAGGCCCAGACTGCCGGTCCCGGCGCAGCACGCAGGGCCGGGGGACCCGTCCTGAATTCGCTTCCACCCCATCAGGCGGGACGGGCCCGCCCCTCTGCTCCCCCTCTGCTCCCCCTCTGCTCCCCCTCTGCTCCCCCTCTGCTCCCCCTCTGCTCCCCCTCTGCTCCCCCTCTGCTCCCCCTCTGCTCCCCCTCTGCTCCTGCGCTCGCACGCGGCCGCCTCCCTTTGCTCCTTTCTCTTCCCTGTCCTCTTGCCCGCCGGGCTGCCGTCGCTCCGCGTATCGCCTCTTCATCTCTCTTTCTCCGGGACTGTCTGGGTCTCTCTGTCTTCGGGTGCTTCTGCGCCTCCATCCGTCTGGGTCTCCGCTTCCTTGCCCCCTCCGCCCCGCCCCGCCCCTTGCGAGCCACAGCCTCCAATCCCCGGGCTCGGACCTGGCGCTCCACTCTGCCATTGGCCGGCCCGAGCCCCCCGCCCCCGCCCGGCCGGCCCCCCGCCGGGCCCCTCCATTCACACTAAGTTTGGCTCTGGCGCTGCGGAGGGAGGGGGCGGCCCGGCCCGGCCCAGCTCTGCCCCCGGCCGGCCCGACCCCGGCCCCGGCCCCCGGACCAGCCCTTATCTGATCCCGGCTCTGGGTTTAAGAGTTCTGGCCCCGCTGCTCTCACAGCTCCACTGCCCGCCCCGTCGGTCCATCTGTTCCGCTGCCCTGCGGTCCATCTGAGTGGCCACTCCACCTTGGACCCAAGGTAAGTCCTGCCCCTGGCGCAGGAATGCAAACTCTCTGCCGGGGTCCTGTCCACTTAGGTCTCCAGAGACCTGGTGATCCCTGAGTCCCTCGGTACCTGCCCAGGCTGGCCTCAGCCGTGCATAGTCCCGTTACCCACCTCTCTAGCTCTGGCAGTCCAGAATGGACCTTCCTGGGAAGGGGGGACCCCCCCACCCCCCAGTCTGGTCACTTCAGCCCTTTCATCTAAAAGAGAAGCTGCCTTGATGCCCGCTCCCCCTGAGCCCACCTGCGGCTGCAGCCTGCTTCTCCAATTACTAGAGACTGACCATGGCACATGACCCTGAACATGCCACAGGGGCACACAGATTGTGCCCCCTCTCTCAGGAAGGACCGGCTACTACTCCCCCCCCTTACAGTAACACACACATAATGACATCCACTGATCACCAGTTTACCCCTTGGGAGAAAAACAGGATTAGATGGGTAGACGCCCCCCAGCTGTTTCACACCTGGAATCCCAGGAGACTGGAGTTTACATATTCATGATCCAAACAGAGATACCCCTTTCCCATTCCATCCCCGTGGGCCAAGGGCACACGTGTTAGGGAAGGGAGAAAGTTGGAACTTCCTGATTTGGGGGAGGGGAGTTGAGCCCCACCTTGGTGAGAAGGACAAACCAGGGTGGCAGTGGGGTGTGAGGAAGGTGGAGGGAGGTGGGGCTTCTGGTATCTTGCTGTTTCATTCCAGTAAACGAAATGCCCAGGGGCTGATAGAGAAGTCAGACTGTGAAACAGCAAGTAGAGATTCTGACCTAGGGAAGCCTGGACTCGAATTCCAATTAAGCTGCTTATCAATACGAATTCTGACTAGAGATTTTTTTGGCCAGGCTTTATTCTGTGTTTGAATTCGTTTTCCCTTCGTGGGACTGCCTTTGGTGTCTTGATAGGTGGGAGATGATAGTAGAGGGAGGTCTTCTGTTTAGGAGCACGGAGGAAGGCATATGGTGGATACTGAGAAACTGGCCCCAGACTGGACGCTGCCAGTGAGCTCGATTTAGTTTTCATCCTGCAGCCTCATCTCCAAGGATTTTTGAACAAGTTCCTGGTATGATGATGGGCCCAATCCTGTGCCAGAGAGTAGCGCCCCCCCCCCCCCCCGTGTGGACTGGGTATGGGGGACCAAGTGTAGAAGGAAACAGGTGTCCTGGCTCCTAGCTGGTTCTTCAGGGAAGAGGAAAAGGGGAAGGAGGGGGCAGGAAGGAGCCGTGCCAGGGAGAGGTGCAGAGCTGGGCTGCAGAGAGCGTGGGCTTGGCCCAGGCCGTGCCAGCTCCCCCTCACCACCAGCCCTTTGGTGGTGGTGGTTAGGGAAGGAGGGAAGGAGGGGGAGGAGGCGTGATCCAGGCCAGTCCAGCCTCCCAAAGGCCTTGCCAACCTGGGTCCTGAAAGGAACTGCTGTTTTCCGAGCCGCCCCCCCAGCCCTCATCCAGAGCCTGGAGCAGCCAAGTTGTCTCAGCGGATATCAAATGGCATGACTCCACTGACTAGGGGGGGCTATGGTCCCATTCCTCTGCACCTCTAACACCAAACCCCACTGCTGTCTCTTACCCCATCTTCCCAAACTTGCTTGTGTGCCTTTGGTCGGGGGATGTGTTTTTGTGGAAGGATCAACTGGCCACCCCTCTATCCTCTCTGGCCCCCACTTGCACCATGAGATCGTTTATACCCCAGCCAGAAGGGGAGCGGCTGACCAGAGGCCTTTCTTCTTCATCTGTCTTCCTTAGGACTCAGGGAGGCTGCGATGCTTCATCTAGGTGGGCCCAAATACAATTCTCTGAAGTCATCCTGGGATAGGGTAGGGTAAGATTTTGGTTCTTGGAAGTAAGTCACGCAGCAAGGCCCATTTTCTCAATGGAGATTTGGCCCCCTAACATGCTGGATTTCTGTAGACAAGATAGAAAGATAGGTTGTAACACTGCTGAGGAGAACCGTAGGATGATAGACCCCTAAAGGTTTGTTTTGTAGGGTTTTGTTTTGTTTTGACTTATTTGGATGGCAGAAGGAAAAAAAATCCCTCCCCTCTCCCTCCCCTTCTTGGCCTAGATTCTTCTCTTGCTTGACTGGTTAGTGCTACTGTCCAGACCTCGGCCAAGTTGTCCGGGACAGTAGCGAGGCCTTGGAAGGGGCAGAGAGAAGGGATAACATGAGGCACCCCATTGAGATGAAACTGCAAAGAGACTGGCAAGAAAAGGGAGTTTTGGATTCCAAACGCTTTAGTACAGAAGGAAGGGTAGTTGGCGGGGGCCGCTGCTGGAAGTGGGGAGCCTTCTGCCCCATCCCCTCTGGCTGAGGCCAAGGTTTTCTTCGCTCACTGGATGTCTAGTGTCTATGTTGCCACCATTCTTCATAGAGAGAGTAAGTCCTGGGTGGCCTCTCTCCACTCCTCCTCCACCAGAGCCCTGAAAGGGCAAAGAGAAAGGGATTGTGGGAGAGTCCTCCCGTGGGTGTCTGCCAGCCTGGGGATTTGAGGTGGTGGGGAAGGCAGGGACTGCCTCTGGAATGTGGGAGAGAAGTCAGAAGTGAACTGTGTGGTCTGCAGAAGCTGCTGGGGGAAGTGGAGGTTCCTGATGACCGGATTGGCACGTGGCCCTTCTGTAGCTTTTCCGGTGGCAGCAAATGCAGGGAAAGGGCTGAGGCTGAAGCTAGCAAACACAGGTTAGATTTCAGGAAGCGGATCCCACAAATGAAGAGACAGCTGAAATGATGATTGGAAGACACACTTTGATGCGACACCTCTTCCCCCAAGTCAAGTCTCCTTTCTCCTCTGAGAGATGGTACTGCAGGGCTAGAGAGATGGCTCAGGGGTTAAGCCTCCACCTTGCAACCGAAGGACCTGGGTTCTCATCTCAGATCCCACATAAAGGAAAACCACAAGCTGAAATGGTGGCGGCCTGCACTTCCAGCCCTGGAAAGTGGAGCCTGGGAAAACCCAGGGCAAAGCAAAAAGGTGGTAGAGCAATCCAGGGTGATTCCCACCACACACACACACACACACACACACACACACACACACACACCAACAGCAACAACAAGGAGCTCTCATGTTGGGAAGAGAAAAGGTGCCTGTCCTGCAGCCATGATAGAAAGAAAAAGAAAAAGAGCCCAAGAAGGCTTCTTGGGTTTACATCCTCATTTTACCACGGAGAAGCCACACAACTTTCTTCTTCGGTAGGGCAGGGCTAACAATAGTTGCAAGGATTAGAAGAGTCAATATTTGCAAAGGGCTCAGGTGTTTAGCATGTAAGAGGTGCAGCTGACTGTTGGGGTTCCCCGGCTTCTCTCTCTCTCTCTCTCTCTGTCTCCTCCGCCATCCTTCCTGGTTTCCAGCTCGTCATAGTTTTTCTGAGGCTTCGTCCTAGATCTCTGTTCCTTACTCAGACGTCTCCCGTTTTTATCCCCTGTCTTCTGCTTTCTGTTCCCTGCGGACCTTCCTCCCATACCTCGGTGCCCAGCACATGTCGTCTTTAATCCGGATTCCAGCAGTCGCTGCTTTCAGCCCAAAGACCCTGGCTCTCTCTGTCGCCGTGTCCAGAGCACCTCTGTGTACCCCTGCATTGTCCCTGCTTCCCGACACGGCCCTGCTTGTCTCCTCATTCGTTCAGCTCGTCCCTCTTGGCGCGCAGATTGGCTTAGGTATCTTCTATCCAACGTCCATCCTGTTGCCTTGGTTGCTCATCGCCTCCCCGACTCCAGACTGTGTCTCCTTGATGCGTGTCCTTTGGAATCATCTCTAGCTTTTTCGTCAAGGAGCACAGGCTTTATCTTGCTCCTGCTCTACCTCAATGCTTCTGTTGGCATCAGATGAAGATGGTTTCGCAGTCACCTGCCCATCTCTTGGGCTGGTATTCTTCGGCCTCTGCTCGGAAGGGCCCCGTCCAAGGGCAGGCAGCTTCTGAGCTATAGTTTTCCTCTCCCTCTTGGCTACCACAAGCCATTTCAAGGTCTGCTGTCCTGCGACCATGTTCTCATTTCTTTCTCTGCCCTCTCAGCTTGCTTTGTCCCGTTCATCTGTGACTTTGCCCAAGATGCCCCATTCATGGTAAATGCTAGGAAAGTCCTGTATGTCATTTGCTTAGGAGTTCCTCTGAGGCAGGGCCAATGTCCCTGTGTCTTCTCTCTCTGGTGCCTGATAGGGGGCTTGGTTCCTAGGATGTAGAAAAGCTACTGTTCAGCTTGGTTTTAAGCAGGAAACCTTTCTGCATGTGCACTGGGGGGGGTACGCCCTGACTTTAGGGGTTTAAGTGAACATTTTGTGTATCATATATGTCAGACCCTATTATGTAATGGCCAGAGAGCTTCAAAAGTGGCTCCTTTCTTACCAGTTGTCTTATCTGGTAAGACAGCTTCCCCCCTAACATTACAAGCAGCAGACCCTAAGACTCCGACTTCTAAGAATTGTCGGTCTCTTTCTTCCCTCACCTGGGAGGTCTGACTGTAGTCTCACACTGGGGTCTTGTTGCAGGTGTCTGAAGTGAAAACGGGGGGGGGGTCAGAGTTCTGTCTGGGGGCAGCCCCCCATTGTCTTGAGCATACCTTTGAACAGACACTTGCCAAATGGGAGTTGTGGGACACCCGCCAAGGGTCTGGCTTCTTAAATGGTGCATTAATCCCAGGACTGGCCCTCTCTATTCTGTCTCTCTTACCAGCCCCAATTCTTAGACCCAAAGACACACCCTTACTCCATATCTAAGCCTCTATGACTGAAAAAGGATATGGCACCGGAAAAGGAAAGAGCAAGTATCCGAGTCTAGACAGAGCAGGGGCTCTCAAGACTTTTGGATCTCAGAGCCCCCTTATATTAAAAAATTATGGAGAATTCCAAGGAATTTTGTTTGTGTGGTTTATATATATTGATATGCAACATGTTAGAAATGAATCCTGGGGAAACTTAATGCTAATAATAATTTATTTAAAAATAATAAATCTACTGTCTCCTGATACAAATGGCATATTTTTAAAAGAAAATATCTATGTTTTATAAAATAAAAGGTCTGGTAAAGGTGATGTCGACTTATATCTTCACAAATAATGTTAATGTAGTTTAATAAAAAATTTGGTTCCTTTCATCTGCTTTTATATTTAATGCTGTAATATAATAATAAATTGTATAGGTTCCGGAAACTATACTGAGCACTCTTGAAATAATGACAGTGGGAAGGATAAATAATCTAATATTATCATTACTATGAAGTTAGGTTTGACTTCATAAGGCCTTTGAAAGGTCTCAGGAAGCCTGAGGGTCCCTGGCCTTTTCTTTGAGGACCGCCAGCTTGAGAAAGCTCAGTAGACATTTTCAAAGGACTCAGGTCAATCTGAATATCACGTCTTATTTCCCTCAGGTGAGTCTTCTGAACGTTTTCGCCAGGCAGCCCTGATTGTCTTGCATGCCTCTGAGCCGAGACTCGCCGAATGGGAGCGGGGGGGGGGGGATACCTGCTTCCTTCTTTTCCAATGGGAGCGGGGGGGGGATACCTGCCTCCTTCTTTTCCAGTTGTCTTTGCCCTGTGCATGCGTGCGTGAGTGTGTCCGATGGTACTCTTGGGTGTCTGTGGAGGCCCAAGGGTGATTTCGGGACTCATCCTGGAATCATTGCTTCCATCTCCTTTTTGCTTTTTACTCTGGGATTTCCTAGGCTCCACCTTCCAGGACCGGAAGTGCAGGCCACTGCCATTACCGCCTGGCATTTATACATGGGATCTAGGATCTGAACTCAGGACCTTCTGCTTGTGGAACAGAGTTTTAACTGCTGAGCCATCTCTCTAGCCCCCATGTTCTTTTTTTTAAACATAGAGTGATGATTTATTTACAAAGCCAGTCACAATGACTCTGGGGACAAGCCACCTCGGCTCCCCCACTCACCAGCTATGCGATCCTGGGCAAATCCTATGACCTCTGTGCTTCTGTTTTCTCATCATACGGTGGGGTCTAAAAACACCTGCTAGCCAGACCTGGTAGTGCAGGTCTCTAATACCAGCTACTCCAGAGACAGAGACAGGACGATCACCAAGTTCAAGACCTGCCTGGACTGCAGAGTGAGTTCAAACTTTAGTGAAACTGTGTCTCAAAAATAAAAAGTAATGCTGGGATATAGCTCAGTGGTAAAGCACCTGCCCTGCTGTAGGTTCCGCCCTTAATCTAGAGAAGAAGCAGACAAATAAATAAATCTCTGCTTTTAAAAAAAATTGTGTGTGTGTGTGTGTGTGTGTGTGTATCAGAGGACACCATGTGTCCCTGTGGAGGACCAAGGGTGACTTCGGGAATCCCTGGATTGCTTCTACCTCCTTCTTGCTTTGCTCTGGGATTTCCCAGGCTCTGCTCACCAGGATCAGAAATGTGGACAGCCGACATTTCCACCTGATGTTTTTATGTGGGACCTGAGATCTGAACTCAGGACCTTCTACTTGCAAGACAGAGTCTTACCCCTGAGCCATCTCTCTAGCCTAAGTTTCTACTTAGGTGCCGAGGATGAAATGGCATCACACTGGAAAAGCTTGATGGCACTTGAAGTGGCTCTTCTGTTCCAGTGACTTGTCCCTGAGTCCGCGCCTGGCTCCCACGAGGCAGGGCGATGCAGAGGTGATCCTTCTGTGATACAGAAGAGGACAAGTAGCTGGTGCGAGGTCCCAGGGACAGTCAGCTTGCCTGGCCCTGAATCAGGAGCTGGACTCCCAGCCTGCGTTCTCGTCATCATACTAAGAAGAGTTCCCATAGCAATCCCAGGACAGCCGCCCAGGGCGCTGCAGAGTGTAGCAAGAGTCATCGGGGGCAGACAGCAAAGATGGCTTTCCTACATCAACCAAAAAGAAAACCAGCTGGGAAGATATTCTCAAGCCTGGGATATTTTCCCATCTCTGTAGCGTCCCCCTGACTTTTCTCCCGAAGCTTGCTGACCTACAACACTGCCTGAAGCCTATGTCAGATCTTAATCCGCTGCTCGGATCTCCAGTCCAGGCTCCAGAGCCCTTGCCCCACATCCTGCACCAAACCCTAGCTGATGTGTGGACGAGGTGTGTTTCCTGGAAAGGGAGCAGGTAGAACAGATGTACACACTGCGGAAGAGCAGCCTGCCTCCCTGGCTCTGCAGTCAATCTATCCCCCCAGAGTAAACGGCTGCTCCCACTTTAATTCCGGCTGACCTCCCTGGAAGGCTGAGAGGCACGGATCCTTTGTCTATCCACTATACCTGTTTGTCTCAGGCTTGTAAGAGGGCAGTGGGAATCAGGGGAGCCTGCTCGGTGAGCGGAGTCTTGCTGCACAAACATGAAGACCTGAGTCCTGATCCCTAGGCCCCCCCCCTGTAAAAGCCAGATGCGGCGCGCGTCCCAGAGGGCTTGTCCTCAACGCTGGGCCACGGACTCCTGTGCTTTTCTTCTACCACGCGGGATCTGGTAATCAAACTCAAGGTGCCAGGTTTGTGCCCAGTTGTCTTTACCATCATCTCTCCACAGCCCATGGGCTCAGCTTTTCACGTGGGTCCTGATTCCAGGGCTGGGGTACAGAGACGGGCAGCTTCCTGGGGCCTTCCTTTCTAGCCAGTGTAGCTGACAGGGCAAGCTGCAGGCTCAGTGAGAGACCCAGTCTTGATGAATAAGGTGGAGAGAGATAGAAAGCTCCCGATGTCAACCCATGGCCGCCATAAGTACACACATGATTGGCACACCACACACACACACACACACACACACACACACACACACACACACACACACCATCCAAGGAAGGAGAAGTCTGGATACCTCCCAGACTTTGAATGCATATTTTCCTGAATCTTGGAGGTTCCCATCCTTGCACTCTGAAAGCTAGACCACTCTGACAGGCAGTCTTTAGCAGCTGTGCTCTGGGCTTAGTTTGGGACCTTGTTCTCTCCTGCTCACACAATTCCCTTGAATAGATAGCAAAAGGAAGAAAAGAAAGACTAGAGGAAACAGACTGAACACTCAGGTTTTTTTTAAGACCCCCGGTACCCAGGGGTTTGGCTTCTCACTCCCTCCTCCCCCCCAACTCTTGCTTCTTGGTGGCTTTCTCTAGTTAGAACATCCTCTTCCGAGTGAGGCAGGTTTGGAAGTACCTGTCACATTTCTCTCATGGCACTTGGGCAGTGCCCCCCAGGAGAGCCACGGGGACTAAGATCTCCTCAGTCTTAGCCGTGCTCCACCCAGCCTCTCCCACTGCCAGCAGCCCCCAGCTCCCGCCCCTGGGCTGTGGGACAGCAGAGGGTGGAGGGGCTGGCTCTGCATACTAATGTCCTGCCCATTGTCAAAGCCCCTTTGTGCCAGAGAGCTCCATTGAGGCGGCTCTGGGGCGGGCACAATGGGGGCTCTGTCCCCGAGTTCCCCCAAACAGTCACCTGCTTTCAGAGCTTCCCCCCACCACCCCTCACCCGCCCCAGTGTCCGGAGGGCCCAGAGAACATGGGGGAGTGGACCCAGGGCCGGGAAGGGGGGGAAGTGGGGGAGGGGCAGAATGACTGCTCCCCCTCACTCCCTTGGCAGACTGGGGAGATGGGCATTTGACAGGGCTGACTGTGGAGGAGACAGGAATGGACAGTCCCGGACCACACGGGTGGAGGCGGCTTATGGGGGGAGTTGGAATGCGGGTCTGTAAGGCCTATGGCAGGCCAGGGGGGCCTGAACGGCCTGCCCACGCCTCCTTCCATAGGCCCAACGCCGGGCCCACGGCTGCCTAGCTCCCTCCCTCACCCGCGAGTGCAGCCCCATTTGGGCTCATATATGCAGAGACACACAAGCACACATTCATCTGTGAGGTCGCATACCCGCCTTCACCCCACGCCCAAGCGGATGTGCCCAGACACAACACGCCCAGACGGGCTCGCAGACCACATGCCCATACCCCTTCCATCGGCTATGCACCTGCACACCTCCTCTGCTCACCACACCCCACCCTGCTCCGGCGGCCGCGGGCACCTCGCCACCATCCCCCCTCCCTGCCCCTCGCTGCCCTCTGCTGCTCTGACACAGGTTATAACAAGTTCGCACTTGTTGTGACCTCAAGAATGTGGCCCTGGGGCGGGGAATGTCCTGCTGCCCCAGACTGTTCCCGCTTATACGTTAACCACACACGCAGCCTCTGTGGAACTGGGAGCTCAGCTCCCCTACCAGGCCCCGGCAAAGGAAAGAGATCGGGGGTCCTGACCCTCGTCCCGCTATGAAACCAAGTGTGCCGGAAGAGGTGCATATGGTGTGAACAGATACAATTTTCTGACCCCGTACAGGTCACAGTGGCCACCGTTTGCATTTTCTCAGTACATCGCAGCACATCGCAAGCCCCACGTGTGAGGTGAATGAGTTATCACTTACCCACCAGACCCTGAGACTGCGGCTGGCATGGAGGTCTTTTACCTCCAGTGGGGGGTAAAACCTCCTTGGCGGTCTCTGGCTCAATTCAGATGATCCCCTGTGCCTGTGGAATTTTACCAAGCCTTCGTTTATGTATCTTCCTCCAGAAGAAGTGGGGGTTGGGAGTAAGAGGAACAGCAACTGGTACAGGAACTTTAGGATTTTGGTCTAGAAAGAACCTTAGAAGGTCACTTTGAACCTTTCCCTGCCTCAAGGTGGAGTGAGCCTGCCTTCTTCTATTTCCTGTCCTCCCACCAGCACCAGACCTGCTTCTGGCCCGCTAATCCCACAGCTTTCACATCTGGGCTTAGATTTGGAGACTTCTGCTGTCTGCGAACCTTTTGTGATGTCCAGACCTTTCTTCTCAGGTTATAGCCCCTCCCTGCTACTACTCTGTGTAGTATCTGGGTTGGGTCGTGTGCCTCCTCTGGTATTCTGATCTCTGTCATCTTTTCATAGCCCAGAGCAGACATCCTCGAGGGGGAAGACAGAAAGGCCCACTTACATCCTAGGGAATCGAGGGCCCCCTGCACAGTGGGAGGGTGGCGCTTGGGAGGTGGATGAGGTCCGGGTTGCAGCAACTCTAGCGGACAGAGGGCTAAGCTGAGAGCGGTTTGTTCCTTCGCCAGTGTTACTGAATGCTCATCTCCTTGCATAAGATCCATAAAAAGAACTTCTGGATCCGTCTAGTCCTCCTCGCTCTTTACTAGATGCCTCCTTCTCGCGCCTCGATTCTGCCTGAACCACCTCACTCGACTTTGTACTTCATCCAGCCCTGAGGGTCTCGGTCTGCTTCCAAATATCCCTTGAGATGTCTTCTTTCAGTGAGACGGGCCTGCTTTGAGAGGGGGAGAGAGTGATGCCCACCTCTGAATCCATCCCTAACCTCCCTTTAAATGGAATGCGGTGGAAGCTGGGAGAATGTAGAGAGACTGTCTCCCAGAGAGTGGGTGGAACCGCTGGGATTTTTCTGTGGGGGTCAAAGTTATCTTCTACCCACAGAATGGTTGCCCTAAGGAGGATCTGGGACTCAGTTCCCTAAGTATGAACCACAGGCAGAGTACTCTGGGGTGTCCCTCTCCATGAAGGCTGCAGAGAACAACAAATCGCTGGGAGACATAGCTCAGGGGTTAAGACTCTGTTTCACTAGCAGAAGGACCTGAGTTCAGATCCCAGAACCCAGTAAAAATAGCAGGCTGAAAAGACAGTTTGCACTTCTGGCCCCTGGTGGGCAGAGTCTAGGAAATCCCAGAGCAAAAAAAAAAAAGGAGGTAGAAGCAGTCTAAGTATGATTCCAGAAATCATCCTTGCCCTTTTATAGGTACACACAGTGCACTGTGATACACACACACTAAATAAGTAAACAAATAAACAAATAGATAAATTAAATTAAAAATTAAAAAAAAGAACAAATTGCTGCAGACAAACCTGGCAACCTAAATTTGATCCTTGGAGCCCATATGGTGGAAGGAGAGAAGGACTTCCAATAGTTGTCCTCTGACTTACATGTAATCTCTCTCTCTCTCTCTCTCTTATTTAAGCAACAGGAAAAACTTGCCTAAACTAGGAGAATTTCTGGATTTGAGGTATTGGAGCCTAGGAAAGGGACAGCATGAGGTGAAGTCTGGAAGGACAGGTCTCCTGCGGACACCTGCTAACTGGACCGTAGCTGCAGCCTCTGCGGGCCGTGGGTTTTCCAAGCGTTTCACAGAAACTCACTTTGCCATTTTCACCACTTTCAGAAAAAGTCTCCTTAAAAGCGGCTCTTCCTCTCCCCAGAGAGCTCTCCGTTTTCTGTTTATCCTAACTCGTTTGGGCGTGTTTCTGGGTTGGCTGCCGCAGGAGGTAAGGGGATCCTTGAGGCCTGGTGGATGGGAGGGTCAGATGCTATGCAGCCCAGGTGGGGCAGGACGGGGACATGCTCCGTGGCTAATGTTTCGAGGTTGATCCTGTATACCCACCAGCGGGGACCCCAGCTTTTGTAGGAAGACAGTGGGACGAAGGTGGGATGAAGGTGGGATGAAGACGACCCGAGTGATTGCCCTGATTGTGAGGTACAATCACGTGTCCCACTGGCATAGTGGTGCAATCAATTCTAGGTTGTGGATTTTGTTTTTCCCAGGAAATGAAGGGCTCTGAATGGGATGAGCATGGAGGCCTCCCAGGATCAGGGCAAGGTGACAAGCACAGACTGGCTTAAACAGGCCTGGCTTTAGCTTCTTAACAGCCCTCCTGGGGCAAGCCAGCTAGTTCTGTAGGTCTGGCTTCCACACCGTTAGTACGAAGGCAGTTCCGTGGCCAGTCTCCTGGGGGAAGGACAGGACCACACATCGCGGGGAGCACCCAGCAGAGCGCTGACACATGGAAGGGTGTGGATGGAGAACACTGCCCACATGGGCGCTGGGGGTCTTCTGAAAGGTTTTCCAGAGCCACCGGCATCTAAGCCAAAGCTGGGGGGGAGTAAGAGAGCCACGCGGGATGGGAAGAAGCCCCGCCATTATCTGCAAAGAAGTATCTGGAAGAGAATGCATGGGGTGTTCTGGGACAAGGGAAACTTGGCGTGATGGGGAGATGGAGAGCTCGGTGGGGGGCGTAGAGAGGCTAGAGAATCAGTGTGTGGAGGCTAGCAAAGGTCAGGGTGTCCTACCCGTCCTGGGGGGGTCCCTTGGTTTCTACTCAGTCTTCCTTTTCCAGTTTTTCTCCCTCCCTCTCTTCCAGAACTCATTCCTCTCTCCTTGGTCACATGGACCGGGAGACACCGGATGAGGGTCTATTGGTCCAGGGCAACGCTGTCATTGCCCGGCTCTGGGGCCATCTGGGGCCAGGCACGGCGTGCTCTGCCTCTCTTTTCCCACCATGAAAGAGGGGGTCTACTTCCTGTGGAAGATTCTGGGTTTCTGGCATTGAGGCACTCCTCATTGGTGGCATACCTACTGTTGCCTTAGTTTCCCCACATAGCCACTCACCCTGACAGCAGAGAGAGTGTTGATGACCCGATTGCACCTCGTCAAGGGAGGAAACTGGACAGAACGTGACTTCTTCATTCAGAGTAGAGGCTGGTAGAGTGGACAGGGGTTGTGGGGAGGAGGGGGACTGAAGTCCCTAGAAATTCACTGGGAAATTCAGAGGAAAGATGTTCCTGGATGAAATGATATACATTCTACAAAAGGGATGGGGGGGGGACTGTGGGAGGAACAAGTAATAGACTGTCAACTTGTGGACTCTTCTACATCCAGAAATACCAAATGCAGGTTAAGAATCATTTGGAAAAGCGCCTCGTCTTTGGGAACGGAGGGTACTTGGAGCAAAGAGGGGGCTGATAAAATGTCCCTTTTGAGAACTGCCCCTGGGAGCTTTGCTTCTACGCAGGGCAGCAGGGCCCTCTGCAAACTAGGTCAGGCTCTCTCTCCCGGGTCACCAGCCCGTGCAACTTCAGGATGACAGAAGAGCAAGTGCCTGGTGAAGGGCCTTCATCGGGGGTCTCATCATTCTCCTTCTCTTCTGTAAGATGGAGTTCCCTGCCAGGACTCTGGAACCCAAGGAGTGAGTCCAGTCAGCCTGGATCCTCTCCAGTTGTCCCAGATTCTGGCGACAGGTCAGGTGCTGCAGCCAGTCCGGAGGAGCCTGCTAACCGCCTGGCGTCCCCTGGCTTGGAAGCAGGTGTGGTGGGGGGCCGCAAGGGAACAGAGGGAAGCAATCTAGGAACTCAGCTCTCTTCAGTATTCCTTGCTGCATGCCTCCCCTGCCTCTTGGCAGGCTGAGGAGGCTCTGGAGGGAATCACATCTTGGAAATGAGAGCGGGCTGGGGTAGAGAAATGAATTGGAAGCTTCTCGAATTCTGGAGAAGCTTATTCCACAAATCACTGTTACCCCAGAGAAAGCAGTAATGAGGCAGGGGTTTAACTTAAGCGTCATTGAGCTTTCTGGGGCGCAGAGAAGCGATATGAGTAAAAATCCTCGGGACGTGGAGATGGGCTTTGGCTTGCATTAAATGAATGTCGGCGAGTCATCACCTCTCTGAATCTTATTTCTCTATTTCAGGGGAATTTTTCCTTCATCTGCAAATAAGGATAATAGGGGCATCTGCATTTGCATAAGGGCCTTACAGATTTCACATACTTTATTTATCTTGCATAATCCTGAGCACACAATACAAAGTTTATCTCCTTGTGTAGATGAGGAAACTGAGCCCTAGGAAGATTAGGAGACTGACTGAGGTTCCCACAGCTAGTAAACGACAAAAACCAGGATGGCAAACTGTGGCAAAGGAGAATAAATAGGCACCTTTGGCTTTAACCCAGACATGCCAGGATAACAAATAGGTTTCTTTTGTCAGGCTAACTCCATTTGAAAATAGTTTTCTGAATCATAGTGTTAAGAAGGATTCTGAGACTCAGTTGGAAAAAAAAATGTACTGTGATAAATTAGTGATATCTGCTTTGTATGTGACTTGTTGGTTCATACAGGCAGTGGAATTGAAATCCTTGGTATAGAATCGCTCTGAGATATGAACTCTAAGTCTTTCTACACTAAACCACTAGATTTAGTTGAAAGATATCAGCTTAAAACTATGCCTGAGATAAAGTCTCTGGTTTTAAAATGTTGTGGCAAAATGTCCCAAGAGCACAGAGAGAGGAGACTAAGTACTTCTACTGGGCAGCCTAGGGTAGCCTCGGTAGCACAGAGGATGTAGGAACAGGGCTTTGAAGGATGGAAAGATTTTAGAAGGAAGAGAGTTCTGGAGGGAGCTGGGAGCAGCAAGGCATTCAAGGCTGAAAGCTGCAGAAGCCAAGTCATGGTGAAAGGCCCGGGAAGGGCAGACCGTGTTCTCTGTGCTGGAATGGGAGGATGTGAACCAGAAGAGTTAAAAGGTGATGCTGTGAGAAAGATGGAGTCAATTTTGAATGTTGTGTCAAGCATTAAAAAAAAAAAAGAAGCTTCGAGAGTTTATTAAAGGACCTCAAGCTGAAATGGGCTCAGGCTGCTGGGCTGGAGGGTTCTGCTAGCAGCTGAGGATGAGGAAGGTGAGCTCGGGCAGGAGGACGAAGAGGCCATTGCAGCATTTCAGTGGAAGAGGATACGAGGTTGAATGACGGCGACCTCAAAGGTTATGGAGACGCCTCCAAAGGCATGGCAGATAGGACCTGGTGACCTATGGGTTGAGGGGCAAGGGAGAGGCAGGGTTCCAGCCCCGGCACTAAGTGAATGGTAATTCTGTGAACTAGGGAAATGGAAAAAGTGACTCTTGAGAACATGGGTATGCACATTTTAAAACTGGAATGTTCCAGACAGAGGAAACTTGAAGTGCGTGTGTGCTTAGAGCAGAGGTGAAGTGGAATCCCTGAAAATGGCTGAACTCGGAGAGACAGTGAGGGCAGCATGGTTAGGGATGAAAAAGAAAAGGTGGATTCCTGAGAAATGCCAACACTGAACAGGTAGAGACATTAAGCTTTCTGGGGTGCAGAGAAGCGATATGAGTAAAAAATCCATGGGCAGCGAAAAAAGAGATGGATCACCAGCAAAGAGGGGCAGAGAGAAGCTCGAGGACAGATGTCAGCGTGATAAGACCCTCCGTATACACAGGATTTCACAAGTCACAAGTCGTTCTTATGTTCGTGAGACCATTTCACTCTCTCGACAGCTCCATGTTGCTAGTTCTTTCTTTCTTTCTTTTTTCAGGTAAAGGAAATGGAAGTTCAGAAACTTAGTTATTTGCCCAGAATCTCAAAGCCTGAAAGGGCTACAAAAATCAGTGGGTTTCCATCACGCTGCAGTAGGAAGCAAAAGAGAGTCTCTTAGGAATGGAACCTTTGGTCACCAGTCTCCAATGTTATGGAAGGACAGCTGGCTGGAGTTGAAGACTAAGCAAATGCCCTTGAGTTTAATGATTGGAAGGTCAGTTCTGACCTTGGAGAGAATTTCCTGTTGCTTTCACTGTGTGGCTACCCAGAGGATCAAATGAAATTGTTTGGATTTGTGTAGGTGCTTGTAGATAGACATAAATCCCTACACTTTGAAGGTAGTTGCTACTATGATTCATATTGATATTGCCAATATGAGGTCTATTTATTTTTTAATTTGCAGTTTCATGTAGTTCAGTCTAAAAGCAAAAGGAGTTGAGGTGTTGGTAGGGGAGGAGAGAATCTAAGGGCAGCCTGCCAGCCTGGATAGTTCTGACCCCTGGTGGCTGGGAGGTAGATCTTCAGCATAGGAGAGTGGCAGGTGATAAAGCTTGCGATTTATAGGAGGTCCCATCTGTAGGCTTGCCAGCCCCCTCTGCTGGAAACTCAGCTGAGATCAGTGGAGGTGGTTTTCCCAGGGAGTTTTGTCTGGAAGAAAACCTTGAATGTGAGTACCTCGGTAACACCGGAGAGAAGTTTGGATGTAGGATTCCCATATGCAGTCTCTCTGGGACCAAGCTGAGGCCGTGACTGCCAGGAGATCTAGGGCAGAACACACCCATGAAGAAGAGATGCAGAACAGAGATGCTTTTCATCTTGGCTTCTCCCTAACAGCACAGACCCTCCGTTTCCCCCAGTGTCCTTTGGAACAACGTCTCATGCCTTACCGACAGCAGCAGAACAAGAGTCATTTCTGTCTCTGCAGTGGCTTCCAGCTAGATACCAGCACTGACTTCTGGCTGTTCAGTCAAGATGAGGAGGATGGGTTAACATCTCCACGTAGATGTTCTTCTGAGGCATGGATCCGGATGAGATGAGGCTTGGGGGTTCTCTGAGGCAGGGGTACAGTGTTGCCCTCAGTTGAACTCTGCACAGTGTCCTTAGTTGAACTCTCACAACGGACCAGCTTCTTGCAGAGTTCAAGATGTGCCGCCCCAGACAACAGCTGGGAGCAGGTATCACGGCTGGGCCACGACTCAGGGAGGAAGTAGGTTGGGGGTACTGTGGAAGGCTGAGAGGGCAGGTGTGCAGGGGGGCGGGGTGCTGCGAAGTCATCCTCCCTTTTCAGCTGGGAACAACGAGTTCCCTAAGACACCCCTCTCTGGAATTCTCTGTGGGCACAGGATCCCGAAGGAGTCAGAAGGCACTGTTTGAGGGAACAAGGATGGAGGAAGGGTCAAGGTCCTATCAGCCCACGTTGACAGGCAGCGGTGGTGTCTGAGCAGAGAACATCTGACATGGCCCCATCTCTTTAGTACCTCCCTCTCTTGACTGGAAAATACACAGGGGGGTCAGGAGGGCCAGGGAGAGGTCACAGGCTCCCAGGAAATGCTTTGAAGGCTTTTATCCTTCCTTTTGATCAAACTATGAGAACTTTCCAAACGTTGACACAAGGGAAGAAAAGCCTATTCTTTCCTGGCCCGGGACCTTGGTGTCAGATGGGGGCTAGAGGATGGGAGGGCCAGAGGGAAGGAAGCTTGGGGGTGAGAGACAGAGGCAGCAGTGACCCAGCTGGAAAGCCAGAACCCTGGACACACACACTGCCCTCTTTCTCTCACCTCAAGATTTGTGTGCATCTGGCTCCATTTCTATTTGTTTTCTTTGGGGAAGGACAGGAGAGAGATTAATGAATAAAGACATTAAGTTTTAAAAGAGCCCCAAACTCAGCTCCATTCTTCCAAATTTGAGGACTTACATAATCCTCCAAGTTTTTCTTACTGCCCTTCCTCTTCTACCCTCCTCCTTTCTCTTTTCTTCCATTGAGAACATTTGGAAGCCCTGAAATGTTCCCCCCCCCCCAAACACAAGACAGTCAGTTTTCTTCTAGAAGTCTCTCAGGTCACGCTATTTGAAAGTGGGATTTTGTATTTAAAGTTAAAGAGGTGATCTAATTGGTGAGAGGAGGCTGAGTAGCTGTTTCTCAAGTGGAGGAATGGTACCAGGCCAGATTGACTTTTGACTTGTTTTGGAGACAGGGCCTCTGTGTATCCAGATGCCTTGAACTGGTCATTCTCCTGTCTCAGCATCTGGAGTGCTGGAATTCCAAGTACGCACACCCACAACTCATTGGATGGAGAGTGTTAAAGAAGGAACTTGCCACTCGTTGGCCACACTTGAGATCTGTTTTTAGCTTAACTAATATAGTCGTTAGTGAAGAACTAACTAACTACCATCATCCTTGTGTATGTGATATTAAGATACTGTTTTCCTTCAGAATGATTAAGAATGATATCTATGGAGCGTGTGTTGGAGGGGATGCGTGCCTCTGAGTATTTCCTGGTGCTCAGCTGTGTGCTAGAGTTGGAGCAGGGAGGAGCTGATAGAAAACTCCTTCCACTGGGAAAGACACGAAGACCCAGAAGGCTAGAAACTTCTCCAAGTTCACAGGGAGTCCGAGGCAGAATTCAGGTTGCATGCGAGTCTCTTGTTTTCCAGTCCAGTAAGTTTTCCGACCGGCCCGGGCTGCCCCTTCTGGACAGGTCTTCCCCATCCTTGTGCCTAATTTCCTCACTTCATCTTCAGAACACTGCCTGAGGACAAATGCCAGCTCAGCCATCTTAAAAGAATGTGGGTTGAAGACAGCCTTCCGAGCGTTCTGCGGGGCTGTGTTAGTTACTGTCTTGTTGTTATGACCAAATACTGCCAACAAGCAGCTTAAGGAAAGAAAAATTTATCTGGGTTCTTGATTAAGAGGGAATGCAGTTCATCATGGCATAATGTTAGGAGCATGAGGTCACATTATACTATAGTTAAGAAACAGAGAAAGTCCGTGGAGCACCAGCATTTAACTGTCTTTACTGTGTTCCAAGCACTAGAGAAAGAGAGAGAGAGAGAGAGAGAGAGAGAGAGAGAGAGAGAGAGAGAGAGAATGGTTTCTTATTCCTTGGCTTTCCTGATATTCTGTGTACCTATTACTACTGTGCTCCTTTCTTTGGAAGTATTATCTTCCGAATCTTCCCCCTGTGAGCCCCAATTCCCAGGGGTTCGAATCTTGTCTGTTTTAGGCCCAGTATCAAAGTCACCTTTCTCTTAGTAGCCTTTGAATGGAAGATTTCAATTCCTGGTTATTACTTACATTTCCTGATCTGAATGGCAATAATAATATTTTATAGGGTTGCTTGTAGAATTATATAAGTTGATATGAAAAAATACATGACACAATCCCAGGCCTAGCACATAGTAGATGCTCAACATTAGTTACCTCCCTATCTCCATCCCTTGAGCTAGATATCACCTTTCCCTCTGCAAGAACGGCCCGTGCTTCACTAGTTCCTTTTTTGTGGGACGTACGACTTCCTGCCTGTTTTATGATTGCTTCCCTTATCAGACTCTAAGATCTTCAAGGAAAGAATCTACATCTGATTCATCTCCATAATTCTATTGCTTTGTTTAGAATCTTGTTCTAAGAGATGCTAAAAAGAAGTTTATAAATACATGAAACAAAACTCACACTGTGTCTGGTGGACAACATCATTATGATAGAAACATTTGATTTGCTTGATATCTATTAGTGCTTCTAATTAGTTATTTGGGGCTTCCATGTGGATAAGAAAAGAAAAAAAAACTCAAGAAAAATCACAATGCGATACAAACAAGAAGAAGCAATGAAGTGCCTAGGCTGGCGTGAGGGTCCATTTATTCTACCTAGAGCAAGAGATTCCACGTTTCCTCAGCTTCTTTGTGATGACACAGTCCCTCCTCAGTCTCTTATATCGACCTCGATGGCTGAAAAGGGTTGTGTTCCCTTCTACTTATTAATTCATTCATAAAGTACTTCCTGAGCATAGACTGTGCATCTAGTTGTTCGGGGTGTGAGTCAGTTTTGTGTTGTGACAAAATGCCTGAGAAAAATACTTAAAGGAAAAAAAGGTTATTTTGGCCTATGTTGGAGATGTTTTAGTCTTTGGTTCCCTTTAGACCTGTGATGAGGCATGATAGAGGAGAACTGCTCATTGCAGGGCAACCAGGAAATAAAGAGAGAGGATCAGGGGACAAGAGAAATCCCTCTCTCTTTATTTCCCATTTCTTTCAGTTAGGCCCAACTTCCTGACAGTCCATTTAACTGCCATTAGTCCATCTAGTGGTTAGAGATCTCATGATACAGTCACTCATTTTTCTACCTGTGTATCAGAGACCAAGGCCTTCGATACCTGAGTCTTTGGGGGAAAATACTTCATATCCAAATTCTAAGATTTGAGTAATCAAGATATGCTACACTAGGTTCTTCTTTCACTAAACTTGTTTGCAGTAGAAAACAAATGACAGACATGAAGATGCACGTCTATAATCATAGTGTTGCAGTTCGCCTGCATGATTGCTGATAAATGACCATCAAGAGGCTTAAGGGAACAAGGGGTTTATTTTCTTACAATAGTCCAGTTACAGTTCTCAGTCCAGCTTAATGAGAGAGCATGCACCAACACCAGGGCCAAGGGAACTGGCCACACCATCTCTACCTAATGGTTGAGAGACAGACAATCCATACTTACCAGCATGTCTGGCCAAGTGTACAAAAGGATGCCGACTTTCAACCAGCTCTCTGTGATTCATTCCAGGGCCTAATCCCACCCACCATAGGCTGGGCCTTCCCCATCAGCTAGACAATTTCCTGCAGGTTTGCTCTGGGCTCAACCCAACCACTAATTCTCTACAAATGTGCCCAGAGCTCAAATCCTCAACAGTCAAGTTGACACCTGTGTCTAACTATGACACATAGTATTTGGGAGTCTTGAGGTATGATGATTGTAGGAAGCCACTCTGGGCTAATAGAGTGAGTTACAGACCAGCCTGAACTATATAGGGAGACTGTGTCTCAAAAACCAAACCAAACCAAACCACCTAAAACAAAAAAAATGATGTTTCATGTACGAAGTGATGTGTCGTAGAAAGCATGGATGTGTATGGATATGTAGGCATGGAAACTCAAAAGAAGGAAATAGTGTTGAGTGTGGTAGGTAGCATAGGAAACTTTATGGAGCCGGGGCCATGGGATCCAGACTCAGGAAGACAGAAGGACACCTGTGTGAGCGTAGCAGGAGGCACGCAGCAAGGCATTTGTTTACCTGAATGGGCCAGAGACGAGGAATGGTAGGCAAGAAGGACGGGAAGAAGGGTCAGACTTGCAACCTTAACTGCTAGGTAAATAATACTCATTTTTTTGAGTTTGGAAGGGAACTGGAATAGTCATAGTATGGTGAAAAGTGGCTGGATTTGGAGACAGAGAACTTGATCATGAGTCTAGTTCTATGACTTTCTGAGTAATGTCACCTTGCCGACCCTCGGTTTTGTCACTCATAAAATAAGGACTTTTATTTATTTATTTATTTATTTATTTGTTTGGTGCTTGAGATCAGATCCAGGGCTTCGAACATCCCAGGCAAGCATTTTACCACTGAGCTCAATTTACAGCCTAAGGAATGCCCACGAAAATGAAATATCCAAACACCTTGTAGCATAACCAGGTCAGTGTTCACGGAGTCATGATTACAGGTGTAAACGAGAAAGAATAATCCAATAGCACTGTATGGAGGATTTGAGGACCACCACTACCACCACCACCAACAACAACAACAGAATGAAGATAGGAGATGCATAGGTTAGACAATGATTCAGTCAAAACCATTACAGATTCTGAAGGGAGATAATAAAGGGATGGGGTACGAAAAACACATATATGATGATGGTGAACTGAGGAATTGGGGGAGTCTGAGATGATCCCACCAGTGTAATAGCTGAGGGAATGATGACATCTTTGATGATTTAGGAAAGTCTCTTTAGGTAAGAGAGCACAGAGAAGCATCTGCATTTGCAAATGAGTGCCTCGTTTCACACTCGTTCGTATCTCAAGACTCCTGTCAGGTGAATTGTTCTTCTATAGAGAAAACAGATGAAGCCGTTTCCTTGGGGGTTCTTCCCTCCAACTTGGTAAGTTCTGGGAGATGGGATACAGTTCTCCTCCACCCTTCTACCTGCTGCTTCTGGTAGGGGATTGAAACATACTTTTTTGCCACCTAATTTAGCAGTATAAACATCAGTGCTCCGTAGCAGCTTAATTATTATTGTGATAGGGTCTCATGTGTTCCAGGCTAGCCACAAACTTGCTGTGTGACTAAGGATGACCTTGAATGTCTGATCCCTCTACCTTTCCCTCCCAAGTGCTGGGACTGCAGGTATGTCCCACGATGCCTGGCTCATGCACTGTTGGGATTGAACCCTGCCGCATACTAGGTAGTAGTAAGTGTCCTACCACTTGGAACTACATTCCAAGTCCCTGTCCATAAAAGCTGAAAAAAACTCACCCAAATGTTCCTGCAAAAGATCAGCTGACCCATACAAGGGTTGGCACTGATGTCTCTGGGCTGTCCTTCCTTTCCCGCCAGCAAGAACTTGCAAAAGCCTCTGCAGCTTTAGTGATGCCTGTGTGGTCCTGCGTCCCTTTCACTGTTTCATGCCTCCTCCTGAAGGTCTCCATGAATGTCTCCTGTGACATGCATCAAGGTGGGCAGCTGTACTCAGTCTGGATCTGTCCACACCAGGCCTGCAGTCATTTCTTCATCGGTCTTAAGAGCCGTACTTGATTCGGGGGAAGCAGATGCAAGCGCAGTCCACTGTGGTCCTAAATTAAGAGCTCACAGATGGCAAATAATAGTAAACAAACATTTCAAAGCATTATGATGTTATAAAATGGAGACATGCACAAGGGCATGCTTAGAAACTCATGTTGGAGTAGGACGGGAGTTGGCACTGAGATGAACTACTTCTTTGAGGAGGAAGACTTCCAGGAGCATGACTAACACGTGGGCCAGGTTTGAAAGGTAAGCAAGAGGTCATCGGGCAGTCAGAGAGTTGGGCAGCGCCAAAGCAGATCCGAAGATCAAAGAATTAATGAAGATTCTCACTTGTCTAGAGATGTGTGGAAGAATGTCAAGAGTAAAGCCAAGAAGTTTTGAAAATTATGCTGAAGTGCGGTTTATCTGAAAAATGATAGGGGAATGGTGGTCAGTTGTAGTCACAAGCCACAATAGCCACGTATTGAATCGTGAGCAATTGTGTACTTGAGATAGGCTCTGATAAATTCATTTGTTTGGAAGTGTTAAGTGACTGTCAGATGAAATAAAAGAGCTGACCACATGAAACAAAAACAGGCATGGAATTTGCTGAAGGGACACGCTGGATGCACGGTAGGTGTGACTAATCTTTGCTTTAGGGAAAGAATCATTGTTTTAGTTCTTAGAGGATTGTAGAGAGCTCTGTCACTACTTCAGCCAGGTCTTTAGAATACTGTCCCTAAGTGCATGGCTGGAACCGGTTTGGAGGAAATAGCACCCTCTAGAGGAAGAAAGGACATTTTGGGTGGGGCCGCAACAAACTGCTTCCAGAACTTTGGCAGGCTTCCTTCCCCGAGGTCTGGCCAGCTTTGGGGGTGGCGTGTGCTGATTGTTTATCTGTTTCTGACTTTGGCCACCGTTGAGTACAAAGTGGTTTGGCTGTGGGAGGTGGCACAACAGCTGGGAACTTCAAATCACAGCTGGAGGTGGCAGCTATAAAGGCTGGCAACAGCAGACACAACAGTTGGAGGCGGCAAACACAACAAAGAGGCTAGCCACCAGCCCCAGTCCCTAGGGTCTCCAAGCCCTAGCTTGGGGGGGGCTTCAAGCTTCAGGCCATACTCTCAGTTATGGTCTGGAGTATCACACAGGCACTTCCTCAGAGTATGAGACTCATGGCATTGAACTTGGTGACCACTGAAGCAACCAATACGGTTTTTAAAAAGTTCTCCTACAGGTGCTGAAAGATCTGAGTTTGACTTCCCACTCTACCACTCATTTATTTGGGAGTAATTTAATAAGGTTTTTCCTACCTACCTCATAGAATGTGTATCAAACTACACTGAAAGTGTTAATCATAGACTGTTATTCAGAGCTTAAGACAAGTTTTTAAGAACCTCTATTTCTCCCTGATTCATAGTCCCCTCTCAACACAAAGCTAAGACTTAGATCCCTGAGTGGTGCCATAGAAAGGGATGGAGGTGGGGCTCAGGAGCAGACAACTTGAGGCTGTGTAAGTGTGTTTGGAAGTTTAAAGACAATCTTTCAACACCCTCAAAGAGCTTTCATTTTCTCTCCAGGACCTCTGAAAGTCACCCTCTATTTTCTTGATTCATCTGAACCTCTTGATTATACAATGTCTGCAATCTTTCTCCTTGTACTTGAAACTCACTGATCCTGGCTGGTTTTGAGCTGAGAGAGTCAAAACTTTTATTCATATGATAGTCCTTCAAGCCAAATATTTGTGACATCTATTGTATCTTTCAGATTGTCTCTTGATGAAATTCCTGTACTTTCTCCAACCATTTACCATGTGATCTGGCCCTGAATGATCTCGTGTCTTGATTGCAGTTTGAGATGGAATACTGAAGACGTGGAATGAATTTATTTTGGAAACTTTCTGTCAGCCAAAGAAACTAAGATTTTATTGCTTTTTGGCAGCCAAAATAACAAATAACCCATACTGGATCATTTTCTGCTTAAAAAAATTTTTTTTTTGTGGTACTACTTGCTAAATCACATCTTCCCAATCCTGAACTTGTTCAGGTAACTTTTGGACCCAACTACATAATGCAACATTTATTCTTCCTGTTAGATTTGGCTCTCTCATCTGGCTCTTTTTGAATCCCAGTTCTGTCCAGCCCTTGCATCTGTAATCTGTCTCAGGTACCATTCACATAACTGATGGCAGTTCCTCTAGTTTTGAATGAAATTAGTGTTAAGAACATTGAATAGGGCAAAACCAAAGATAAATCTCTCTGGTACGTCAATAGAAAACTAGTTCCAAGCTATCAGAGTCTACTCCCACTGAGTCTTTTTTCTAAGTCACTTAATTACATTACCTTTCTGTTCTCTACCTCCAGGGACATAATGATAGATCTTGTCAAACATCTGACTGAAGCTTAGGTGTGTTTTATCTATTGCTAATTTAGTAATCTTATCATAGAGAGAAAGTAAGTTATTTTGATGTGATTTGTTCTTAGTGAAGCCACACTGACTCTTATTGATCATTTCCTTTTTCCTGTTCTTCCAGATTACTCATAATATTAGTAGATTATTCAAGAACACTGCCTAGCAGCAGTATCACATATTTGACTATAGTTTGTTGTGGAATAGATTCCACTTTATTATATATTTGAAGATGTGTGGATACATCCTGTGTTCTAAGTGGCTGGAGGACATTGTGTATCATGTTCTATCACTCTGTCTTATTACCTTGAGACAGGGTCTCTCATTCAACCTGAAGGTAGTCTGGCAGCCAGGAAGCTCCAGTGACCTTTCTGTCTCAACCTCCCACTGTACAGGATTACATGCAGGGATGGTTCAGCCACACTCAGCTTTTTTTTTTTTTTTAAACTTTTTAAAAAAAATTATTTATTCAACTATGTGTGTGTGTGTGTGTGTGTGTGTGTGTGTGTGTAGAACCACGGGTGAATTCAGGAACCACCATGGACTGCCTCCACCTCCTCTTTGTTTACTCTGCCCCAGGATTCACAGAGGCTCCGCCCTACTGGGACCAGAAACGCAGGGCTGTACAGTTGTATCTATACGTGGGGTCCAGGATCTGAACTCAGGACCTTCCGCCTGCAAGGCAGAGGCTTAACCCCTGAGCCACCTCTCCAGCCCCCCACACTCAGCTTTTTATGTTGGTTCTATGGATTTGAATTCAGATCTTCACATTCCTATAGCAAGCACCTTTACCTGTTAAGCCATCCTCTCAATTCTAATTTTTTTTAATTTATAATATGTTTATTCTTTGACAACCTCATACATGTATGCAATGCCTTTTGATCACAGCTCCCCCTCCTCTCTCTTACTTGCTCTGGACATTTCCCTAGCATGTCTGCCTCCCACATTTATCTCTCCATCCCATTTTTTGTAGACCATTATGTAGACTATTAGAACTAGTCTACAATATAAAATAGCATATGAGCAATAAGAGAAAATACACTTAGGATGCAGATAATTATGAGTTCCCAGTTCCCCATGGTTAAGGCCCACGATAGAACTGACGAATGGCAGTTTTGTTCGTCTCCTGTGACAGGAAGTTCATGGTGGGAGCACACAGAGCCTGGACCACCAGGGGCCAATCACATTGAGAACACATGGAGCCCCGCCCACGGAGGCCACCATGTTGAGAGCACGTGGAGCCCCTCCCAGGGAGGCCACCATGTTGAGAGCACATGGAGCCCCGCCCAGGGAGGCCACCATGTTGAGAGCACATGGCACCCGGGCTCGGCCAGCCATCCACACTGTGGCACACCCATTTTTATTTTTGGAAATTAAAGTTATATTTGCTCACCTCAAACTCTGCAATTCCTGTTTTCTTTTTTTAAATTTGTGTGTGTGCGCGTGTGCGTGTGTGTGTATGTGTGTGTGTGTGTGTGTGTGTGTGTTTATCAGACAGCACTGTGTGTCCCTATGGAGGACCAAGGGTGACTTCAGGAATCAACTGGATTGCCTCTACCTCCTTTTGGCTTTGTTCTGGGATTTCCCAGGCTCTGCCCACCAGGGCCAGAAGTGCAGATGGCTGCCGTTTCCCCGTGGGACCTGGGACCTAAACTGAGGACCTTCTGCTTGCCGGACAGAGTCTAAACCTGAGCCATCTCTCCCGCCTGCAATTCCTGTTTTCTAGTAGGGATGGTGAGATGACTTAGTAGGTAAAGGTGACTGTTGTATAAATCTGGTGACCTGAGTTTGATCCTCTGAGCCCACATGAAGGAACTGAAACCAACTACCAAATGTTGTCCTTTGACTTCCACACGAGCACACGGGCCTTGTGCATCTGTGCGCTCTCATAAATCTTGAATAGAGGTTTTATGTTTTTAACTAATCTACTAGCAAGTGTAATATAATGCATTCTGGTAACACTCGATTCCCCCACCCTTCTTTAACCCCACTCACCTCCCCTTCTCCTAACAAGTCCCCTTTCCACCACTATGTCTTGTTTCAGTTTTGAATTTAACCAGAGCTGACGGGCATGTGTGCAGAGCTACCCAGTGGAATATGGGCGACTCAGCACTGGCTTCACAACTGACCACAATGGTTCTCCCTTGCCCAGCAGCCATCACTACCAACAGCTCTCTGGGGAGGGGCTGGTCCCCACGAGCCCTGACCTCATATAAATGTTTTACATCTTTAAGAGTTTGAGGAAGAAATAAAGTATGCTTATAGGCAGACTCTACAATGGCATATACTCAGAGCGATTATGGCAGGTGGCGGTCATTATTAGCACTTCTGAGTATTAAGTTGGGCTTCATTTAAATTCTAAATAAGAATTCTTCAAACTTCAGAGATGTAGAGCTTCCTTTTTACTCCAAAGGAGCCAAGTACATTGGGCATCTAGTAGCACTGGAGTTTTCACATGGATAAAAGCACCAAGCTGGTGAAATGGTCATGACTGCCTTTGGACATTTTTTTATTCACTCCAATCCAGTGTCTACCTGGGGAGAAACATATGGACGGGCCCATGGAATTTAGAATTTCCAAGGACAAGTCAACATGGGGAATACTGAGTTAATATGATGAAGTTAACAACAAACAAACAAACATAAAAACAGGATATAATGCAATGGTTTGGACTTAAGGAATGGAGAATGTAATGCACTTCTCTGATCTTCAAAAAGGACGCAGCAGCTCAGATACCATCCCAGTAGTTCTTCCTAAGAGATTTGGCCATCCAGATCCACAGCCCCAGACTTCAGTGCTCAAAAATTTCTTAATTGGAAAAATACTGTTACTTCATGGACAGGGGTGTCGGGTACCTTGTATTAAGTGAACAGTCTCCCATTTCAGTGCTCTTGCCCTACTTTCTACTATCAGACAAATAGCAATCTTGAACTTGAGCTTGCAAAGACATCAATGTGGACTCCTAATTCTCACGCTTTACCAACTCAAGACAATTCTGCAACCTGGCTTTATTGCCAGTCCTTGACTGCACGCCAGGAAGTTTTAGCGTGTTTCTCTTCCACGACTGCTCATTCTTTTTGCTCAGCTTATGTCTGTGCTTTCCCCAACACCAACACAGACCCTAACCCGGACTAAAGTTCCCCAGGCAATGCAAATGTGCTAATGAATGAATGAATGAATGAATGAATGAATGAATGAAGTGGACTGGGTACCTGGAGAATATCCTGGAGGTAGAAGAATGGGCTGTATTTCCCCAGCCAGATGAGTATCTTAGTATCCTCAATGGACGTTAATCTAATCTTAAGCAAGATTGTCCTGGGAAGATTTCAATGGAATGGCCTCTTATATTTAATGATATTCATGAGAGAGGGGAGGGATCTAATTTCAAAATCAGACACTTTCACAGAAGTGGGTTTTTTTTTGTGGCAAGTGGGGATCGGTAGTTTCGTCCCCACTTGAGATTTTATCACTCTTTGCCTCTCTCCTAAAAATTACACACACTATATTGCATTGCAATTATTGAGTGGGGTCTAGGGTTTGGATTTTGAAAATAACCTTCCTGTTGTCTCGCTCCCTCCAGATGACATCAGTTGCCAAGGTGTATTACAGTCAGACTACTCAGACAGAGAGCAGGCCCCTGATGGGCCCAGGGATACGCAGGCGGAGGGTGCTGACAAAAGACGGCCGCAGCAACGTGAGAATGGAGCACATCGCTGACAAGCGCTTCCTCTACCTCAAAGACCTGTGGACCACCTTCATCGACATGCAGTGGCGCTACAAGCTTCTGCTCTTCTCTGCGACCTTTGCCGGCACCTGGTTCCTCTTCGGCGTGGTGTGGTATCTGGTTGCCGTGGCCCATGGAGACCTGCTGGAGCTGGGACCCCCTGCCAACCACACCCCCTGTGTGGTACAGGTTCACACGCTCACCGGAGCCTTCCTCTTCTCTCTGGAATCCCAGACCACCATTGGCTACGGCTTCCGCTACATCAGTGAGGAGTGTCCTCTGGCCATTGTGCTTCTCATTGCCCAGCTGGTGCTCACCACCATCCTGGAGATCTTCATCACCGGCACCTTCCTGGCCAAGATCGCCCGGCCCAAGAAGAGGGCGGAGACCATCCGTTTCAGCCAGCACGCCGTTGTAGCCTCCCACAACGGCAAGCCCTGCCTTATGATCCGAGTGGCCAACATGCGGAAGAGCCTCCTAATCGGCTGCCAGGTGACCGGAAAACTCCTTCAGACCCACCAGACCAAGGAAGGGGAGAACATCCGGCTCAACCAAGTCAACGTGACTTTCCAAGTAGACACGGCCTCCGACAGTCCCTTCCTCATTCTACCCCTAACCTTCTACCACGTGGTAGATGAGACCAGTCCCTTGAAAGACCTCCCCCTTCGCAGTGGTGAGGGTGACTTTGAGCTGGTGCTGATCCTCAGCGGCACGGTGGAGTCCACTAGTGCCACCTGCCAGGTGCGCACTTCCTACCTGCCCGAGGAGATCCTTTGGGGCTACGAATTCACACCTGCCATCTCGCTGTCAGCCAGTGGCAAATACATAGCTGACTTCAGCCTTTTTGACCAAGTCGTGAAAGTGGCCCCCCCTGGGGGCCTCCGGGACAGCACCGTTGGCTATGGAGACCCGGAGAAGCTCAAGCTGGAGGAGTCGTTGCGAGAGCAAGCTGAAAAGGAGGGCAGCGCCCTGAGCGTGCGCATCAGCAACGTCTGAAGCCCCGTTTCCACCTCTCCAGCGCTCTGGTCTCTTCCTCTTTCAGCGCCCTGGGACGGGGATACTATTTGGGTTCGCCGGAGAGCCCCGGGAGTCCCACCTTCGGCTTTCCCTTAACCCAGTGGCCTGTCAGTAGTCCGGGCCACCTGGAGTCCCGTGTTTTCTTCCACTGTCCCCTTGCATCGTCCCTCGCTTCTACCCCCAACGCACAAAACCCCTTTAAGCCGGGCGGGGGAAGGAGAGGGAGGATTCGGCTGGAGCGGCCCGGAAAGCCTCAGCCACGCGTGGAGACTCACACCAGGAGGTGCGCGTGTTTGGATGGATGGACTCCCCCCTCCCATCACTACTGGAAAGGCAGCGACTGAGTCTGTTTCCATCGGGCAAGTTCCTAAGGAAGATTCTTCCGATCACTGTGTGGTCTGTGCCCTCAGAAATACAGGAGTCCAAAGTGTTAATTCTGGGATCGCTACCAACCCAGGGAACAAAGCCAGGGGTTGTCAAGGTATATTTAATTTTTGCTGGTCCCTGCTGACCATCACCCGGACTCTGGGTCACCGCCACACTTTCCCCTTTCTAATTCTCAAGTGGATCCTCTCTAGATGCCCAGTTCGTGTCCACAGACCTGCGGCTAACCGCAGAAACATAAGCAGTCACAACCACACCGGGCTCCCGCTGGAATGATGAACCTTCAGAGTTATTGTTCAAAACTGAACTTGTTATTCAGGCAGACCTGGGGAGATTTGTTACAGTGTCCTGTGGACCGGAGGGCTGTAGCCAATGCTCCCTTGAATAAGCCTAGTTGCCCAAGCCCTGTGAAGATGTCCAAAACCACTTAGATTGCACTGTACCTGGCTTCTCTTTCTTTCCTATCCATCCCAGACACCTCTTCCTTTAACCCAACCCTTTGAAGAGAGGGAAAGACAATGGCTTCCTTTTCTTCATACCGATGCACAACTAAAACTAGATTCGCAGGGCACAGATTCCCCAGGAAAGTTGAGCCAAACTTCTCAGATATCCAGACTGCTATACAAAGCCTCTGGGAATTGGTACGCTTTGTTAAAGTTTGGGCAGAAGCAGAACTCTGGGTGACAGCCATTATTATGTTACACCTCCCGATGCCTTTCTGAAAAGTACCAGTTATTTTATGAGGCTCTACTGGGAGGGGAGGAAATCATATCCCCTGATCAAATAACCCTGGTCTCCTTCCGTCATTCCTGAGACCTGGTCTAAAACGACAAGAATCGGTATCATCTCTACTCTCTTCTGCCATGGGCTACTTTCAGGCAAGGCAAAAAGACAACTTAAGAGACCAATCCTTGTTCTCTTATGGGGACTGTGGCAGGGGTCAGGGAAGGGCATACTGGAATTAGAACTTGCTAAGACCCACATCCCATAGTGAGTCTTGGTTTCACTAAGCTACAAAGGAATCCCCACAAAGCAGTTTGACACAGAATTCCTATAGGAATCATTTGTTAGTTTATTTAAGTGGACTTGGCATATCGTTACAAGGTACACATTTACACAGAAGGTACATTCATCCATCTCTGCTTTGCAGAGAAACTCTGAAAATTTTGTGACTGGACCCACTTCAACTATGCAGTGCGTTTGCATTGATCTCTCCTTCATCTCCACTATCTTGAAAATGAAGACCCATTTACAGTCTCCATTTACTGTAAAACCTACTGTTACTCTCTAACTCTCATCAAAACAAGAACCAGAAGAACTTGAAAATCTGAAACAAAGAACAGGAGGCAGCCAGCCGGCTCTGCGCTCTCAACTTTATTTACCATTGAGCTTACCTGATTTCATTCGCTGTGCAAGGACAGAATGTACCACTGCATGTGTGTGTGTATCTTCTTATCTGTTGGCAACTTGTCTTTCATCTGGTTTCTTCTACATAGTGCTGTTTCCGTCCTCTTCCCACCCCCTGTTCTCTACTCTAAGACTTGACTCTCTTTGGATTCTTGATAATAATGTGAGCAGAGAACAGTTTCAGACTTAACTTTTTTGGAACCTCCTCCACATTCCTGGGCTTTGCTCTAAGATGCACTTTAAAGTCATTCCAGTCTAATAAGGCAATATAGCATCTTCCCCAAGAAGCCTCTTGTTCCTGCAAGAATGGCTCTCACTCTCAACCTTAAATGGCTCTCTAGACCATAAGTCTGTCTCCTTTGACCTGGAGTCCTTTTCCAGGGCACAGGATAAGCTTTAGAAGCAGCCAGAACAGAGAGAAATGGCCCTTTGCCTGTGCTGGTTGCAGACTTGGAATGTCAGGAGGGCAATGGGCACCGCGGGGAGGGAGACTGGAGAAGGTGGGCAAAACAATCAATGGGGAAAGACAGCCATGGTGGGGCCAGCAGACCTAGTAAATCTGTGAAACCTTTGAGTCTCGCTTATGACCAGAAAATGAAACGGGTGGAGGCTTGGGGCATCTGAGTATGATATATATGAAAAGTTTATCTATGGAGAAAAAACAGAGATAATATATAGAAAGTTATGTATATAGATGTACATATGCCCAAATATACTGAATGTACAGAAAGGAAGAATGCAGAGACGTTAGCAAAGGGTCAAGTATTTTTCTTTGGTTGTGGGGTAGGATACCCAGACTTTCAGTCTTGTAACCCATGATACTGGTTTCAGCAGAGGAGCGAGGCAGCTTATAGATTTTAGGGTTGACTGATGGGAAAGGGAGGGCTGGAACCCCTCTTTTATAAAGAGGTGTCTACCAAGGTTTGATAAACCTGTGCTACTGACAAGACAGGAAGAGGAGCAAAGAGGAAATGGGGGCGGGGACAGGCCCTATCCACGGAGGTCTAGGGAAATCTCCAGTCATACTATGTGCTATCTTTCCCTAGCAACCACCTGATGCTGTAGCAGCTTTTAAAATAAACAAATTTGAGGCCTCCTTCCACTTTCCTCTCTTTAAGTACACTGCATTTCCCCTTCTTCCACCAGGATGGGAGCAGTTATAGTTCTAGTCCCCATAATTAAAAACTAAGACACTTAGTGCCTTAGTGCTTGGGAGGCACGAACTGGACCCTCACGCCTAGAACACAAATGTCAAGGCTGCAGAGCCCAAGATAGTCCCTGGACTGTGCTCCAAGCACTAAACAGAAGTCTCACGCCTAGAATGCAAATGCCAAGACTGGTCAGCTCCTGACAGCCAGGACAGAGGTCCGAGCCTCTATCAGGCTACGAAAATTCTCAAAGAGATGCCACCTGTGCTAGCAGTCTGGACCTGGCATGGAGCAAGATGGGATGTTTTGGATTTGACACTCCTGGATGAAAATGACGAGTGGGGCTGCCGTGCACATTTCCACAAGAGGCGTTTGAAATCCCTAAGCTGTGCTTCATGTAATTCTTTCCCCTTACTTCCTGAAGCCCATGCCAACTAACAAGACTATGCAAAGGTTTTCCTAGGAGGTCAGTGGAGAAAGGAAACCAACTGTACTGTTGCAATTAGTCAGGGACACTGCACCTCTTCAAGGGTGCTACCATGGGCCTTTACCCCTGCTAGCTAACCTAGACTAACCTAGCTTAACACGCTACCTATGCCACAAAGTTAACTGGGCTTCCAGGTTCAGTATCGGCCAACTCTACTGAAGCAGAAATGTTTCCACTCATTGTATTAAAGACTAAACCAGGTCAAAATTTACCTAGAAAAAAAAGATGTGAGTTTTTTTGTTGTTGTTTACTTTATTTTTATCTGTTCAGAACAAGCTTCTAAATAAAATGGATAAATTTCTTGTCTTCATTGCATCTTCTTTTAGAAACCCACTATCACTAAGGCCTGAGCTTCTAGACCTACTTGCATGCCTGGAGGGTTGAGTTAGGCTCTGACGGGAGCGCTTCTGACCATGGGCCAGACCTTTCCTGCTGAACTTCTTTTATACTAAAAAAAATTCTTGTATTTATGAGACAACAGGAGAAAATGGACAGGTGTGAGTGTGCAGGTGCAAGAACAACTTTCTGGAAGTCGGTTCCACCATGCGGGCTCTGCAGATGGACTCAGGCTACCAGGTTTTCGGGTCAGCACCTGAGCATGTCACCTGCTGAGCCACGTGGCCAGCTTCAATTCTCTCACGCCTTCATTCATGACTACTGCCCATTCCTTCTACCCTATTCCTGCTCCTTCCCTTTAAGATCCTTTAGCAAATACATTTCAAATCTGCTTTTAAAGGACAGGATGTAACAAATATTAACACTCACGAATGTAACTGGCTTAGTTTAATCCAAGTCTCAAATTGCCCTGGATTCCAGACCTTGTCCTTTGGCCAGTGATTTTGAGTCCATTTTTCCGTCCATATTATTGGGAAGGCTTTTTGACTGGTTTTCCTTATGTATCCTCAAGGTTCTATAACTGTTCCTTTTAAATATTTCTTTAGTGTGTGTGTGTGTGTGTGTGTGTGTGTGTGTGTGTGTGTATCAAGAGCACTGTGTGTCCCTGTAGAGGTCCAAGGGTGACTTCAGGAATCATCTTGGATTGCTTCTACTTCTTTCTTGCTTTGCTTTGGGATTTCCCAAGCTCCACTCATCAGGACTGGAAGTGCAGGCTGACACCAGTTTCCTCCTGTTTTTTTTTTTTTTTTTTTTAATGTGGGACCTGAGATTCAAACTCTGGACCTTCTGCTTTCAAGGCAGAGTTGTAATCCCTGAGCCATCCATCTCTCTAGCTCAAACCAGTTCCTTTTAATCAGCAAGACCAAAATTCTAAAGGATTTTGGTTCAATTCTTATTTAACACTAGTTTGAGAAAGTCCTGGTTGTCAGTATTCAACTCCAAAAATCTCTGACAAGAAGGTTATATAGTCACTGACTTCTGTTCTTCAGAGATGGAGGTAGAAGAGAAAAAACTATTAACCTCACCATTAATAAATCCACATTTTGAAGTTATCTTGGTGAGTGATAAGACATATGAAATGTACAAGATATACAGAATATGCGGTTTCTAAAAGTTTTAAATTACCACAAATTTGTAAGAAAAGAAGTAAGCAAATATAACTAAGGGCTATAGCAACGAGTATATATTAAGATAAGTAACATGGCCTAAGAGTAAAACAGCTGTAGGAAACATTTCACTAGCAGATCCCTAGGCAAACAGTGGTGTTAGTTGAAGAGTTGTGTTACTTTCTATATTTTACTCTTCTGTTATCAGTGACAGGCTTTGCTCTTTTGATTAGTTGATTCATTATTTTCCTGAATTTGGTATGTTTCCCTTAACTACTAGGCCAACTAAACCAAAATTGTCAGAAGACAATTTAATCTTCAGAAATCTGCCTCCCACATTCTCTGTTTTTGAGACTAAGACTCACTTAATGGTAACTAACAGAAGACAATAATATATTAGGGATATAAACGGTCACAGTGAGGGAACATCAGAAAGATTTAAGCAAGAGCTCAATGAGAGGAAACAAGAAGATATTGAACTTATAATTAACATTTTATTTGCAAGTCTGTCATACAGTGATTAAGATATACTGAGTCAGACAGACCTAGTTTCAATTCCAGCTCTAATACTGAATGGGTATATGATTTAGGGAAATTATTTACTTTCTATAAACCTTGATTTTCCTTATTGGGATAGGTAGATATATCTACTTTACATAGAAGGTATCTGGCATAATACTTGGCAATCACAAATAAGTCCTTAACAAATACAACTATCATAAATCATCTTTGTAGTTATTTGAATGTTAATATATTATCAATATATATGTGGCCAATATATAACAAATACAGAAGTCAGTGATCTAAGCTATAGAATTATACTGAGGAATAATTAGAAGGCAGAGATATCAGGATATTAATGTGCTATGTATTAGATCAGTATGATTCATTCAGACGAGAAATGTGAACTGTAGGATGAATGGATGAAGGGTAGTTCTGAGAGATGCTTGTCCAGACTTGATGCTAAGACCCTCTTTAGAAACAGGCTCAATTTGCAAATTCAAGCCAGTCGGAATTTACTACACATTTACCATGTGTCTGAGACTATAATAAGTTATGAGGAATTGCAAGGACATTAAGATACAATTTCTCCCAAAAACCCTATATAGTCTGAGACTATGTGTCTGAGACTATAATAAGTTACGAGGAATTGCAAAGACATTAAGATATAATTTCTCCCAAAAAACCTATATAGTCTAATTGAAATCTAGTTGAAAAGGTTATTGAAGTGCCTGCCCCTCACCGGATTCTACATGTGGAGTTGGTGAGTTCATTTCTAGTTCCTTGATTCTCATGGATTCTGTATCTGTTCTTTCTCTCCCCTAATAAACTCTACCTTAGTCCTCAAAAAAAAAAAAAAAAAGGTTATTGATACAATCTAAAATTTAAATCAAATTCTACGACACCACCTATAAGTGTAGGGAATGACCACAGAACTAAAGGGTTGGAGTATTTGGCAAGAAATTCATGAATTATGGTTGAGCAGGCTGGGCGAAGGGCAGACCTTGGTAAGGAGAAACTTGAAAAGGAAAAGAACAGGTAGTTGAAGGCGTTGCAGGCATGCATTCTAGATGCATTCTGGTTGGAACATCCAAATCAACTGATTTTTATTGGAAAGCTGATCTGGGACTGTGTTGGATCCTGCGGTACAGAAAAGAACAAAACGATCCAATGTCAAGAAACTCAGAGTTCTGACTCTGAGTCAGAGAAACAAAAAAATCCAGTTATAAACTAAGCAGTGAGACAAATGCTATAATAAAAGAGAGAGACTAGGGGTTTGGGAGCACTGGAGTGATAGGCATCCAGCAGGACTTTCGTGTGTCCACCCCGCCTTGCCCCTCAATCCGGAGGACCGCAGCTTGCAGCTCCGCCGCGTCCAATGGGGCTCGGGAGAAGGACGCGTAGAAAGAAAACTCACTCAGGTCCGCACAACCCAGCCAGTCCGGGCTTTCCGGACAACTCCCGACAAGCGCTCCCGGATGTGACTTATCGAGGGACCGGAAATCCCGCCTCCGCCGGAGGAAGGCGCGGCAGCGAGCTAGCCAATCCAGAAGAAGGCGATGCCTCCGGCACGGGGGAACGGAGGACGCCGGCGGGGCGGGCAACTGGAAGTGGCTCGGGGGCGGGGCTCCGTGCCGGAAGTGATCGCTCCGCGGTTGGTACTGTTGGGCGCCGCGGCCGAGCGGAGATGCGGCGGCCGCCGGAGGCGGCGAGGCCGAGGGTCGGTTAGGGAGCGGGGCGCCGAGCGGAGCCGGGGCTGAGCGGCTGCCGGCCATGAGCTACCCCAAGCACTGGGGAGAATGGTTCCTGAGCCTGCGGGTGCCCCCCGCCGGGGTGTTCGGCGTGGCCTTCCTCGCCCGGGTCGCCCTGGTCTTCTACGGCGTCTTCCAGGACCGGACGCTGCTGGTGCGCTACACCGACGTCGACTACCAGGTGTTCACGGACGCCGCGCGCTTCGTGACGGAGGGGCGCTCCCCGTACCTGCGGGCCACCTACCGCTACACCCCGCTGCTGAGCTGGCTGCTCACCCCCAACGTGTACGTGTGCGACCTCTTCGGCAAGTTCCTGTTCATCAGCTGCGACCTGCTCACCGCCTTCCTCCTCTACCGCCTGCTGCTGCTTAAGGGGCTGGGGCGCCGCCGCGCCTGCGGCTACTGCGTCTTCTGGCTGCTGAACCCCCTGCCGATGGCCGTGTCCAGCCGCGGCAACGCCGACTCCATCGTGGCCTCGCTGGTGCTCTCGGCCCTCTACCTGATCGAGAAGCGCCTGATCGCCTGCGCCGCCGTCTTCTACGGCTTCGCGGTGCACCTGAAGATGTACCCGGTCACCTACATCCTGCCCATCGCGCTGCACCTGCGCCCCGGGCGCGAGGCGGACGACGGCCTGCGCCCCGGCCGCTGCTCCTTCCAGGCGCGGCTCTACGACTTCCTGCGGCGGCTGTGCAGCTGCGCCGTGCTGCTCTTCGTCGCCGTGGCGGGCCTCACCTTCTTCGCCCTGAGCTTCGGCTTTTACTGCAAGTACGGCTGGGAGTTCCTGGAGCACACCTACCTGTACCACCTGACCCGGCGCGACATCCGCCACAACTTCTCGCCCTACTTCTACATGCTCTACCTGACGGCCGAGAGCAGGTGGAGCTTCACGCTGGGCATCGCCGCCTTCCTGCCGCAGTTCATCCTGCTCTCGGCCGTGTCTTTCGCCTACTACAGGGACCTCGTCTTCTGCTGTTTCCTGCACACGTCCATCTTCGTGACTTTCAACAAAGTCTGCACCTCGCAGTACTTCCTTTGGTACCTGTGCCTTCTGCCGCTGGTGATGCCGCTGGTGCGGATGCCCTGGCGGAGAGCCGTGGTCCTGCTGCTGCTGTGGTTCGTCGGGCAGGCCTTGTGGCTGCTCCCCGCCTACGTGCTCGAGTTCCAGGGAAAGAACACCTTCCTGTTCATCTGGCTGGCCGGCTTGTTCTTCCTTCTGATCAACTGTTCCATCCTCATTCAGATTATTTCCCATTACAAGGAGGAGCGCCTGATGGAGAGAATCAAGTACGACTGACCTGTGGGTTCAGCGTCTTCCACTAGTGACGATTCTCTGTGTGGACTAGAAAAGAGCGATGGGATTTTAAAATGAACATTCAAAGCGCACTGTATTGAAAGTTACCTCGTTCCTATAGAAAGTAAAACCAAGGTTGGCCTTATGTGGAATGGGGACCCCAATAATTGAGGTTCTTTTTTAAAAAAATCTTAGGGTGCATTTGTTTTGGAAAAACAGAAGAGGGGTGAAACTGTCAGATGCTGAAAGATTCTCTTAGAACAGAGAAAGAGAGACCTAAGATCTGTGCTGGTTTTTGTTCTGGTTATAATATGGCACTGCCCTAAGTTGTATCCTGCCTTCAACCTCAATCTTTTCCTTCTTCGGATTTCCTGACAGCATGAAAATTTACAAAGTATTCCTAAAATACAACTATTTTTTTACATGTATAAAGTATTAAATAACACTACCATGCCTAGTTGGGAAAGTTTAAAAAGTTGTATTAAATGTGGGGGACTTGACGATAAATAATCCAAAGAATTTAAATTGTAATCATGTTTCATGTATGTGTTTTGTAATTTAGTTTTTCAACACTTAGTACCAGTGTTATTGGTTTTATACAAAAAGCATTAAATTTAAATTCATCCATCCTTAGACTTGTTTTTTTTTAAGAAATAGTCTATTATGATAGACATTGTCTTATCCCTTTCAGTTTCTAATTGCTAAAAAGATTTGTCATCTAGATCTTTTTAATGAAGTGTTGTCTATTGTAAAAGTTATAGAATTTAGGTGATAAAACCTAAGACAGACAAAGCTCCATTTATTCTCTACTGGGTTTATCACCTAATTGTTACATTGTTGGTAATTTCTCAGCTAAAAAACATTCTCCTTGGTAATTCCATGATTGAAATGAAGACTTGTGAGGGCGATTTCTGGAAAGCATAAGCATTTGTGGGAGCCACTGGTCCTTCTAGAGCAGGAAGTTGCAAGGGATGTGGGAGACTGTGGAAATGAGGCTTTACATTTAGTTTCAGTGTTCCTGGAGAAAAATACTGTATCAGTTGTGTGAATGAGCACCCTAAAGGTTTTTTTAATACTTGATAAGTTCGGAGCTTCCTAACAGTCTAAGATAGAAATATATGAGTATGGTTTTTCTGATCATGATTAAAAAAAAAAAAAAAGAAACTTGTTCTTTCCCAAAATCAAAACCAAACCCACCCCAGAGAAATAGTATTATTCATATCAATCCAGGCCTAAAAACCTTTGAGGGTGAAGTGTACAACCAGGGGCCGGTTGTAACCAAGAGTTATATTTCAGGCAGCATTTCTTTGCTGGACACCTTTTGGGACCTGGCATTAGAAGGAAGGAAAGAACACACTGCTTTTCACTGGCTGCTGTTTGTACGAAACAATCAGTCAGTGTAGTCAGTGCTGACGGCGCTGACCTTTCTTAATTAACATGTTTGGTCTCACTTCCCTTGTTAGGTCTCATTTCGATTTTTTTTTGTGTGTTAAGATAGGTGTGGTCTTCTACCTTTAAAAAAAGTTATTTCATAATAGTGTTTCTTTTTTAATATAGCTGCAAGGGAAGCCAGTGGCAAATAAAAATAGAATTTCCACATCCCAATATCCATTTTTGTATTCCTTACTTTTTGAAATAGTCTGTATTTATTTATGCTGGAAATTGAAGCCAGGACCTTAAGCTGTTAGGCAAACACTCTTTTAACGCTGAACTGCATTCCCAATGTATTGTTTTTTTATATTTAGCATTGAAATTGCTGGATAATATAATCTCTCATTCATATCATATATGTGTCATTTCCTTCCTATTAGACTAATGTGGCTTAAAACATTTTCCATGTTTTGTCTCATTCTCCTAAGACATACTTAGAAGTCAGCAAATTTCTGCTTGGGTATTTGGAGGAGGCTGTAAGTTCAGATTCTGCACTGCCAGTATTTTTTGTTTGTTATTTGTTTTTTGTTTTCTAAACCCTTGAGTATTGGGAGTTGATCAGCAGGCCTGGTGCATGTTGCATAAGCGCTCTACCTCTCAGCTAGATCCTCATCCCTCTTTTTACTTCTGATTTTGTGTCCCATCTTAAACTGTGTCCTGTCTTCAAACCACATCTGCAAGCTGTTATCCTTCTTTCCTAGGCTCTCAATTAAGCGCAAATTGTAGGTCTAACTTCACCAAACCTGGCTTTGATTTTTTTTTCTTTGTGAGACAGGGCGTCTTGTAGCCCAGGCACCTGCCTGCAACTTGCTAAGTAGCTTGAGGATGACCTTGAACTGATCCTCCAGCCACTACCTCCTTCGTTACAGCCTGTTCTGCCACTCCTGGCTCAGAAATTCCTTTTCCAAGGAATGCAGGTGTTTAAGGTGTTTCTTAGAAGGTGCAGAAGAGGGGTTGACATAGTGCAGTTGGTAAAGACCGTGCTGCACAAGCATGGACCTGAATTTGGGTCTCCAGCACCCACATAAAGACTTGTATGTATCAGCACGTGGTCCTGATACTGGGAAGGTAGACACAGAAGCTGGGGCCAGCCAGTCACCAGATCCGAGCTCACGTCAGGTAAGAGTGACGAGAACCAATTGATGGTGGACCCTGACTTCTCGTTACCTGTATTTTGTAAGTGATGCACTGTTTCACCTACACTGTAAAATGTGGCCTTTAGTTGATTTGTGGCTGAATATATTTTTTTTCAACAGTGGGGTTTTTTTTTTGACATTATCACCCACACCTTCCCATCTGTACTGTGAGTTATGAATAGAAAAGAAAAATATGAAAAAATTTTACCTGTCATAGTTTTTATTTTTTAAAATTATTTATTGTTATCATTTGTGTGCGTGCGTGCGTGTGTGCATGTGTGTGTGTGTGTGTGTGTGGTATCTACATGCATGTGTAGACCACAGCATGCGTGTGGAGGTCAGAGGTCAATCTCACGGAGTCGGTGTTCTTCCATGTTTATATGGGTTCCAGAGACTCAGCACCTGTCCTCAGGCTCCCAGGACAAGTCCTTGTCAGGTGCACCATCGTGCTGGCTATATTTTTATCTTTGTATATGTGTGTGCGCACATGCATTTGTGCACGTGTGGAAGCCTGAGGTCAACTGGGTATTAAACTCAGGTCTTCATGTTACATGGCAATCACTTGCAGTCATGTTCCGTGACTGGGCTCTCCCCAGCCTCCTTTATGTCTTCCTCACTTCCTTCTAACTTTCTGTTTGAGACGGTTTCCCTGAATCAGGAGCTCATTCACTTGGCCAGGAAGCCCCAGGGATGCTCCGTCTCTACTTCCGATAAACATGTGGCATTGTACCTGACTATACGGGTGTGGGGGATCTGAACTCAGGTCCTCATGTTTGTGCAGCAGCCATTACAGAGCCATCTCCCCAGCCCCTTGGAAAGTCATTAAATGAAAATCTCGTTGCACTTCTCCCATGCTTTATTACGAACGTGTGCGTATGCATGTGCACGCGCAAGCTCATGTGTGCGGGTGGACAGTCACATGAAGGCCAGAGGTCAACCTGGGGTGCCTTTCCTCAGGTGGTGTCCACCTTTCTTTTTAATTTAATTTAATTTTTTCTAGTTTTACAAGCAAAATGAGTGATTGTCCCTGTGCCCTCTCTTTCCTCCTTTCTTCCTCCTCCACCCCCCACACTCCCTTTTTCCCTCACTCTATCCCATTCCCTCCTATGCTCTTCCGTGTGCTTCCGTGGGCCCCAGGGTTCCCTTTGGATTGTCTGCTCTGGTGGACACTCGGGCCTCTGGCCACCCTTTTTAAACTTTACTCATTTTTTACTTTAATTTTTGACACTTTCATACATAAACACAACGGCTTTGTGTGTTTTCACCCCTTATTACTTGGCACCATGCCCCTGCTGTCCCATTTCATGCTTTCTCTGTTCCAACCAGTCTCTCTTCAACCTTCACAACTTTTTGCTTGTGTTGAGTCAGTGAGTTTCATCTGAGATGTCTGTGCCAGCAAGCGTCTGAGTGCCTGCTGCGGTTTGCATGAGCGGTGGTAAATAGTTGAGTAAAAAGCTTCCCTTCTTGTGTTTGGCATTAGCCTTTCTTGTGTTTGGCATTAGCCTTAAGTCGTCTCTCAGGAAGATGTTGTATTTCTTGAGATCTTTCCTCATCCACAGTAAAGTGTTGATAGGCCGACTTCTGTGCAGGTCCAGTGGAAATGGAGACCATAGCCGTGCATTTTTGGGTGTGGCAGTCCTATCCTGACCAGAGCACTGTCAGACTCTTACATTTTTATGGCTCCTCTTTCACAACTACGGGGAGAGGTGTGTGTGAGGAGGTTCTTGTTCGTTTTGCTTTGAGACAAGGTCTAATTGATTTAGAGCTCATCAAGTAGGCTAGGCTGGCAGGCTAACAAGTCCCAAAGAGCCTCGTGTCGTCTCCTCTCCAGTGTTGGGATTGTAAGTAGGTTCCACCACACTTGGATTTTTTTTCATGGACAGTGAATTCAAGTTTTCATGTTACATGACAAATACTTTCCTGACTGACAGCCCCTATTTTAAACATTAGTCATATAACTATTATTTATGTTCGGTAATGAGTATTTTCCACATTTACTTTAAGCATGCTGTTGTTATTACTTATGTCTCCTTTTTCTTGAAATGTGTGAAGTTGAAAGTATTTTACTTTACCACTAAATAAATAATTACGTGTATATCTGCTAAGAGTAGTCTTTTTACTGGGTTTGGTCCCATGTATTTGTAATGCCAGCACTGAGAAGTGGAAGCAGGCAATTTACCAGCAGAAAACCATCCTTGACTACACTGTAAAGTCAAGAACAACTTAGGGTACCTGAAATAAGAAACAACAGAAAGTAAAAAAGTTCTCTATAAAATCACAAGAGTGTTAGTCTACTTTAAATTTTCAAATATCTCCTTATTTTTATGTTTTGAAGAACAGATATTTTTGGATCTCAATGTTTCTTTAAAGAAAGAGTAAGACAGGTAACCCATGATTAAGAAATTTGAATGCTTTTCTAGTCTTAAAGGTGGGCTTTACCTATATCACAGTTGACCCATTACTTCCTCTGTATGCACTTCTTTCTTTCTTCTTCCTAAGAAAGCACAAGGTGGTGATCCTTGCATTCTATTTGATGAGTTTCTTAGAAAACAGATAATGCGCATTGGGAATCTTAATGTCCTTCCTCTCCTTCAATGATAGTAGTCAATTCACCTATTATATATGGTGACACTAGTAAGTTTTTTATGACTAATCCATCTAAGGTACTTATTTTGTCACATTTTAATTCTCAAAGCAACACTTCAGAGTTAGTGTTTGCACTCTAGTTTTATAGATAAACAAAGTGGTTAAAGATTAAATGACTTGCTGATAACTGGCAGAGCTAGAATTTTAATTGAACTTCAGGCTAAAATGTCATGCTTTAGTTTTTTACAGAATATCTGGACCCAACTGATGAAGGCTGCTGGGACATCGAGCGGAACATGAAGGCCGGGAGATGTCCTGCCAATCATTTCGTCTGCCCCATGAGTAGATGTTTGCGTAAGGAACCATGCTTTAGCTCCTTGCGTTTCTATTATTCCTAAACATTTCTCTTCAGTGAGTCCACATCATTAATAATTCCTCCCGTGTCCAATCCTTTCTCAGGAAATTATATGATTTCTTTGTTACCACCCACTTCATCATCTCCTTTCCCTCCATTCATTTGGGTTGAGAAGTCAATTTACTAAGCCAGCTATTTGCAATTCAAGGTGTGGGCTGGATGTGACTGTAATTTCCGAAACTCATCATTAGATTTCTGTTGTTCTGCAGTGCACATTTATAACATGCACTCATATAGATAAAAGTATGTGCATTTATATAGTTAAAAAATTTCCTAGACCGATTATTACCATAGGAGCCTGGGTTCAGATCACTTAAGTTCATGTCTTGGGTCATGACCTTGAGCAAGATCTTCATGTACAGATACACTAGTTTTATATCAGAAAACTATAATATAATTAAAGTATTGTTTTGTAAAAATTAAGCTAATATGCCTAAAGAGATGTTGACACAGAATAGCTATATGTTTATAAGTCTTTAAAACAAATATATAAAAAACTTCAAAAACACCAAAAGAACAAATTTTTCAATTAACAAATAGGCATTGAAGAAACACAAAAGGCCAATAAACATTTCAAATGGGCAACATCATCAGTCATCAAATAATGTATATTAAAATTGCTTGAGGTTTCATTCATCCTAGTCAGAAAGGCTAACATCAAGAAAACAAATGGCAACAAATGCTAATGAACATGTGGAGAAAAAGGACTCTCATCCATTGTTGGTGAGAATATAAATAAACTAGGACAGCCACTGTGGAAATCAGTGTGAAGGTCTCGAAAAACTAGAAGTAGAACTACCGTATGACCAGCTATGCCAGCTACGCGGGCCTATACCCACAGGGCTCTTAAGTTCTACTATAGAGATACTTGTACATCCATGTTTGTTGCTATAATATTCAACTTAGCTAAAAATGAAGCCATTGGATAAAGATGTACATATACGCCATATAGAAAAATTAAATCATGATGTTTATAACAAAGTGGATGAAGCTGGGCATTATTATATTAAAATGAAGTTCTCATACTTACACAGTATTGCATGTTTTCTCGTAATGCAGATCATATACTTCCATCAATGGAAGGCATGAGGAAAAACCCTGTGAACATGTTTCTGTGGCTGTAACAATAGAGATCTGAGAGCAGATGACCTGGAGAAGGTGACAGAACCCACACTCAGATCAAGAGAAACATGCCTTTTGGATGTGTGTGTGTGTGTATGTGTGTGTGTGTGTGTGTGTTTGATATACGTCATAAAACTAGGAAGGGACTGTAAGAAGAGAAAAAGATAAATAAGTGAGGATTAGGGAGGAGGAAAAAAACAGGATAATAGAAATGTGACCTGAAGATAGAAGTTAGGGCTGCTGAGGGGGCAGCAGGGTGTGAGGGTGGAAATAAAGTAACTGGTTTTGCTTCCTGTTTCTATGATCGCTCCTTTTAATCTTGACCTGGCTCTTTGGAAAGACAGTAGGTACTTACATGTGTAAATCTACAGATTGTTCAGATGTCTGGTTCAGGCTGGACAGATTTGTACTTGTGTATTCCTGCCATACGTTAGCTTGTTCTAATGGTGCTTTGGTCATGCCCCCCAAATTGCATAGCACTTCTTTTCTCCATTGTGCTGAGAGGTCATTCAGAGGTTCCCATTCTGTAGCTGGAAGCACAAGGCTTCTGCCTCGGTCAGAAGTATCACAATAGCGCAAGCATTTATTCAGCTCTACTCTGGGAGAACCATTCATTTAGTCGAAACAGGCATTCATATTCATTATCCTGAATAAAAACCAGACTAAATGGGAACATTTTTAGCTGCTCAGACACTCTGCTAATTGCTATGTCTGCTATATAAAATGAAATGACACTTATAGAGGATATTTAAAATAATTTGGAGCATGAATATTTGAGGTTCAGTTCATTTCACAAAGGAAAATTTTAACCTTCTCTGCTCTCCTGTTCTTTTGGCAATTATTTATAGACGCAGGCCATGTGTCAAATCTGGTTATAGATGAGTCAAAGACTGTGCTTTCGAGGACTTGGCAGTAAAACCAGAAGTGTAGCCTAATAAAATGTTATATGAGACCCCATTAGGTTTCATAAAAATGCTGTAGTTTGCAAATGGGCGTGGGTGAGGGGTGGGGAGAGGATGCTACAGAGCTTATTTTCAGATAAGAAAACTCAGCCCAGAGAGAAGTGACTTTCCAAGGCCAAAGACTTGGTTAAGGGAAAAGCCAGGGTTGGACCTCACTGCTTCTGATTCTAGTTCTTCATTTTCCAATTCTTTGTGTTGCAAGTCTTTCTGAATGCTACATGAAGATTGCAGATTCCGTAGAAAGAAAGCTTCATTTGCTCAGGTTATGTTATTCATTTATTATAACACATCGTACAATGTCCTGTATGTCATGTATTGATGCGGAACATTAGTGTAGGCATTACAGGTGCCCCTGTGAGTGAGGCAAACAATAAGACATGGTATGGTTTTGTGATCATCTTATAGGAAAACCAGGCAAGCTGTGGAAGTAGAGGGCGGTGAAGGGAAAAAGGGCAATGCAAGTTTGTTGTTTTTTTTTTTTAAGATAACGTTGTTGGTTATCTACGTTAGTTTAGTATTGCTGTAACAAATATTTGAGCACTTGGCTTAGAATAAGTTTATTTTTAAGGATTGAAGAGATGGCTCAAGGATTAAGCTTCTGTCTCACAAGCAGTAAGTCCTGAGTTCAGATCCGGATCCCATGTAAAATTGTCAGGCAGAAGTGACGCTGGCTTGTACTTCTGGCCTTGGAAGTGGAGCCTGGGAAACTCCAAAGCAAAAAAAAAAAAAAAAAATAGAGGAGGTAGAACAATCCCCAGTGATTCCTGAAGTCACCCTTGGATCTCCACAGGCACACATTCTGATACACACACACACACACACACACACACACACACACACACACACACACATGCTGTCATAGTTAGGCACAAGTGTCAACTTGACTGTTGCAGGTTTGAGCTCTGTGCACATTTGTGGAGAATTAGTGATCAAATTGAGCCCAGAGCGAACCTGAAGGAGATTGTCTAGCTGATGGGGAAGGCCCAGCCCATGATGGGTGGGATTAGGCCCTGGATAAATCACGGAGAGCTGGTTGAGAGAGTGGGCATCCTTCTGTTCACTTGGCCAGACATGCCGGTCTGGCAAGTAAGATTGTCCCTCTCTCAGCCTATGCAGTGATGATGTGGCCAGTTCCCTTGGCCCTGGTGTTGGTGCATGCTCTCCCATCAAGCTGGGCTAAGAACTGTAACCAGAAATCGTAAGAGAATAAACCCCTTGTTCCCTTAAGCCGTTTGATGGTCATTTTTCAGGCGAACTGCAACACACACACCAAAAAAATTTTTTTTTATTTTGACTCACAGTTTTAGAAGTTTCAGTTCACCCCTGTTGCTTTGAGCAAGGATGAATATTATGGTAGAAACATATGGCAGAGGAAAACCTTTTATGACTAGAAAGCAAAAAATAAGAGAATAGGCCCACAAACCCACTCGAACATATTTTCGGCGACCCACTCTTAATTTCTATCACCTCCCAATAGTACCAAGCTGGGGACCAAACCTCTAACACAAGGGCCTTTAAGAGTCTTTGAATTTAAAATGCAGAAGCAGATCTCTTGATGGGATGGCGCTTGGGTAGAGAACTGGGAAATAAAAACATGACATTCATGCTGGAGAGATGGCTCAGGGGTTAAGACTCTGCCTCCCAAGCAGAGGATCCTGAGTTCAGATCCCAGGTCCCACATATAAAACACCAGGTGGAAATGACAGCATCCTGTGCTTCCACCTACCAGAGTCTAGGAAATGCCAGAGTGAAGCAAAAGGAGGTAGAAGCAATCTGAAGTCACCCTTGATCCTCCACAGGGACACACCATACCCTCTAATGTACACACACACACACACACACACACACACACACACACACAAAATAAATAATAAAAAAACCCATGACATTCATGCAGTCTTTTGGAAAAGACTAAAAAAGGTCAAAAACCTTGAAAAAACTGGCCTAGGCATATCACGGTGTTCTGAAAAGTATATAACTAGTTAGAATGAGCAAAGAGTCACCAGACTGTAACTCAGCTACCCAGCAGAAGGCTGTGAGTGCCGTCTGAAAAATATGATTTATATCATACTGATCTGTAGGCCAATCTTTTTTTTTTCCCTTGACTTCTGAGAACATGCTATTTAAAAAAAAATGAAATGTACTTTCACACAACATTTAATGCTTTAAAATACTTGTGTATTTAATCTAAGGCTTACAGATTATTGCTTTACTCAGTGTCAAAGTTAGTAATTAGGTAGGACTGAAACTCAAATCAAAAGCCTTTGTCACGCCTTCCTCTGGAGTGTCCTTACATTGAGCTATAGTGAGCAGAAGATCCACTGGGTTCTAGAAGGCAGGAAATTCATGTAGAAAATACTAGAAACCAACTTTGTCAGGTACTCAAAATAGTCTAAGAGAAGAGAATGAGGATGGTTAAGTCAACGATCCTGCTTTCTGAGAATTCACAGTCTGATACAGGGAGCTGGTGGTTATAACTCAAGGGCTAGAAAAAATTACATACAAAGTAGTTCACTCCATCCTCTGGACCAGGTGGACACACAACCTGAAATATACCTGGTACTGAGATGTTATCTTACCTGCTTTCCTTTTTCCCTTTACTATTGGTTAGATAACTATCAGCCACCTTTTTTTTGGTGTGTGTATGGGGGACTTCCCTGATTAAAATTATTCAGTAATTAAACATACCTTTGATAATCTTTAGCTCACCTAATTTTTTTTTCTGACACAGTGTTTTGTGTAGCTGGAGCTGCCTCAAACTTAATCACCAAAGATCCTTGAAGCCCTGGTCTTTCTGGGTCTACTTCCTGATGCTAAGATGTCCATGCCTGGTTTACGTGGTGTTAGGGTTGCACCCAGGGTTTCATGCATGCTACTAACTGACCTACGCTCCCAGCCTCACGTCACTGTGGTCTGGCTCTTGCCTGTCTCTCCTGCTTCATTCGATACCTCATCCACCCTTCAGACACACTAAATTTGCCATCTCTTCATGCTCTTAGAACGTGCGCTGTTCCCAAGGTCTGTCTCCTCCCTTGCCTCTCGGAGCGGCTCATGCTCTGTTCAAGGATGACCCTCGTGAAAACTTCAGTACAGCACTCTGTTATGTACTGTGGGTCGTCTCGTTCTTTAGTTCCTGTGTATGACTATGTCAGCTAGGCCGTGAGCCCTCCAAGGACAGGCGTTAATTCTTACTGTTATTATTTCCAAGGTGTGATAGTTAATCTTGGGTGACAACTTGACCACACCCAGCATAAACTAAGATCAGCTGAGACCACCTAAAGGGATTATCTGGATCAATACATTTTACATACAAAGGCCAGCCCTAGATCTGATTGGAACCTCCTTAGATCTGATTGGAACCTCCCAGTAGTGGACCAGATGAAAGGAACCACAGAACAGGAGACTGAGAAGAGGAGAGACTCTCTGAAGCTGTGCTAGAAAACACTCTTCCCTCCTGCTACCTGGTTTCTTTGCTTCTTTCACCCTCCAGCTCTCCAACCCTCCCAGCCTTCAATGTGACTAAAGACTCTCCAGGAATCCTCCAGCCTTCAGCCATCACTCACTGGACTGCTAGACTGACAGCTACTGGCAGCCATCGTTAGACTACCTCGACATATCTCATAAGGCAACTCAATAAATTCCCTATTTATAAATTCATTCTATTGATTCTGTGGCTCGAGAGAACTCTAACACTTAGGGCTTTAACAGACCCAAGCAAAGACCATCAGGAGTAACTATCATTGTCGACCTGATGTGCCTTTCGCCTACTCTTCTAGGTTTGTTGGATTGAGTTACACACGTATCTGTCAAGGGTTGCTGGGGACAGTGGACTCCTTTGCACAGAAAGAAAAGAAAAGAAAGCAGTTTCTCACTGCCTGTCATTTCTAAACACCATCAGTGTCCACCTAATTTTCTGTGCTAGAAGTGGATAATCACTTCCCATTCCTTCCTCTTCCCTTGCTACCCGCCCCCACCCAATCAGTCACTAAATCCTGTCAGTTCTACCATTTAATGTCCCCGGAGCCTGCTGGCACCGTGCCATTGTCAGTGCCGGTTCTATGGTGCAGGCCTCATTATCTCTCATCTGGAATCGATGGCTCCGGCCGGCAGTCTTGCTTTCCATCTCGTTTGCCCTTCATCCCACCTCTCATTTATCCTCCCGCCACTGCCGCAGTGCGCTTTCTAAAGCACATCTGCTCGCGTCACCTGTCTGATGAAAGCCTCCCAGGAGACTTCGTGACCTGCAAGAAGTCCCAAGCCTGGGCGCCCCCCGCCTTGCACCTCGTTCCCCTGCCCAGCCTCACCCTGGCCACAGAATGTGAGGTCCTTGGCTTGTGCTGCTTTTTTCTCTGCTGGTGTGGGCGCCCATCTCCCCGTCCTTCATCAGATCGACCGCCCACTTTTCAAGACTCAACTTCCAGGCCTCTTTCTCTATCAAGAGTCACGCCAAGGGAGCTTATTCTACAGAGAGAAGGTCAACTATTAAGGAAGGTCCAGAGTTGTAAGATCAGGCAAGCAATCCCCGTTAATGTATTTGAACAACAAGTAGACTATTGTATTAAATTGAACATTTCCCCCCTTTCTCGTGAGTTGGTTAAGCTCCTGGAAGACAATGTTTTTTGCATTTTTAGCCTTAGCACACAGCATAAGTGCGCAGTGTTAGGTGAGTGGATTGGGAGTGGGGAGAGAACGACTGTTGCCGAGACTATTTTGCAGAGCTGATGTGAGTTTTACACCTCACCTCATTTAATTCAATCCTCAAAATAATTCTTTTGGAGATATATATTTTTCATTCTACAAGAAAAGAGGCCCAGAAAGGATAATCACTGCCTCTCCCAGGTCACAGGCAGTCTGTGGTTAGGATAACCTTTTCACCTCTCTGGGCACATTTGGCATTTTCTGTAGATGTGTTGGTTGTCGTACTGGGGTTCGTTATTTCCACTTAGTAGCCACAGATCAAGCATGCTGCTAGCCACCCTACAGGGCAAAGAGAGGCCTCGAATCATCTTGCCAAAAGTGCAATGTTTTAATCTGTTGGGGGTGCTCTACCCAAGTGCTATATTGCTGGGGTTTTATAAGCCCTAGTTTGTTGGATGTCAGGAGGCCACGACAAAGGTGCTGGCAGGACGACTACCAGGTCTGACAGTCAATCACAAGCCACTAGCATCAGTGGAAAGAAAAAAACAACGTGATTCCATTTTCTGAACTGTATCCAGTTTTATGGCTCTTCTCTATCTCATCTACCCAGCCTTTCTTCTTGCTCTGAGCACTCTAATTTAGCCCCAAGAAGGCGACCCAGAAAACACCAGCATTTCCAAACCGCTTTTCTAATTAGAAGGTAGAGACGGCATATAAGAAGCTGCGGGTTTCAAATTGACACCATCCCTAGAATCTGGGACTAAGGCCAAGAATGTCACCCTGTAAAACTGACTACAAAAAGCAGATGAGATTAATCACTATGATAATCTTCCCAGGGAATGAACCACCTAAGAAGCTCCAAGTAGACTGCCATTCAGGATTGGGCTGTTTTCTAGTCTCAGCCAGGGACCCCATCAAGGAAAACATTGAAAATGTTACTTGTGCGAGGTAAACTGTAATCTAGGGAATGATAAAGTGTTTGTGCTAAAGAAGTGCCCTAATGGGTGGAAGCAGTTAATGACTTCTAAGTGTGACTGTCTGTAATTGTTGGGGATGCTTGTTTTTGCTGTTCTTTCTCTCGGGCATTATAAACACTAGGAAGGAAAAACTGGGTTTGTTTATCAATGTTTCTGGCAGTAGTAGAGGTGAGTCATTGATAGATAAAGGTGGGGGAATTGGTACTGGGATGTGCGTGTGTGCGTGTCTGTGGGCAGTGAGACCCTTGATATTGTGATTTGAATGGTGTTTGCTCCCCCCATCGCCACCATGAAAGGGTGTTATGTTGTTAGTGCCTTGGTCTTCTGTGTGGTGGCGGAGTCTTCAAGGGTCTTCAAATTGTGTCTTTGTTTCATATGCCATTGCTATAATAAACAATTTAGGGGAAGAAGGGAATTTCATTGACCTCTATTTTCAGGTTATAACTCATCATGGCAAGAAAGCTACATCCACGTCAGGGGCCAGGCAAGCTGGGCATATCACATCGCAGTCAAAAGCTGAGAGAGAGGCAGGGACCAGGCTGCTTTCTAGCTTGCCAGCTTGCCAAAGTGCTAACCGGCTCGCTCCGTCCATCCATCTCCTAAGGAATGAATGGCTCCACTCACTCTGGGCGGGGTGTTTCCCCATGGGTCATGCAAATTAAGACAATCTACAGGCTTTTTCTTAACTAGATAGTTCCTCAAAGGTATGCCTAAAAGCTCAGTTTTGGAGTGTCAAATTGACAGCTGGAGTTTTTTGGGTCACTGGGGAGATGCTCTTGGCAAGGACGGTGGGACTTTCACTGTGGGACCTCCCCCTCTCACAGCACTCAGAGCATGACGTGACATGCCAAGAACGTTCCTCACCAAAGCTGATGCCAGGGTGATGCTCTATGAGCCAAATTAACCTCTTTTCTTTGTGCGGTTAGCTTGCACAAATGCACCTCACGGATGTGATTCTTATTTTATTTTTTAAAGGTTTTTTTTTTATTCAATTGTGCGTGTATGCGTGTGTGTGTGTGTGTGTGTGTGTGTGTGTAGAGCCACGGACGAATTCGGGAACCACCATGGAAGCCTCCACCTCCTTGTTTACTCTGCCCCGGGATTCACAGGCTCTGCCCTACCAGGACCAGAAACGCAAGCCGCCCCCGCTTCCGCCTGGCTTCTATACGTGGGCCTAGGATCAGAACTCGGGACCTTCTGCCTGCAAGGCAGAGGCTTAACCCCTAAGCCACCACTCCAGTCCAAGGATGTGATTCTTAATCAAGCTCAGAACATCTGGTTCCATGCAAAATTTTGTGTGCATATGTGTAATGGTTACTCTTAACTATTGCTGTGAGAGAACATTCAAAGCCAATCGACTTAAGGGAGAAAGGGAGATTTATGCAACTTACAGTTCCAGAGGAGAGAAACAGTCTTTCATGTTGGAGGCGACATGGCTGGTGGCTGAAGCTGGAGGCAGGCTAAGTCACTGCAAATATCTAGTAAGTCAGTGGGGATGACTGAAGGCTGGAGGATTCCTGGAGAGTCTCCCTTCTTCCTGGTCTCCTGTTCTATAGTTCCTTTTATCTGGTCTGCTACTGGGAGGTTCCATTGAGATCTAGGGAGGTTCCAATGAGATCAAGGACTGGTCATTGTATTGAAAATGTATTGATCCAGAGAATCTCTTCAGGTGGTCTCACAGCTGATCTTAGTTAATTCCAGGTGTGACAAGTTGACACTGTCATGGGTAGGCACTAGATGTCAACTTGACTGTTGAGGGTTTGAGCTCTGGGCACATTTGTGGAGAATTAGTAGTTGAGTTGAACCCACAGGGAACCTGAAGGAGATTGTCTAGCTGATGGGAAGGCCCAGTCCATGGTGGGTGGGATTAGGCCCTGGAATAAATCACGCAGAGCTGGTTCAGAGAGTTGGCATCCTTCTGTTCACTTGGCTAGACGTGCTGGTCTGGCAAGAAAGGATTGTCCCTCTCTCAGCTGTTATGCAGTGATGGTGTGGCCAGTTCCCTTGGCCCTGGTGTTGGTGTGTGCTCTCACGTCAAGCTGGCCTCAGAACTGTAACCAGACTGTCGTAAGGAAATAAACCCCTTGTTCTCTTAAGCTGATTGATGGTCATTTATCAGCAACCATGCAGGCTGACTGCAACAGATGCCCAGGATTAACTATCACAATATGTATGCATTTTTCACTTAAGAAATGTCTGTAACTTAATCAAAGGAAATTCTGGTTGCCATGAAGTGGAGCCTCTGCTCGGGTGAGTAGACACCGTTACTGGGGACAATGAAATAGGGAGAAGGAAGCGTAGTGAACATGCAGATGAGCTTCTAGGAGAGAGAGGATGCGTGTTCAGAGCTCAGATTTATTGATCATGACACATAAGGCCCCTTTGTGTACGCAGGTAGGCACTGTGAGGCCCTGGGAAGACGAACTGTGAGCAAACGTCAAGACAGAGCAGGAATCCAGCCTGAAGACTGCCGTAAAAACAAGGAGCCTGTGGAAAGGATGTGAGCACATGCTTGCATGCATGGGCGGGTATGCCCCAGGCACATGTGTGCACATGGGAACATGCACAGCGTATGGCATAACTACATGCATCTGTCAGCTTGACAACTGAAAGCATAAGTAGGCAATAAATAGCTTTAAAAAAATTGTAGAGGACTGGAGAGATGGCTCAGGTGTTAAGACTCTGCCTCACAAACAGAAGATCCTGAGCTCAGATCCCAGGTCCACGTAAAAAACACCAGGCAGACACAACAGCAGCCTGCACTTACAGCCCTGGTGGGCAGAGCCTGGGAAATCTCAAAACGAAGCAAAAAGGAAGTAGAAGCAATCCAGGATGATGTCCAAAGTCACTCTTGGTTCTCCATGGGGAACACAGTGCTTTCTGATACACACACACACACACATACACTAAATAAATAGATAAATAAATAAATAAATAAATAAATATTTAAAATGTAGAATCAGAGCTCGAAAGATGGCTCTGGGATTAAACCTTTGCCTCACAAGCAAAAGGACTTGAGCCCTGATCCCAGATCCCACATAAAAATGCCACGTGGAAACAGTGGTGGCAACTTTCAGCCCTGGGAGGTGGAACCTGGGAAACCCCAGAATAAAGCAATAATAAGGTAGAGCATTCCAGAATAATTCTCGAAGTCACCCTTGGACCTCTGAGGGCACACACAGCACCCTGTCTTATGCACACCCCCACATACCTATATATACAAAAAAAGTGTAGAAATTAAGATAGTGTATTGAGAACACCCAGCGTGTAACTAGCAATTAGGACTCAGGTGCTTAAGGACTGCTCTGCAGCTGTTCTCAAGACAGGACATGTCTTCTTCATTAACAATGATAGTGCGGTCAAGTTCCAACAGCTGCCATCACTCTTGCAAATACAAAACTTCCAAACAGAAAACCGAAGACTGCAGGTCACTGGAGCTGGCACCGGCAGCGGAAATCCAAACTCTCCAATTTCTTCATCACAACTTCCTTATTCACCTTCTTCCATAGAATTTATGAATGAACTGGTATTCTTTTTTTAATTAAAAAATTTTTATTCAGTTGTGCATGTGTGCGAGTGTGCGCATGGTGTGTATGTATGTGTGTGTGTGTGTGTGTGTGTGTGTGTGTGTAGAACCACGGACGAATTCAGGAACCACCATGGACGCCTCCACCTCCTCCTTGTTTACTCTGCCCCGTGATTCACAGGCTCCGCCCTACCAGGACCAGAAGCGCAGGCCGCCCCCTCTTCCGCCGGCGTCTATATGTGGGATCTGGGATCCGAACTCAAGACCTTCTGCCTGCAAGGCAGAGGCTTAACCCCTGAGCCACCTCTCCAGCCCCAAGAACTGGTATTCTTTAAATGAGTCATTTAGTTAAAATAGTTTTCTATGGTCCACAACCTAAAGGAACTTAAAAAGAGTCCTACCTTACTTACTTGGCTAACCACAACTCAGCCTTATGAATGCTTGTCTTACCAATGACTGTTGGTTACCCCAGACCATCTGTGGAATCTAAAATCAGCATTAATGTTGGAATATGTGGGACATTTTAATACATATATTGTCACAATTACTCTGCATTGTTATTGATAAATTCAATACCAAATGGCTTAAGGGACAAAGGGGTTCTATTTTGGTTTGCTAATCTTGGTTACAGTTTATTGTCCAGTTTGGCAGTTTATTGTCCCACCAATACTATAGGCAGAGGGAACTAGCCACACTATGTCCATATATTCACAGGACTACTGAGAGAGACAATCCTTACTTGCCAGACCAATATACGGAAGGATGATGATTTCCTGAGCCAGCTCCCTCTATCCACTTACCTGTCTCCGACCTAGTCCCATATATCATGGACCGGGCCTTCACCATCAATCAGATAATCTCCGACAGGTTTGCCCAGGACTCAGCTCAACTACCAGTTCTTCACAACAGTGCCCGGCTCTAGCTCCAATTGTCTTATTTGCCCATTTCATGATTGTTTTATTTGTTCCATGGGTGAATGTTTGAAATCTTTATATAAAAATGGCCAATACACATTATGGGATCAGTCTAGGTGCCTGTCAACAGATGAAAGGATAAAAACATGTTCATCATCCTCAGACAGCAAGGAAATTGAACAAAAAGTGCATTGAAATTCCATTTCACCCCATTCAGAATAGTTATCATCAAGAAAATATAAAACAACAAATGCCGGAGAGGATGGGTGGGAGAATAAAACCTCATACACCACTGGCAGGGATGTAAATTATTCCAGCTGCTATGGAAATCATGCAGATGTTCCTCACAAAGCTAAAAAAACCAAAAGAGCTAGAAATATAATCCAGCTAAACCCCCTTTTGGTATATGTCCAAAGGAATCAAAGTCAGCAGACCACGGGATACCTGCACGCTCATGCTTATTACGGTTCTAGCACAGTAGTCAAACTGCATTCAGCATAGGTGCCTATCAGCAGATGAATGAGTGAAGAAAACAGCATATATGCACCTGGAGTTTCATCTGAGCATCAAGAAGAACGGAATCATGTGGTTTTCAGGAAAATAGATGAATCCACAGTTCATCACACTGACTGAAACGTGTCAGATCCAGAAACACAAATACTGCATGATTTCCTCATGTGTGCCGTCTAGGGAAAAAACAAGAAAATAGCTATTAAGGGACAGGAAGGGGAATAGTGGGAGGTGGAAGGGGCAGTGGAGGAGAATATGGAGCGCGACACGTGAAATTATTGTATTAAAGCATATTATGGACTGGAGAGATGCCTCAAGATTTAAGATTCTTGCTTCACAAGCAGAAGGTCCTGAGTTGGGACCCCCAGATCCCATGTAAAAACACCAGGCAGAAATGGCGGCAGCCTGCACTTCTGGCCCTGGTAGACAGAGGCTGGGAAACCCCAGAGCAAAGCAAAACACACTAAATACATTTAAAAGTATATTATACACATATATGAAAATGTCATATTGAAACTCATTTATGTAATGATCTGTTCTTAAAACCCCTAATTTACAAGAGTGGCATAGGAACGGAGGGGGCACCTTCAGACAGAGAAAACAAAAAGTGCCTTAGCCCTCCAGGAAAATGAATTTGACTTTTGAGAAATCAAAAGAATGTCCTCATGGCCACAGACTAACTTGCGAAATGTAAGAAGGAGTAATTTGTAAGGAGGCTCCTACTGGCTTGATTGTCTCGTGTGGGCCTGCAAACCATGGTGAGAAGCTAAGGCTGTCCTTCCCTTTCTTCATTCTTCTTTCCTCCCTTCTTTCCTCCCTTTCTGTCTTTACTTTTTCCTCGTGTGTAACAGAAAAGCCACCAGAGAGATTTAAGCAGATATAAATTATATCTTTAAGAAATACCCGTGCTGCTAACAGGGAGGTGTGTGCTAGCTCAGCGTAGCTGACTGCTCGCACACCTGACCTTCCGTCACTGAGGACTCCTGAGCCGTCTTCCGTGCTGCGGGATGGCGTGCCGGAGCCGCCACGGGACCCCTCCACTGCGAAACAGGAGGTACAAGGAAAGCGAACTTGGCAAGTCCGCGCGCTTCGCTCGAGGCTCTTTAGAGCAAGTGCCACGGTACCTTGCCCGAATGTGGAGTCTTTAACGTAAAAGCGTGTTTTCTGCGTGGTGTGGTGCTCCAGGAGGGCACAGGGGTGTGGGCATTTAAAACGCCACAGGCTGCCATTTTAAAAAGGGCTGGTGCCTTCCTCCTACCTCGAACCTGGAGATTGGAGGGAGGATGAGCAGCGTATTTGTTAAGACACAGGAACTTAAGGGGATTAATTAAGGATGGGGGAAGTTAAAAGTGTGTGGTTTTAAATTTTTACTTACTCATTTTTGTGTGTGTGTGTGTGTGTGTGTTCCTATGGAGGACCAAGGGTGACTTCAAGAATCATACTCGATTGCTTTTACCTCCTTCTTGCCTTCAGGAATCATCCTGGATTGCTTTAACCTCCTTCTTTGCTCTGGCATTTCCCAGGCTCCACCCACCAGGGCCAGAATTTCAGGCACCACCATTTCTGCTTGGGACCTGGGATCTGAACTCAGGACCTTCTGCTTGTGAAGCAGAGTCTTAACCCCTGAGCCAAATCTCCAGACCCTTAGAAGTGTGTTTTATTTTCTATTTTATTTCAAACAATATTCACACGAAAGATAAAAAGTTCTATTATACTGTAGTCTAAGACATCTTAGGTCTAACTTGGTGAGATCATTGAGAATATCAGAAAGTGTATATAATCCTCTTTAATAATCTTAATTCAATATGTAAGAGATAAATAAGCAGCTTTTCATCAACATTCTAGGATTTGGTGAGTTTAGAAATGTACCTTTTCTATTGTATTTGAGTCCACTCTGTAGTTTCAACCAGTCTGTCTGTACCTGGCCTATGAGTAGGTGCAGGTTCGCAGTATTATCTGAAATGACTAGAAATTCATTTTGTGGTTGTGATGTGTAACCACGAAGTGGATGTAATGAAAAGATTCAGACTGAAAATATGATATGAAAAGGATTTGAATTAAACTTCTATGATTTATCTACTTTTTAAAAACTTTTATTTATTCATTCATTTAGTGCGCATGTGTGTGTGTCTGTGTCTCTATGTATATATCAGAAAGCACTGTGTATCCCTATGGAGGACCAAGGGTGACTTCAGGAATCATCCTGGATTGCTTCTCCCTCCTTCTTGCTTTGCTCTGGGATTTCCCAGGCTTTGCCCACCGGACCTGGAAGTGCAGGCTGCTGCCATTTCTGCCTGGCATTTTTGTGTGGGACCTGGGATATGAACTCAGGACCTTCTGCTTGCAAGGCAGAGTCTTAAGCTCTGAACCATCTCTCCAGTCCTGATTTACCTACTTTAAAAGAAAATACTGGTGCTGGGTGTTATTGGCACACTCATTCGATCCCCGTACTTAGGAGACTAAGGCAGGAGGATTGACAGGATGGTATACCGTGTCTCAATGTGTCAAAATCAAACCAAACTGAACCAATTAAACAGAACAATAGCAGCAACAATAGCAGCAGCAACAAAGCAAAACCAACAAAATGCCAGTCTGGAAAAGTCTAGCAATGTGTTTGGTTGTAGAGCACTTGCCTTGCATGCTAGCTTCCTCCGGTCCTTGGGTTGAAACCACAGTACTGCAAAAGTTGACCAATGCAAAGCATTGAAAGGAAGGAAGGAGAAAGAAAAGGAAAAGAGAAGAAAGAAAGTAGAAAGTACTGTAGATACTGGTGCATGGGTTCTCCAAAGACCAGCTAAGAAGTTGCTGTAATAATTCAGATATAAGAGAATGATGGGGGCTTAAATCCAAGTAAATGGTATTAGAACTGGTGAGAAGGGGGTGGCTTCAGCATGAACTTTTTGTGTGTGTTGGAGAGAGAACTGACAAGACCTGCTGATGGAGTTAGTGTCTAGGAAAAGAAACGAGAAACCCACATGAATCCCAGGCTTTTGACTGGGACCAGAGATGGACAGTATCGTCTTTTGCTCTAACTGGAAAGATGGATGGAAGGAACAAGAAGAGGGAGGAAAACAGTCTAGCATTCATCTTGTCAAGTGTGAGATGTTGGATATCTTACTGAGAAGCCAGGACAATCAGATATACATTGAGAACTACCAGATTATAGATATATTTGAAAGCAAGGGTCTGGGAGAGTACTTAAGACTGAGCCGGGGCATTTAACGTTAAGAAGACTGTCTGGGCTGGAGAGATGGCTCAGGGGTTAAGACTCTGTCTCTCAAGTAGAAGGTCCTGAATTCAGATCCCAGGTCCCATGTAAAAATGTCAGGTGGAACTGATTGTGGCCTGCACTTCCGGCCCTGGTGGGTAGAGTCTGGGAAATCCCAGAGTGAAGCAAGATAGAAGTAGAAAAAAATCGAGGATGACTCCCAAAGTCACCCTTGGTCCTTCACAGGCACATACAGTGCCCTCTGACACACACACACACACACACACACACACACACACACACACACAGTTTGAGCAGTAATGGAAAAGGAGAAGGTTGGGTAGACCAGAGAAATGCCATACTATTTTTATACATATGGGCCCGAATTTGTAGCTGTTATTGTACAGCAGTTTATAATTTGGTATTTCGTTTACTTTAGAAGTTCACAGTCTTATTTATGAATGTACTCTCAGATTCATGTAGTAAAATGTCACATCCTTTGGAGTTTCAGAATTTTCCTTCTTTAAATCATTGCCAAACTCTTTCTGGCCTCTTTTTCTGTTTATTTGAGGGTTGGCAGGAATTCACTGTTCACTAAGCCTGGAAGGAAGGCCAAGTCTGCCAATAACTCTCTCTGGGCTTGTAAATATTTGTGTAAGGTCCATTAACTATATCAAGTGGCTACGGGGAAACCAGGTACTACACAGTTCTTTAATAAGCCTCTTGCAGGGAATCTACTTTGAGGTTATTTTCAATAAAATTTAAATTTTGTAGAGCATTAAATTAAAGCCTGTCTACGCTCTCTTTTGGCATTTTGCATATTTCTAGGGTGGCTTTTTTTTAGCATTTAGTGTACGCATCTATTTTAGAAGTGTTTTAAACAAAACAGAAGTAGAAGGACAGGATGCTGATTATAGATAGTGTATATATTTAGTAGAAAGAGAAAGAGAGAGACAGAGATAGAGAGAGACCAAACTAAACCATATAAATGGTACACCTGCTCCTGGCCATTAGCAAGTGCTTCTTCCCTAATTGCACGTGCCCTCAGGGTCCTGAGGCATGGGCGGGGCGTTGGGGTATATACAGGCTGAGGAAGGTTAACTGGGATTCCACCTAGGAAGCCATGGAGACGCAATCAGTCATGCTGGGACTAACAGGCTCCTGTTCGTAAGCCTCGTCCCTCTCCTGTAAGTAAGCTCAGTAAACCCATCGGTTCACCAAGTGGGACCTTGGCATAATTATTACTTTGGTTTTTTTTTGTGGAACTCACGTGTGGGCCGGAAAGACAGTTGTGTGTGGCCTTTCCCCAGGAAAGGTATTTCACAGCACTAAGTGACCATGGTAATCAGTTCATGTGACAATCTCAACTTGCTTTTTTTTTTTGCATCTAAAAGTAAAAATTCCCTCTTGTTATCAAAAGAATATGTTCATTGTAAACAAGCAATAGCCCGGAGTACCAGTGAGACAGGTGTCTTCTTGCAAACCTGGCAATCCGACTTTGATCCCTGGAAGTTCACGTGGTAGACAGAGAGAACTCGTTTCTGAAAATTGTCCTCTGACTTCCACCCATCAGTTCACCATGGCATGCATGTGCCCCCTCCCACTTTCTCTGTGTCTCTCCCCTCTGTCTGTCTTGTGTGTGTGTGTGTGTGTGTGTGTGTGTGTGTGTGTGTGTGATCTTGTACATGAGTGCGCTTGAGTGTCTCTGCCTATAGAGGCCCACGGAGATACAAGGAATCATCAATCTCAACCACTCTTCCACCTTGCTGTTATGCGCCTGGTCTCCAAACCCAGAGCACACCATAGGGCTAATCTTGCTAGCCAGCATGCTCTGAGGAGTCCCAAGCTGTTTTCCAGGGCTGGAATTACAGGTGGGCTGCCATACCCACCCAGATTTTTTAAGTGGGATCTCAGAATCTGAATTCTGGTCCTTTTGCTTGTGAGGCAAAGTCTTTAACCACTGAGCCATCTCCCTCTCTCTCTTTCTCAAATAAACAAATGAAATCTTAAGAAAAACAGGCAAGAGCTTTAAATGGCATTTAGAATGTAGTAATTATAACTCCACAATTCACTGTTAATACCTTGGGATATATTTTTCCAGATCATTGCATGTGGTTTTTGAATCATACTACTTTTAATTTAAGATAAACTTTTGAATTATATATTGAATCTTTCAGTAATAAATAGTCTTTAAGACTGTCTTTAAATTTTAGATGACAGTCAAGAATTTCGTGATACAGATATGCTAATTTAGCTATTTGGTTACCAGTGTGTGTTTTTTTAAACTTCATTTATTTAGTGTGTGTGTGTGTATGCGTGTGTGTGTGTGTGTGTGTGTGTGTGTGTGTGTGAGTGTGTGTGTATCAAAGAGCACATGTGTCCCTGTGGAGGGCCAAGGGTGACTTCAGAAATCATCCGCCCATGAGAGCCAGAAGTGCAGGCCTCACGTGGGACCTGGGATCTGAACTCAGGACCTTCTGCTTTCGAGGCAGAGTCTTAATTCCTGAGCTATCTCTCCAGCCTTTGTTCTGCTTTTTGTTTCAGTTTCTGCTAACGTGTGAGTGACATCCTTAAACATACTATTTCCTTCAGCTAAACTTTTGGAAATGAACTTGCTGAGTCAAAGTGTTCTGATACATATATTGCTGAAGTGTTCTACTGGATGTATTAATAAATCCTGCTACTTGACAATAAATGCCTCTGTCAACAGCAGAGCTCAAAAATGATTAAAGAAAATCTTTTTCAAGTCAATAGGGAAAATTCAATTTGATTTCTTTGATTCTTAGTGAAACGGAACATTACACTCATTGGCCTTAAGCACTTCTCGTTTTATGACTTGCCACGTCCTGGGCTCAGTATCCTCTGGAGATGTCTGTTATTGATTTGTATAAAAGGGGTGTTGATCTTACGTATTTTAATTTTTTTCCCTTGGCTACATTGGCTGTGTGTGTCTGTGTGTGTGTGTGTGTGCGCGCGCGCATGCGCGCGCATTCACATACCTCTGTTATACATAGGTGACTTGAGTGTGTGTTCTGTGGAAGTTCTGCGGTGACTTCAGGATTATCCTGGATGGCTCTATCTACTTATTGCTTTGCTCTGGGGTTCCCAGGCTCTGACTTCCAGGGTTGGAACTACAGGCTTCCACCATTTCCATAATTTTTTATGTGGAATCTGGGAATCTGAACTCAGGTCCTTTTGCTTGTGTAGCAAAGGTTTTAATTACTGAGCCATCTCCCCAGCCCTGCATTGGCTTTTTATGTTTGCCTGAAATGTAATCAAGGTCAGTTTTTCCTTATTTATGGATCTATTGTTATTTTAAGGAAATATTCTCCTAACTTATAAAGACTTCTGCTTTCTGACTTCTCCTCCTTCTTTTTCTCCTCTTCTTTCCTTTTCCTTTCTTCTCCTTCTTGTTCTTCTTCTTTTGAAACAGCTCAAGAAGGCCTTGAATCTGCTCTGTCACTGAAGTTGGCCTCAAACCCTTGTCTTCACATCCCTAGTGCTGAAATTATAGGTATGCACATCCACATCCAGCTTTATTTCCTTTTTAAAGAGTTTTTTTAATTGTTTATTCAATTGTGCCTCTGTGTGTGTGTGTGTGTGTGTGTGTGTGTGTGTGTGTGTGTGTAGAACCATGGGCAAATTCAGGAACCACCATGGGCCACCTCTAGCTCCTCTGCCCCGGGATTCACAGGCTCCGCCCTACTAGGACCAGAAACGCAGGCCGCCCCCGCTTCTGCCCAGCTGTCTATACGTGGGGCCTAGAATCCGAATCAGGACCTTCCGCCTGCAAGGCAGAGGCTTAACCCCTGAGCCACCTCTCCAGCCCCAGCTTTATTTCCTTTTTAAACCTTAAAATTTTTGCCTTATGGATTTTATTTGACACAAGAAGAACTTAATTTTATTTATTTTAAATGGCCTAGTTATTCGACGATTTCAAATTTAATTTCATTTTACATTTCTCCCAAGATATTTGCACTTTGGTTATACAATAAAGCAGTCATCAAAAGTAATCTATGTCACCAAATTAAAATGTATACGTATATCTTGTGCACGTGCATATGAATGTGTGTGGAGAGTCAGAGATTGAGTCACACCTTATTTTTTGAGACGGGGTCTCTTGCGGAACCTGAAGCTGTTGATTTGGTTAGACTGGCTGCTTAGCAATTCATGAGTCTCTGTTTTTCCAGCGCTGGGATTATAGGTGCCCAACTACCCAGCTTTTTCATCTGGGTTCTGGGGGTCACACTCGGCACTTTACTGATGGAACCATCTCTATGTATGGTCTGTGGATATATTTGTTCAATAATTCTTGGATTGGTTGTCTAAAGCTAAAAACAGGAGGTTTTATGCTAAAATCCAATTTTGCATATTTCTCTTGAAAGAACTCAGGCTACCTGGCAACGGAACTCATAATCCTCTTGTCAAAAATATGCAGAAGCCGGGAAGCAGTTGCTCCTGATAATCAGCATCGTCCCTGCCGTGTGCGTCACTCTTCCTGGAGCATGCCCAGTCCCTGGTGGTATTTAAGATGTAAGCACTGATATCAAGCTTCATGTGCTAATCTTGTAATTGGACATACTTGAGAATTTTCTAGTGGGTGAGAGCCGGTTTTAGATTTTGTTTTGGGATTCCAAGCAATTACATCATCTTATAAAATTATAATTGTGCTTTTCTTTTCCAGTCAGTGTACTTCCTAATGATTTTTCCTTGCCTTTTTATACTTGATTAAAAGCTTCCTGAAGGAAGCACCAAGGTTATGCTACTAGTTGTTTTTATATCAGTCTTGATTTTGGTGACTGTTTAACTGAAGTAAACATTGTTCATTGTGAAAAATACACACATTTTATAGTCCATATATTCCCTGAGATTTTATTAATATAAGTAATGTGTGTTGAATTTGATCAAATCAAATGACTGCTCAATATTTATTGATATTAATCTGTGGCTTTTTTCTAATTTAATATTTTATAATAAGATATCTTCTAATGTTGAATCATGTGTATTTTTATTACAAATCCTAACAATAATTCACACTGCCTAATGCACCCTAATAATATACTTCTTAAGCTAATTTGCCTTTTTAAAAACAATTAGGAAATTTGCATCTCTATTCACTAGTGAGATTGGTCTATTGTAATTTCTCATCCTTTAATGCTTTGTCAACTCTTTTCTGAAATTATATTTAATGGAAAAGTCTTACTGTTGCCATGGTTAATTTTTTAATTGCATGAACCGGTACATTCCTTAATTCCTTACAAAGTTAAATCTATATATTGTAGTGACTAATTTATGTGTGAGCTTGACGGGTGTAAGATTGCATAGATAGCTGGCAAAACATCATCTCAAAGTATATTTAAGAGAGGTGTCAGAAGAGATTGGCATTTCAATCAGTATGCTGAGCAAAGATCTTCCTGTCAATGTGGGACCATCAGCCAATTTGTTGATGGTACAATAGAACTAAAAGGAGAAAGGCAAATTGACTCTGATTTTAAGTGAAGACACCCCACTTCTCTGCCGGAAGACATGGTGGCACTCTCCGTTTGAATGCACATTGGACTTACACCACTGATAGATACAGGTGTCAACTTGACAAATGCAGGCTGAGCTGTGGGCACATCCGTGGAGAACTGATAGGTAAGGCGAATCCTAAGCAAACCTGCAGGAGATTGTCTAATTGACAGAGAAGACCCAGCCCATGGTGGGTGGCTCTTTTCTCTGGGCAGGTAGATAAGGTAGAGAGAGCTTGGTTCCGGAAGTCTGGCATACTTGACAGACTTGCATTCTGCCGAACGAGGTTTGTCGCTCTGCAATCCTGTGGCTGTGGTGTGGACAGTTCCCTTGCATCCTGGTATTGGCATGAGCTCTCCTGCCAAGCTGGGTTAAGAAATGGAACCAGATAGTTGTAAGCCAGAGTGAAACCCCCCCATGGTCCCATTCAAGTTTGTCATGAATTTAGCAGCAACATGCAGAGTGACTGTAGCAACAAGCCAGTACTCAAGCCTCAAGCTTTGACTTGAACTATGTACGTCTGCATCTCCATCCCACGTAAGGCAGATCTAGGAACTTCTTGGATGCCACAGAGGCACAAACTAATCCCTCCTAATGATGATCTTGCACGTGCCTACATACGTCCTCGTGTCCCTGTGTTACTGGAGAACCCTAACAGATGCTATTGTCTCTTTGGATTTTCAAAATAATCCTAGTATGAAACACATTCACAAAAAATCAATGACATGCATCTGTTTAAGAATTAAAACAATACCCATACAATCCCTACCCACATGAAGACACAGAGCATCACCAGTACCTACAAGTGGGTTTCAATTGCATCCTCTCTTTCTCCCTCAAAGAAAGCTACTATACGCAATTTCAAATTAATATATTCTTGCTTTGCAATTAAGGTTTTGCCTTTTAGATTCATATTCTCTGTTGGTATGTTCTTTGTGTCTCAAAGTATGTGTATATATATGTATAACATATTACATATGTATTCTTGTGATATTCCTTTTGCTAATATTATGTGCATGTATTCACCTGTGCTATCTCATTTTCACTGCTTATCATTTTCCATTATGCTCATTTATTATCTGCTCTGTTAGTGAACGGCACTTTAACCAATTAGTTAAGATGTGCGTCTGATAGGTAGATAGTGTTTAGTGCTCCATGGTGTCATGGGGAGGTCAGAGGGCAACCCTGGGAAGTCAGTTCTCTCTTTCCACTGTGTAGGTTCCAGGAATGGAACTCAGGTCGTCAGTACCGTTAACTGCTGAGCCCCTTTGCTGGCCCTTAAATGACATCTTTGCATTTAAGGTTGCCAAAGGGAAACCTGCTAATTCTCAAGCATAAAGAGCTTATTTTATTTTGTCTTCCACTTGGAATTATATAATCGATCTTTGTTTTTAAAACCTTTAGACTAAACTCAGATGACGCTTCTAAGCACGCCTGTCACCCTCGTCCTGGCTCCTTCCTGTCCGAGTCTGGCCATTTCCCTCATGCTCCTGTCTTTATAGTGGTGTGGAGAGAGGCTCTCTCAGAGACTATGTGTCCCTGCGGAAGTCTTTCCGTCTCAGAGAGGAAACAAATTTTTATTTTCTTTGCTATAAACACACTGGAAGTGTCACTGTGAGTGAGGGGCAGCCAGCACCGCTTCTGGTTGAAGGGGTCCCTCTGTGACCATCACCTCTCACGGCGGGTTTCTCCAGGCACAAACCTAGGTTCTGCCCTCTGCTTTCTCTGACTTGAACAAGCCTTGACCCCTCAGCACATCCTCTTCTATGTGTGCTGGTGGGGTGTGAATGTGGCTCCACCTCTCTGGGAAAGAAGAGCTCTGGGGTCCTGCTCATCTCTGACTGCTGTCACATGGAGGTGTGAGTGTTCTTTCTGTTCTTATGGTCCTTTTATCTGGGAACAATGAAGAAAAAATGTTAAACGCACTGATTGACTCAGGTTGTCCCTTTGGGCTAGAAATACCAGATACTTGGCTTGTATTGACTCCCAAGTTGAAAAGCGGGCCTCATGGGTAGAGAGGGAGAGGGGCAACTTTGGCTTCCCAAGTCCGTATCTTGAGCAAACCTGGTGTGTTGGCAAGTTGGCAGGGAAACTATGCCAACACTGTCTGGGATTTACAGTTCCCTGAGGGACAAGTATTTGTTTCAGATGTTGAATAAGATAGTCTTTTCCTCGTGGCCTGTAACGACAGGAAGGGACGCTGATTATCTGCCAAGTGTCTTGTAGAAGGAAGAAAAAAATGCAATGGATGGGAGGCTGGACAATGTCCTCAATATTCCTTTTCAGAGAACGCGTGACTGTGTTTTCTGTTCTTGCTCAGGGGTGATCATCTATCCAATCCCAGAGTCCCAGGACATGGGCCTGCTCAACATCACCTAAGGCTTTTCCACCGGAGCTTGAAGGATGGACTGTGTCATCACTGGATAGATATTTTTTTCCTTGCCTTGAGGAGCTGACAAATTCGAGATGACTTTCCTTTCAGAAGATTTCTGGTTCTCCTCTGTGGGCCTTGGAGCTTCCTTTGTATTCATACGGCACACGGTTGAGATTTTCCCTTTTCTTCTGGGAAACAAAAACGATTAGCAAATTGTGATTCTGCTTATTGTTCTTTAAGTAAATTGCATTAAAATTTATATGTACCTTTCCAAGGGAAGATAAATTATACATATGACAAGAAGGGAAGATACAGCAATTATGAAATTCCTCCAAGAAAGATGCTTTGTTCTTTGCTTGCAACGCGGCGTATCTATCAGAGCAGACCTGTCATTCAGTGGGTCAGTGGTACCAATGAATTCTGACGGGGAGTCGCAGGCTTACAGACCCAATATCTGGGAAGATAAGGTAAAAGGTCAGGACAAATCCCCCTGAGAACGATCTAATTGGTTTGGGGGCGTGGTTGTGGTGCCTTCCTCCTTGGCTGGAGATAGAGGTAGAGTTGAGTAGAGAACATGGTCTTAGATTAATTAGATATTTGAAAAGAAAACTTTATTTTCAGTCGAGACTACATCCATCACAATCCAGGATACCGTTTTCATCACAATCAGGTATTTCTTGAGGTTTCTTGAAGAGATCAAAAGAGGGGCAAAGAGTGAGATAACTATTTGATTCTTTCCTGTCTGCTCGATTTTGAAGCTGCCAGCACTTTCCCCCAACACTAACAAAGTGTGTTCAGCCTGAGAAAGAGGACATCCTGGCTGGATAAAGTTATGAAGTATCATACATAGCGTTCCTTTTGGCTATAGTAAGGCTGATCATGCAAGATGCCAATAAGGCACAGCAAAGAGAACTTGGTTCTCTATTTCCCTCTCCTTTTTACATGCAGTGCTAAACACAATTCAAGCACTTCCTGGGCCACTTTTGGCTACCTGCAGAAGGTGAATTAGTTGTCCAAATGGTCACTGAGTCACTGGACACATCTGGTCCAAAACCTATGGGTGACTGCAACCTGTAGTACAGGGAAAGCTATTCTAACCCCTCTTAAAACTCATCCCAAGCTGGAAAGTCTATACTAACCAATCATAAATTCCTGATCAAATTAATAACTCTGTGTCTCTTTTTCCTTCTCTGTAAACTGGTGGTAAAATAGACGTTCTGAAGATGAAATGAGCCACAACTGTGAGAACAATTTCAGAGCTAGAGAAAGTACCTAACCAATATTAGTCATGATGTTACTATTGCTTCATTTGGAGCTTCGAAGATAAATTTCCTTTTACTCTTTAGTAGAAATGTTAAAAAAAAAAAACTGTTGAACAAGTTTGTCTCTAAGCAAGAATGAGGTCATGGGAAGTTGCAGATATCTTACATGTCTTGTCTTGTTGGAGATATATAGCAGATTTCCTGCCTTGGGATATGGGAGTCTCAGGCACTTTGCTTAAGCACACTAGATAATGCTCACAAATCTCTTAATCGTATTCAATTCCCATGAGAAAGAGCACTGCTTCACGGCGGTGACACAGCTCCATCACGAGTTCTCCCCTAGGGACTCCCGAAACACTAGTTTTATAGCAATGATGCCTTCCAGCAAGATTGACTATAAAAAGAATTCTCTCTCTGATTGACTTGTGTTATAAAATCGGAGATATGATCTCATGGGCTGCAGTGGGGGGATCTCTCAATTGATTGGACAAGATTGTTAAGGAGTGAGTAGATGATGCGCTTGCTGTGTTCCACAGACAAGTTGTAAGTTCTTAGCTGGGACTCCTATTTTTATAGCTCATAAAGATTTAGTGCAGAGCCTTAAAATGCGGCAGACACAGTAAATGACGCTGTAGGTTGACCAGGCCTAAACAACAGACACAGAATATTGTCTCAAACTTTGTTAAAGTCTATGGCATTCAAAAACTTTGATAAATAATTCTTACATGAAAGAGACACAGAGACATGCTTAAACTTGGGTCTGAAGAGAGATGTCCCTTGGTTCCATCTCTCCCAAAGGGCCCCATGACTGGCCTTCGAGTTTGTAAAGGTTCTTGAGATGGAGTGATCTACCCAAGTCTAAAGAATAATTACAGTAAAATTGTAGTACAGTTAGGACGAGGACTTTTGCTATACTGGGAGATTCTAAGATCACCCTTCTTTCCACGAAGAGTTCCTCTTATTTGACCTGTCCAAGAGACTAGGAGAATTTAGCACTAACCCGGCTCATTTTAGGTCCAATGAAAGATGAGCGTAATATTATAATGTACCAGTAGAGGGCACTATAGGCCATGTTATTGTGCATATAGTCTTCCCACGCTGAATTTTGCTTGGAATTTCATGGTTTAAGAGTCTGCAAAACCTATGGGAATCCTTGGATGTATTTGGGAAATCCAAGAAAACCATTAGAATTAAAAGAAATCATGCTGCGATATTAATGGGAAAATTTTAAAGACATTTAAGCCAATTGTAAGGGAAAAACTTAGCTGAATCCATTTTTTAAATTATTTGCTCATTGCATATATGCAGATGGCATGTGCGTACATGCACACATGCATGCCACAGCACATCTGTGAAGGCCAGAAGGCAATTTCGTGGAGTTGGTTTGCTCCGTCTACCTTTATGTGGGTTCCAGGGATTGAACTCAGGTGGTCAGGTTTGTAGAACAAGCACCCAGTAGGTTCACTGGACGGCCTTGAAATCCATGTGTTAAACAGAAAAATAGTGACTCTTTCAAGCTGAGCTGCTGGATGAGAAGTGGAGTTGATGGGGTTCTCAGCAGCTCTCCATTTCCTTCAGCAAATTCCTCTTTTGCAGGGCTGGGGAATATGGGATCTGAAGCCCCACGGAGCTGGCTCGAACCAGGCTTCTTAGCTGTGTTATCTTGGGCATGTTTTCTACCTCCCCTTGCCACCACATAACTGACACAATAGCACTACCATGATGATGGATGCGATGCTATGTGAAGATAGGAAGACGCTGTCACTAGTTAGTTATTATTTTGCTTGATAAAAGTATTCATTTTTAATAGACAGAAACATTTGAATATTACTGATGACTCCACACTTTCCTTTTTAGAAACAGGAACTAGGGACTTTAAGAGGCCAAGTGGTTTGGTCTTTGATCAGGTTTCACAATTTCATGATACAATGCCCTTATTTATGTAAAACAAGACACTCAAACGCTAATCTTCTACAGGTGTGTTCTGTTCCCAGTGGGGGGGTTACACTTGATATTTCCCTCTATGAGTTTATGAAACTAGCAAAATGCAACAATCTTTTTTTAATCATTTCACATGCCAAATAAATTTTAGTTTTAAATTTAATCTTTGTTTATTCTAGTTATAAAAGTAATTTAATCCAGAACAAATTTGTAAAAATTCACCAAGCAATGTGTTCAAGTAGGGATTCTGTTAAAACATAGTTTAGTAAGTAAATATCGATGTTTTCATAACTCCTCGGCCACGGAGTCAATGTTTTTATTTAACCGATTTGTTGATTAGAAAAATATTATGGTTAGAAAGGTTCAAGCTCACCAAATAGTTTTGCGGGATGCCAAGTAAAGGCTGGAAAGGAATGGAAGTCCGTGGATATGAGACTTGTCGATATTAACTGCTTGGATGAATTCTTAGCTGAATTATTTGAAGAGTTTCAGATCCATCTTCCTTTAGTTTTTACTTTCCTCACCCTTGAGTGAATAGTAGGCTTTGCTGATTGACTGGGGGGGGGAGAGATGCTGGGGAGGGAGAGATTTCTAACCTGCAGCCTCTCAGTTCTGACAGGGGCACTGTGGGCTAATACCCCAAACCTTAGTCTCATTACCTGGGTGTGATTCTTATACTCTTTGTCCTGGGGACCCCTGTTCTGGGATTTTTTAAGTCTTCCTTTCTGAAGGAGAAAAATAGGTGGATCAGAGAAGGAAAATTCCAGGGAGGCTTGATTGGCAGGGCGTGTAGAGAAGACTGTGATCACTAGGTGGCGCTAGGCGGTAGACCAGCTGCTCCTCCCATCCAGCAAGGCATTTGTTAAGCTCTTGGAGTGTGTGTGTGTGTGTGTGTGTGTGTGTGTGTGTGTGTGTGTGTGTGTGTGTGTGTGTGTGTGTGTGTGTGTGTGTTCGAATACGTTGCTGCCAGAATCTCATCTAACCCCAGAAAGAGAGGTCTCATCCGAGCAGCAGGAGGGGTGGGCAGAAGGTATCAAGCTTGGTTTTAGGGAGGCACTGGCTGTGGAAGTGTTTAGGGGATCTCTTCATTTTTGTCTTTTTGAAGGAAAGAATTCAGACAAGCAATACATACAGTTTGAACAAAAAGTTAATATAGCATAGTGAAACAAAGCCGACACTCCTGAGAGAGATTGGAGTGAGCTGCCTTGCAAGGCAAGGGCATCCCAATGAGTTTAAAGAATATACATGCGTTGGGTGGCACGCACGTGGCCGAAGGTCATCCTTTTTACCCTCCCAAATCATAGTGGACCAATCTCCTTGGAAGGCTATTCCTTCCCATGATCCCCACAAAAGGTGTGTGGGAGAGGTCAAAAGCATAGTGCAAGTGATAAGATTCTGTGGCAGGTCTTTTGAGGATACAGACCTTTCATTAGAGCATCTGTGTCAGAGCATGCCCTGACTTCTTTGTTTCTGATCTCCTGGGAGCAGCCTAACTACAGCTTAAAAGGTTTAACCAGGAAGGGCAATCTGTCAGCAGACACAACTCCTAAGAGCAGCCGCTTTCCCCAGTCCCCTCCTCTGTAAGGCGTGGCCTGCGGCTCTCCCAGGGGCGGGGCCTCACGGACACTTAGGGCAGAAGGCCAGGAGAGGGGTGAGTGACAGTGTTTCCTGAGCACAGGGACCTGCCAGAGCAAAAGACTGCACGTGTGTGTGCAGCATGAGGAAGTCGGTGTGCCCTCTCATTCCCAAGGGCAGTGCCACTGCTGCTGCCTCTCCCAGAACCAGGTGAAGGATGGCTTTGTTTACTTAGCTGCAGAGTGCTCCGGCCAGCTGAGGGAGCCCAAAGTAGTGACCTTGTAGTCACTTTGTGGTAACCACCTCGTAATCACTTTGTGGTCTCTTTGCCAGGCTGACGCAATGGGCTGCAGGGAGAGGTGCCCCCGACACCATTGGGCCTCTGTTCTCTTTATGGTTTTGTCTTCCAGCCCTGCTGGAGCCAGGCCTGAGGACGCAGAAATGAGCAATCTATGATCACTGCCTTCCAGGAGCTCAAAGTCTGGTGGGAGAGACAGAAAGCAAACAAGTTATTGGCACACGGTGACAAAGTGTAACTAGGAGGGTGGTAGCAGCTGTGACTGGTGGCACAGGGGCAGGGAAGGGAGTCTTGAAGGGCGTGCTGGAGGCAGCTGGGGAGAACTCAGGAGAGGGCACGCAAGGTTCGGTTGCCGTAGAGATAGAGTGCTTGGGGCCGCCACTGCTTCAGCAGTAGGAGTGTAGGGTGCAGGATGAAGAACACAGAGGAATAAGAGCAGAGAGGCAGGCGTTGCAGTCACCTGCATGGTTGCTGGTAAATCACCATCAAATGGCTTAAGGGAACAAGGGGTTTATTCTCTTACAATAGTCTAGTTACAGTTTTCAGTTCAGCTTGACGGGAGAGCATGCACCAACACCAGGGCTGAGGGAACTGGCCACACCATCTCTACATAATGACTTAAAGAGGGACAATCCTTACTTTCCAGACCAGCATGTCTGGCCAAGTGTACACAAGGATGCCGACTCTCAACCAGCTCTCTGTATTTTATTCCAGGGCCTAGTCCCACCCACCTGGGCCTTTCCCATCAGCCAGACAATCTCCTGCAGGTTTGCTCTGGGCTTAATTCAACAACTATTTCTCTACAAATGTGCCCAGAGCTCAAACCCTCAACTGTCAAGTTGATACCTGTGCCCAACCATGACAGCAGGACTGCTGGTTATGCCCAAGAGCCAGGCTTTCTCCAGGGAAGGACCGGGGAATTACTGTGACATTTCTTCAAGGGACACACACACACACACACACACACACACACACACACACACACAGAAAGATTAAGCCTGGGGGAGGAGAGTAAACGTGAGCTGGAGGTGAGCAGGTCTGCTAGCATCTGAGACAGAAGATATGGAAACTTCCCTGCCTGATTTGCAGCCATCCGTCAGACCAGAGTCTGTGTAACTGACAGGCTTGGAACCTCCAGCCACACAAGATGAGTCCAGGGTCTTAAGGGGTGGGCCCGGCTTCCCAACTCCTCGTTTTGCTCTTCCAGTTCCAAGGAGCTGAGCGTGTGGAAGACATCTTATTGGCTATGGCTGAAGCTTTGGGTGTCTTGTGACAGAGAGAGAGTCTGGGGTAGAACAGAAGGCTTAGGACTAATAAATATGATTTTAAAATGGATGTGAACTTAGTGCAGGAGGGGTCGGCTCCAGAGCTTCCGGAACACAAGGAGGAACCTGATGGAAATAGTGAAGAGGAGAATTGGTGGTGGTCGTGGTGGTGGGGGCACCGGATCCAGCCTTATGTGTCCTGAGATATGGTCTCAACAATGGCTAAGGAAGGGACAAGGTTATTGACTTCCTCTTGTCTATACAGGGACCCAGCTCCTGGGAAACTGGGCTCTGTATAGGGGAGAGAAAACCAGTCACCTTGTCTCTGGAAAGGCCGTTTAGGTTTGCAAGCTCTAATGCCACCCAGACGGTGACCTCCCTTCCCTCTATTGCTACTATATAGCTAGGAAAAGCAGTCCACACGGGCTCAGCAAGAGCTAAGATGACAGGGAGCCACATGTCCACACTGCAGACATTGGGACATGGGCAGACACCTACACATGGGTCTCCAGGACCTCCCATGGCCATGTCCTCTCAGCCCTGGGGTGGGCTGGTGAGGGGGGGGGATTGCAGAACTCATCTCCTGACTGTGCTTGACAAATGTTATGGGATTGCTCTGCTGGTCTGTCTGTGTCCAGGTTCTTGGGCTCGGGAGTCAAAGACTGAAACCAGAACACGTGGAGGGGGTTAAGGCAGTTTATTGGAGGGGAGAAAGAACAGAAGCTATGGGCGATAATCCACGAGGGGCAAAAGAGCCCTGGAGAACTCACGGACTCTAGGCATGAAATCCATGAGAGGCAAGGAGCTGGAAAAGAACTCACAGACTCCAGATGTGGAGACCCATGAGGGGCAACTGGAGCCAAAGATGGCTGCCAGGGTCTGGAATATTTATACCCTTAGTCAGACCTGGGAAAAGTGGCTTTTCCTCATTGGGTAGCTCCAGTCTCTGCAAACCTAATTGGAGCTTTTGGTTCTCTGCATCTCATTCGTCTGTTCATATTGGGGCCCATCCCAGTTGATCTTGTGGCCAACCTCAAGGCAGGTCTTATCTACAATGTAGGACTAATTTCCATTTCCTTTCATGAACTGAGGGTTGGGGACGTTGTCTCTGTGAAGGATTAGAATTAGTTCTTCTGAATCGATAGGGTGGGCTCCTTCAGGGTAATCCCAATCCTGGGGGATGACCTTAGAAGACCTTCAGAGACCGTTCAGCATGGCTGCTCTAAAACTACCTAGGGGGGACTTCTCATGCCCCCGTCGCTCTGAGAGTCCTTCTGTGATCATCCCCACAGGACGACTCTTTCAAGGGTCAATGTTTCTCCCGTTTTCAACACCTTTCCTAGACTTTCTCCTGACAGCCCAGATGGGAGTTCTGAAGGAGTCAGACGCTGCTCGGAGACAAGATGCCTCTCACCGCGCAGTGGGCGTTAGGACCACAGCAGAGCCTCAGCACTATGAGAAGCTGCCTCCACCATAGAATCCAGCTCTCTTAGGAAGGCAGGATTAGAGCAGCCATGCTGGGACGATCTCTGAAGGTCTTAGAAGGTCATCCCCCACTGCTGGGATTACCCTGAAGGAACACACCCCTCATCAACTTCCTCAACCCTTTGCTTATGGAAGACTTAGCTCTCCTTCACAGATAGGCACCACCTTGAGGTGGACACAAGATCAACTGGGTTGGGCCCCAAGGTTGGCTAACCACTGGGGAAAAGCCTTTTTCCTGGGCTTATCTAAAGACATACATGTACCCGACCTTGGCAACCATCTTGGTCGCCTCCCCCTCATGGGATTCCATGTCTGGAGTCCATGAGTTCTTTTCTAGCTCCATGCTCCTCATGGATTCCACGCCTGAAGTCTGTGAGTTCCGTTCTTTCTCTCCTCTAGTAAACTCTATCTTGGTCGTGTTCTGGTTCCCATCTTCAGCTCAGAACAGAAGAACCTTTCAACAATGGCACAGTCGTCCCTCGAACAGCAGGATCAGGAGTTTGCACTTGCAGCATGTACTGCAGAAGACTTGGCGAAGTCAGTCCTCGAACCACACTGGACTTAGTTCAAGTTGCTTAGTGAGACTGAGAAGCTCGCCCTTCTTGAGGGCCTGTGTTCTCCAGCTCCCACATGTGGCGCGCGGGAGGCGCTGACTCTCCTTGCAGACCTCTTGTGGACCTGCCTCTGACATCATAGTCTGCCTCTCAGAAGGGACTCTTGGGCTTCATAGAGAGATTGGGTGGACCAACTGGAGCATTTAAATCAACTTGACTTAAATAAAATCACCTCCTGGCTCCCTCCTTCATTTCATAAAGAATCCCCTCTCTATAATGGGGCAGAGAGGGGGCTGCAGTAAGTGGATTATGGTGGAGAGTGCAAAACAAAGTCCTGAGAGTGGATGGGAGGCCATGAGTCATCCATGTAACACATTTAAATATTTTTAATAGTTTATTTAGTATGTGTGCATGTGTGTGTGTGTGAGAGAGAGAGAGAGAGAGAAGAGAGAGAGAGAGAACACTGGGTCCCTGGGGAGAGCCAAGAGTGACTTTGGGAATCATCCTGGATTACTTCTACCTCCTCCTTGCTTCGCTCTGCGATTTCCCAGTCTCCACCTACCAGGCCACTGCCATTTCCACCTGGCATTTTTCTGTGGAACCTGGGAACCAAACTCAGGACCTTCTGCTTGTGAGGCAGAGTCTTAAACCCTGAGTCATCTCTCCAGCCCCATGTAACACATTTTATAGAACTCGCTTGTTCTTTTCATTAAAGGAATTTAGGGGCGAGAAACAATTTCAAATCCCAGACTGTCTCGCTCTCCTTTCTTCTGTAGTAAAAACGAGGTCCAGCTTCTTCTTCAGCAGCGGGCCTGGAAGATCACAGGGGTCACCGCCCAGGGGCACCCACGAATCAGAATGCAAATGTCTTGGACTGGACCATCCTTCGGCCCTTGCCCCCTCCCCACTCTGACACCCCAAGGACCTCCCGGACAAACTCAATCCCAAGCACCAGATCCTTCTGTCTTGAGTATTTATAAATGTCAGCAAGGATCACAAACTCTTGGAATCCTCTCTGGCCCTCGGATGGCTTCTGTTCCTCCCTCAGTAAGTTGCAGGAGGCCTGTGAGGTGTGACTTTCGAGACCACTCTGTCATCCTGTGTTGGCCCAGGGTAGAGCAACTCAGGAAAGTGGAGCAGGTGGCGTCAAAGGAGAACCGGGGAGAACAGTCGACCCAAGGGGCAGAACTCAGGCTTGCAAAGCCCCTTAGGGGAGAGTAGGGAGACCCTATGTTTAAATCCCTCTTATTCAGTTTGGAAAGTGATTTAATTATAGTTTTTTTTTTCTTCCTTTGTGACAGGTCTTACTGCAGAATCCGGGCTGGTGTTCTGGAACTTTCCACATGACGCAGGCTGGCCTGGAACTCATGGTGTTTCTCCTGCCTCAGTGTCTGGCCCCGGTGCTGGAATTGTAGGCCCAAACCAGGACGCTTGGTTAGTGCTGGGCTTACCTTCTACCTGGTGCTTAAGCATTCCCCAACTGTATTATTTGTTTCCTAATAAGGGCTCCTGGTCCCTTAACTGTGCTTCACTTGTTACGCATTTGTTCCCACAATGGCTGTGGGGAATGCTAAGGAATGCCAGCCCCAGCCTCGGGCTTCCCTATTGTACTCTTACTAGGAGACACATAGCAAGCCAAGAGCTCAGGGCCAGAGTAGATTTAGCTGGAAGGCAGATTGGATCTCTGCTGGTCAACTGCCGTGAGGAATCTGGGCCACATGGGAACAGGCAGAACGGAAGCTCCCAAGACCCTTCTAAGATGTGCCTTTATGTCATTTCTTCCACCCCTTCCTCCTCCGCCACCCCTCGTACTGAATTATGTAGCTCGTCTTGGATGGGACTCGTTCTCTCCTTTCCGTACTCCAAGCCAAGGCCACTCTGAAAGCCATTTCCTCTTGGGGCAGTGAACGTTCTTGTGATGGGTCTGCTTTTCCTCCCTCGCTGAGGACGGGGGATTGACTCCCACAGGAGAAGATTAAGATTAAAAGGGGCTCTGGCAGCCCCAGGGGAGTGGACTTCCTTGAAGATGCTTCTTCAAATCACTGACTAACCAGTTCAGTCCCATCATGAGGGGAGAGGTGGAGGGTCCCCTGATGCTATGTGCCAGATGTCAGCAATACTCTACTGCCCTTCCTTCCGGGCCCCAGGCAGCTGGGGCTGGAAATCAGGAGGGGTAATGGAGGTGGGAGTGAAGAGAGGTCCCAGATCCTAGGAACGCAGGAAAGGCAAGAAGGACTCAGTGTGGGAGAGGCCTGCTATGTGAGAAGGGGGAAGGGGGGATCCTGAGTTACCCCGTAGGTATCAGTACTTCTTTTCTGTTTGATGAAACTGAGTCTCTGTATGTAGCCCATGCCAGCGGTCCAGCTCATGATCCTCCTCTCCCCACATCCCCAGCGCCACTCTGCCAGCTCACACTTGCCGCAAGAACAGAGAGAAGCTCTTCTCTTGCAGTACGGGGGTGGTGACCAGATGGTTACGGTCGGCAGCCTGGGACGGAGGATAGGGCCCCTGGTGGGAAATGGACACTGTGTTCCAGTCCTGGTTGGATGGTTCGATCACTGCCCGGCTATGTGACTCTGGGAAAGAAACTTGACCTTTCTGGATCTTTCCTGTTTGCAAGCTGGAACCATGCCTTACGTGTTTGGTAGTTAGATCAAAGTGAGACCTTCTTCCAAAACCACACGCTCATCTCCTGGACAACTGCTGATGAAGGAGTCGCTGAGATAGTAAGTGGAAAAAGCATTCCACATAGAATCTAGGATAGGGAGGACTCATTCCGCTCCTCCCACATAACTCAGACTTCAAACACAGTTTATCCCCAACTCCCTTCATTTCCACACACCCCCTTGTGATCTGGAGATTGCTCAGTCTCCTGCCTTCCCCTTATCAGTGAGTGTTCCCCATTAGCCACTCAGCCCGGATACTGAACTTCTTTCCTCTCCTCCACCCCCTCCCCAGCGCTTTGAAAATAGCACGATGCTATCAAAATCCACATAAAAAAGAAAGTGATAATGTTAGCACTGCTACAAGACTCTATTTCCATTTTTTCCTGTTTAGCAGGCAGATTTTTTTTTTCTAACAGAGTTTTCAACCTCATGGGTTATGTTTTTCTTAGCTGCGAAATTACTCTAGGCTCCTTGAATACACAGCGCCATTTCACAAATATTTTGCTTAGATGACAGGAAGTTCTGCTTAGGCTGAAAAAAAAAAAAAACCCACACACTATCAATGTTCCACAGAAACTGTAATCTACACGATCAATAGAAATTAATGGAGAATTGATTGGAATCATCGCGGCACCTTTGCCAATCTGTGTGACCCTTACCCAGGGTCTGCAACTGTCTGAAGGAAGTCAGGTGCCCTGTTGCTCCAGTTTCTGCCTCCTTGTGGGTGGGAAGGTTTCACAGTCTCATCGTTTACGAATTGAGCACGTTCCAGGCAAAATGTATTGATTGTCAAAGCAGCTTCTGGCTCTGAGATTCTCAGTATTTCTTTTCAGAGACAGGCAAGGGTGTGTGTCGGGGGGGGGGGGGGGAAGAGACTGATGTCAGGCACATGCGTAGCCGGTCAGTGTTCCAAGCAGGTACACCATGCTGAGGCCGCGGCTGGACTCGGAAGTGGCCAGTTCATAGTTCATGCAAATGCCTGCACCCCTTTCCCTTTGTTGACAGGTTTTCCTGTTCTGGGCTTTCTTACTCTCAATTCATCCGTCAGTCATGACCTTGGAGGACAGAGCTGCCGACGGTACATACCACGGTCCCTTAAAGAGAGAAAAATCGGGATTGGAGAGATGGCTCAGGGGTTAAGCCTCTACCTTGCAAGCAGAGGTTCCTGAGTTCGGATCCTAGATCTCAAGTACAAGCAGAGATTCCTGAGTTCAGATCCTAGATCCCACGTACAAACACCGGGCGAAAGCAGGGCGGCCTGTGCTTCTGGTCCTGGTGGGCGGAGCCTGTGAATCCCGGGGCGGAGCCTGTGAATCCCGGGGCAGAGCAGAAAGGAGGTAGAAGCGGTCCACAGTGATTCCTGAATTCACCCTTTGTTCTACACACACACACACACACACACACTTGAATAAAAATAATAAAAAAAAATCACTTTAAAAAAAAAAAAGAAAACTCATACCATGGGACCTAAGATGCTCCCAGGTCTAGACCAAAGGGATAATTCCTCCAGCTCAGTGATGTTAAGAAGAAAAGTCTAATTCTTCTTTTCCTTTTCCCCGCCACTTCCCCTAACCTGGTAACAACATTATAAAATATCCCAAAGAGAAGCTCATGTTGCCGGTGGATTCTGATTGTAGTCTTTCCTTACAATCAACCACATTTTCAGTTTTTTCTCAAGATGGATTCCCTTCTAAATTCACAATAAATTAAGGACTTAACTAATTATGTTTGCAAAAGAGCCTGTTTCCAGATCAGAACACTTTCCGAGGTGCCTTAAGGCAGGTGCAACGGGATCACGTCAGTCCGTGACACTGCACACAAGTACGGGCATCTCCTGCATATTTGATCACAGGAGTCGATGGTCTCTTACATATTTTATGTAGATAAATGGCTGACATAAATATTTTTGGAAAACTAAACATTGAGATTGATAGATTTTATCAAATTTTATCTCTGGTTAAAATTCATGGGCCATGAATCCGGCCAAATGTCGACCAGTTTGATTGAATACTCCAGAAAAGATACCCATGGTATAAATCCAGGAAATACATGGTATAAATCCAGGAAAGCCTTCGCCCGCATTTTGAACCTCAAGATCAATGGCGCACTAGTTAATAGTTGCCTTTTATTTCATCTTTGTCTGTTGGCATCTTTGAAATACATACTTTAGACATTAATTATAGCTGTTTATAAACCTGCTTTTCCTTCTAAATCTACCAGTGAGACCTGAGGAGAAAGAAGTTGAGATGCAGTGAAAGGTATTTACATTTGAAGAGTAGAATTTGTAACAAAAAGAATGATTTCAGCTGTCACACTTGATTGTTTAAAAACACAATTTTTCATAAGCATAAAATTCATATAAACTCATTTCAGAAGATTTGAAGCAAGCACAAAGAAGAATGTTATTTTAACCCCAACAATCAGAATAAGTTGTTAATATTTTGAAGCATGCTTCTGTAGTCTTTTCCCCCTCACCACATGTACTGTAAATATGAAATATAAAGGAGAAGAAGAGATCTACATTTACATTACATGCTCTCAGGACTGTAACTGCTTCTGCCACAAAAGAAGGCAGAATTCCAGCTGGAGAGATGGCTCAGGGTTTAAGCCTCTGCTTGGCAAGCAGAAGGTCCTGACTTTGGATCAGGGATCCCAGGTAAAATGCCAGGCGGAAATGGCAGCAGCCCTAGGACACAGAACCTGGGACATTCCAGAGCAAAGCAAAGAGGAGGTAGCACAATCCAGGGTGATTCCTGAAATCAGGGACACAGAGTGCTCTCTGATAGACACAGACACAAACACACACACACACACACACACACACACACACACACACACACACACAAAAAAAAAAAAAGAGAGAGAGAAAGAAGGCATAATTCATCTCTGGGAAGATTTTTTTTTTAATTGAAAAGCACCATTAGTCACCCTGAGAAAGCTCAATGTTGGACCACGTTTCTTAACCCCTACACTTTTCTGGAACACAGAGAGGGAGACACAAATGAAAGTTTTATAGATGGTTCCGCATAAGTAGGAGGAAGCATTGAATGATTAGCAGCTGGAAAGGATCTTTGTCATTTCTGCTCTGACTTTAATTTGTAGTTTCAAGGCTTATCATCTAACCTGGGGTGGTGGCGGAGGTGCTGGCTCTGTCTATAGGGCAGGGGGCGTGTGGCCCTTGCCACCTGTCTCGTGATACAGTTCAAGAAATAGAGATTTTTGGGATGAACCAGCAGGGGGCACAGGCTTCAAAGAGGTTCACCCCTAGTTAACTTCCACCTAGTGGACCTCACTTCCGGGAGAGTCACAGCCTCTTAGAACAGCCCCCTCAAACAGGGCACGAAGTGCTCAAAACAGAAGCCTGTGTGTGTGTGTTGGGGGGGTTGGGGGGGCTTTCAGACTGAAATCCTAATCTTGGGGAGATGAGGGCCAGAAAGCACCGAGGTGAGCGTGAGCAGGGCAAGTGGGGAGAGACTCTGGCACCCGCAATGGGGTAGATTCTCTGGAGAATCTAGGAGCGGGTGGTGCAGTGCTGGGTGGTTTCCTGCCCTGGGCTGTAATTAAACTTCACCTCTCAGCCCTTCAGAAAGAGTTTGCTATTAACAACCCCCTTGGGTTAGTATTGCTCCGGCTGAAAGGAAGCTTGGAATACAGTGAGTGCAGTGGAGAGAGAAACTCTGAAGCAGAGGCTGCAATTAGATGCTAACTGAGAGGCCTAGAATATTCCGTGTGCATGTGTTTTTGTTGCCAATTATTTTTCACTTAGTAAAGTAAGAAATAATAATAATAGCAAAAAACAGAAAATTCTCATATCACAAGATAGTTTGGCGTATCTCAGGGCACTTGGTCTTTAGGTTTACAGAACCCTTTTGAATGCTGGAAAGATCAGAGACACAGTTGAAGTGATTGAAAGATTCAAGATAGGGTCTCCGAGCTGGCTTGGTGAGTAAAGGGCTTGCTGCCAAGCCAGATGATCGGATTCAGTCCTCAGAGCCCATAGGATGGAAGGAGAAAACTGACTTCCTGCAAGATATTTTCTGACCTCCAGATATGCATGCTTTGGCATGTGTATGAATGAATGTGCACAGGCGTGACACACACAGAAACATACACACACAAATGTAAAAAAAGCATGAAAAGATTTAACATCACATTAAATAAATCAGAAATAATTGTGGTTCAAACACTGATGCAGTAAAATACTGTGTTATGGTTACTCTTAACTACTGCTGTGAGAGAACACCCAAAGTCAAATAACTTAAAGGAGAAAAGGAAATGTATTCGCCTTAAGGTTCCAGAGGGGAGATAGAGTCTTTCACAAGGGCAGAGGTGGCATGGCTGGCTGCTGAAGCTGTAGGCTGTCACGGCAGAGATCCATGTGGCTGGAGGATTCCTGGAGAGTTTCTCTTCTTGGTCTTCGGTTTTGTGGTTCCTTTCGTCTGGTCCACTACTGGGAGTTTCCGGTGAGATCTATGGAGGTTCCCATCTGATCTAGGGCTGGTCTTGTATTGTAAATGTGTTGATCTGGATAATCCCTTCAGGTGGTCTCAGCTGATCTCAGTTAATGCCAGGTGTATCAAGTTGACACCCAAGATTAACTATCACATACAGTTTATGGTTTCTTTGTCCTTTGTCTTGACAAGGACCTTGGTGACCAAGAAAAAGAGGTCTCCGTCTCCCCCTACCTCTATCCTCCATGATACATTTTGCACTGGTCTTAAAACCCTAGAGGTGGAATCCCAAACGCAGGGATGAGGTTCTCTGCCATTATTAATTGATTATCCTTTGTCTTTATCCTTTGTCTTCTCCCAAAGCTGTTATGAGTTTTGCTTCTGTGTCTAACACACACATGCACATATATCTTTTCCAGGACTAAGCAATCTAATTACTTCATATTTTTCAGTTTATATGTCTAAAATACAGCACTGGGCCATTTCTGTTTTCATTCTTTGGCCACAATTAGTGAAATCAAACATGTTTGACTCATTTTCCTTTTTTTTTTCTTTTAAATGAATGAACTGTTTTACATCCTTTGCTTCTTCTTCCTTTTAGGACTTTCGTCTTTTTCTTATTTATTTTTATGACCATGTATAATAAAAATATTAACTCTTTGCTGGCTAATATACCCCAGGCATTTCCTCCTCTTACTTTGTCACTTGCTTTTAATTTCTGTGACTGTACTCATGGACACAACATTGTTTGGAATCCTTACACGTCTATCTCTGCCTTCTTTTATGGATCCTATATTTGGTGTTGTTGTTTAAAAGACTGTTATAAACCAAGAGTACATGTTTTTGTTTGGTTAACTTATGACTTTAGTGATAGTGAGTGAGATTGCTTAGTGCCTTGCAAACCTGGCGACCTGAATCGGTCCGAGAAATCCTCATGGTGGAAGGAGAGATCTGACTCTCAATTTATGACTTTAGTATTTTTTGCATTCAACAACTCTTTAAGCATTTTGGATTTGTTTTTGATGTTAGGAATATGATGGAGTTTTAGCTTAATTTTCTGCTAAATATTATTCAAAGATCCACTGCTCTTTATTCATAAATCCTTTCTTCAATGAGTTCCACAACTTGTTGCTATAACAAACACCTGAACCACTTAGAGCAGAATTGTTCAGCTCACAATTCAGGGTACAGTCCATCATGGCAGGAGAGTCATGCGAGCAGGGCCGGAGGGAGCTGGCCACACCACATCCATAGTCAAGAGCAGCGAGAACGAACCAGTTCAGACCGGCCATCCTTCCAGGACCCAGCTACTGTCTTATATAACACAGAGAATGGTGCTGCCCATAGAAGGCAAGTCTTCCCATCTCCACCAAAGCAATCAAGACAGTCTCCCAAAGATGTGCCCAGGCCTGCCTGACTAGACAGTCCTCTTAGGCAAGCCCGGGGGAGGGGGGAGCCAGGAATGCTGTGTTGAATTTTTCAGGCCAGGTTCCAAGTAAGAGCGCCACCCTTGCCTCTTGTCTTCTCACCATAGTGATGTAAATTTGGTGACAAGACTTTGTCAGTCCATAATGAACTATGAGTTAGAAAGTGAAGATAAAGCTTCGCCATGTTGCAAAATAAAAGAAGTCTTGGTCTCCAAGGGTCTGTGATAGCTTTCTAACCCCAGGGGATTGCTTATCTTTAGAACTCTAAAAATGAGAGAGAGAAAAATAATTGTCGGAAGTGCCTCCAAAATATGCCTCTTTGGTATAGTGAGATTTTTAACTTCAAATAACCCTGCGAGAAGCTATCTGCATAGGAGTCAGTCGCTGTGAAAAGTTGTCCCTTTGCAAGAGAAATTTACTTCACGAAGTAAAGGCTACTAGCCCTAGACACTGAACGAGAGTTACTAACTTCGGCCTCAGACTTCCCTGTACATCTTCATCTTACCCAGGTCTTTCCCCACACTCTTCCATCTTTGTTTCAGAGAAAGATGGCACGAAAACCTGAAGTTTAATCACTTTTTTTATTTTTGAGAACTGCTCTACAGATTTATTAAATTTTCTGAGGTTTCACTTATGTCTACATGAGGCATACACTGCAATAAACTTCTGTTTGTTTTTCTCTTGTTAGTCTTTATTTGAATGGTTGCTGTATTGTTTTCTTAATTGGTTATTGCAGGTGAGCTTAATCCTAAACCATGAGCCTTCTTGTTAGCTTGTTATCTATCTGGATGCTTGTGTAACAAGACTGTGTGATTTGATTTTAAAATTGAAGCACATTTTAATATGTGACAATGTAAACTCCTGTGTTAGTTATCTTCTCTTTCCTGTGACACAAGCAATTTAAGGAAGGAAGCGTTTATGCTGGCTTACAGTTTGAGGGGATGCAATCCATCATGGAGGGGAAGACATAGAAACAGAGGTCACTATAGTGTCAGGAGTGTATAGTTCAGACTCCTCACATCTTGGAGCAGGAAGCAGAGGGGAGACAGGAAGTGCAGCTGGACTATGAAACCTCAAGGCCCACCCCCAGTAGCCTACTTCCTCCAATGAGGCTTCTTCCTCTAAAGGTTTCACAAACTTCTGAACAGCACTATCAGATGGGGATCAGGCCTTCAGATACGTGGGTTTATGAATGACATTTCACATTTGAACATAGCAGTAATTTTTTTTCCTTTTCAGTATTTTCTTGGCAATTCTTATCTGTTTATTCTCTTTGGTGGATTTTTAATGGCAATTATACCAAATAGTGAATAAAAATTCCTTTAAGATTTTCATTAAACTTGCACTAATTTATGGAATAATCTAAAAACATTGTCTTTTTTCTCTTTTTCTTCCTTTTCCTCCTTTTCCACCACAATATTGAGCTTTGCCATCCAGGGGCATAATATGTCTCTTTTTTTTGCATGTTCCCAAATTAGGCTTACATTTTTCTTTATGTCAACTTTATATAGCTTTAATGTTTACTCTTGGGTACCCTATTTTTTAATTATCATATTGCAAATGGAATTTATCCTGTAAATTATTATTCTAGATATAGTTGATTTTTTTGCAAATTTAAACTGTATAGAGGAGAGCTAATTTTTTTTTTAAAAACTCAGAAAGCACTCTTTTCTGGATAAGTGAATTAACTCATGTCTGGAGTCTGTGGTTCTATGACTTAAGCAAACACCGACATCTCTCTTAACCAAATGCCATATCTTGTATAGTTTCTGGTTGGTATTAAAAGCAGCAAACAAAATCAGGCTATGGCTGGACTATGTATGAGGATGGATCTACAGGCATTGTAGCAACCAGCTTAAGAGTCAAATCAGCTTCTCAGGACTCAGTTAATAACAGGAATTGCTGAGAGAGGGGCAAATGTCATTTGCTAGATGCCAGTCTGCCAAACTATGCCCAAGTATTGCTAAGTACTGAAGTACTCCACATTATCGACCTGTCCAGGGAATGGTCCCATCCACCATGGGCTGGGTCTTCTCTGTCAATCACACAATCTCATTGCCAACTTGCTCAGGGCCTGTCTAACTACTAGTTTTTCACAAATGTGCCAAGAGCTCAACCTTTAATTGTCAAGTTGACACTTGTATCTAACTAGTCCCCCACCTCTGCCTCTGGCTTACTCCAGAACGAGCTTGGCTCATGCTGCCATAACCAAGGACCACCATGGTGATTTATAAATGATAGACATTTATTCTCAGTGTTCTGAAGGCAGGAAGTCAGAGACCAGAGTGCAGTGCAGACAGGACTGGGTTCTCTTACGTACCTTTTCTGGGCCTCAGATTGCTGCGACTCATGCCTTTGTCGGGCAGTTATGGGACAGGGCTGAAGGAAAGCGCTGGCTTCTTGCAAAGGAATCAATCCCATTCACGAAGCCTCTGTCATCGCATGATAATTGCTTCCCAAATTGCTCCACCTGTCAACATCACAGCATTAGGACTAGACTTTCAACATACAAAGGTGGTGAGGGATGGGGGAGGGGGGGAAGGGGGAGGGGGGATGGGGGGTGACATATGTTGAGTACCTGGTACAGAGCACAAAATTCCATCCTCTCCCCCATGTACCTACAAATCCAGAAATGCTCTCCTCTCCCTGCCAGGGTCTTCCAGACGACGCCAAACCTCCCTGCTAACTGCGACCTCAGGATAGATGGCCTTGGTGGATTTTTACAATATTCTTGGGTTTTAAAGAGAGGCAATTACGTTCAGATTTTGCCTCTTTGGGGCTGGAGTGATGGCTCGGGGTTAAGACTCTGCCTCTGCAAGCAGAAGGTCCTGAGTTCAGATCCCAGGTCCCATGTAAACACCGCCAGGCAGAAGCGGTGGAGCCTGGTGGGTGGAACCTTGGAAATCCCAGAGTGAAGCAAAAAGGAGGTAGAAGCAAGCCAGGAATTTTCCCAGAGTCATCCTTGGGCCTCCTCAGAGACACACAGTATCCTCTGATACACACACACACACACAAAATAAACAAATAAAATTTTAAAGAAAGATTTTGTCTCTTTCAAATAGTTATACATTTATATTTCTGATTCTGAGGGCTGATTATTTTTATATTTTTAAAAATAATTTTATATTATATGCTCTATTATATTTTGATGGATATACATTTATATTTCTGCTATTAATAATAGCTGCACATTTATATTTTTGGTAACATACATACCTGTTGAGAACTGAACTGACCACAACTGTGTTACATGTAGCAACCATTTATATCTTACTCCTTATTTTACTGGGATGGTCTCCGGCATTCTCCCCTTGAAAACAACCTTGCCTGTTGATTTTAGGTGGCTATTCCTCTCCTATTAAATAAGCATGTTTTCCTCTCTAGATTACTTATGTTTTTCTTTTTTAAAATATGTTTTTAGTGTCCAGTGAGTTCATCTTTTTTTTTCTTATGGATAATATCATATTAATAGGAATTCTAATTTTGCTCTTTGCTTGTATTCTTACAAAAATAAACCTCCTTGATCATGGTGCATTATTCTTTTATCGCACTGCTGCATTTAATTGGCTAATATTTTATTCAAGATTTTTGCATCTATATTCATAAGTCAGGTTGGTCTGTAATTTTCTCTTTTTGGTGCTATTTTAGTCACATTTATGACTTGGAAATCTATTTTATTGGATGTTAATCTCGTAGAGTCTTCTTTTTGGTTAGTATTTGCAACTGGCTGTGGGTTTGAAATACATGTATTTTTGTCCTGCTTAGGAAGGATCCATGCATATGTGTCTTTTGAAGATGCTATTGTTGGGCGATGCTATACAAGTTCTTCCGTGTGGATTAGTTTTTGAGCCCTCCCCCATTCTCTCAAGTCAACGTAACTATTTATAGCTTCCCATACACTTAACTGTTTCCGTATGACTATCAAGTAAGTCAACATAAACTTTTACATAGGTACTTTACAATTTTATCCTGGATTTGTGTGGCTATAATCTTTACTTTCAAGTTTCAATCTGTAGCTAAGACATCGTTTCCAATTTGGCACATTTATGTTTTCTTTTTCCCTTCTATAGATGTAGAATTTTTTTTCTGTGTGTGTTGGTGGGGGGTATATATACACAGGAGAGCCCCAAGGGTGAGTTCCGGTCTCTCCTAGAGTGATCTTTGCTGTGGCTCTGCCTTCCAGGGTTAGAATTGCAGGCCGCCGCCATTTCTGTCCAGTTTTTTACATGGGATCTGGGATCTGAACTTGGGTCTTTTTGCTTGCAAGACAAAGGCTTTAACCCCAGAGCTATTTCCTCAGCCTTCGGATGAAGGATTTTTGTTTTGTTGATGGTTAAAAGTTACTTTGTGTGGTGGAGTGGGGAAGGAGTGGAGGTGGGATGTAGAGTGTTAATTCCTATTTTGGGCAGGAGGGCCTCTCACAACCTTAGGAGAGCTGTAAGGCAAAGTAATGCAGTTCCTGACCTTAGAAATTGATGCTTTCGGCGTATGGAACAACTTTGCCACTTCTACCCTCTGGGGCTCGTTTTTTTGGTCCTTTTCTTTCATAGGGCTCAAATAGTCTTATCTTTTAACATATTTCTTTCACTATTGAAGCTTAAGAGAATTAGTTTGCAGTGCTGGGGACCTCATGGCATACTGAACAAGTCCTTTACCACTCTTATCCCCAGCCCTTGTCTTGCACTTTATATTTGATATTTGATGATAAGATATCATCAGGTTGGCCTTAAACTCACTCTGTAGCCCAGGTTGGCCGTGAAGTTGCAATCCTCCTGCCTCAACCTCCTGAGCAGCTGGGATGGGATGATGGGTATGTGCCAGCAGGCCTTGCTCCTTCGGAGTGATATGCCTACGTCATCTACGTTTGGATCTTCTCATTAATAAGACAGTAGAAACAGTTCAGTTGAATTATGTGGAATAATTGAGAAACTAGTTCTAAAATGCTTAGCACAGTGTCCGAAACATAGTGAATGTTCGACAAATGCTAATGACTATTTTGATCAGACACTTTCAAGTTACTTCTGATGACATACATGGCATAGTCTTTTAATGCTGCGATGCATTTTTTTCATTATTATTATTGTCCAAGGGCTCTGCAAATTACAGTTTTGGTTTCTTTTTTGGTCCATGAATTATTTTGAAAAGTGTTTTCAAACCAAGTAGCTGGACATATTTTTTTCTTCAATTTCTAGATTGACTTTATTGTGGTGTGGAATATAACAATCTGTGATTCTGTATTTGAAATTTATTTAAGAGTTTTGGTGGTTTATGGAGGAGCCTACTAAACTCTAAGGAAAGATTCTGACTCCCAGAACCAAACAGGGGGCCTTGGTTAAAACAGTGTATACAAATCAAAGCAAAAGGATAGGAATATGGAAGAAAGATTTGAAGGAAAGTCCAGACAGAGGGAGGAAGATGAGTGAGGACAGAGGAGAGAAAAAATAGAATGTTTTATATACACACATGAAATTGTCAAGAGCAAAATTCATCAATAATGTGGGAAGAAAGGTTTAGTATGTAATTAATTTTTAAAGTTGTTTTGCGGACACTGAAATGATCGTGTGTTCTTTTATTTGTACTTGCCAAAAGCATTCCAATAATTACTCTTTTTATTTGTTCTTCATCCTTGCATACTTGACTGTTAGGTGCTGACAAAAGTCTCCATGGCAATCATATTTTGTCCATTCCTTCCTTGCTATTAAGAAACTAAAAGTTTATGACAAATGCATCTTTATTACAAAATTTCATTTCAGTGAATAATGGCTAACTTTGTTTAAATGTTTCTGACTAAAATTCTTCTTCTCTTAATATATTTTCTTCCATTTATTTTTTTAATTTATTATTTGTTTTATTCTGGAGGGTGAATCTAGACCCTTAAACATATGTCGTCTTGGTTGTCAACTTGACTGGAGTAAGAGATATCTAGGGTCATAAAAGCACCTCTAGGTGCATCTACAAGAGCATTTCCATAGAGGATTGGCATGTAGGATAACACCTGAGGAGGGAATACCCATCCTGCATGTAGGTGGCACCGTCCCATGGGCAGACAAAATAAAAAGAGGAAAGAGGAGAAAAATGTCTAAGTACCAGAGTCTTCCTCTCTCTCCTTGTTTTCTTCTTTTTTTTTAATTGTCAATCCATGCTTGTACTCATTTAAAAATATATTATTTATTTATTTGTTTGTTTGTTTACTCTGTGTGTGTGTGTGTCAGAGGGCACTGTGTGTCCCTGTGGAGGACTGTTGCAGTAACTTTGCATGGTTACTGATAAATCACCATCAAATAGCTTAAGGAAACAAGGGGTTTATTCTCTTACAATAGTCCAGGTACAGTTCGTAGTCCAGCTTGATGGCAGAGCACGCACTAACACCAGGGCCAAGGGAACTGGCCACACCATCATTTCTATATAATAGCTGAGAGAGGGACGATCCTTACTTTCCAGAACAGCATGTCTGGCCAAATGTAAACAAGGATGCCAACTTTTTCAACCAGCTCTCTATGTTTTATTCCAGGGCCCAGTCCCGCCCACCATGGGCTGGGCCTTCCCCATCAGCTAGACAATTTCTTGTAGGTTTGCTCTGGGCTTAACTTAATTAATTCTCTACAAATGTGCCCAGAGCTCAAACCCTCAACTGTCAGGTTGATATTTGTGCCTAACTATGACAAAGACCAAGGATGACTTTGGGAATCATCCTTCTACCTCCTTCTGGCTTCCCTTTGGGATTTCTCAGACTCTGCCTACCAGTGCCTGCTACTGTTTCTACCCGGTGTTTTTACATGGGACCTGGGAATCTGAACTCAGGACCTTCTGCTTGCCAAGTGTCCGGGCCCATGAACCAGTGTAAACCCAGACTTACATGCAGGAAACAGAAGTGGGAGCACAGGAATCGATCAGGCATTGGTCATAAGGAGCCTAGGATGTTCTCCATCATCTAGGCCAACTTTATTGTAGCATACCTGAGTATTTATAGGAAAACATCAAAGAAGAGAGGGACCAAGTTATTTACAGGATTATGTAAAAAGTATACATTCAGTTAACAAAGAAAAAGCAGGAGTGACATTTACTTACTGTGTGAGACCAGACATGATGTCTCCAGGTAGAGTTAAAAGCAGGCATGACACTTGGTTGCTGAAAGGGAACCGACAATGAATGCCTCAAAGCAGAGCTACCTGGTCTGTGCACTGAGATATCTCAAATGCATAGGGAAGGAACTGCAGGGGGGAGATTATAATCTAGCCAGTCCTGAGAAGAACAAAAGCGATCTAAGAACAGACAGGAGGTAAACTCAATTCCCAGAGGAAGGAATTAGCTGCCGTTGTCTACGCAGACAAGAGGCAAAACTCAACTTCCAAAGGGAGGAGTCTCCCTAAAAGCCATCCATTTTAGATGCCAATGTGAGAGAGCAGGTTTTAGGCCTGATAACCCCCACAGCCAGGCAGAGTCTTAACCCCCAAGCCATCTCAAGCCCCTCTCTGCTTCTTGAACTTAGATGCTGTGAACTGCTCTACCATATCCTACCTGCCATGATGACTGGAACCATGGGCCAAGCTTGGGTTACCTCTGTGAAAAGTAACTAATATACATGCTAAGTATGCACCTTACCACTGAGCTGTATTCCCAGCCCAGCATTTTTGTATTTTTAAATAAACCAACTTCTTTTGTGTAGTTGGCTCAAATGTGAGCGTCTTTGTCATTTGATAGAGAAATATCACTTATTTAGATATATTCTCACAGGTATGGTTGACTTTCTGGTGGATTAATATAGATCCATGGGTGAGGTATAACCAGGAAAAAAAAAAAAGGTCTTTGTCTCCAATTCCTAGAAGAAAGTTCTTTGGAATGTTGAGAATTATAGAGAATTTTGTTTTTTATAAGGGGTACCTTTCCAGTGCATCAGTGACTATACAAAAGAGCTTACTGTGGGCCCGAGGCCTGCTTAGGGGGCTGGTCACCAGAAAGGTTGGAGACTTAGAACCTTCAGGCCCACACCCAAATGTAGGGGAAGGGAGAATGGCTGGAGATTAAGTTCCTACACCAATGACCATTGATTTCATCAATTACTTCATTCTGGAGCTTCCCTTCAAAGCCCTTAATAATGGAGCACAGAAGACTCCAAGTTGTGTTATCTGCTTCACTGGATAGATTTTTTCCCATGTGCTTGTGTATATGTGTGTGTGTGTGTGTGTGTGTGTGTGTTTTACTTATGGGTGAATATATGTGTATGGGGGGGCGTGTATAAGAGGGTACTTGAGTGTGTGTGTGCCTGTGGAGACCCAAGGGTAATATTGGTAATCATCCTGGGTTGTTCTACTACTTATTGTTTCCCCGACTCTGTGTTCCAGGACCAGAACTACAGGCTGCCGCCATTTCTGCTTGGCATTTTTGTGTGGGATCTACAGATCTGACTCAGGTTCTTTTGCTTATGAGACAAAGGCTTTAAATCCTGAGGTATCTCCCCAGTGTGACAGAAATTACTTTGATTTTTTTGCATGTATGTGTGCATATGCATGTTTTCATGTGTGTGGATGGTATAGGTGTATGCATGAACATGTGTGTGTGTGTGTGTGTGTGTGTGTGTGTGTGTGTGTGTGTAGATCAGAGGTTGTTGTCAAGTATCTTCCTTGATTGTTCTCCACTTTATTTATTGAGTCGGGTTCTCTTGCTGAACCTACAGCTCACGAATTTAACTAGTCTGGCTAGCCTCTTTGCCCTGGGGAATCACTTGTCTTAGCCCCTTTTCCCAGCATTTATGGGGGTGTTAGGGATATGAACTCTACCCCTAACGCTTGTACAGTAAGCACTTTAGCCCCTGAATCATTTTCCAGCATTCTGTTGAATAAAAATATATAAATTTTAAAAACTAATTCTGTTTCTATAACATTGTAAATAGCCTTTTCCCATAGAATCAAAGCCAGCACTGCAGATCATCTGTGACATGTTTATACTGGCTGATTTCAGTCGTTACAAACTCTTGACTTGCGATCAGAGGTGGAGGGACTCTCCAGTGTTTTTGTAGTCATCTTGGGATCAAAAGAAGTTACTCACTACCTTGTGAGTATTTTCTTTTCTTTCATCAATGGATTATTTTTAGGTGTCTTACGCTCTTAGATAAACTAAGTGTCTTAAAATGAAAGAAGCTTCTACAACATTGCTCATAAATGTCTTATTAATTTAAAAATGCAAACCCAGAAGGCATTACATTATAGTCTTGTTCAACTTAAACAAACCCAACTATATACTTAGCAAGAGAATATGTTAAAAAGTAAAAGGATTTGCTCCTGCTGTTACTTTCAGTGGGCGCGTACTTCTGAACGGCCCTGTGAGGGAGACTCTAATCTGCTTTCATCTTTGTAAATCTCAGTTTTCTTGTGTGGTATCTTGATGTACTGAGTGTGAGTCTAATGTTTCAAAACATGTGATTTGGAACCACATGGTCCCTAAATAAAAGCCACTTCTTTCAGATGGTGCCACATGCTCTAATCTAGAAGTAAAAGTCTAGCTGGCTGCGTTGAACATCCATGTCCGGTTTCCTGGGGTTTTTATGGATAGTTTACACATTACGTTTAATTTGCCTAATGCCAAGCTTTCAGATGCTGTCGTGGTTTCCTGTTGCCACGTAACAAACCACCACACACTGGGCAGCTTCAAAGGAAGCACAAGGGAACTCGCACTAGTTTCTGCCAGGGGTCTCCATGAAGCGGGTCGCGTGAGTCAAGATTTCAGCTGGGTTTGGCTTGCATCTGGAGGCTCCACTGGGGGAAATCGGCTTCCAAGCTCATTAGTTTGTTGGCTAAATTCATTTCCTTGTAATTGCATGATTGAGGCGTTTTGCTTTGCTTTATGTCAGCTGGAGGCTGTTCTGGGTAGAGAGACCACAGTCAGTTCTTCGTGTCTGAGGGAGGTGGGGGGGTCCTCTTTCTCTGACCTCAGGGAGGGCCCGTTCCTCTTTTGAGGGTTTTCATCTGATCAAGTAGGCCCATCCCAACTGCTTTGGGACCTTTATTGCATGTGCAAAGACCCATCACTGCATTCTGTGGGTTGGACAAATCACAGGTGCTGTCCCTATCCAAGGGGAGGGCCCTGCTGGGCACAGGGTGGCTGGGATCGTGGAGGTTACACTAAGCCACAGGTCTTCGGTCCTCACAGTTGTCAGTTAAGAAAGCAGAAAGCACTGTTTAATATGGAGAATTAACTACTGGATTAACAAGAGAGTGAGAGAGAGATAATGAAATTAGTAACACAACATTAGAAAAGTACAAGAGGCAACGCCACCCCAACTCTCAATGACATAAATTCAGAATTATCAGGACCTACAAAACAGGAGAAAAGTCTTTAAACATCTAGCTAAATCTCTTGCTGGTTCCTTTGAAGGGGGAGTCTAATCTCTGAATGGTGGGCTGGCTGACTGGTGGGGTACCTCTGGGGTGCTGCTGCCATGAAGGTCAGGCTAAGAACCCGACAGAATCTTGCTGCTGAGCAGCCCACGCCATGCTGGGCTTCTCCCTTGAGGAAGGACCAATCCTCTTCCTCCTGCCTTCTGGTCTCTTCCACGCTTCCCTCTTGGCAGAATCTAACAATGAAGAAGCCGTCAATAGAGAAACATGTTTCTTGAGTCCTGAATCCAGGGGGAAAAACGTTACTTGTGCTAGGGAGACGAACTTAATAACCAGCATTTCATGTTGCCCTCCGTTAGGCTTAGTAGAAATTCTGGGTCTGACGATTCATGGAGAATCTCAGGAGGGCAGTGAATAAGTCCTCTCTTCCCTGCTCGGGTGCTAAGTTATTAAGGGACAGTCTCAGCTATTAGAAGACCAACTTTGTCACTAACGAAGTCTGGTGACAGTGATGCGCATGCAGTTGCATGTGCTTGTTTTGCTGACCCTCCTGTCCCAAAAAGCAGGAGGCCTTCACTGTGGGTGCTGGGGGGAAGGGGAGGAGCAGCAGCCGGAGCCTACAGACTGAGTGAGAAGGTGTCACTTAGGAAGCTACCAGTGTCCAAGGGAAGGGAGAGAAACATTTAAACGAACGCCACTGAGATGAAGGAAGGTCCAGAGAAGTTGAGAGAGCCTGGAATTTATTTTTATTTTCCTGTGCTGGGAATTGGCCTTCGACAGGTTAAATAAATGCTCTACCACGGAGCTGCATCCCTAACTCGACTTCGTAACCGAACAGTAAATTCCTGTTCTCCTCTTTGTTCAGTTCCTAGCCTGTATTTTGTCAGTGAGAGTTTGATTACTCTAGGGAATTTTTGTGCCTGTCTTGTGTATATGTGCTGTGTATGTGCATGTATTTGTATGAGCCTATTGAGGCCCTGGAATCATCTTGGATCGTTCTACCTTTTTAGTGCTTTGTTCTGAGTTTCCTAGGCTCTGTCCTCCAGAGCTGGAGGTGCAAGCCATCTCCATTTCCACTGGGCGTTTTTATGTGGGATCTGAGAATCTAAACTCAAGTCCTATTGCTTAGCAGGTAAAGGCTTTAACCCCTGAACAATCTGTCCAGCCCTGTGTCTGGATAATGTCTTCAAGGTTCATCCACGTTGTAACTTATTTTTTAAATAAGTTTTAACTTATTTTCATTTTTTAACTTGTTTTTTAAAAGTCAGATTATATTTTGGTTGCACTGTATGTATTTGTTAATTCATCTATAGCTCTCTGGCTTGCTTTGGCTTTTTGGTTACTTTGCATAATGCTGTACTGACATGAGTGTAAATATCTGAGTCAGTTTGGGTGGATCTATATCTAGAAGTTGAACTGCTGGGTTATATGGTCAATCTATTTTTACTTAGAAGCATAGATGCTAATGGGCATCGGGAGGAATCTCCAGAGTTTGTGACATATTTGGGCTGGAGGCTTTTTGGAAACTAATTGTACACTTGACCCTGAGGATGACTTCTTTGCTTCTGTCCCCAATGCCTTTTCAAGTCATGTGACAGCTAATCCTGGGTGTCAACTTGACACTCCTGGCATTAACTGAGATCAGCTGTGGGACCACCTGAAGAGAATATCTGGATCAATATATTTACAATACAAAGACCAGCCCTAGAACCTATTGGAACCTCCCTAGTTCTCGCTGGAACATCCCTGTAGTGAACCAGACAAAGGAACCACAGAACAGAAGACTAAGAAGAAGAAAGATGCTCCAGGAATCTTTCAGCTTTCAGCCATGTGAAAGGCAGTGATTTAGCCGCCAGCCTCAGCCACCAGCCATGTCACCTCCGCTATGTCAAAGTCTGTTTCTCCCCTCTGGAATTGTAAGTTGAATAAATTTCCTTTTCTCCCTTAAGTTGTTTGACTTTGGGTGTTTTCTCACAGCAATAGTTAAGAGTAACCGTTACAAGTCAACACAATAAAAAGTAGGCCTCTTGGGGGAGAGGGACCCATGGATCCTTCAAGTGTGGAGTAGGGAGCTCTAAGTCTCAAGAACAAGGGCGGTGGCCCAAGTCCACTTCTGTCCCCACAGGCCAGGGCCTGATGTGAGAGCGAGAAAGAGGCTAGACGTTGGCAGCTTATTATTCACTTATTATTCTGAGAGTCGCTCTCACTGTAGTGACAGACAAAGATTCTCTCATAAGGGGCAGACTGTGTTTAGGAACAACCAAGAAGAACAGGGAAGAGCAGGACCAGAGAAGAAGGCAGAGGAAGTTCCTGATGTCAGTAAGAGCCAACAACTCTGAGGCTGTTTACACACTACTTACAGAGAGCCAAATGCCCTATTCCAAAGAATCATCTGAAAACAGATGGCAGGGAGTTCAAAGTCTATGGTCCCTGCAGAGTCCTGGGTATGGGGGCATGGGGTGCTGGACTCCCTGGATGTTTAGAAGAGAAGAGGTAGCTCAGTTCACCAAGTGCTTGCTGCCTAAGCAGGAGGACCTGAATTCAGATCACCAGCACCTACCTAAAAGCCAAGTGTGATCGTATTCCTGTAACCCCAGGGCTGGTGTGAGAGCTCAGATAAGCAGGTTTCCCAGAGCTCTCTGGTCGGCCAGCCTAGCCAACATGGGGACCTCTAGATTCAGTGAGAGATATCTCAAAAATCAAGTGAAGAGTGGTAGAGGAAGACACCTGGGTTTCCATATATGTGTACATATGTGTGCACCTATACTGCATCTGAAGCTAATGGTATTTATTCTTGGTTGAGCTATACTTGTCAATCAAAAATTCAGAATGTTCCCAGAAATCTCCCTTGGGCAACATTTTAGAAATATGAAGAGTTAAGGAGACAGCTCAGGGATTAAAGCCTTTACTTCACAAGCAAAAGGACCTGAGTTCAGATCCCAAATAAAAATGCTGGGTTGAAGGCTGGAGAGATGGCTCAGGAGTTAAGACTCTGTCTCACAAGCAGAAGATCCTGAGTTCAGATCCCAGGTCCCACGTAAAAACACCAGGTGGAAATGGTGGCGGCCTTCACTTCCAGCCTTGGTGGGTGGAGCTTGGAAAATCTCAGAGCGAAGTAAGAAGGAGGTAGAAGCAATCCAGGATGATTCCCAAAGTCACCCTTGGTCCTCCACAGGGACACATAGTGCCCTCTCTCTCTCTCTCTGTCTCTCTCTCTCTCTCTCACACACACACACACACACAGACACACACACACACACGCATGCATGCATGCACACACATCCCAAACATGGAGGAGAAGGATCAGATGGGAGCCAGGGACATTGTAGAGAAACCAGTATGTGAATCTTCCTCTTTGAATTCATAGGGCCTCCCTTCCATACTGTTTTATTCTTCAAGACCTAGAGATTCAAGCAGCACTGTCTAACATGATGTCACATACAAAGATTTGAGTGTCTTAGGAACCACATAGAGAAACTAATTAGAGGTCAACTTGTGCTTTGTACAGTTAGGTAGAACCTCTCTTCAGTGAACATATTCCAATTCCCCCAGAAATTAGAATTTTGGTGATAGGATACAGTTCAGTGGGTAGAGTGCTTGCTAAGCATTCAAGAAGCCCTAGGTTCGATTCCCAGCTCTGTACAAAACTAGGTATGGTGGCTCATATATATAATTCCAGCATTGGGGAGGTGAAGGCAGAAGGAGATAGAGGTGAGAAGATCAGAAATGCAAGGGCGTATCCAGCTACATAGTAAGTTCTAGGCCAGCCAGGAATACATGAGACCCTGTCTCAAATATATATATATATATATATATATATATATATATATAATGTGTGTGTATATATGTGTGCATATATGTATATATGAAGAAATTAAAGATTTCTATGAGTCACATTATTAAAGGTAAAAGAAAACAGGTGAAATCAACATTATATTCTACTTAATCTGCTATGACCTATTATCATTTCAGCATTTAATAAATATTAATACTGCAGAGCTATCCCACGTTCTTTTTATTTTTTGCTTCATGCATTAGCTGGATTCTCCAGAGAAATAAACCAAATGGAATGTGTATATAATTGATAGGACACCTATAAATGGGTTTATCCAGACAGAGGCTGTGTGGTCCCAATGGCCGTATGTATAGGCTGGAGAGCCAGAGAAACATATAGCTGTTCAGTCCAAGAATTTGAACAAGGTCGGGACGCGTAGGCGAGATCCAGCCGGGCCTCAACGCGCGCTCTAGGACCCCAGGTCAGCCCACGGGGACCCGGCTCCGACTCCCGCCATCCAGCCGGAGCCGCGCGGGGGCCCAGGGAACGAGGAGCACCTCCCCCTGCGCCCATCCTCCCTTTTCGCCCCACCCCGCTCCGCCAGTCAGGAAACGCACGCGGTCCACCCGGGCCTCACCCCGCTCCCTAGGTAAGTCCCCGTTCAGGCCCCGCCCACCAGTACCCCAGGCCAAATAATTCAGTTTAGTGAAATTGAGAGATCTTAAGAGTTAAAATGACAATGCCAAAGTCAAAGTGCAAATCCATGAGAAGCAACACTCAAGTAAACAAATCTCCCACTGAAGAAATTAATCCCATAATGTTAGACTCCAAAAAGAACAAACCCGCGGAAAAAGGCCAAGAAAGCCTGACCCAGGATAACGACTTTCAAAATATGATCATTACCATGTTCAATACTATGAAAGAGGAAATCCGGGAGGAATTACATAATCGAATCAATCGCTTTGAAGAGGAACACAACAGACATCTGGAGGAGTTGAGAAAAACAGTGCAAGAAACAAAAAGTGGCATAGAACAGTTAAAACAAACTCAAGCAGAGTTTAAAACTGAGCTAAAAGACAAGTTATCTTCAACCCAGAACGCCACAGAGAGTCTTATCAACAGAACTAATGAAGCAGAAAACAGAATTTCAGACCTTGAAGATAAAGTGGGAGTACTAGCCAGCTCAATGGAAGAGGTTGTTAAAGCCAAAAAGATACTTGAGAGAAATATCCAAGAGATATGGGACACCCTGAAGAAGCCTAACATGCGTATTCATGGAATACCGGAGCAAGAATCTCAAAATACCACCCCTGAGGAAATTTTTCAAACGATCATCAAGGAAAACTTTCCTCATCTAAAGAAAGAGAGGCCCATTCATATACAAGAGGCATTCCGCACCCCAAACAGATACGACCAAACTAGAAGCACACCGCGGCAAATAATAGTTAAAACACTCCACATTCAAGATAAAGAACTGGTGCTGAGAGCTTCAAGGGAGAAAAAACAAGTCACTTTTAAAGGCAAACCTATTAAAATAACAAATGACTTCTCAGTCGAAACAGTAAAAGCAAGAAGAGCTTGGAGAGACATACTTCAAGTATTGAATGAGCAAAAATGTCAACCCAGGCTGATTTACCCTGCAAAACTATCAGTCATGATCGAGGGAGAAAGAAAAATTTTCCAGCACAAAGACAACTTTAAGGGATACATGGCCACCAAACCAGGCCTTCAAAAACTGCTAGAAATGATACTCAAGCGTGAAGAAAAAAACAGGCATATCCAGGAGAACAGAAGGCAAATATAACACCATTAAAAGCGAAGCAATATACTTATAAAAGCTACTAAACATAATAAATGTCTGGAATTAACAATAGTTTCTCCATTATAACACTAAATGTTAATGGACTTAATTCACCGATCAAGAGACACAGATTACAAACTTGGATTAAAAATCACAATCCATCAATCTGCTGCCTGCAGGAAACCCATCTCACCACAAAAGATAGGCACGCTCTAAAATAAAAGGCTGGTCAACAATTCTACAAGCAAATGGAAGCAGAAAAGAGGCAGGGGTAGCCATTATGCTATCAGACAAAGTGGATTTCAAACCAAAAAAAATTATAAGAGACACGGATGGATACTACATTTTAGTCAGAGGTACAATTCACCAGGAAGACTTCACAATACTGAACATATATGCACCCAATACGGGCCCCTCCACATTCATTAAGAAAACCCTACAGCGTCTAAAGCAAGAAATCAACCCCCAAACGATAATTCTTGGGGACTTCAACACCGCCCTCTCTCCATGGGATAGATCAACAGGTCAAAAGCTTAACAGAGACACTTTGGAACTTAATCAAACCCTGAAAGAAATGGACCTCACAGATCTCTATCGAACTTTTCACCCACGCACCAAAGAATACACATTTTTCTCAGCAGCACACGGAACTTTCTCCAAAATAGATCACATATTGGGCCACAAAATGAATCTACACATGTACAAGAAAGTTGAAATTCTAACCTGTGCCCTATCAGACCACCACGGCCTAAAGCTGGACATCCACAACACATCAAACAAGAGAAAATACACTAACTCCTGGAAACTTAACACTATGATGCTGAATGAGAACTGGATTCAGGAAGAAATTAAAAAGGAAATTCAAGATTTCCTGAAAGTGAATGATAACGAAAATACAACTTACCAAAATCTCTGGGACACAATGAAAGCTGTTCTAAGAGGTAAGTTCATAGCTCTTAATGCCCACATCAAAAAAATGGAAACATCAGAAATAAACAACTTAACAATGCAGCTTAAAGCTTTAGAGAAACTAGAGCAATCTGATCCCAAAAGCAGTAGAAGAGAAGAGATTAGCAAAATAAGGGGAGAAATATCTGAAATCGAGACTAAGAAAACGATAGAAAAAATCAACAAATCGAAAAGCTGGTTCTTTGAAAAAATCAACAAGATTGATACACCCCTAGCTAAACTAACCAAAAGCAAGAGAGAGAAAACCCAAATTAACAAAATTAGAAATGAACATGGAGTTATCACTACGGATACCCAAGAAATCCAGAGAATTATAACATCATATTTCAAAAACTTATACTCTGTGAAGTTTGACAACACAAAAGAGATGGATGAATTTCTAAGTAAACACAACTTACCTAAATTGAATCAGGAAGTTGTGAATTACTTAAATAGTCCTATAACATATAAGGAAATTGAGGAAGTAATCTCGAATCTTCCCACCAAAAAATGTCCTGGACCAGATGGATTCAGCACAGAGTTCTACAAGACATTTAAGGAGTTAATAACACCAATACTCCTTAAACTGTTCCATCAAATAGCAAAGGAAGGAACACTACCAAATTCCTTCTATGAAGCTAATATCGTTTTAATCCCAAAACCTAATAAAGATTCACTTAAAAAAGAAAACTATAGGCCGATCTCCCTGATGAACACAGATGCAAAGATTCTCAACAAAGTCTTAGCAAATCGGATTCAAAAACATATTAAAAAGATCATTCATGGGGACCAAGTAGGCTTCATCCCCGGCACACAAGGTTGGTTCAACATACGCAAATCAATAAATGTAATTCATCATGTAAACCAGTCCAAAGTCCAAGACCACATGATACTCTCGATAGATGCAGAAAAAGCTTTTGACAAGATCCAACAGCCTTTTATGATCAAAACGCTAGAGACAGTAGGAATGGAAGGAACTTTTATCAATATAATAAAAGCTGTATACAACAAGCCCACAGCAAGGATTATGCTCAATGGGGAACAATTGGAAGCATTCCCACTTCGATCAGGAACAAGACAAGGCTGTCCACTCTCACCACTTCTATTCAATATTGTACTTGAAGTCTTAGCCGAAGCCATAAGACAAGAAAGGGACATAAGAGGGATTCAAATTGGCAAGGAAGAAGTCAAGCTATCTCTATTTGCAGATGACATGATCTTATACCTGAGTGATCCCAAAAACTCCACCAGGAAGCTCCTGGAACTAATTGAGAAGTTCAGCAGGGTGGCAGGATACAAAATAAATGTGCAAAAATCAGAGGCCTTCCTATATGCCCAGAATGAAAGAAGTGAAAAAGCCTTGAGAGAAACCATGCCATTTACTATAACCCCTAAAAAAATGAAATACCTTGGTATAAACCTAACTAAGGAGGTAAAAGACCTTTACAATGAAAACTTTAAAACCCTAAAGAAAGAAATTGCAGAAGACACCAGAAGGTGGAAAGACCTCCCTTGTTCCTGGATTGGCAGAATCAACATTGTAAAAATGACCATCCTACCAAAGGCAATATACAGATTCAATGCTATACCAATCAAAATCCCAAAGCAATTCTTCAAAGAAGTTGACCAAACAATCTCAAAGTTCATATGGAGGCACAAAAGACCCAGGATAGCAAAAACAATCCTGAGTAACAAAAACACAGCTGGAGGTATTACCATACCAAACCTAAGTCTATACTACAAATCCATAGTTATAAAGACAGCCTGGTACTGGCTCCAAAATAGACACACAGATCAATGGATAAGGATTGAAGACCCAGATATAAGCCCACAAAGTTACAGCCATTTGGTCTTTGACAAAGGGGCCCAAAGAATCCAATGGAAAAAGAACAGCATCTTCAACAAATGGTGTTGGCAAAACTGGATCTCCACATGCAGAAGATTAAAGCTGGACCCGTACTTGTCACCATGTACAAGACTTAATTCCAAATGGATCAAGGACCTTGATATCAGGCCAGAGACTTTAAAAGCCATAGTTGAAAGGATAGGGAACTCCCTCGAGCTGATTGGGCTAGGCCAACACTTCCTAAACAGACATCCAATGGCACAGTCACTGCTACCAACTCTCAACAGTTGGGATCTTGTGAAATTAAAGAGCTTCTGTTCAGATAAAGAGATTGTCGCACGAGCTCAAAGGCAACCCACAGAATGGGAGAAAATCTTCACTAACCACATATCTGACAGAGCTCTACTGTCCAGAGTGCACAAAGAACTTAGAAAATTAAACTCCAAGGAAAACACTGGCCCAATTAAAAAATGGGCCCTGGAACTTCAAAGAAACTTTACCAGGGATGAAATTAAAATGTCTAACAATTATCTTAAAAAATGCTCCACTTCCTTCGCCATCAGGGAAATGCAAATCAAAACTTCCCTGAGATATCATCTCACCCCGGTCAGGATGGCAAAAATCCACAGTACAAACAACGACAAATGCTGGAGAGGATGTGGGGAGAGGGGAACTCTCCTACATTGTTGGTGGGAATGCAGGCTCATACAGCCACTCTGGCGAGCCGTCTGGAGATTCTTAAAGAAATTAAAGATTGAAATGCCATATGACCCTGCTATCCCACTTTTGGGAATAACCCCCCAAGCAGCAGAGGTTCGCCTCGATAGCACAAGCTCGACCATGTTCATAGCAGCACTGTTTACAATAGCAAAGTCATGGAATCAACCTAAATGTCCAACAGTTGACGAGTGGATAAGGAAACTGTGGTACATCTATACAATGGAGTACTACTCAGCCATCAAAAATGATGAATTACTGGAATTTGCTGGGAAATGGATGTCATTAGAAAGAATTATATTAAGTGAAGTATCCCAAACCCAGAAAATTAAGCGCCGTATGTACTCCCTAATAGGTGGCTCCTAGTACCAAACTCGCCCAGCCCACATTGGGACACTCAAAAGTAAACCTATGTAACACAGTAATTGCAAGGATTATGAACAAGAGAGATGGGTTAGGAGGGCCACACCAGAAACAAGGAGAGAGGAGACCATGTTACAGCAGAGAAAATAAGCCTCCATCAAGGTCTGCAAGGGGTGACATACAGTGCCCAGCAGAATGGAGTGAAGGGAATTGCAGGAGCAGAAAAACTGCAAAAGAAAATCAACAAACCACAATCCAGAACTTCAGAGACTCTATATCAATCACATAGAACTAGGACAGCCTAATCTCTCCCCATCCTGGAGCTCAGGGACATTTGCGGAAGAGGGGGCGGTAAGATTGTAAGAGCAAAAGGATGGGAGGAGCAACGATTTGCAAGATTCTCAACAATAGTTGGGGCCAAAGCAATCATAATGGAACTTTGCATGCCCTGCGCAATGTCCAGCGCACTGTTGCCCTCATAAAGTCTAGCATCTGTTAAGGGCACCGAGACCCCTGGAGGCAAGGGATTGACAGCCATAGTAGTAATCTTATGATTAAGGGGAACAAGAGAAAGGGCTTATGGAAATGCCACTGGGTCCTTATATGTCATCGGAGAGGAGGACCCAGTGGAGAGTTAGGCGCACACAATAAAGGACTCTCTGGGAATTGGGGGGGAGACACTGGGGGAAGGGGAGGGGGGAGGGAGGGAACTGGTAAAAAATTTTAAAATGTATAATTAAATTTTTAATAAAAAAAAAAAAAAAAGAATTTGAACAAGAGGGACCAGCGATGTAGTCCCTGTCTGAGGTTGAAGGTATGAAAACCTTTTGGAGCTTCACAATACAAGTGAACATTGAAAGGATGAAGAATTCAAGTCAGTTGTTCATGGGTACTACCAGCAAAAAAAAAAAAAAAAAAAAAAAGGAAAAAAGGAAAAAGAAGAATGCACTCACCCCACCAAAGTTTAGCATCTGAGTGTAAGCAAAAGTTATTGTTTAAGTGTAAATTGTCCCCTACAGGCTCCTGTGTTTAAACTAGCATCACTGCTTGGAACTTTTAGGAGACAGGGCCAAGCAGAAGAAGGTTGGTGGCTGGGAGACAGGCCTGTGAGGTTACTAATCCACACCTTCCCTTCCAGGATGGACGGTACCTTTTTAAACCATAAGCCCAAATAAAGCCTTCCTCCTTATATTACTATTTTCAGACATTTTACAAGTGACAAAAAAAAAGTAACAGAGCAGATATCCCCTTTCTTTTTGTTCCATCTAGCCCCTCCCTTGGTCTATTGAATGGTATGACATGCATTCAAGGGAATCCTTAGACTCTCAATTCATTGGCTCATGTGTCAGTCATCTCTGGAAATATCCTCACAGACGCACTCAGAAGTATGCCAAGTCGATACTTATGATTAACTGTTACAATAGGCCTTTGAAACTTGGTGCTTGTTTTATACTTATAGCACATCTCAGTTCAGAAAAGCCACACTTCCAGCACCTAATAGTTATGTATGGCTATCTACATGTTGGATGGTAGCTTTAAGAGCTTCAAGGATAGGACTTGGGATGTAGCTCAGTGAAGCGTTCTTGCATGGCATGTGTAAGGTCCTGGGTTCAATCCCAAGTTGAGAGAGAGAGAGAGAGAGAGAAGGAAAACATAAAAACAATTATTTGACATTTATTGAATGTATTAAATGATTTTCACAGAAACTCTCCAAAACAGCTGCTACTTACTAATGAATGCAAGTACATTTCATGGTTTATGGCTACTAACCTCTATGTTTAAGAAACATCTTTTGTGAACATGAGGGTGATCTGGCTGTGATATCCACCACACCACTGATTGTCGGGGTTGATTCAGCTGATTGGATGATAAGCAGGTGGTCCCTTCCTCCTTCCGGAAGGCCATTCTTGAGTCAAGGTTACACAAGCAGTTGTGTTTCTCCATAAGGAAGCTCTCAAGAAACATCTTTTAGGCTCGTGGGAAGTCTCAATCAGTAAAGCATTTGTCTCATAAGTTCAAGAACCTGAGTTTCATAACCAGACTTCTGTTTAAAAAACAAAAAATTGGATATAGTACTATATAGTATAGTAACTAGTCTATACCATAATTGGTGACTTCGTCTCAGAAGCAGGTGGATGATGTTTTTGAGTATGAAAAATGTAAGAGAAATATTGTCTGTTCTATCAAAGAGTTGAAGTCATCATAGGGAGACATCATTTTAAAAACAGAACCATTTGATGAGAAGTCCCTCCTAAGTCTGCAAGTCCTAAAAATGCAAATGTTATACTAGACAGGCAGTTTGTCTTATTTACTTGCGCCTTGTGGACGCACTGATGACACTTCCCCTTTTCCCTTCACCCTTTTCTCCACTTTGTATCATTTACGAGCCATTTAATCTCATCAGCGTGTGAGACCAAGTTGTGATTAATTGGCGTAGAGCACGGGGCTCTCTGTGCTTTTTCCTGAACGATGGCTGTGCACCCTTCTGTAGAAGTACCCCTTGTCCATATGCACTGGCTTGTGTGGTCATTGCTGAGACCCCCAGACATCTTCTGGTCTTTACACATAAATATACACATTAAAAAAAAAAAAAAAAAGATGGGGCTGGAGAGATAGCTCAGGAGTTAAAGTCTTTGCCTCACAAGTCAAAGGACCTGCATTTGGATCTCCAGATCCCATGTAAAAATGGCCCTGGAAGGTCGGACCTGGGAAACCCTAGAGGAAAATAATAAGGAGGTAGAACAATCCAGGATGATTTCCAGTGTCACCCTTGGACCTCCACAGGCACACACAGTGCTCTCTCTCTCTCTGTCTGTCTGTCTGTCTGTCTGTCTGTCTGTCTCTCTCTCTCTCTCTCTCACACACACATTAGAAAGGTCTTTCGTGTAGAACTGGACTGTTTCCTTCTGTTCTTGCTCCCATGTCTGCCTTCCATTTCCCTCTTGCGGGACTTCTGTGATTACATCGGTCTCTCCTTGTCTCAAGATCCTTGATTTGGTCACATCTGCAAAGGCTTCTTAGCACATAATATGACATTTACGGCTGGAGAGTAGGACGTGGCCATCTTTGGGGCCTGTTATTCAGCCTATGCAGAGGTGCCGGTCTTCACAAGTGTGGAAGGGAAACTCAACCGAGGCTGCAGTTTTTGTTGCTTCTCTACCTTCTGTGCAATGCGACTCCCCTCCTCTCACAAGAGGCCAACGCTGAGGTTAGAGAAGTGATTTTATTGCTAACCCTAAAGTTGTCCTCGAAAGATAGAGATTTACTGGGAAATTTGATAAAGGGCTTCGGTGCTAATGCCGAATGTGAAAATAGCACATAAGGAAGCAGGATTTCATTTGCTTGTGTTTGTCCTCTGCAGGGGCAGCTTGCTGGCGGGCCTCAGGAGGGGAGCACATTTGTACACAGGGCCTGTTAGTAAGGCGGGATTAGAGCAGCTATGCTGGGATGGGTCTCTAAGGTCTCTAAGGTCTTTGAAGACCTTGGAATTCGGGAAGGCCAAGGCCCACTACTGGAATCACCCTGAAGGAACACCCCTGCTACGGAACTGACTCACATCCTCCCAGAGATAAGATGGCCAACTTTCCTATGAAAGGATTATGGAGATGAGCCCTCCACATCCAACAAACAACTTGGTCTGTAGCCCCACTTGGGCTCAGGAGCAACTGCACTGGGCCCCAATGAGGGCTAACCAATGAGAAAGAGCACGTTTCCCTGGGCTTGCCTAGGTGCACAAATATGCCTGACCCTGGCAGCCATCTTTGGTGCCCTAGCCCCTCATGGCACTCAGAGTGCTATGAGTTTGGGTTTTAGCTCCTTGCTTCTCATGGATTCCATGCCTGGAGTCCATGAGTTCTCCGGGGCGCCCTAGCCCCTCATGGCACTCCACACCTGGAGTCCACGAGTTCCAGCCTTTCTCTCCTCTAATAAATTCTACCTTAATCCTCTACAGGTGTTCTGGTTTCAATCTTCCACTCCAGAACAAAAGAACCCTGCATCATTGGGACAGTGGTTCCTGTAACATTTGGCACCACAACAGGGACCCTGAAACATTTGGCACCCCAAATGGGACTATCCTGTAAGATTTGGTAACCAGAAGGGATATTTGAATAGAGGAAAGACTGATCATTAGAAGGCATGTACATTAAAATAAAGTAATTAAGGTGGCCCTAATGCAGTTCCATACGTCTCTGTGTTACAGAACCTGTGGCAAGATCTATGCCTTGGTTTGACCACTCACCCCTTAATAAATTAATAAAAAATCAAATTAACTGTGAAAATCAAAAAAAGGAAATTTATTCAATATGGTTTCTAATGCCGCAGTTCATTTCTCCCTGGAGTCTAAACATGAGGGCAAAGTTTAACTAGAAGACAAGAGATAAGAATAGCTAAGCAGTTCTGCTTGAAGGGTGACTCCACCTGTCACTGGGGTCCTAACACGTGATTTTAGCGCATGGTGTTCTGATAAGTGATTTTAGCTGCATGAGTTCTGACAAGTGAATTTAGCTGCATGAAGTTTTGTCAAGTGAATTTAGCTGCATGAAGTTTTGTCAAGAGAATTTAGCTGCATGAAGTTCTGACAAGTGATTTTAGCTGCATGAAGTTTTTTTTTTTGGAAGGAAATTCTTTTTCTGGCTGCCACTAGATCTGGCAAATGTTGAGCACTCTATGAAGTTCCTTTCTGTTCCCGATGTGTGATCTTCATGGGGGAATTCCAAATTATAAAATCCATTGTTTTGATGGTCTGATAGGCAGAACAGAAAAGGGCACAAAGCATTCCTTTAGAATCTCTGTATTTTCTGGTTACACTTAGAAGAGTAAGTATAGAGACACTGGAGGTACACGTTCAAAGAAAAACCAGACAAGCACACAGGAGACTGGCCCTCTATACAAGCCAAGAGAGGCTACTCAGAAAGAAACAACTCTGCCAGCATCTCAGCAGACTTCTAGCTTCCAAAGCTAAGAGGAACGTTGCTCAAGTCCCCATCCGCGCTATTGTTACAGCAGCCTGAGCTGCTTTATACATCAACCAAGGCTCTGGTGTGCTCAAAAATGAAGGAGGACTGATCCCAGAGGGGGACAGTCAGTGTCGACTTCAGTAGGAATTCAAAGGTCACTAGGAAGAACAGTGTGTGTGGAAGGAACAGAAAAGGATGTTCCCTGAAGAAGGAATTCTCAGCCAAGGGTCTTGATGTGAAATAACATTGGGGTTTAGAAAAGCACAGGCTGTTTCATATGGCAGACAGGAGGGGTAGGGATTAGAGAGATGCCCCGGCTGCATCTGAAGAGACTTAAGTCCTCAGTTTTATTTTGAAAATGCCCAGTGAGATCAGATTTGAGTTTTAGAAGGAGGGCTGTCCATGGCGTGGAGGAGATTGAAGCAGCCAGATCAGTTAAGAGACTCTGAGGCCAAGACAAATTAGAATTGCAGAGCCTTCTTTGTGAAGGATAGAGGCTGGCGTAGACTTGGGTCTCAGCGCAGGTGGGACACCTGCGGAGGGATGGGGTATGCAGCGGAGGAGGACTAGAGAGAGGCACTTTAGCTTCTCTCAGCTAAGACAGTGTTTCAGTTTGCTTGCATGATAAATTCACAACTAAACAGGAACAAGCGGCTTTATTCTGGTTTACGATTCCTGGTTACAGTTCCTTACCCAGCTTGGCAGGTGGGTACACACCAGCGCCAGGGGCCAAGAGACTGGCTAGACCATATTCATATAGTCACAAAACTTCTGAGAGAATCACAATCCTTACTTGCTGGACTAGCATGTCTGGTCAAGTATACCAAAGGATGCCCATTTCCTTACCCAGTTCCCTCCATCTTATCCGGCTACCCAAGGACTAGCCACACCTACTGTGGGCTGGGTCTCCCCATCAGACAGTCTCCTGTAGGCTTGCTCAGGGTTCAACTGAATTATCAATTCTTCCCAAGTGTGCCCAGAGCTCTAAGCCCTCGACCTTATCTAACTGTGACAGGCAATATCTGGAGAATAGAAAGGTACGAAAAGTCTTTTCTTTCATGAGTTGCCTCTGTTCTGAGACAACCTAGGCCCATGTACAGGATGTTTTATGCCCCCGCCAACCACACACACACACAAAGAGCTTCCACTGTTTCCCCCTTGTCTGTGTGGCTGCTGCTCCCTTTCCCCTTTTCAGTTAGGACAGGAAGTCTTCTTCTGGTCTCTCTAGGAACGCCGCTGACTTGAGAGATGGACGCCTAAGTCAGTTCAGGCTGCTGTAAGAAACAGCACCAACTGGCAGCTTGAGCAACAGCCTTTCGTTTTCCCTGGAGGCTAGATGGCTAAGACAGAGGGGTCGACAGTGTTGGTTTCTTCTGTGTCTTCTCTCTTGGCTTGCGGATGTATCCCTGAGGTCTCCCTGTGTGGCCAGGTTTCTTCTACTCATAATGACACCAGTCACATTGGATTAGGTCCCACATTAATGACTTTATTTTAGTCTAGTTTAGTCTTAGAAGACTATATCCAAATAGAGAGTCACATTCTGAGGTGCTGGGGGTTCAGGACATCAGTGGGTAGATTTTGAGGGGAGGTGTAACCTCATTTATGTTGAGACGGATGTCTTCTTACTTGGATCTTTACTTACTAGGGTGGATAAATCTTTGTTGAGCAGAATTGAACTAAACAACAACAATAAAATTCCATACACTCACATTGTTTTATGCCATTTTCTCTCGGTAATTCATGGTAATGAATTCTATAAGGTCTCTTCCAGTCAAGGAAAAAAAAATATGTATGTATTGACTACCAGCCCTTGACTCTTAACTCCTGTCTTTTGAAGCTCAGATTGATTTAAAACACTTTTCAATGCTTAAGCTTGTGCTTTTATGAAAATGAGCTCATGGCTTCATCTAAGACTGCTTACACAAGGAGATTTACATTTTTCCCCCTGAACATTTATAAACATCTCAAGCCGTTTCTAAACAGAGATGTGATATGGTTTCCTCTTCCTAACAGTATTTGCATATTAAAAGAAGAACTGGGGAAAGGCAGTGCCAACCGAGAAGAAATCAGTGGAACTTAGTGTAAAGAAATATGATCGGAAGGTGCTTTGATTCCCTCCAGCGATTAGGGTTGAACCAAGTCTGGTGAGCACTAGACGAATGCTCAGCTCCTGATCTACATGACATTGGGCTTTTCCACATCAATCAAACCATGCAGCCCTCTGTTCTCTCTGTATTGACCCCCCACCACCCAGATCATTTCTGCAAAGTTTTTCCACTCATGGCTGTACCAAGTGAATCATGGACTCGGAAGAACAGCTATGATCAGACAGAAAGAAAAATGAAACAGTACTGCCGACCCGATGAGGCTCATTAAGTTACACGCAAGGCCACTGTTGAGCCTCATGAAAAGTAAGCATAAATAGATTTCTTGAATCTTTCAAACGAAAAACAAAATACAAAACCAAATGAAATACATCTGGGGTCAGCTTGGGGGAAAGATGGAGTGGGAGAAGGCTCTCTTTCTTGCAAGAAGAGAGAGTCAGTCACAACTGCAAAGTAATACAGTCAAGTTGTCTCTCATTGTCCATGGGGGACATTGTGGATGCCTGAATTTGCAGTGCTCGAGTTCCTTGTGGAAATATATTTGCATATAACCTACACACATCCTTCTATTTGCTTTTAATCATCTCCAGGTTGTTTACACTAACTAATGGCATGTAAATGCCGTGTAAGTAACTGTTACGCTGGGCGGTTTAGGAAATGACAGGAAAGAAAAAGTCTGTACATGTTCAGCCAAAAATGTTTTTGAATATTTTTGATGATGGCTTTGGGTTTGGGTTTTCAGACACAGAATCCGTGAATACAGAGGTCTAATAGCACTGCTCCTTTTACTAGTAACAAAACATCCGAGTTCTGAAGCTGAACCCCAAGAAGGACTTCTTGCCATCACAGTGGGGCATGCTGGTTCTTTGTTTTTAAGGCTCATCTTTCCTAGGACTTTCTGTTTAATTGTCCTGTTAATGTCTACAGTGCTGGACTTGGGAGACCTTTGCTTCTACCGCCTTAACAAACAGCAAAGAGAGGCTGAATCATGCTCACCGCAGATGAGAGAAAACAAAAAGGGGAAGGTGTGTATCAGGAATCCCTCTGGCAAGATATGAGTCGCACATTGCTGTCTGCATGGCCTCAGCTGCTAGCCTGTCTGGGTGGCAGCCTATCCTCTGTCATATATGCGACTAGAATTATCCATCTGCCTCCTTCAAGCTAAACTGGCCCCTGAGAGAGTAGAGTTTCTTCCTATCTGCCCAAGACCCATCTTATCAGATGTACAGTACTGGTGTGTTGTCTATAACTCTCCATCCATATTCACACAAAAGTCAAGTTCTCCTCTATGAAGTTCCCCATTTACCCTCTGCCAGCACCATCCCCCCATCTTTTCCTGCCTGCTTCTTTGAGGGTATGGAAGTTTGTCACTTACATACTATTTGGCCTCCATTCTTGGTTCCTTCTGAAGTGTGTGTATGTGTGTATGTTTGTGTGTGTGTATGTGTGTGTGTGTGTGTGTGTGTGTGTGTGTGTGTGATGGTGGTGTTGAGGGATCTTCCTTCATGCAGATCCTATAGCCAGATGCTGTGCAGAAAGCCTCTAGTGGAGTGTGTAGGGAAACCGAGACTGGGCAGGGCAGCGGAGCCATGAGCCGGTCCCCTCGCATCAGTACCAGAAGAGGCAGCAGGGAAGTACACGGATCCTCCCGTGTGTGCTGGTCCCATGCATTACAATCCCATGCTTAACCAATTCTCCTGCCAGGAAACCCCTATTATCTAATCTAATCCCTTCATTTTTCTCCATTACAGGTTCCTGGGATGGAAAAACACGGTGAGCCTTTAATTTCATGTTCCTGCATGTCTGTGTTTGTGTCCCATCCCGACCACCCGGGCTGTTTGAGAATGTCAGAGGGGACCGTGTCTGGGCTCTACCAGGCTCCATAGCCCCTGACTCTCCGTCATGAGGGTGGGCTCCAGCCTTCGAAACTCAGGCTTTTGTGTACATGCACACAGTTTACATTGATGTTCTAAATTTTTTTAGTTTCATATGCACAAGCAAGCATGTGTGTGCACACTTTCTTTTCATACACAAGTGCATGTGTACTGTGTAGATAACTCAGCGCATTACTTTTAAATTTTTTTGCTAGTCCTTTATCTTATAGGTATTTATGGATTTACCTTCTTTTTCTGTGACTATATCACATTTTATTACATGGCTGGACTGTAACTTATTTAACTGACCCCTTTTAGTAATATTTTAATTGTTTTTTTCTTGCCTTTTTCATATTGCAAACTGCACATTATAGTTTGCACATGTCATTTATACATAAAAAAAAACAGGAAACATCATCCTGCCACACCTTCCAGTGTGTAGGTCTCACATCACTCTGCCCTCACAACTGGCTTCAAATACCACCAAAATGTTAATATCTCCCAAATCTGTCTTTATACCCAGAACAGACACTTAAGTTATACATAGACACTAAAATGATGGATAGCTCTACCTGACAGTGCCGGAAGCACCTGACCTTAATCAAGATGGGCTCTGTTGTAATGTGTCATATTTATATTTCCCCACTGATTGGCTCCTTCTAAGCTTCCTCTCTATTCTTCTCCTTCATTAAATATTCAAATCTGTATCATCAGTTCTTGACTATCTACCACCTTAGCATCATTCCTCCCCTTCTCTTTGCCAGAGTCTCAGCTGATACCTTTCTCTCTTTCTCTCTGTATGTGTGTGTGTGTGTGTGTGTGTGTGTGTGTGTGTGTGTGTGTGTGTGTGCATGTGTGGATATACATGTTCTATAGCATGTGTATGGAGATCTCAGGATAACCTCAAGTGTCAACCTGACCCTTGCCTTCCATCTTATTTGAGACAAGATCTTTTCATTGTGCACTACTGCATGTAGCAGGATAGCAGGGACTCTCTAGTCTCTCATCCTGCCATAGGAGTATTGAGATTATGAGTGAGGAACAAACCATACTGTACTTTGCAGGGATTCTGGGCATTCAAATCAGCTTGAGCAGATTTACCTACTGAGTCATATTCTCAGTCCCTGACCCTCTTTCTTGCCTAAGCAATTCAATGGTCTCAGGCAATTTAATGGTCTCACTGTCTTTTTTATTCCACCCCCTTCAGATCTTTCTTCACCCTGAAGTCGCGGGATCTTTAACATAAATTTAACTACTACTCTCAATCTAAAATTCCTCCCACTGTTCTGACATAGTTTGAACTCTGTTAGTTACCCTTATGGCCTCTCTAGCCATGACACATTCTCCCAGTTCCAAGAATTTTCCTGGCTTCTCTCATGTGCTTCCATCTTGAAATGACCTTTTGCAATTTCTACCTCTTACTGAACACTTATCTGTCTTTCCAGAAGAGTCCAGAGGACTTCACTTACTTAGCACTCCTCTCCTCCATAGGTAGAGTTGGAAAATTATTCTTTCTATTTCCAATTATAATACTCCATCTCTTTTCTCACTGTCTAGCATACACCTGAATGTTTGGCATGTAGAAGGGATAGGTGAATAAATCAGAGTTAATAATAAATGTAGCTTGTTTCTCTGTTTTTCATTGAATCGATCTCTTTATCAAAAAGGAGAAACTGTAACAGGGAGTTGACAGCATCATTGCTGGCAGCAAGAATAGAGAACAACACTTAGACGTTTGAGTACTCTCTGGCTAGTGCTGACAGACAGATTCAAGAAGTGGGGACTGTGCTCAGTGATCCAGGGCTCCTCTGTCCCAGGAATGATACAAGGTACCCGATAGACCATCAGGAGGCTGGTACGCCAAGACTCAACTTGTTCCTCTCAGTGATGATGCAGTGTGATAATTTGATAACAATTGTCAACTTCATAGTTACAGGCTGAGCTTTGGGCACAGCTGTGCAGAACCGAGAGTCAGGCAAGCCCGTGAGCAAACCTGCAGAAGACTGTCTAGTTGATGTGGAAGACCCAGTCCATGTGGGTCATACCTTCCAGCAGAGGATAAGGGAGTGCAAAAGGGAAGAGTCTGACTCTCCTTCTCTTGCCTTGTGTTGGTAGCTCATTCTTCACGGCTTCCATTCTTAATGGACATTGGAAGCCAGCCTGTCTGGCCCTGTAGTGAGACAGGTTTGGAGGCTGTAAGAATCTCCCATCCTTCAGCATCAGAATGGGACTGCTGAGCTATTCAGTACCTGAGCTAAACAGCTATGGGCAACTATTGTACTCAGATTTCATTTTGCGAGTCAGTCTAATCAATTCCCTTAATATACACACATATATATCTCCATTCCCTTTATATATATATACAATCCATTCTCTTTATATATATAATCTCCATTCCCTTTATATATATATAATCCATTCCCTTTCTATATATCCATTCCATATTTTTAGATATACATATATCCATTCCCTTTATATATATGCATATCTCCATTTCCTTTATGTATATGTATATCTATATATCATTCCCTTTATATATATATATTTATATCTCCATTCCATTTATATATGTGTATATATATGTATATCTCCATTTCATGTATATGTTCTTTGGTTCTGCTTCTCTAGAGAACACTGATTAACATACATGGGGAGTAATATCTCTTACTTCGGGAGTTCATTGTGAGCCTCAGGCCTGACTCATAGCTATGGGTGTTAGTAGCGGCTTCCTAGGATCTGCGGGGCTATTGAAAGTCTAGAGAAGCGATCTCAGGACAGAGGGCTCAGGTTTAGCAGGGCAGCTCTGCATGTCTGGGAGGCCCCTGTGGGGATGGGTGTTGACTTAGGGCTCCAACAGAATCCAAGCGGGGAGAGACTCTGCAGAGGGATTCGGAGGAGACTAGAGCAGTTTTCTCATCCATGGGTGCCTGGGGAATCAGAATCTGTACCGGAAGGAAGGATACTAGGCCAACCTAGACCGGGACATCTGTGAAGAATAGGAAACGCAGGACTCCTTCCAGGAAGAATCTGGAAGCTTCATAGTTGGACCGATTCTAGCGGGAACCAAGGCTGGCTAATAAGGAGGAAACTTCAGTATATAGTAAGGTCAGGGAAGGAGGAAATGAAAGAAAAATTGTGAAGAGGCAAGAGAAGAAGGGGAAGATAAGGAAAAGATAAGTTGAAGGGAAGCAGAGGTCCTGCCTTTCCTGGTCTGGCACAAGAGGACAGTTTTCAGGTTGGGAGCTTCTGGTTGGAGATACAGAGAGAAAAGCAAGCTGATGAAACCTTTAGCTCCATCTGCACGTCTCAGATTGGCTGCACCCGCAAGTCCTGCTAAACCTTGCGTTTGAAGGAGGCATACTGACTCTGCAATGTCGGGGGTAGAAGCACACACTGTCTTGGACGAAATTCCTGAAAGATGGAAAATGTCTTAATTCTTCTAAGAGCAACAAACGGCTGTTTTTACAGAGGGCAACAGTGAAACACACACCAGCTCTACTGGGCAAGCGATGCATCTCATGGGAACTTCGGCAAGGTAACTTACCAAGGCAAGTCGCTAGCTAGGATTCAGTCTCTGGTCAGTAACTCTCTGAGTAAGACCCTCTCTCCATCTGATGTTGGGCCCATGCATCTAGCCACTGTGATGTCCCCTCACCCACACTGGTCACATCTAGAGCCAGAGTAAGCAAAGGATTGAGAGTCTTGGACCAGCTCGGCCGCTTAACCCTTCTCTTCTGAAGATCAAATCAACACTAAGGACCTTTCTGGTTCTGACTTCTAGGAGTCCAGAAGGGCTTGGCTTGGTGGGGGTCAGAGTCCCTGGGTGAGCACGAGAGGACAGGCCCTGGGGATGGAGAGGTACCACCTGGTCTGTACTAAAGCTCAGTTCTCAGCTGCCTGGGTCTCACTGTCTAGGACTGCTTTCCTGAACCCCAGGCCCGTGTCCCCCAGAGTTGTTCCAGACTCCTGTGCTGCGTGCAATCACCCCTCCGGAGCCCCTCCAGGGCAGCCAGCCGTTCCTGAGGTGTCAGATGGAGCCACGATCCCAGAGCTCAGCATTGCCGCTCCTTTCCTTCCACAAGGGTGGTCACACTTTGTAGAGAAGGAGCCACTGCCCGGAATACTGCATCCCAGGAGTCAAGGAGGGTGACTCCGGGCTTTACTGATGGGAGGCAGCTCCTAAGAGTGTCTGAATTCAGAGCAAGAGTCCCGGGCTGTAGATCAGGGTACCAGATAAGAAAGGGAAGGGACACACTTCCAAAGGAGTCTTAGGCTTTGAACAGGACTCCCTGGGAGTGTGTGTGTGTGGGGAGGGGGAATCCTAGGGAGGACTGGCCTGCAGCCTGGGTAATCAGGCTGACCTGTCCACCGCACGTGCCATCCAGAGTCCGCGTCCCATCCTCAGCTCACTCTGTGACAGAGGCCACGGATCTTATGGAAGCACATGGTAGAACGTCCCTGTTGACTTTAGTGGGGAGAGGCTGGCAAAGTGCCTGGCTTCCCTTATCCGTGAAGTCACAGTGGGGCACTGGGAGCTGAGAGGTGGAAGTCAGTGTCTCCAGGGAAGACGATCCTTAGTAACATATAGTGTCCCGTATGTGGGCCCTGAGCCTTGGACCTGGGATGACAACTCCTAGCCCAGCACCCTGGCAGAATGTGGGGGAGCTCAGAGGAGGGGGGCAGTTGGAGGGAGAGGAATCACTGTCTCATGTAAATGATGGGGTGGGTACAGGGACCAAGTAGTGAGATTCGTCTTCTTATAACCATGTGCAATGATTATTCTTAACCATTGCTGTGAGAGAGCACTCAAAGTCAAGCAACTTAAGGGAGAAAAGGAGATTTATTCAGCTTACGGTTCTAGAGGAGAGAAACCGTCTTTCATGGCAGAGGCGACATGGCTGGTGGCTGAAGCTGGAGGCTAAGTCACTGCAAACATCCTGGAAGCTCAGAGCTGCTCAGTCCAGCAGACTAGTGGGTAACGCCTGAAGGCTGGAGGATTCCTGAATTGTCGAAAAAGTAGAGAGTCTCTCTTCAAAGTCTTCTGGTCTATGATTCCTGATCCACTACCTGGAGGTTCCAATTAAGTCTAGGACTGGTCTTTGTATTGTAAATGTATCGATCCGGATAATTTCTTCTGGTCATCTTAGTTAACGCCAGGTGTGGTCAAGCTGACACCCAGCATTAACTCTCACGCCATGAAAGCCCTAATTTCTTCTAGAAAACTGATTTCCTGAGATCTTGCCAACTCCAAGGCCTGCGGATCTTGGCCTACAATGTAGACATCTGCTATCTTGAAAATAAGCTGTTGAGGGAGAAGGCGACATGACCACACAGCATACGAATAGGAGAGCCAGAGGTCCTGTTGACAGTTGGGCTTGGGAGACACGCAGGAGCCTGGTGTCCATACATGCCCCTTGTTACTCTCCGAGGTTGCTAGACACCTCTTCTAGAGCTGGCTCCCCTTCTTGCTTCTTTTGCTGGTTGGCTGGGCCATCCACATGCGCCTTCACCCCTTCCTGCATGGGGGTGCTGTAGTGACTCTTTCTTTTTGCTGCCGTGAGACAGATGATACACATACAGAACTTGGGGAAGACAGGGAGACTTATTTGCCTTGCAGCTCCAGAGGGAAGATATCGTCTCTTGTGGTGGAAGAGGCATGGCGAGTGGCGGAAGCTGGAAGCGGCTCAGGTCACAGCAGTCATCATGGAGGCAGAGAGAGCAAGCGGCAAACTGTGGAAGCAGAGCTGGGCGGGCAAAATCTCAAGACCCGCCTCTGTGACATGCCTTCCTCCAACAAGGCTCCACCTCCTAAAGGCACCATGACCTTTCCAAACAGCAACATCAGCTAAGGATTTAGACACATGAGCTTGTGGGGGATTCACATTCAAACTCTGACAGGGGAGCTCATAGTTTTCATACAGGTGTGTGTGTGTGCATGTGTGCGCGCGCGTGTGTGTGTGTGTGTGTGTGTGTGTGTGTATGCACACCGTATGTACACAGTCGTGCATGTTGGGAACCACAGTCAGAGAAGAGATAGTAGAACAATAGCTGTTTTGTTCAAATGCTACTGAAGGCCCTGGAGGACTCCTCAGTCTCTGGAACCTGAGTGTCAACTATGACTTGACTCACTGTCTTTTCCAGAGTCCTGCATACTTGCCCAGTCTTCCACCTTCCACTACACTTGTGCCTTACCTTACCCAGTAGTTGAGGTAACAGAAGGAGCCAGAGTCAGGCTGGGCCTCTGTGCCTTCCTAGATCCCACTGACCACTGAGAGATTTCTCACATCTCTCAGACCCCCTGGCATCGCAGTTCCCTCCTCCTCCAACTTAGGATGCCCCACAGATTCGCAGAGCGCCTCAATGGTAGTGGGCAGATCGTCCCTGCTGGAGCCCATCATCCTTGATTTCTCCCTCAGGGGACTTGTTCCCCTTGCCAATAAAGAGCAGTGGTCAGGAGTCAGTCTGGTTCTCCCAGGACTGACCTCATCAGTTGTTTGTTCCTTCTCTTTATCTAGTTCCAACAACTAATTTCGTATGTTGTGAAGTAACCTGACTTTCCCTAAACATAGTCCTAACTCTTCCTGAGCCACTGGGTGGTAAGCTTAGGTATGATAGGAATGTCTATTTATTTGCCTTGGGGTTTTGGACACCAGACAAATCAACAGTGCAATTTACCACAGAGACTAGGAGCCAAGTAGTATAAATTCTTATCTCCTGAGCAGCTCTAGATGAAAAGTGTCAACCTGACCTTTGGAAGGACTGGAAACTTGTGGTGGGCCTCGTACCATTGTATAGGGTGATGCAATCCAACTCCAATAAACATTCCAATGGATCGATGTTTATGATCCTGGGAGAAACACTGTCCTAATGCGGCAGCATGTGTGCGGTAATGACTCGGTCCGTTGCTGGGCTTCTGAGCACTGTTTCTCTTGCATGACTTTCGTCTGTATCCTTTTCCTGCAATGAACCACAACCAGGAACAGATCGACTTTATGCGTGCTCTGTGAGCCCTCCTCCTAGCAATGAATTAAATCAGAGGGTGAATTTTTGGAATCCCTTAAACTTGGCATTGGTGTTGGAAGTGAGAGCGGTGTTTTGATGGACTGTGTGCCCTCAAAGTGTGCACTTTGCTAAACTCATGTGTCTTACAAAACGCACGTCACATAGCAAATACCAGTCTGTTAGGAGAAAGCAGAGTAGGAACGTAAGCTGCAGTAAGGAACAAGGTCTGCATTGGAACCGCATACCTGAGTGCTCTGTTCCTGTCTGCAGAGGGCTGCAAATGCGACCTTTTCCTAGCAGTAACTGCAGAAGGCCAGCCAAGTCGACTGTGAACCTGCAGGGCTGCCTAGGGAAATGCTGCTCCTGCCGGTGGGAGATATTTTTTTCCCCCTCGGGAGGATGTTGTGTGACAATTACAAGCAGCCTCTTGGTCACATCTCTTCAGTAGCTCAAGTTTTCTTCCTTGAACACACCTTCTACACCTGCTGTGGAGATTGCGGTGGGGGCTTCAGTAGGCAAGTCTGCCAGGTTCCCTTTGATAGGACTTGGGTTTCATCTTCTTATTGTGTAACTTGCCCTTCCCGGGTTTAAGATTCACAGTGAGGGGTGAGGGATGGGGGTCCTTCCGTCCTCCAACTCTATAGGGCTTTTGCCAGAGTGAATCATGATTATAAATTGGGGCATGTAGCATCCTTTTGTGGGGTTCAGTCATAAAGAGTGATAAATACAACTTGAAAGTATTTTGAGTGGAGTTAAGGAGGATTTTTTTTTTTTTAGAGAAGTCCATGTCCGTCTCCCCCCTCCCCCCACCTCAAGTATTTCTTAGTTCAGTGGAGGCAGGTAGAGGTCTGGGAATTTTGCCTGCTGATGATGCTTCCTTCATCTGCTACTCCAGAGCAGAGGGGCCCCACGGACTCCTCAGTAAAGCAGGTTTAGAGCAGCCATGCTGGGATTACCTGAAGGAACACGCCATTCGCCAACTTTACCCAACTCTTTGCTTATGAAAGGATGTAGAGATTAGTTGTCCTTTACAGATAGGCCCCACCTTGAGGTGGGTGTTAGATCAACTGAGTTGGGCCACAATGTGAGCTAAGCAATGAGGAAAATCCACCCCCCTTGCCTAAGCGTATTAGCGGTCCAGACCCTGGCAGCCATCTTTGGTGCCTGCCCCTCATGGCACTCCACACTGAGTCCGTGAGTTCTTTTCTAGCTCAGTGCCCCTCGTGGATTCCATGCCTAGAGTTCCGTTCTTTCTCTATTCTAAAAAAACTCCTCCTTAATCCTCTACAAGTGTTCTGGTTCCAATCTTCAACTCGGAACACAAGAACCCTGCAGCCACGGGACAGATCACCCCGCAACATCAGGAGTCCAGACAGTTGCCTTGGGGGTTGATTGAAGTGCCGAGATGGGCTGGAGTCAGCTCTTACAGCTTTGGGTTCTTGTAGTTTCCATTGAAGGAAAGCTGCACAAATCTCTCTCTCTCTCTCTCTCTTTCTTTAAGTCCAATGACCACTATTGTAAGGGAAGGACTGGACTACATAGTCCTTCGGTCATGCTCAAGAGGTGACCTTCTGAAAAGCAAAGCTCTAAAGCTCTAGGGGCCGGGTACCTTTCCCCTCCAATACAGTCATTCACAGTGACTGCAATCCCACAATGCCAGGAATAGCCTATCCCAGGAGCATTCTCTTCCTCTACCCTGCCTGGCCCTACCCACAGAAAGACCAAACAGCCTCCAGTTCCCTTTCTGTTCCTCCTTTAGTAGCTTTTTTTTGTTTTGCAGAGGATGGGAGGGACAGGAAAAGGGACTCCCCAAAGCTTCCCCCATTTAAAAAAATACAAAAACTTTATGTATTCATTGAGGGTGTGTGTGTGTGTGTGTGTGTGTGTGTGTGTGTGTGTGTGTGTGTTAGAGGGCACTGTGTGTCCCTATGGAGGACCAAGGGTGACTTCAGGAATCATTCTGGATTGCTTCTACCTCCTTTTTTGCTTTGCTTTGGGATTTCCCAGAGTTCTACCCACCAAGGCCAGAAATGCAGGCTGCTGCCATTTCGCCTGACATTTTTTACATGGTATTTGGGAACCAAACTTAGGACTTTCTGCTTGCAAGGCAGACTCTGAACTCCTGAGCCGTCTCTCCAGACTTCATCCCCACTTCTTAAATATTTCCATACATTGAGGAAAAAAAATATCTCTATTACTAATTGACTCTCACCCGCAGGGGAGAGGACCCTCCCAGATCCAGTACTATGGTTTGAATATACATTGTCCCCCACAAACTCATGTATTGAATCTTAGTTGCTGTTTAGGAAGGTCATGGCACCTTTGGGAGGTGGAGTTTTGCTGGAAGGAGGCATGTCACAGGGAATGGGTTTTGAGGTTGGTTAGCCCTTCCCTGCTTCTGCCAGGGGTCAGCTTTTACAGTTTGCAATGTGAGTTCTTTCAGTCTCCATCCTCTGTCAGCTAGCCATATCTTTTAGCCATAATGGACTTGACTTTATCTTTTCTCTGGAAACGTAAGCCAAATAAATCTCCTTTTCTCTTTTAAGTTGCTTGAGTATGAGTATTGTCTCACAGCAGAAGATAGATAGATAGATAGATAGATAGATAGATAGATAGATAGATAGAGAGTCTGGACTTAACTCTAAGCCACCTCAATAAACCAAGTCAAACTCCCAGACAGCATCTCTGTGATATCAGGATGTGACTCAGATAACAGAGCATCATAGGGTGTCAGGAAGCCATTGTAAGGTGACAAGTTCTTTGGGGAAACATGACAGGGATGAGGGAGCATTTTGTGTGTGATAACGGAAGAGCTGCAGCCTTATGGATAAAGGAGAGGAGAGAAGGTAGCCTTAGTAAAGGAGCAAATGGGCTGGTGAAGTGATTGTTGTGGACGCACGAGGATGTGAGCTGAAAGGACCAGCAACTACATAAAAGCCTGGGCATGATGACACATGTCTATAATGTCATGCCTGAAATGGGACACAGAGACAACTGGATCCTCAGAGCTTGCTGATCAACCAAGAGATCCTGTCTCAAAAAATAAGGTAATAATTTAGGAAAATACCTGAAATTGATCTCTGGCCACACACACTCAATCACAGGCAAGTACACGCATAAACACACACACACACACACACACACACACACACACACACACACACACACACACCAAGGAGAGAAAGTGAGATTGCCTTCTGAGTTCAAAAATATAAAGTCAAAATTGGGGCTTGAGAAGTGGCTCAGGGGTTAAGCCTCTACCTTGTGGGCGGAAGGTCCTGAGTTCAGATCCTAGACCCCACAGGGGCGGCCTGTGTTTCTGGTCCTGGTAGGGTGGAGCCTGTGAATCCCGGGGCAGAGTAAACAAGGAGGAGGTGGAGGCGGTCCATGGTGGTTCCCCAATTTGTCCGTGGTTCTACACACACACACACACACACACACACACACACACACACACACACACACGCACAATTGAATAAATAAAAAAATTTCAAAATATAAAGTCAAAATTAAGGGATCTGAAGCAAGATATCAAAATTACACTTAAAGAAGTAACTGATCCAAGGAATGCTTGTATCTTGTTAGATATGAGACTGGGTGATGCAAACACATTGCAAAAGGAGAACAAGAGAGGCATCCACCTGACCACGCCATCTGAGTTCTGTCTGGACCTCCCTCAGCCAGACCACAGTATCAGGGTTCTGGCAGAAGGAGCCACATTACAGAGACAGACATGATGGGTGGTTATTGGATTGCTGAATCTTAACACCATCTCCTTTCCTCCAGCACGATGCTCCTAGGCAACCTTCTGTTTGACTGTGTGCCGGGAGAAAACATCAGGGCAGTTACTTTAAAGTAACTTCAAAGTAACATTCTGCTTGGTTTTCCCTCATGGTCCTTTATTCTTAATGCTACATATTTGATGCACGTTGCTCATCTTTCCCTAATGATAGTTCCCTCTTCACTGCTGTATCCCACACATGGACATTGCCTGGCATTTAGCTGAAACTTGCTACTGAAGTACTTATAATAGTTAACTTCATGTCAGTGGAAAACAACTCATAAAAGGAGGCAACATCACAGGTTCTGATCAGCTGTGTGATATGGATAGAGTTTACCACAAAGGCTTGGAGCTTGAACAGTAGGGAGTTAACTAAGAAAAATGCCAGCATGTGCCAAGCTGTCCCAGTAGCCATGTGGCTCTCACTGGTTCTCTCCCCTCCTTCCCATGTTTACTCTGTGTGCCTCCGGTCTCAAATAGGAATCAGTAATAACAAATGAATACAAACGTGAATTAAAAGTGATGCCATTCATAATAATGGCAGATAATAAGGCCTTTGTATGTGCCAGGGCATCGCTCCAGATTCGGTTCCTGGGATGGTTCATTTTGTCAACTGGATACCTGGGAGCAGGAGCCCTGGACCAGCTGAGAGGCATTCTCTCCATTAAGGTGGGCTTCGTATGTCTACGAAGGATTGTCTTGATTGCATAACGGATGCTAGAAGACCCAGCCCATTGTGAGCAGGATCATGCCCCGGGCAGGAAGGTGTTGTGCAGCTGGATAAAGATGGAGAGAACTAGGAGAGGCGGATACAGTGATTCTTTCTCTCTGTGCTTGCTATGGGCATGATGTGACCAGTTCCCTGGGCTCCAGGGGTGGTGAGTTCCCTGTCATGGCGGACTGCAGCCTGGAATGGCGAGCTGGAATAAGCTCCTTTGCCTACACTGCTTGAGTCGGGTATTTTGTTACAGCAACAATAAGTAGTAAAATTAAAACAGTCCTGTTGCACTGAGCTCCTTTAGTCAAGCATCATCTCACTCACAAGAAGAGATTCCACCTCACCCCAGTCAGAATGGTTCTCTATGAAAACACTGCAAAGGCTAGTATGAGAAGAAGAAGCTGCGTTCTCTGCCGATGGTAATGGCAGCTGGTATAGCCAGTGTGGAAATCAGGAGGGGGGATTCCTCAAAAACCTGAAACTCAAACTACTGTATAGCCCAGCGGTCTTAATACCACTTTTGGGTATAGACTCAAAGGAACTGAGTACCAGCCTAGATGTCTTCCTATGGGGTGAATAGATAAAGAAAATGGCGTACGTGGACATAATTCGATTTCATTTGGCTGTAAAAAATGATGAAATCATGACATTTGCAAGAACGTAGATGGAACTTCAGATCATTATGTTAAGTGAAATAAGCCAGACTCAAAAAGACAAGTATGGCATGTTTTCTCTCTCATGTGCCAAACCTAAATGTAATGTGTGTGTGTGTGTGTGTGTGTGTGTGTGTGTTGAGACTGGATGAAAAGATTCTAAGGGAGGTGGGAAATAGAGTAATGGAATACATGCAATAGGAAAGTAGAAGGGAATTAACTGGGGGAATAAGGGAAAGGGACTACAGTGTAGGGGGAATCTGAGCGAGGGCATTGGGGGAGAAGGATGAATAAGAATAAAACAAAGTATAATGTCACAGATGTATAAAGCTGCCACAGGAAACCCCAGGAGAAATTTTTTCTGTCACAAAGACCAGAAATATAATTTTGTTCCTAGCTTTGCCACTAAACTATGTGGACTTGAAGAAGTCATGTTATGATATGGATCTCTGGATTTTGCAGTTGTTTTTTCATTTGGATAAGGCATTGAATGAGCTCTGTAGATTCTAATTTTTTTTTAAATATCCACAACAGTACTCCCTTTTCAAAAGAGCCCTCTTTAGAGCCTCCATATGTAAGGAGATAAGTGTCTCGGGTTGAGGTTTCCTGGCCTCGCATCTGCTCCCCCCCACTTAGCAGTCTCTGTGGAAAGCCCAGGAGAGCAGGTTAAAGGCTGGCGGGAGCCCCTCTCGTGTTCCCCAGAGCCCGGGAGAAAACACACAGTGTCATTTCATGATTTTGCTCAGGGGGAAAGAATCCTTTTGAGACTGGACACAAAAGGCATCACTGGCTGGGGAACTTCCTCTCTCTCTCTCTCTCTCTCTCTCTCTCTTTTTCTCTCTCTCCCTCTCTCTGCCTCCCCTTCCCCTGCTCTTGTAGAACAGGAGAGTAAGCTACAGTTTTCCTGCTGACACTGGAATGGCTTGGTGACCTTGTTTAGTAAGCACCGGTTCCTAAGCCCCATGTTTACACTACATCCTGACTCTGGATCTGCAGTAGGGCCAAAGGCACCACCAGCATTTTAACCACCTCTCTGCGAGGCTCTAAAGCAGGTGGCACAAAACTTGCATTTTAAGAGCAAGAAGGGCATGTTGCCCAAAATCACACATGCGGGTTCGAGTTAGGAAAGGAGGGAAGAAAGTTGTGCTTAAGAGAGAAGGTAAGGTCAGAGTGTATCTGATCTACTCTGGGTTGTGTGTGAACAAGACCTGAGCTATTCAGCGAGTGGGTGGGAACAGGAAATGACTAACTAGTGTGTGACATCTCTGCATGCCTAGGGGTCAGTCCGGTGAACAGACTGTTGAGGGTGGATTGTGCTTCCCAGCAATGGAATCTGCTGTCTCCCCTTGAGGTGGATGGGTGCCCCCATCTGAGGTTTCCCAGCAAACCTATTCACTGTCTTACACTCGGGAATATTCTCTCCAACAATCACAGATCCCAGCGGATTACTGAGGCACTGCAGGTCTTCGTGCTCAGCCAGCCTTCAGCACCTTTACAGGATGATCTCACTGGATCCTCACAACCACGCTGTCCAGGGCGTGTTGTGCAAATCCCGTTCCTTAAATGAAGGAACTAGGCAGTTTGGTTCTAGTTGCATGATGTAGTGGTTATTTTTAACTATTGCTGTGAGAGAACACCCAAAGTCAAGTAACTTAGGGAGAAAGGGAGATTTGGTCAATTTACAGTTCCAGAGGGGAGATACAGTCTTTCACGGCGGAGGTGACATGGCTGGTGGCTGAAGCCGTAGGCAGGCTAAGTCATGGCAGACATCCACGTGGCTGGAGGATTTCTGGAGAGTCTCTCTTCTTCTCAGTCTTCTGTTCTATGGTTCCTTTTATCTAATCCACTACCAGGAGGTTCTAGTAAGATCTAGGGAGGTTCCAATGGGATCTAGGGCTGGTCTTTGTATTGTAAATGTATTGATCCAGATAATCGCCTCAGCTAGTCTGACAGCTGGTCTTGGTTAATGCCAGGTGTGTCAAATTGACACCCAGGATTAGCTGTCACACATGACCTTCCCCTCTGTGCTTTTCAGGACTCAGAGAAATTTGCTGCCCCTGGAAGCTCAGGGTGACCTTTGACTCCTAAATCTCAACCACCTTACATCCCTTTAACAGCAGATCTTGCGCCTCCTCTGGGTGACCACATAATACATCCTGCAAATCAGGGCCCTTTGCAAAGGGAAAAGAGGCGTTATGCGTAATCAAGGTAGGAAACCATGTTTAAACTCAGCACACAGTCTCCTCATCTGTCTTACAAATGTGTCTGTCCTCCTCAATTGCCTGCCTTTCACTTTTTACTTCCAACAGATAACTTTGCTTTGGTTAACAGAGAACATGGAAGTCACATGAAGGACATTCCTTAATTTCTTGACATGTGCAAAACCTTCCTGCAGCTTGACCCATTTCTCCTTTCTGGTTCCTCAGGAAATCCAGCTTGTGATGAAAGCCGGTTTCCTGGGGCTGGAGAGGTGGCTCAGGGGTTAAGCCTCTGCCTTGCAGGCGGAAGGTCCTGAGTTCAGATCCTAGACCCCACGTATAGATGCCGGGTGGAAAGCGGGGAGTGACCTGCGTTTCTGGCCCTGGTAGGGTGGAGCCTGTGAATCCCCAGGCAGAGTAAGCCAGAAGGAGGTGGAGGCGTCCATGGTGGTTCCCGAATTCACCCGTGGTTCTACACACACACACACACACGCACGCACGCATGCACGCACGCACGCACGCACGCACAATTGAGCAAATAAAAAAAAAAGCCAGTTTCCTCCTGGGCTGTGCATCTTATCTCCCCCACAACCTTCTGGGAGAGGTGAGTAGAAAACATACCTTACTCTCCCTACTATCTCATCTCGACTGCATCTTTAGCCCCTCGGCCTACCTCTCCTCAGCATGCGTGTATATTCGGATCTTTCCCATCATCAACGGCAAGCTTTCCTACATCATATGTTTGTTTTTTTTTTCCTTTTTTTCTATCACTTGTTTCCTTTCCTCATCAAAAGTGCAAACTCAGAAAGTTTGCCTCATAGCCTCTTGGTCATGTCTGCATGAGCTAGCTGCCTGCCGCCCATACTTCGAGCGTCATCCCTGGGCTTTGCTATTATCAGTTATTCTGTTTCCCCTGGTTCCCCCTGTTCCAGATGCCTTCTGTGTTGTCCTACCGCAAGGTTTGCACGGCTGGCCAGAGAGCAGGAACATTCCTTTCTCTGTTTCACAATGACTCCTTTGCGGGGAACACTTCGACCGTTTGCAGACCAGTTTTGGTTCTCTCCAGTCACCTTCTTGGTTCAACTGGATAATCATCTTTTAACATTCATGCTTAAAATGGAAAAAGAAAATGGGAATTCAAATGCAAACACAAGCCCCACAATAGAGGATATATGTATTTGTTTGAGGGGGGGGTGTCAGTGATTTACACAGCTCTGTCACGTGGGCACCAAAGTGAAACTGAGCAAAGTTTCAGCAAAGGATCAGCATCTTACTACTCTCTACTGTACTGTTCATAGAGCACAGCCAGCCTAGCCTAGACTTTACATCGGAATCAGAGTGAAGCTTATTTCTAATTGGCTTCTTTGCTCTTAAAGACCCAGCCATAAAAGAAGGGGGGGCAGTCCTAAGCTTTACTGGGGCAAGTACAGCATTACATTTATTAATATCTTAGTGGGCTGGGGAGATAGCTCAGGGGTTAGAATGTTTGCCTCACAAATAAAAGGACCTGAGTTTGGACCTCCAGTTTCCATTGAAAAATACCAGGCAGTGGACTGAAATTCTAGTCCCAGAAGGCAGATCCTGAGAAACCCCAGAGCAAACCAATAAGGTAGAATAACAATTCAGGATGATTTCCCCATATTATACTTCGGCTTCCATACGCACACACATTCAAGTGCCTTCTTGTACACATACCTTCACACCTGTACACATAGCCACATGCAACACACACACACACACACACACACACACACACACACACACACACTCCACTTACATACAGGAACACACAAGAAATGGTTGTGATGGCGAATTTTGATTGTTACCTTGCTTGGATTAAGAAATACTTGGCGCCGATATTAGTGAGTGTAGTGGTTACTCTTAGCTATTGCTGTGAGAAAACACCCAAAGTCAAATAACTTAAGGGAGAAAAGGAAATGTATTGATCTTAGGGTCCCAGAGGGGAGATACAGTCTTTCACGGCACAGGTGACAGGACCGATGGTTAGCAGGTTAAGTCATTCCCATCCATGTGGCTGGAGGATTCCTGGAGAGTCTCTCTTCTTCTAGTCTTCTGTTCTGTGGTTCTTTTATCTGGGCCACTACCGGGAGATTCCAATGAAATCTAGAGAGGTTCCAATGGGATCTAGGGCTGGACTTTGTATTATAAATGTATTGATCTGGATAATCTCTTCAGGGTTCTCAGCTGATCTTAGTTAATGCCAGGTGTGTCAAGTTGACACCCAGAATTATCTATCACAGTGAGGCACCCACACCTTTGGGTGTGTCTGCAGGCATTTCCAGAGGATTGATAGCAACCTCTGGACTGGGATCCTGGACTCAATAAAAAGGAGAAAATGAGTTGAGCACCAGCACTTAGCTTCCCTCCTTCCTCTCTCCTTCCCTAAGGAGCCATCCACCACCATATCTTTCCTGCCACAAGGGACTCTAACTCTTCAGACTGTGAGCACAATGGATTCTTCCTTGCTTAGGTTGCTTCTTGTCAGGTATCTATCTGTTCATGGTGATGAGAACAGCAGCCAAGACACTGGTTCTCCCCTAACATACATACACCTTTAGAAAACAACGTGGATGGAGAAACTTTTATGGGAGATGATCTGAGAAAAATGAGACAGAGAAGGGAGAAAATCCAATACATGCTGATAACTGAGATGGACGACCGGGATCAGCACCTCCAAAGAACTGTGAGGATTACGTACCAAAATTTTCTCATAGAAGGCAAAGGAGAATGGACCATGTATCCACCGACTTGGCAATCCAGAGCTGTTTTATATCCACTCCCTGGCCTGCCCAAAAGCTTGGTTTGAGTCATCACCTTTCCTGCAGTAAAATTAAATCAACAGAGATGCCAAATCTGCTTTAGGCACAAACTTCAGAGAGACAGAAGGACAATTCAGTCATTAAACTGCCCACTGTAGAGGTGGGATGTGAAAGGGCTGTGCTACAGGAAACCTTGGAGTATGTTGTCATTCAGCTTGGCTACCCCAGCTGTGAAAGTGCGGGGGTAGAGGGGTAGGCGTGGGGTGGGGGAGATGTCAAAGACAGTGTGAGAGAGCTCCCCCCAGCTAAAAAAGACCCTGTATCGCTGCTTTTGGAGTGGTTTATCAGTGGACAGAGGGTCAAGAGGGACCAGTCAAGAAAGAGAAGGGTTCGGGAACGAGCATTATTTTTGAAATTGCGCCCTTACAGTTCGATGGGCCAGGAGCCCGAGACAGATCCAGAAGAGTCAAAATTGGTTGGGAACTAAGATCTGCTTCTCAAAAAGGAGTCAGGAATATGGTGCTGCATTGTAGGTCATAGAATCTGTCAGGAAAGGCGTATTTACAGTGGGCACTTGTGAGACACTTGCTTGGTTGCCCGGGGTGCCTAAGGTGAGTGGGGCAGTGGTGGTGGTAGAGGAAGATACTGGATCTGTGTGCTAGATGTCCAGGGATAGAGGAAGAAATTGTGAAAGACTACCCAGAATAGATATGCATTCATTCTGGGCCAAGAGTAGAGAGACAGGAGTCAGAGGAAACTCTTATCCACCAAAACTGGCCCTCAACAGAAAATGGTTCCTCTTAGACAGAAATAGCTCCTCTTTGTCTGCCGTGACTCAGGGTGCAAAGCCACCCAGTGGATAGACCAATTTATCACCTCCCCACCCCACCCTACACCCCCTTTCTGGAGAGGGCATCGCCATCTGTGGGAGATGTCAGTGGATGCACCAGTGAAGAAAATCCTACACGGGCAAGGAGAATGGTGATCTGAGCGTCAGTGGAGGAGACCCTCTTTCCCCCTATGCAGGTCTCAGCTCCAGACAGACCCAAGGCAGAGGAAGCGCAGAGTATTTCATTGTTAGCTGGGTGCAGAGTTCTCATTTTTGAACTGACACCAGAGACCAAGGGCAAAATTCTCATGCAGGGTAGGAGAACACTATCCAGATAAGATTAAAGGGGCCTTGGGAGCCAGAAAGGAAGTTTCCTTTGGACCACAGTCCATGAGTCAGAGAAACACTTGAAAATCATGCTGAGAAGGGACATCATCCACACGGGCCCGGGAGAGTTAAGTGAGGACTAGAAGTGGCAAGTCTTTTCCTCTTCCCTGAGTCACGAAGGATTTCTTATAATGCAATCAGTGTGAGAACAGCCTCCTTCTGGCTGTCGGCGCGCTCGCCGGAGTGACCATGGAGGTCCTCCTTGGCTTTCTGATCAAGAGAAAACTTTGTCCCATTGCTAGGAATGCTGTGAGCCTTCACCTCCAGCGACAGTACCTACAGGGTCCCTCCTCTTCTTAGGCAGTCCCGGCAGGAGTTACACAGTGTGGGCATAGGGAAAGCAGGGGCCCGGACATTCTTATTCAAGAATGTTAGTTCCTGGGCAACCCCTGCCCAGCACAAGGTCACGTCTACTGGGTAACCTTGAGCCAGAGCTGCTATTGGGCCAGCAAACAGAGACATCTGTGTCGTGATCTGAATGAAGCTCTCCCTCCTTCGTTCTACTTCCTCCCACTTTTTTTTTCCACAAGCATTGCCTTTCCCCATGAAGCCTCCTTTTACGCCAACTGCCAGCATTTGTTTCTCATAGACACTAACTGATATCACTGTACTTATATCTATTCATGACCTTGTTTTCCTCTATTCTTGCTTTAATTTTTTTGCATTTTTTAAGTTGCAAATTTTAGAAATACTCATCATGTACAACATATTTGTTTGAAATACATCTCTCTATATATATATCCATACATGCTATGGAATGGTTAAATCAAGCTAATTATCATTTGTATTGATTGTCTTACATAATTTTTGGTGTGATGAATATTTAAGATCCTGCCTCAGCAATTTCTAAAAATAATGTCCATCACATTTACTCTTTCTGGTGCTGTGAGACAACACGCAGACTCGAGAAACTTAGGGGGAGAAAAGGAAGTTTATTTGGCTTACGGTTCCAGAGGGGAGATACAGTCCATTATGATGACGTCAGAAACTAGAGGAGGCTTAGGTCACTGAAGACATCATGGAGGCCAAGAGAGGAAGCAGCGCAGGGTTATTAATTTTCAAGGCCCATCCCCCTATGCCAGTCCTTCCTCCAGTAAGGCTCCACCTCCTAAAGGTGCCACGACCTTCCAAAACATTAACAGTAGCTAAGGATTTAAACAATGAGCCTGTGGGCAGCAACTCGCATTCAAACCATGACAATTGCATATCGTCACTAATGATTATCAACCGTGCTGTACAGTAGATCTCTTGAATTCCTCCTAACCAATTGATTTTGATTCTGTGACTGCCATCTTTCCACTCTACCCGTGCCCAGCCCCTGTGTGATAGTAAATTCTGGGTGTCAACTTGACACATCCTGCATTAATTAACATCAGCTGAGACCACCCGAAGAGATTATCCCAGATCAACACATTTACAATACAAAAACCAGCCCTAGATCCCATCGGAACCTCCAGAGATCCCATTGGAACCTCCTAGTAGTGGACCAGATAAAAGGAACCACAGAACAGAAAACTAGGAAGAAGAAGAGAGACTCTCCAGGAACACTCTAGTCATGTGGATGTTGCCCTGACTTGGTTTGCCTGCAGTTCCAACCACCAGCCGTGGCACCTCTGCCATGTAAGACTGTATCTCCCCTCTGGAGCCCTAAGGTGAATAAATTTCCTTTTCTCTCTTAAGTTATTTGACTTTGGGCGCTCTCTCACAGCAATATTGAAACCATCACTCTATTCTCTACTTCAGTGTGTTCAAACTTTTTAGATTCTACATGTAAGTGAGATCATGTGTTATTTGTCATTCTGTGTTTGACTAGTTCTGCTCGACACAATGTCTCCACAATGTCTAGGTTATTGTAAATGACAGGATCTCCTTTTTTTTTTTTTTAAGATCAAATAGTATTCCATTATGTACATCCACTGTATTCTCATCCACTGATGGATACTTGGTCTACATCCAGTAGTAGATATCCTGGCTATTGTGAAGCATAATTGTGAGCATGGAGCACAGCAGACTCAGCACATTGATCTCATTTGTTTGGAGTATCCATCAAGTAGTATGTTAGCTCGATCTATTTTTTTTTAATAAATGGGAAAGCTGATTTTAATAAGTTTCATCCTGTTCTATATTTGCAGAACAAAATCCTAATTCAACAGACTCAGTACTCATAATTTGAACTGCAAGAGCTACCCATTTTAGTCTTATCATTTCTTCTGGTAGCTTTTTCCTCAATCCTCCTGATTCCAACTTTGCTAAATCTCTTCTTATAGCCCCCCCTTTTTCTTTGTCTCAAGACTCGCTCCTACTTCTTTATCACAACACAGGACTCATTGAATTAAGCACTAGTGGCACGTTCAAGATTATCCACTTTGAGGATCTATCTGTTGTCACAGATGTGATAGAACATTCAAACAAGTGATCATCCAGTCTTAGCCTGAATATAGGGCAGAGAAACTATCTAAAACAACTCAGTGTGACCTAACAGTTCTGACTTTTGGGAAGTCTTTCTTTTCTCTTTGCTTTTCTTATTGATGTCTACTATACAAAATACTGGGTTTTATTGGAACATTTTCATATGACAAACTTTGATCAAACTTATTATCCTCCTTTGACCCACCCCCCGCACTTCCTTTCCTATTCCTAAATAGTCCCCTTCTATTTTTGTGCTATGAAAAAATCCAAAGTCTGTGTATGAAAGAAAATGTGGAAATAATTGTCTCTCAGGGTCTAACTTATTTTATTCAGCACAATAATCTCTGATTCCATACATTTTCCTGCAAACAGCAAGATTTCATTCTTCTTTATGGCTGAAAAAAAAATTCCATTGTGTGCATTCACCACAGTTTCTTTATCCATTCCTCTACTGATGGGCACCTAGACTGGATCCCTGACTTATCCACCATGAGAAGTACTGCAGTAAACATGGATGTGCAGGTATTGCTCTAGGGTTTCAACTTGGTTCTTTTGAGTATGCACCCGGGAGTGGTGTAGCTGGATCATATAATCATTTTATCTTTAGCTTTTTTTGGGGGGGGGATGGGAACCTCTGTGGTTTCCACAGTGGCTAAGTTAATTTACAATTCTATCAATGGTTTGTAGAGGCATTCCTTTTTCAGGATACATCTTTTTCTATTCTGATTCTCTATAGTCTGTCCCCGAATCTGATTTCTTCTGTATCTTTGATCAACATTGACGATTTAAGTGATTTAAAGTTTTTGCATAATATTAATAACTCTGCTGAAACCGCTTTTATTAAGGAGGCTCAAATCCTCATCCCTTCCCCACACATTTCAAGTGAGAATATAACTGGCTATAAATAGAAAGACTTCCCTCATTTGTTCATTTTCAAGGTACCAGGTGAGTGCTAGCATATAGGTAGTGATCACAGAGAAGAAAGAAAAGATGGAGTGTCTCTGAGGAGATAATGATGGCGACACGTTCAAATGATCACAGCAGCATAGGAAGCGCTGGGGAGGAAGTAGAATATACTCAGTGTCAAATATCAGGTCACATGCATTGAGAGAGTTTCAGGCACATGATGTTTCTTGGCACACAGAGGGTAGGAGATAAAAAGTCTTCATGAGGAAGTGAGATCTAAGCTGAGTTTGGTGGATAAGCGGTGCCAGTTATAGATGCCAACTTGACAATTGCTGAGCCTTTGGGCACATCTGTGAAGCTAATTTAATCAAGGGAAATCCTGAACAAGTGTGTGGGAGATTATCTAATTGAGGTGCAAAGACCCAGCCCTTAGCGGGTGGGATCATTCCCTGGGCGTGTGGACAACATGGAGAGAGATGATGGTTTAGTATTTGGCAAACTGGCAAGTGGGAAGGTAACTCCTTCTCTAGCTCTCTGTGTGGCTGTGGTGTGGCTCATTCCCTTGGCTCTTAACGTTGGTACGTCCCTTCCTGCCACGCTGATGAACTGTACTGGGAAACCGTACACCAAGAAAAAAACCTCCCGTTCCCCTAAGTTTTCTTGGTCATGAGTTCATTTCAGCAGCAGAAGAGCAGCTAGAACGGAAGGCAGTCTCAGTCAGTGAATAAGCATTGGGCTTAGGGAGAGAAGTTTCCACTGAGGATAGGGAGGAGCTTACCGGGCATGGAGGAAGTTGGGGGTGAGAATTATTTCCCTCTCTGGTCAATCAGTTATTCATTTCTAGGCGCCTCCTAACAGCTTGCGTTCTGCATAACTGCGGAGGCTGACGGAGTTGCCCTCACAGGCAGGGGCTTTTGCCATGGGAGCCCTGCTGTGGTCGCTCCTTCTGCTGCTCCAGGAAGGTGAGTGGGTGTCTTCTCTTTCACAGGACGGTCTCCCGAACCCTCTCTTCTCCTGTTCTGCTTAGTCCCCGGCTAGCAAGACCTTTTCCCCTGGGGGATGGAAGTGTCATTTCTCCTGGGGTACAAAAAGCAGGGCAGGAAAAGGGAGGAAGACAACAGGGGACATGGAAGAGTTGAGGTCCCAGTGTGGCAAGAGAGAAGGAAAATGTGGGATGGTGAAGAGTTTGATGGGAGCCACGGTGGTCTGTGTTCTAGTCAAGTGCAATGGACACGTAGAAATAGAAGAGAGAGACGCAGTGTGTGAGTGGGGGGCAGAAGTGATCAACTGAAGACACAGCGTGTTGGCAGGATCAGCTGACATACCCGCTGGGCTCTTTTTCCTGCTTTTCAGCCGAAGGGTTTTCTGGAGATGGCGAGGATCCCGAAGAGGTAGTCGCGGTCCTTCACGAGTCCGTCAGCCTCCCTCTGGATATACCCTCTGATGAAGAGGTCAAGGGCATCATCTGGTCCTCTCAGAAAAGGCTGGCCACAGTGGTGCCAGGGAAAGAGGCCCAGCCCCCCCACATCATGGTGGCCGACCCTCGCTACCAAGGCCGGGTGAGCTTCGCAGAGCCCAGCTTCTCTCTGCACATCACCAATGTGACCTGGGAGGACTCGGGACTCTACCAAGCTGAAGTCATTCTGAGCACCTCCCAGCTCGTCTCCACATACAACTTCAATCTCCGGGTCTACCGTGAGTGCAGACTTCTTTATTCTCTTTCTCCCAGTTTGGCGTGGGAGCTCAGGGGCTCAGGGAAGCTTTAAGAGACGGGAACTGGAAAGCAGATTGCTCCAGCGTACATCAGCCACGGGTGACTCAGCTGAAGCAAGGCAGCACGGGGCGATGAAATTGTCTACACAGAAGTTCCCATGCAAAGGGGGGTGACGGCACCGTGTACACAGTCTCTTGGGGGCTTATCTCATGCAGAGAGACGGTGTCATTTGAGGACCCCTGATCAGTTTCTTCCCTCCACCCAACTTTCTTCTTTGTGTCTATCGCATTGAATTTACCTTGAGTCTTAGAGAAGCGCTGATTAGAACGAAAACATCTTTGGGAAGGGGTGATGATATTTGGTGCAATCAAGGAAGCAGAAGAAGATTTGGAGGGACGAAGGACGCCATAGAGACGACGACCTGAGTCTACCTCAAATTAAAAGGTGGCTGTTGGTGTTTGGCTTTTGCTGATTCGTTGTTTGGGCAAAGGGGCTCCCAAAAAAGAAAGGGGAACCCAGGCTTGAGGGCCTTAGGAAAACTCCAGAGTGCTCAGTGGGGTAGTGTGTTTTTCTCTTCTCCAGGACGGCTGTCGAAGCCTTGCGTCTCTGTGAACTTGGAGATCTCTGAGGAAGGCGGATGTAATATATCCCTGGCATGCTCCATAGAGAGAGGAGGCAGGGACGTGACCTACAGCTGGCTCTCATCAGACGACAACGTGGACACAGTCCGAGAAGGTTCTGTGCTAAGGACATCCTGGCGGGCTGGTGACAAAGCCCTTCTCTATACTTGCAGGGCCAGCAACCCCATCAGTACCATCAGCTCCCGTCCCATCCCTGCTGGGGCCTTCTGTGCAGGTACCCCCACCCCTCCAAAAGACGGCCCCTCCTGTAAGACCTGAGCCTCAAGGCACTGCCTCTCGCTCCAGACTCCTCTTCAGAGAGCTCGGGAATGTAATGTCGTCCCACAGAGACCAGTTACCAGACCAGGAAGGGGAACCCTCCTTTTGTTCCCAGTTTCCAAAAAAAACTTTTCTTCTCTACCTGGCTTCAGATTGCTCCACAGATCTCAGTGCCTCAGTTTCTGTGCACAGGATATGTCTTTCTGGAGATGTAAACTGGTTATTAACTTGAGAGCCCTTGCGCGGAACCCTGGGTAGATGTCTGTCCTAACCTTGGCCCCTCTGACCAGCCCTTTTCCTTTCTTTCTATCCCAGATTCTCGCTATCCAGTGAAGCCTTCCAGGTTTTGCCTCCTGGCCAAGGGTTTGCTCCTCCTTTTGCTTTTGACAATTCTAGCCACGGTACTCTTGGTCTTCCGAGCACGCAAAAAATGTGAGACGTCAAGGGTGAGGAAACTCAGGAGAAACAGAATGAAACTGAAGAAGAAGGAGAAATCTGGCCTCAGTCCAGCCTGACTGACTATTGGGGACCTCTATTCTGGATGTTTTTTTCTTCTCAGAACCCAAGAAATCCTTCTTGATGGGCCAGTGGGAGAGGGGGACTCAGGGGTTGAATACTCAAAAGGCCATATACCCCAAGAAAGTTTATCTGGCTCTAAAGTCAAGTCTCCTCTCTTGTGGAGAGGTTATGCTTGGTCTGTCTGTTCTTACTGGGAGGTTCTGGAAAAACCAGTTCCCTACCAAAAATCGATTCCCTACCTTCCTACTGTTCTGAGTATCTTTACCCGATCCCTTCTCAGGCTTGCCTTTGGGTAGGAAAGTGAATCTAAAGACCCCTTCAGAGTGAAGTGCTTGCTTTACTATGTCCATCCCATTCCCCACCAAATACATACGTATGCTGAGATGAGTGAGTGAGTCCTCCTAAGTTAGCTAAAGGAGTGACTACCAAATATGAACAGTTCAACCTAAAATCCTGCCTAAAAATTCCTTATAAGACTTCTGCTCTCCTGCTCCAATTCTCATCCAGACAGATCAACTGACTTAACTGTTCCCCTAGCACATTCTAGAAGCTGTGACCTCACCTCAATTCCACTTTGGGTTGGAGTTGAGTCCATTGGCCTCTTTTGTCTCTCAGATGCCATTGCTCTGGGCCTCCGGTACCTCCCACATGGGGGTGACAACTTGCTGCATCAATTGCTAAGATCTCGGGTCCTTGTTTTTTTTATTGCTGTGTTGAGCATCGGTTCTTTCTAGACTTGTATGTCTTGGACTTTCTCACTGAAATCTTGGCTTAATGTCGCTGTTCACTCTTGCTCTTTCCCTAGCACTAAGCCTGACATCCCGCTGCTATTTGCCACAACATTCTCACCTGATCAGATCATGTGGATTTTACTTAGTCAACTGCCAGAGGGCCAGGGGTCAGGATTACAAGGGAAGCCACTTAAGTAAATAGGCCAGGTGTAGGTTGGTGAGTGAGTTGGTGGAGATGGTATAGAGTGTGGTGGAGGTCACTAGGTTTTACACTATGTTCACCTCTCACCTGGGACACTGCACTCACCTAACATCTTGCGAACCACAGTTCATTTCCACAAGGAACACATATCTCAAAAAGAGAAAGTATAGGAGCTCTTACAAAGTCAAAGCAAAGCCTGAGTTCCCACCAAGGCAGATGGTAGGAGCCCTGGATAGTGTGGAAGAGACTTCTGACAAGCAGGGAAAGAGCCGTGTGGCAAGGAGGCGTTGCCCACATTTCTCTGGGACTCGCCTCCTCCTTGCAAAGGGTGCTGGTCTCTAAAGCATTTCCAAAAACAAGGATGGGGCAGCTGCGGGAAGCTGCTTTGGAGAAACATGGAGACCAAGGACACCTAAACTTTTAGGAAAGTAGGTATTAGAATGACCCAGCAAGAGGTTCTGCAAGAAGCAGGGGGATCCCATGTGCACAAAGAAGTTCTCCCCTAAGCTTTTGTGAAGGAAGTGGGACTTTTTGGAGCTTGGGTAGGATACGATTGGACAACCAGCCCCCAATGGGCTAATAGGCTGACAAATTGGTCTAGTCTACTCTCTGGAGAACAGGACCTTTTCCCTCTGGATCACAGATACTGGGCTAAGGCCGGTCTTCTGCACCTGCTTTAGGTCCTGAAAAAAGCCTGTCGCACTTTACACCTTTTCCAAGGGGCACGTAGGCAGAACTGGGAGCTGCCTGAGCAAACCGCCTGGAGTCCATCTTGCTCACAGAGGGCCAGCCATTTCTCGTGTCTTTCAGAATCTGGCATACAGAAAGGACATAGAGATACAAATGGTCCTGCGCAGCAGGCCCAGGTGTTGGCAAAGTACCTTCTCATAGCTAATCTCTGAGTGGAGAAGAGCTGTGCCTGCTCTAAACAGCCTAGAATATCTGGAAGGAGTAGAAAGCTGACACCCCAAACAGGCTCCATATGAACTCAGAGAGACCCAGGCCTTTTTCTCTGCTAGAAACCAGAATGGGGGTTATATCTAGTAATGAAGAGACAGCGCAACCCTCACATAACCCTTTGTGGAGTATGTGAAGACACAGTCCCAAGGTGTCATAAGGGGAGGGAAGGAGTCAACAGAATTTCAATCAATGATCAGCAGTGAGTGCCACGAAAGGAGAAAAGGGCACTGGACAGAAAAGAAACACCAAGATGCTAAACAGAAAGGACACTAGAGTAGCTAGGGACTGCAGGCCACGCTGGGACGCATTGGCGGCGGCTCTGCAGATAGACCTGCGCCGTGCTGGTGACGCAGGAACAGCCTTTCCTGTGTTTACCAAATGCCCTGCTGCCGTCGCCAACCAGAACACGTGTCGAGGATTAAGGCAGAGTTTATGAGAGGAGAGAAAGGTTGGAACTCACGGACTCCAAGCATGGCACACATGAGAAACAACAAGAACCCTGCGACAATATTAGGTTGGGCACAATCCTGGTTGGCAGAATAAATTTTTCCCAAAGGAGGCATAATTATGGACCAGGGACAAGCTGGGGGAAATTCTTTATTTTTGAACTTCAAGGATTATTATTATTATTATTTTAAACTTGGTGTGTGTGTGTGTGTGTGTGTGTGTGTGTGTGTGTGTCAGAGGGCACTGTGTGTTCCTGTGGAGGACTAAGGATGATTTCGGGAATCATCCTGGATTGTTTCTACCTCCTTTTTGCTTCACTCTGAGATTTCCCAGGCTCTGCCCTCAAGTGCAGACTGCCACCATTTCTGCCTGGTGTTTCTCGGTGGGACATGGGATTGGAACTCAGGACCTTCAGCTTGTGAAGTAGTGTCTTAACCTCTAAGTCATTGCTCTAGCCCAGGATTTTTTTTTTTTTTAAAATCAACTTTCACTTCTAGTGTAACCAGGGAACAAATTACAGACCTAGGTTTCCTTTCTCACAACAAAAACGTGTAAGATATGTTTATGTTAGGCAAAAATAATAATAAAATGTGAAATGAGCTGCCAGAAAAGGATGGGCATATAAACATTTAAAAATTGAAGGCCATTTTAAATCCCACTTTACAAAAAAAAATTTTTAATGTTCACATGAAATTAGTTGATCTACCAGAAATTACCAGAGAAAGTGGAAATGAAATATTTGGATCAGAGATGGGGAGAATGTTCCCACTGATTGTTGAGCAACCAAGAAATCAACTTTCCTTTCTGAGCATCTATCCTACCCTTTCTTTCATGCTGTTTACTGTCATTTCAGTCGCTTCAACCTTTGGGGTTGAAGGAAGTGGGACTTTTTGGAGCTTGGGTAGGATACGATTGGACAACCAGCCCCCAATGAGCTAATAGGCTGACAAATTGGTCTAGTCTACTCTCTGGAGAACAGGACCCTTTTCCCTCTGGATCACAGATACTGGACTAAGGCCGGTCCTCTGCACCTACCAAGCTGTAAAGAGATGTTACAAAGCTGCTGTTCAGCAGGTCTTTGCTGGAGGAGGAGTAGACAAGACCTTGCTTCTGCGCTTCTGACATTTACCCTTGGAAGAACGTTCTGAATATTAGGACTTACTGAAGGTGGAAGGCCTACTGCAGGAATAGCTTCAATGCTTCCAGCCATCGATTAGGGTCTCTGGAGACCTTGCCGCTCCCGATCATATCAAGAATGTGCCCTCTACACTCATCTGTACCAGTCAGACTGGGGGCTGCGGAAGCAGGGAGGGAGCACTTGGGGGGGAACCCACAAATTGGGAAATACCTGAGTCCGGCCAGAAAAGCAGATAGAGAATCTGCATCTCCTGAGCACGGCCAAGCTGAGAAAGCACAAACTCTTACTTAACAGCAGATAAACAGGGTATTTCTCCCCTTCACCCCCACCCCGCAGGAGGTTTCCAAAGTTTCTAAAGAAGTGGGTTCGGTGGTCCAGGTGGAATCTGAACGCAGCTCTGCGTGTGCCTAGGTGGGAAATCTTGCGCAAGTTTCTCCACCTGTCTGAAGCTCTGTTTCCACCATTAATCACGCGGAGCTACACTTCCCAGGTCGTCAGCGCAGAGTTATAAACTAAAGCGTCTGGCCCAGGATCTAGCACCTGCAGAGCGGGGGTTCAGTAAAGGATCAGTTACTTCATTCCTCCTGGCTCAGTCTCTGTTGTCAGGGGAGCTTGTCACGTTGGCGCCTCTGGGCTGTTTCTCTGGGTCGTCAGTGTTGAAAACTGCCTAGGGAGCTGACTCGGCACCCCTAAACTCAGAGCTCAGCCTGGCCCCAGCTGCACGCGGAGGCGCCTGGGCAAGACCTGGGAGCTCGCCAATCGCAGACAGGTATTTCCAGTCGGGCGAGAGAGGAAATGGGTGGAGGCGAGGATAGGGATTAGGGAGGAGATCAGATGAGCGGGGTGTGGGGGGGAGCACTTGGGTGGATCCCCAGGGAGGGGGAGGGGGAGGGGTGTCGTTCTCTCCGCTCGACGCCGCAGCCCCGGGGGGCTCAGATTTCAACCTTCCGTGCTGCCTTTGTGGTGCGCTCGTCGGGAGAGGATCGAGGGTCGCAGGTAGGCTACAAAGAAAGAAGGGTGTGCAGGCAGTCAATGAGGGGGCGGAGGGCTCCTGCAGCACTGGGGCCTCCAGTTGGACTGGGTAGCCCCTTTAGCTCTCGGCGGGAAACGGCGATCGGCCTTCCCACGCCTGGTTGTGCTGCGCTCCACGAGGGGGCGACCGGAGCCCACGTGCCACCGAGTCTTCTTGTCATTAAACTACAACTCCCAGATGGCTCAGGGGTCCCGCCCGCCTTGCCAGGCCTCTGTTGGTTCCAATTGGCCGCCGCGGGAGGGGGATTGGCGGTCTCCAGGGCGACGGGAGGCGCTCGGGGCATCCGAGGCGGGGAGGCGGGTCCGCCCCCTATTGTGTGGCTGCAAGAGCTGAGCGGTGCTGTGCAGAGCAGGTGAGGGTGGGGGCGTCCAGGGGGATAGAAACGGGGTGCCGCGGAGACATGGGGGGCAGTTCAGAGTTAGGGGGGACCGGGAAGGTGGGGGAGCCCTGGTGAGAAGTGAAATTCTTTGTGTGTGTGGGAGGGGGGAAGCAGAACTAGGGGAGTTTGGGGGAGCGAAGTGGAATTACTGGTGGACAGGTGGGGGTTCCCCCGAGATCTGGAAGAGTTCTAGGGCTAATGTAGGGGAGTTCTTGATGGGTTCAAAAAAACAAAGGGGAGTTCTGGAGAGGGGGGGTGCCAGGGAGAAGAGAATTGTAGTCGAGTATCAGAAGTGTGTTATTGTGGGCCAAGCCAGGAGAATTCCACCGAGGGGGAATTCCCGGGAGGGCCGAATGGGGAGAAGGGAGTGGGCGAGTGGGGATTTTGAAAGATACCAGCAGGAGCTCTCCGAAAACGAGAACCTGCTGCGATTGACGTTCAGGCGCGAGGAGCTGGAATTTTGGGGGACGCTGAGTAGGGAATGAAGAAGATGGGAATCCTAGCAGGACTGGGGGCGGGCTAGGGTCTTGGGCAAGAACAGAAAGAATGGGAGATGGTTGGTGATGGTACAGTTGGAAAGATTTTAGGAATATGTATTGTGAGGCTTCGGGGGATGGCTGGATTACAGGATTCTTGCAAACAGAGTCAGGAGAGAAGGGTGGTGGGCGTCCTGTGCTGTTCAATTGGAAAGCTTTTCTTCAGGTAGGGAAGTAAGGGAGAGCTGTCTGAGGGCAGCGAGAGAGGGGCACAGGTTGGGGGGGGGTGTGGCTGGGGAATTGTCAGGAGCTACACCGTGCGTAATAAGCCGAGGCAGAGATGAGATCAGGGCAGGGTATTTTACAGCCAGTGCTGAACTGTATGAGGCCAAGAGTCCATCAGATGAGTGCCCAAGAGCAGAGTCCACTTGGGTCTGCTGGGCACAGACAGGAACCTTTGGTCTGTGTGTAGTCAGCTGACCTCTAGGATCTGCTGGGCTCCTCATGTCAGGAGTACCTGCCTTCCTTGCCCAGGGTTATTTTGTATACTCTAAGGATTCACAGCATTTTGGGTTTCTCTTGGCTCATACTCCTGGAGTTAGGGAACGGAAAGCCTGGAAAATTTCAGCCCCCCAGGGGACTGGAGAAGAGGGAGTGGGAGTAATTGAGGTAAAGAATCTTGAATCTGGAGGGAGGGTTGTTTGGCAGCAGCATCATGAAGAGAGAAATATCTCCAGCTGCCAGGTCCAGGACCTGCCTAGACCTGGAAGATTCTGCCTGGGGCCCCCCATACCAGCAAGTGGGGGAAGCCAGCGCCTCTTCTCCCAAGTTTTTGGCTTATTCACTATCAAAAACGGTATTGGGAGGCCGAGTGGAGAGAATCTACAGGGTTTCCAGGTTCCAAAACTTCACAGAGGCTGGGAAAGGGGATGAAGACATGGAGGGGGGCGCTGGAGGGTATAAGGGGATAGATTCTAATCCAGAATTCCCCTCTGTCTACTATCTGCTCTTGAGAAAGATTCCTAGGGTCCTTATTAGTTATATCTGGAGTGTGTGTTGGGGTGGGGGGGGAGTGTAGGGAGGGAGAGAAGCAGAAGAGACTGTGCTACATTGGTGCAGTTATCTTCTATTCTTCCTTGAAAATAAGAATTCCCTTGTTTTCTCCTGGCTCATTTGCCAAGAACATTATAACCCAAGCATCCCCAGAATTCCTTTGTGCTTTCTAGAATCCATTTCTTCACCTGTGCAGTCTTCTCAGACAGCATGATCTTGTTCACTGCATGTTCCCATCCCAGCTTAATCCCGGGGCTTCAAGATCTCTGGTTTGATGGCTACAGGTAGCTCAGTGGTAGAACACCCTGCCTAGTAGGTATAAGGCCCTGAAGTTGGTCAGGGCAACACACTAAAGATCTCTGGTCATTTTTTTTTTTCTTTTTATTTTTTGCAGTGTCCTCCACTAATCTACTCCCCCATGCTTTGCTCTAACTGGGCTTTCTAATTGACTAACTCTCCCTGTTGCTTGTATTTTGCATTTAGATCTGGTGGATCTCCAAACTGAAACAGCTTCCTCAGGTGTTGTATGAGCTAGGTGTTAACTGCCCGGAAGAGTGGCTGGTTACCTGAGGCTAATCAGCAGGATTGACACCCCCTGGGATTGCTGGGGGTGGACATTCCTCGGCCCCTCCATCTGGGCTCCTGTGGACAGGAGGGGCCGGGCAAGCAAGCCAGCTGGGCTATGATTTGGTCCCTCGGTCTGACCATCCTCAGCCTGATCATCAGCCAGGGGGCTGACGGTGAGCGCGTGGGTATTCCCCAAGGGGTCTCCATGAGCATGTGATGGTAGGAGAGGGCTCTAGGGCAGGTTCTGGAGAGGTTGAGGGAGGGGGTGTCCTCTAGTCATCCTGGAGCCTGCAGAGATGTCGATGGAGCCTCCCCTCCCAGCTCTCACTTTGATACCCCGCTGTTCCCTCATGCCACCCGCCATGCAGGTCGAAGGAAGCCTGAGGTGGTCTCTGTGGTGGGCCGGGCTGGGGAGAGTGCAGTGCTGGGCTGTGACCTGCTGCCCCCGGCTGGCCGCCCCCCTCTGCATGTTATTGAGTGGCTGCGCTTTGGATTCCTGCTTCCCATCTTCATCCAGTTCGGCCTCTACTCTCCCCGAATCGACCCTGATTACGTGGGTAAGAGGTTGTCCCCAGGTGGGAGGGAGGAAGGTATCACCCCCAAAATGGGCTGGGTAGGCTGCTGCGTCCTTGCCCCGATCTCATCTCCCGCTCCACTGCCTAACTCTGCTTAGCAAGCATGGCCCGCTCCCCAGCAGTGTTATTGCACTAGACTCATTCATTTACACACAGTGCACGCACCCATGAGAGCTTTGCTACTTTTGAACTCCATGCAGCCTGTTTCACGGGAGATCCTGCCGCGCTATCCCAGGGGCCCATCCCAACTTGAATCCCGCGCTCTGTCGATCTCATGCAACCTCCCAGACGCCATCCTGATCTCCTGCAGTCTTCTCACTTGGTGCTCCACTGGTCCTTGGCTCTACCATCTGCTTGTTCCCCGTCTTCCTTCTCCCTACCCTACTGTTCAAAATGCTAGTTTGGAGGTTTCAGGCTTCTAGACAGAGCTGAGGGGTCAACAGGATAGACGGGACCACAGCTGCTCTGTGGAAGAGCAGGAGCAGATTTGTCGACGGGCAGGGTCGCTAAGGCTCCAGCCATGGGATGGGGCTGGCTGGCTTGCTGCTGCCTGTGGCTCCTGTGGAGACGCCGTGTGTGGGTCCTCCCTCGAGCCTTCTCCTCCTCTGCACTGCAGTAGCCTCTACTTACTCCTGGTCCCAGGTGGATTCTTCATCGGAGTGGTTTACTCCGGGTCTCTGAAAGCTATAAAGATGGATCTGGGCTGTGCTTCCTCCTCAGAGGTGAAATTCAGGAAATGGGTGAACCCACCTTTTCCCTTCTTTGGTTTGAATCCTGAAGGAAACCCTGGGATTGGCTGGGTTCATGTGGAGGGGCAGGCTGATCAGGGTGGGAGGAGGGGCTGGCAGGTATCTGTAGAACAGAGGAGTTGATTTTCAAACTGGGGACAGTTATTGGCAAGCAGCCTGGTGGGAGTGTGTGCGTGAGTGTCTATGCAAGCTCCGGGGATTGATGAAAGTGGGCCCCAATTAGCACAAGTGGAGAGAAATGCTGTGCCCCCCCTCCCCGTCCTCCCTTCCCTGTCTCTGCCTGCCTGGGCCTTGGGAGGCTTTGGCTCTGGGGCTGAAGCTGACAGATTTAAAATTTTGCCAGACCGAGGCAAGGCACAGAGAGTCTTGAAAACCACTGGAGGAGAGCTGGGAAGGGCTCTCCCTGGGACTCTACTTGGGAGATGGGAAATGGCCTTTCCCCAGCCTTTGTCCTGTCTCGTGGGCCCTGGGACCGGCCAAGCCACTAAGTGGCTGACCTCTTCGGTCCACCTATGGTTTTCCCCCTCCCTCTCTGCTGCTTCTTGAGCTGCAAGGGTCAGGATAAACCTCTACCCTCTCTTTCCACATCTGCCCCCGACTATGTGGAAGGCCTGGCCAGCCTCGCAGGCTCCTGTTCTGGTCAGAACCCCAGGGGGAAGGACACAGAGCCCATTAACCCCTTTGTTGCCTTTCAATGCAGAAGGGGCCTCTGGGCCTTTGTGCAAAGGACTGCAACAACTGCAGTTGCTAAGCAACAGGAGGTGGAGGTTGCTGGGGACAATGGCGTTCTGTCATAAACCCTTTGGGCAAGTGGAGGAGAGATGAGTCTAGGACTACATGAGGTTGGTGGTCTAGAATGGGTGAAGAACCGTGGAAAGAGAGAAGGAGTGATCACACTGGAGTGAAAACTCCTCGTTTTTGGAAGGTTCTAGAAGCCATCCAGCGGAGGAGCCTGGTTGTATAAATGAGCACAAAAGTAACAAAAAGCAGCATGAAACTATCTAAGACTAAGTTGGATTGAATTGGCTGCCATATGTAAAGTACTCAGCACAGCACCACAGTATAAATTGACCAGGACTGGAGAAAGGAGTTGGGGCGTAGTCTATGGTAGCGTTCCTGGATGAATGTTAGGGTAAGTCAGAGTTTGTGGGACAGATTCTTGGCCCTTGACTTTCGGGCTGTGTTTCCTGGGAGTTTCAGGAATGATCCATCACGGCAGAAGGGACACGTGCTTTATGGCGGCAGAAGTTGTCCTTTAGAACGCCGCTGCTCACCCTATCGCCTTCCCTTGCTGCCTTTGATCCCTCAAGCTGTCTGCTTCCTGCTGCATAGAACGCAGTCTGGGCACAGTTGGTGCTGCGCTTTGAACTTTGGTGTGAAATGTGGGAATACTTGTCTGTGTTCATGGTTCACTGCGGTGTGAGTTTTCTGCCTTTCCAGGGCCTCAAAGAGCCGAGGCCAGGTTCCGTGTCCTTCCAGACCTGTCTGTGGGTAGATCTGAAGTCCGACAGGTTTAGCCCTGCAGGCGAAGGGCAGGCCTCCTGGAGGTGGGCCCAGAACTCCCACGTCCTGGGAACCCTGCTCTGGCCACCTTCTCGCTCTGTGGGACTGTAGCCTAGGTCTCCCAGGAAAGTTAGTGCGGAATGCTGCATTGCATATTCTGTACTAGACATACCAACATTTCCCAAGTGAGAATACAGAGACTGTCCTCAGGGCCCCAAAGGCCACTTGATCCTAATATTAGTGTTCAGTGAAAAGAGCACTGAATCTGGAAACAGACACCTGGCTTGAAACTACTAGCTATGCAGTTTTAGAAAGAAATTTAGCATCAGTTCCTTCATTAATAATGGAATTCTTGGAAGGCTTAAATACATTTACAGTGCCTAATATTACATGATTCATATTCAATGGGTAGTCTCCCTCCTTTCCTCCTCCCTCCCTTCTTTCCCTTTTTTCCTCCCTTCCTTCCTCCCTCCTTCTCTCCCTTCCTTCCTCCCTCCCTTTCTCTTTCCCTACCTTCCTTCTTCTGTTCCTCCCTCCCTCCCTCCTCCTTATCCCTCCCTCCCCTCCCTCCTCCCTTCCTCCTTCGTGCTCCTTTCCTCCTCCCCTCCTTCTTCTCCCTTCCTCCCGCCTCCCAGCCTCCCTCCCGCCTTTTCTCTCCCTCCCTCCCCCCTCCCTCTCCCCGCCATTCGTCTCTCCTCCTCCTCCTTCCTTCCTCTCCCGTTTTCCTTCCTCCCTTCCTTCCTCCCTCCTCCCTCCCTCACTCCTTCCCTCCCTCCCTCCCTCCTTCCCCCTCTCCGCCTCCCTTCCTCCCTCCCTCCCTTCCTTCCTTCTTCTTCCTTCCTTCCTTCCTTCCTTCCTTCCTTCCTTCCTTCCTTCCCTCATTTCTTCCTTCTTTCTCTCCTTCCTTTCCTTCCTTCTTTCCCTCCTTCCCTCCTTTCCTTCTTTTCCTTCTTTTCTTCCCTCCTTTCCTCCCTTCCTGAGCACAGAGATTGTCATAATGAAGTGTTACTATGTGAGATACAGAGACCGCTGCGATCTGGTATTTGGAGGATTCAGTGTCCAGGCAGATTGAGGGTTCCTGAGGAATCCTACTAGAGAGATTAAGAGTATGATTATGTTCAATATTTACCTTCTAGACCTGTTTTATCCTCTGGGTGGAGATTAAACACTTAGTCCTTTAAGACAGGTCCACCCATTCTCAAGAATCCACACCCACTGCTTTAAGAAATAAAAAGACCACCAGGATTCACAAGTCAGTCTTGTCCTGATGGAGCTCATCTCCCCCATGGCCTCAGGGCACACGGCCCAGCTTGCTCTTCTGCCCTCTCCAGTGTGCAGTGGCCGCCGATCCGTGGGGTTGGCGCTCGGGCAGCTTCAGGTTTCACTATCAGAAAGGGCCGGGCACGTCCCTAAGGATTTTCGTCTGGGGGCTGCATTTGCATATCTTACAAAATTTGAAAATTGCCATTTGTCAGGGTGACAGGTCCAAGTTGAGGTAGGCGGCTGGTGAGGGCAGGGGGTGGGGGAAGCTCTACGGCCCAGGTGAGAGAGGCCCAGGTGAGAGACACTAGAGTCCTCCGTGTGGAAGATGTTAGCGAGGGCATGCAAATATTTAGGAGGTAGGATTTGAAGTGAACGCCCGCACGGCAGGGGGTGGTAGAGGAATCCAGATTATGCCAGGCTCCCGTGGGGTGACATGCCTGGTGGCACAGTTCACTGATGTGGGAGAGAAAAGGAAAATGATACGTTATCAGGCAAGGGACAGGGCCAAGCCTGAGTGGAGGCTTCTGATTTCAAATCTGCAGCTTATTCATTTGTTCAACAACCTTTATTTGAGAACCCGCTGATGGCAAGTGCTGTGCTGGGTACCTCCCGTGTGTTATCTCTCTCCTCCGCCCTATTCCAATGCTTGTCTTCCTCACTGGAGCTGAAACTGACAAGTTGAGTAACTTGCTCGAAGGGGGATACACAGCAGAGCCAGACGTGGGCCTCCATCTCGCGGGCTGCCGGATGTTTCCCTTTGTCACTGCAGAGAGACCCATGGGGGTGCCGAGTTCCACCGGGATGCTGCCAGGGATTGGGTGGGCTGCTCTGTGGCTGCTGACGGAGCGAACTGTCTGCTCGCGCCCTGGTGTGTGGGGCTGCATTGTGGTCAATCAACTGAGGCGTGGAAGGGACGGGGACCGGGTGAGGGGCAGCTGACTCCGTGCTGGCTGGACTGGACTGCGGCCCAGTCTAAGGCGCTTAGGCTGCTGATAATAGATCCCAGGGATTAGGGGCTTTGGCAGGCGGGGTAGGGCCCTGCGAGAGCCCCAAACACTGCTGGGGGTACCAGGGACAGAGTCCTCTGGCAGCAAGATCACCCCAGGGAATTCATAACTTAGGAGCTATAAAAGTCCTCAGGGATGAGCTGCTCTTGTGGGAGTCCAGAGGAGAGCAAGTGCTGGCTCTTCGCTCTGTTCCAGAAGCTCAGTGGAACATTCTGGAAGCTCAGTGGAACATTCTGTCCACTCTGGTTTCTCTTTGTCTGGGTCTCGGCTGTAGCTCCTGCCCTCTGGGACCCCAACGCCATACTGACCCTGTTCAGGGTAACAGACCGAGTGTTCTTGACTCCTTCCTGGGATTGCCTGTTGTGATAGGGTTTGGGGTCTCCTCCTGAGTCCCTTTCAGCACCCCTGATTCGGGACTCCTCCCTCAGGACGAGTCCGGCTGCAGACCGGCGGCGCGTCACTCCAGATCCAGGGGCTGCGAGCGGAAGACCAGGGCTGGTACGAGTGCCGGGTGCTCTTCCTGGACCAGCACAGCCCCGAACAGGATTTTGCCAACGGCTCCTGGGTGCACCTGACGGTCAATTGTATGAAGTTGGGGGAGCAGGTGGTGCAGGGAGGGAGAACGATGGGGACCTTGAAGGAGAAGGGGCAGAGGGAGGGCTGTTTCCACGCCCAGCTAATGGCTCCACCCACCTAACACCCTGGGTTTGCTCCCTGGGTGATTTTATCTTATCACTGCCCTGCCTTTCTGCCCTTTTAATCATTCAAATCAAAAGCCAACAAGCCTTGTAGGCTCTGGGTCAAGGACTTCCTCTTCTGCGCTCTCCTCCTTAGCCTCCCAAGGTCATGGTGGGACCTATCTGACTCAGTGATCAGCTCACTGTACTAGGAATGTTCACCCAAATGGTTCTTCTTCACCATAAAAAGGAAGGAATTGTTCACATTTCATTGGTGAGGCTGGGGTGAGAGGATTAGGAGAGAAATGACTCATGGTACTTATTTGTAGTGGCTGAATCAGAATCTGGGACCCAGGCTTCCCAACTCCCAGCCTCTCCTGAACACTTAGCTCTGCCCCTCGCCCTGGATGCCCAGTATGTTCAGTCTGTGCCAGCGTTGGGGATGGCTGCAGCTTTTGAGTAGCGGGCTCCCTGGTTCTTGGACACGACCCTTTGAGTTGGCCTCCGGCAGACCCTGATGTCTCTTTCTCCCACAGCACCCCCTCAGTTCCAGGAGACACCTCCCTCGGTAGTGGAAGTGCAGGAGCTAAAGGCGGTCACCCTGCGCTGTGTGGCCCGCGGCAGCCCCAAACCTCACGTGACCTGGAAGCGTGGAGGTCAGGACCTTGGCCAGGGCCAGGGTCAGGTGCAAGTGAGTGGGCCTGGGTGAGGGGACAGTGGGAGAACCCAGGAGGCAGGGACCCGGCTGGGGACAGGGGTCCGAGGAGGGGCTTTGTATGGGTCCCGGAGCCTGAGTTGCTGCCTCCCTCTGCCGGCTAGCTTGGGAAGTGCAGGGTCGGAGCCTGAAACACTTCAATAAGGGCTTATGACTCCTTCCCTAGGTGCAGAACGGGACGTTGTGGATCCCGAGGGTGCAGAGGAGCAGCTCTGGGGTCTACACCTGCCATGCCTCCAGCACCGAGGGCAACGCCACCCACACCACCCAACTGCTGGTGCTAGGTGCAGTCTGGTGGGAGGGCTGGGGTCGCAGGGTACCGATGTGAGAAGACTGTGTAAGGGGAGGCACACAGCATGGTGGGGGAGAGGCTTGGGGGGGGGAGGCTGGAGTCCAAAGGAGAGGCACATGCTCCTGATAGGACTCAGCACAAGCTGTTGCTGTAAAACCAGGGTCTTAATTTTCTCAATAAAAGGATGACTAAATGGACCCTGGTATTTAGCACCCAGCACTGTTTCCAGTGGAAAAGACTTGGGTGCTAGTGTCAGGCCACAAACTATGTGTCTCTCCTGGGGTGTGGGTTTGTCATCACAACAGAGAGGTCCTATCCACCTCCCAGGACAGTGACAAGCCCAGGGAGCGGCTCATAGACATTCCTCCCCTTTGGAAGTAGCAGTGAGGCGTTTCCTCACTTCCTGCATGTTTTCTATGTAGGGGAAACAGATTAATCTGCAGGTGGAGGGGGTGTGGGTCTCCTTGGTGTTGAGAGAAAGGAACCTGGGTCATGATTAAAGGTAGAGTCTCTGGAATCAGGATAGGAGTTTTGCTTCTCCTTCTGTCCTGGGGACAAACGTGTCTCTTGGCTCTGAGTGGCTCCTTCCTTATCTACTAAGGGGTAATGATAGTTTTGGCCAGGCCGGGTCTGGTGAGGGCTCAAGCAGTTGAACAGGAAGCCCCGGTGCTCCGTGCTGGCCTGCGGCCCGTCCTCTGGTTGCTTGGACTCAGGTCACTCCTGACTGTAACTGCGTGGCCGTGCATGGGGCTCAGGGATAGAAAAGCATTTGGGTGTTCAGAAGCTGGAGACAGGTCTATAGGAGGCATGTGGCCGGGCAGAACCCTAGGAAAACATTATTTCAGACCTAGGGTTCAGGGAGAGGAAGCACTGGGGACAGGAGTCAGTCCGGCAAGGGGACAGCTAGCTGTGAAGCTGACCTAATAGAGCTGACATGGACGTATGTGTGGCCAGGAGGGGGTTGGTTTTAGAAGTCTGGGCGGGAACCACTGCAGGCTCTGGGGCAAAAGCGCTCTGAGGCCACTTCATGCAAAGGACTTCCCTGCAGGAATTAGACACCAGCATGGTGGCCCTGTGGGGGCCTGGGGTACAGGCTTCCTGCAGCATCTTGGAGTAGGTATGGGTACTTGGATCAGAGTGGGAGATGTGGGGGTCGCTCAAGATGAGACAGATAGGAGCATAGGGGGGAAATGAGCTAAAGTTGATCCTTCGCTACACATGATCTCCAGACAGGGGAAACTAGTGAGTGGGTCCCCTGTCGCCACTGGTATACAGGAGCGCGGCTCAGGAAGAGGGTGGACTTTTGTTACATACGAGGGGGTGGCCCTGCTTCAAGTCCTCACAACACTGTACTGGCCTTAAGCTCTAGGGGGCAGAGGGAAAGAACTGCAGAAGCACCCTGAGGGTTCTGAGAAGACTGTAGCCGAGACCACCTCTCTCGCCTTGTTCTCCCACAGGTCCTCCTGTCCTCGTGGTGCCCCCCCAGAATAGCACAGTCAATGCTTCTCAGGAGGTTTCCTTGGCCTGCCAGGCCGAGGCGCATCCTGCCAACCTCACCTACAGTTGGTTCCAAGATGGCATCAATGTCTACCACATCAGGTGGGGTTCACCCACATCTTGAGCCGTGGAGCGGGGCGACTAGGGGACAGGCCGAGGAGCCTCTCGGCCTCACGCGTGCCCTCTTGCAGCCGCCTGCGGTCTCGAGTGCGGATCTTGGTGGATGGGAGCCTGCGGCTACCGGCCGCCCAGCCTGATGACTCCGGCCGCTACACCTGTGTGCCCAGCAACGGCCTCCCGCCCCCACCCTCGGCCTCTGCCTTCCTCACTGTGCTTTGTAAGTCTGACTCCAGCTCGTTCACGACCTGCCACTCTCCCTGAGCTGGGCCGTGGTCCCCTCCTGCAACGTGCTAATGCGTCCCTAGATCCAGCCCAGGTGACAGCCATGCCTCCTGAGACGCTCCTGCCCATCGGCATGCCAGGAGTGATCCGGTGCCCAGTTCGTGCCAACCCCCCGCTGCTGTCTGTCAGCTGGACCAAGGATGGGCAGGCCCTGCAGCTGGACAAGGTACAGGGGGCAGCGGAGGGAGACTTAGGTTGTGTGAGATTCTGCTCAGAGGGCCAGCCTGGAGTAGCTAGTTGAGTTTAATTCAGCTCAGTGAGGGGGAACCTCAACTTCTTACCAGATACGTCTTCCCTTTTTAAAAAGAAAAAAAAATTATTTATTTGTTAGGGAGGAGAGAAAGAAAGAGAAAAAGACAGAAGTATACATACAGCACATAGGCTTCCAGAAATTGAACTCGGGTCACCAGTTTTGCCAGCAAGCACCTTACACCCACTGAGCTATCTAACTAGCCCCACATGCCTTCCTTCTTAGGCCAGCTTGGGAACAGAACAACAGATTCCAGGACTTTAGTAATATACCTTGAAGGGTGACAGTCATTACATGCATAAACCACTGCCCAGAGGCAAGAGGACAGAGTGTGTCTGGATGAAACAGGGAGTCAGGGAGTTGGGTGGGAGCCACAGTAAGTGCCTGAAGGGTCATGCATGGTCAGAGAAATTTCTATAGACAAGTTGCGACCCACGGAAAAAACTGCACAGACCAAGTTACCATGACTTCATTCCAAGGTGACTGGGCTCTTTGTTTGTCTGCAGGGACTGTCAGTATCTTGTGGCCTAGCATTGTATCTTTCTCTCACCGTGTCCTGGGGGCTTTTACAGCAGTAACACTCACTAAATTTTTGTCAAAAGTTTAAAACGAGTCTAAAGGCAGTTTTTGGAGGCAGCCAATGGTGTGAACGCATCAGTGTTGTGATCACAGGGGGTTTTGTCATGAATGCAGCCGGGGGTCAGGAGGCAGTGGAGATGGTCTAGGTGAGAGGTTATGAAGTCTGAGCTAGACAGGCGCGAAGATGGATGTGCTTTCGTGCTTAGACCAGAATGACAGAGACGCCATTTGGATTGGGAGAGCCGGGGGCCACACTTTATCCAGGAGCTGGTTTGGGACAGAAGATGACGTATTTACCAGTGGCAAGATGCGAGGAATCCTACACGGCTCGGCTCTGTTTGTACCGAGTGGCATCTATGCATGAAGCTGGATTGTTGCAGCTTCATACCTACTGCTTGTGGCCCCCGCATAGGAGAGGGAGACATGAGGGACGTCCAGAGAGAGGGAAAACCTGAGATCCTAGATTTGACAGAGATTCATGCACAGCGTGTTTCCCTACCACCTCCTCTCTTGACTTACCTCCGTCCACCCCGCTCTTCCCTTTGCTGAGTTTTTCTTTCTTTCTTTCTGTTTTCTTCTGTCCTCTATAGTTCCCTGGGTGGTCCCAGGGTCCAGACGGCTCGCTGATCATTGCCCTGGGGAATGAGGATGCCCTGGGAGAATACTCCTGCACCCCCTACAACAGTCTTGGTACTGCCGGACCCTCTTCCAGGACACGTGTGCTGCTCAAGGTGAGGCTGGGGGGTGCCTGCTGTGGCGTCGGCCAGGCAGCTGAAGATGGGTTCCAGGTTGCTGGATGCGGGAGGGGCTTCCCAATGCATTCCCCGTGGTGATTCCCCGTAGCCAACAGAATGTGCAGAGATGGTGCTGGGGAGATATGACATCAGTCACGTAGCACAGTGACAAAATGAGATGTCTGTCTAATCTCAACCATACTGCCTCCCACACCGGAGCTCCGAGGAAGAGGAGGCAGAGAGGATGGTGTGTGGAGAGTTGCACATCTCCTGAAGGTGACCCCACACACACACTTTGCTATCGCCCTGCAGCTTTGCCTGCTGGGAACAGAGCGCAGAGTTAGACAGGTCTTAAGAGATGAAGAAAGAGATGGAGGTAGAGACATAGGGCGTGTGTGTGGAGTGCTTGACCCTAGATGTGGAAGAGAGGCTGTGAGAGAGGCCCCTCCCAATGCAGATCTGGCCTGCAGGCTCCCCCAGCTTTTGTAGACCGGCCCAAGGAAGAGTATTTCCAAGAAGTAGGGCGGGAGCTTCTCATCCCGTGTTCCGCCCGGGGAGACCCTCCTCCTGCTGTCTCTTGGGTCAAGGTAAGGCTTCTGACTTGGCTCTTTGTGGGTCCAAACCCATGGTACCCCTGCCTCTGGGTCCCTGGTCACTTTGTAGGAAGGGGATGATGGGAGGGAACGAGCTGTCAGAGACAGAGTGGGGGAGGGAATCAAGCCACTGGGGAGATGAGTGGCCCCCTTGGTGAGGGGTGGCTGCTGTGTCCTCAGGGCTGACCAGTGGTTCTGTAGGTGGGCCGGGGGCTGCGGGGACAGGCCCAGGTGGACAGCAACAGCAGCCTCGTCCTGCGACCACTAACCAAAGAGGCCCACGGGCGCTGGGAATGCAGCGCCAGCAACGCCGTCGCCCGAGTGGCCACCGCCACTAATGTCTATGTGCTGGGTTAGTGGCCGGGGACCAGGCTGGGCCTGGGGCGGGGGAGGAACTGCTTGGGATGGGAGATGGGGAAACTGCTTTTTATAGGTTGTGAGGGTGTAGGACCCCCCTGGGAAGATTGGTGGCGGTCAGACCCCCCACTTTATTTATTCTTCTTCAGAATCCTGACTCTATCCCTCCCTTCTCCCTGCCCAGGCACTAGTCCCCATGTGGTCACCAATGTGTCCGTGGTACCTTTACCCAAGGGTGCTAATGTCTCCTGGGAGCCAGGCTTCGATGGTGGCTATTTGCAGAGATTCAGTGTCTGGTACACTCCATTGTAAGTGGCCTGTTCCTACCACCCACCCTGGTCTACCTGGTCTTCTGGCCTTTCTCCCATTCCTTTGTCTCTAGCTGCTGCTAGTTCTGCTATCTGATTTCCAGAGACTCCTGGATGCTCACAGCCACCGTCCCGAGAGTTTGGATGGTTAACAGAGGGGCGTGTCTGTTGTCTGGACTCCACACCATCCTGATCTTTCCAGCTCATGAGGTTCCCTTGTGTTCCTCAGGGCCAGACGTCCTGACCGAGCCCACCATGACTGGTTGTCCCTGGCTGCTCCTATGGGGACCACCCACCTCCTCGTGCCTGGGCTGCAGCCCCACACTCAGTACCAGTTCAGCATCCTTGCTCAGAACAAGCTGGGCAGTGGACCCTTTAGCGAGATCGTCTTGGCTGTACCCGAAGGTGAGAGACTGCACACCCTGCATCCCAGGAGTCAGAGGAACCGCGCAGCTTGGGGGCCAGAATGGGAGGGTACTGGGGGCTGTGGAGGGACAGGGAGGAGCAGGTTGAAGAACCCCAAGACTCCTCGTTCTCACTCGCCTATCTGTCCCCATTCAGGGCTTCCTACTACGCCCGCTGCCCCCAGGCTTCCCCCAACAGAGATGCCACCTCCCCTGTCTCCTCCTCGGGGTCTGGTGGCAGTGAGGACCCCTCGGGGGGTCCTGCTGCATTGGGATCCCCCAGAACTGGTCCCTCAGAGGCTGGATGGCTACATCCTCGAAGGGCGTCAAGGCTCCCATGGCTGGGAGGTGTTGGATCCAGCTGTGGCAGGCACTGAAATGCAGCTGCTTGTGCCCGGCCTCATCAAGGTATGTGCGAAGGCAGTGTGGGGAGGAAGGGTTTTCCCCGGGGCTGTGGGGTCTTTGGTCCAATCTCATCTTCTCACCCCGACTTGACCATCTTCACCTTCCTGCGCTACCTCACTCTTACCATCCCAAATGCAGTCATCAGGAGAGGGCCTGGTGTGGGCGGGGCTGGCCCTTACCCACTTCCTGGTCCCCTACTCCTAATCCTCAGGATGTGACTCTACGAGTTCCGCCTTGTGGCCTGTGCTGGCAGCTACGTCAGTGATCCCAGCAACACCGCCAATATCTCGACTTCTGGTGAGAACTTACTGGGAGAAAAGGTCAGTCATTGGGATTCATGTGGGGGTTCACGGTCTCCTGACCCTTCTTTCCTGCCGGTTGTCCAGGTCTGGAGGTCTACCCCTCACGCACACAACTACCAGGCCTCCTGCCCCAGCCTGTGTTGGCTGGGGTGGTGGGCGGGATCTGCTTCTTGGGCGCAGCCGTCCTCGTGAGCATCCTGGCCGCCTGCCTTATGAATCGCCGAAGGGCTGCTCGCAGAAGACGAAAACGCCTTCGGCACGGTAGGTCCCATCACCCCGGTCCCTGGGGCCCCTGGCCACTTGAAGTCCAGCCCACCAGAAAGCTCTGCCCATCTGTTCCTCCTGCCTGGGGAAGTGATTCTTCCCTCCCTCTTGGTCCAGATGCACCCTTACAGTCCAGGACGCGGCTCTGCATCTCCTTTTTCCAACTGGACTTGGATGGGGTCAGGCAGGCCGCGTAGCAGCGCTCGAGGCTGTGGAGAAGCTGGGGTTCAGCCAGGGTCACGTGTTACTTTTATTCCCTTACAGATCCGCCTCTGATCTTCTCCTCGCCCAGAAAGTCACCCCCACAGTAAGTCCTTCGGCCTGTTTGCTTTCCTTCTGCATTTCCATTGGACCGACCAATACTCTCTAGTTCCTATCTGCACCATGGGGAGGGACTGAAAGTTACAGGGAAGCAAGAATGGGTGTATGAAGGCCTCGTATTCCTGTTTTCCCCGGCGACCCTGCAGGCCAGGCCCTTGCTTGTTCTCCCTGGCTTTGCTCGACTGTGCAACAAATCAGACCCTGGACTCCTGTCCTTCCCCAGGTCTGCTCCTCGTTCAGACAGCCCCGACAGCGTGACCAAGCTGAAGCTCCAGGGCTCCCCAGTCCCCAGCCTGCGCCACAGTCTGCTCTGGGGGGAGCCTGCCCGGCCCCCCAGTCCCCGCCGGGACCCTCTGCCTGGCTGTGGACCCTTACCCCTGGAGCCCATTCGCCGAGGCCCAGATGGTCGCTTCGTGATGGGACCTGCTGCGGGGGCTCCCCCAGAGGGGTCAGGTCTGGAGCAAACAGAACCTCAGGCTCCAGCTAAGCGTCTGGCCCCATCTTTCGATTGCAGTAGCAGCAGTCCCAGCGGGGTTCCCCGGCCCCTCTGCATTGCTGACATCAGCCCTGTGGGACCGGCTTCCGTGGCCCCGCCCAGCCCCTCACCAGGTCCAGGACCCCTGCTCCAGTACCTGAGTCTGCCTTTCTTCCGGGAGATGAATGTGGACGGGGACTGGCCGCCTCTGGAGGAGCCCAGCCCTGCTCCGCAGTCAGATTACATGGACCCTCGACCCTGCCCCGCCTTCCTCCCATCTCCAGACTCTCCCCCCACATCCTTTGGGGCGGTGCTCCCTGGGGTTTTCCCGGGGGCCAGGGTTTCCTCGGAGCCTCCTTACACAGCTTTGGCTGACTGGACACTGAGGGAGAGACTGCTGCCCGGCCTTCCCCCTGCTGCCCCCCGAGGCAGCCTGACCAGCCAGAGCAGCGGAAGGGGCAGCGCTTCCTTCCTGAGGCCCCCCTCCACAGCCCCCTCTGCGGGGGGCAGCTACCTCAGTCCAGCTCCGGGAGACACCAGCAGCTGGGCCAGTGGCCCCGAGAGATGGCCTCGCAGGGAGCACGTGGTGACTGTCAGCAAGAGGTAAGGCCGTCCTACCCATGCGCCCCCCACTCCCCCGGCCCCCCATCCTGTCCTGTGGCCACAGACCCCATCTTGCTCTGTCCCCACACTGGGACCAGAAGACCCTGCCTCTTCATTTTGTGAGGTTCAGGCATTTTCAAGAAAACCCCTTGATATTCAATCTTATTTTTGGGGAACTCCAGGTTCAGACTTGTAGATAACCCTCTGTTTCTCTACCCGCACCTGTCTGCTTGCCCTTCCAACAGGAGGAACACATCTGTGGATGAGAACTACGAATGGGACTCAGAATTCCCTGGGGACGTGGAGCTTCTGGAGACTTGGCACATGAGCTCAACCAGTTCGCGGCCCCGACCTGAAGTTGAGTTAGAACTAGGTCCGTGAGCCTCCTGGCGGCGCTAGTTTCTACCCTGGCACCTTAAGAGCAGTCCATCTGTTTCCCCGTCGGCCCCTGAGCCCCGGGGTTCCTTGTCTAGATCTCCATCTGGCTTCCTAGGCCGACTGTTGACAGTCCCTCTGGAAGCTCAGCCACTTCTCTCTCTCACACCCGCTCTCCCCTTGCAGTGACGAAGACTCCTGAGGAGAGTTGCCTCCTGCCCCCTGCTCCTGGCCCCGAAGCGCGTTGCGCTGCCCTTCGGGAGGAATTCCTGGCTTTCCGCCGCCGCCGGGATGCTGCCAGAGCCAGGCCGCCTGCCTATCGACAGCCCTTCTGCCACTCTGAACAAGCTACTCTGCTGTGAACACCCCTAGCTGAGGCTGGGGAAAGGCGTGTGGACTTTCCAAGGAGGCCCCAGACCCAGCTCCAAGCTCAGGCATTGCCTCTGTCCCTTTGTGCCCTGGCACAGACCCTGATGGTGGGCTTGTGTGAGTTTGGAGCGGAATGTATGTACTGACTCTTTAGTTGAGTCTGGAAATCAGAACAGGGATTTTAGTCAGGTGTGTGTGTGTGTGTGTGTGTGTGTGTGTGTGTGTGTGGTTTATGGTGTGGGTGCATTTTTTTTTAACAGGTGAATAAAAATCTGGAAAATGTTTCTCTGTGTTATCTAGCTTTGAATCTGAGAGAGATGGGGGGATTCCTGGACTTTTAAAGAGGAGAGAGGGTTCTCCCTCAATGGGGAGATATTCAAGAGTCATTCAAAAAGCATTTATTGAGCATCTAATAGGGTCAGCTCTTAGAGACCAGCTGTTAGATTCGAAGTCATGAGAAGATGCAAAATCCTCCGAGAACATGCTCTTGGGGATTCTTTCTATCCAAATGAGGCAGACGAAAGTTTTTTGATAAAAGATATGCAATAACCCCAAAGAGGGAGTTCAGATGAGTCAACATCAATGACGACTTATATCGTCTGTGGGGAATCTGGAGTTCTCACAGAAGATGGGAATGACGACTGCAACATTCTCTGTGTGCCAGACGCTACTGTGAGCTCTTTCCATGTGTTTAAGTTTCTATATCGCCATGAGCTTGTTTTGCATGCTGAGCTTGTTTTGTAGACTAAGAAAACTGAAGCATAAGACATTTTAGTAATGCCAAAAAGTTACACAGCGGTTAAGAAGCAGAGCAGGTGAGTCACCAGTTGAAGGAGGAAAACATCTAGGCTGAGCGAAATGTTTTGTAAAGGCACAGGGGATTGGAATTTGATACTCCGTGGATCTGGGCAGGACCTGGTGGAGACAGAATGCTAAGGTGGGGAAAGAACTGGCTTTTGGGTTGGAAAGATGGCTCAGGGGTTAAGACTGCCTCACAAGCAGAAGGTCTGCAGTTCAGATCCCAGGTCCCAGGTAAAAAATGCCAGGCAGAACGTGGGAAGGCTTAACACTTCTGCTTAGTGGGTGGAGCTTGGGAAATCCCAGAGCAAAGCAAAAAGGAGGTAGAAGCAATCCGGAAATCACCCTTGGACCTTCACGGACACATGCATAACATACACAATAGTTTTTTTGTTTTTTTAAACTGGCTGTTATCTTTACCAGTCTTAGCAGGGGATTTTATGACTGTAAAGTGTGAAGATGTGTACTGATAGGATTTGAAGCCTGGGAAGGTGCTTCAGGCATCCCCAAACTCTATTGCCCTCCACTCTACTAGACAGAAATCTGGCAGTCTCTTTCATTGAGACCTCCCTTTCCGATTCCTGGGGTGGTTTTTTTTGGGGGGGGGTGGTTAAGGAAAAGTGTAAGGTGAGGTGGGAGGGATGGAAGGGAGAGAGGCCTAGGTCCCAACCCTGACCACACCCGTTGGGCCCTGGGTAAGGAGTGATCTCACTGTTAGTTTCTGCCCAGGCTTGAAATAAGCAGCAAGTAAAACCACGTGGGGGAGTGCTGTCTCAGCCTGCAATTCCCAGCCCCGTTGCACCCCCCAATCTTGGGGGGGGGCTCTTCCTATGCTTCCATTTACCTTGCCAATTTCTTTCAACAAGGGGCTTCTCATTTGTAATCAGGCCTAATCTAATCTAGGCAGAATATTTCCCTCTGGGACACAAGTCTGCGGGTGTAAGTGGAAGCAGAAGCGCTCATGACTTGCAGCGGTACCACCAACTCTCCAAGCCTTTAACCTTCATTCCCGCCCACCCACGCTTATTTTAACCGTTTCTGAAGTCTACGCAGCTGCGCCTTTAAAACTCCTTGGCCCTTGCCCCGCCCCTGGTCCGCCCCGTCCAAGGCGGGACCCTCCAGAAAACCCCTGGCCGTCGAGTTGGTGCACTTCATTTGCCGCTGCAGCCCCTGTGGTGCGTGCACTCTCCAGCTTGCTAAAACGGTGAGCGAGACCGAGGGACCAATTTGGAAGTGCTGGGGTGGGGAGTGGGGAGTGGGGGGAGATGTGATGTGTATGATCTGTGGAAAACAAGAAGCCAGCACTGGAAACTTGCTCCAGGCAACTTGGTGACCCAGGACTGGTGCTGGGCAAGGGTCATCGGATTGCTCACTCCCACTCCGTGTTATAAGGGCCAGTGCCCCAGTGAACCCCTGTATTATGGGGCGATGCGGGCCAGAGAGGTTTGCAGAGGGAAGGTGCCTGGACGGGGCGGGACGTCCGACTGCAGCAGGGGTCTGGGACCAAGCCCCACCCTTAGGCTTCTGCACTATGGCTTGGTTGGGGCCTGAGACGATGGGTGTCCGACGTTCGTGGAGTCAACCAGCTTGGGCGCGCGCTCAGGTCCGGCTTCATGATCCCAGGACTTTCCGCGCGACCCTTAACTTCCTGGTTCTAGGAGCACGTGTGGGCGCTGCCTAACCTCGGTGGCCTCGAGTTCGTCCTGTCTTACCCCTTCTTGCCGCCTGGGCGTTTCTGGGGACTCGGGGTCACAAGCTAGGGACTGCGGACCCCGTGCGTTACTTCCACGGTGGCTTGGGCATCTGGGCATCTGGGGGCTGCAGCCCGAGAGGCGCTTGGGGGTACCCTGTCTGGAAACTTGGCTGCTTTCCAAGCCCTCCTCCTCCTCCCCTTACTTGAGCCCCGCTGTCCCCGCCCGTGCCCCCTGCCGCTGGGAAAGCCGGTGGTGGCCGCGGGCGGGCCGGCGGGCTGCCCAGACCTGCGTCACCCCCGTGGCGGGGGGCGGGGAGTGACTCATAGCTGTAACGGCCCTGGGTGTGGCCGAGGAAGTGGATTGCCGCCTTTCTGGGCTCTGCCGGCCTTTGGGAATTCTGAGGCTCTGGGTATCTCTGGAGCAGAAAGCGGTGGTGGTGGGATGTGTGGCAGGATGAGCCTCCCTGTCCCTCCACTGCCCAAATTCTCTAACTCTAGCAATAGTCAGGGGCAACTCCCCATCTTCTAAACCCCTCCCAAGGTCGCCTTCCTGCTTGCATGAGGTCTCAAACTGTTTGAGGAGGCCCAGGTAGGGCGGGGCGTGCAGGGAGCTACTGCACCCATGACCTCACTGAGCCTGTGCTCCGTGGGGTTTGAACGCTCATCATTGCTCCCATCTGTTTGCCCTCCAGGATTGCCAGGTGTGGACTTTCTAGCCTAGAACAGGTCTTTCTTCCCGGGATGTTTCTCTTGGACCGCTTCCTTGCGTCTGCTACTGTGCCCGCAGACTGCAGACTTCTCCAAGAAGGCCCTCCAAGTCGATTCCTGGGGGAGTGCCTGACACCTGACTATTCCCCCCCCCAAAAAAAATAAAGGATGCCATTTATGTCTCTAGGCCTAGAACCTCTCCCCAAGTCTGCGTGGAGTGGAAGTTTCTGCTCAATGGCCCCACCCTGCCTCCATTCCTGTGTTTGGTACACAGAAGCTATGGCAACGGCTTCCACTGCCCCCCCCTCTCCTGAGCAAGCCTTGCGGCTTCCTGTTTGTGTAGCTTCAGCTTTCTCTTCTGCTTAAGATACTAGGTGGCAAAGGGCTGTCCCCTGGGGAAGGGGGATCTCCTGTAATTGCAGTGTGACCACTGCTCTGTGTCTGTCTTCTCCCTGTGACATTTCTCGTTCAGAATAGTCCCAATCCATACCTGAGTTGGGAAGTTCCCTGCATTCTGTTTTTAGTGAGAGGAGAGTCCCCTTGTCTTCTCAAGAAACATCTATATAGGCACCCAGAAATCCCCACTACCCTACCATGCTGTTCCCTCGCCTGGGGCATTGGCTTTGAGTGGAATGAGGTAAACTTCCAGCCAGAGTCTGGGTGGGGCAGCAGGCTGAAAGGCCTTGTATAGACCCCACCTCTTTTCCTAGCTATTGTAGCCTCCTGGGTGGGGGCTTAAGTTGTTCCCACAGCTGCAGTTCAGGTTACTTCCCAGCCCTCCCGTAGCATCCCCCCCCCCAGTTGTTAAGCTTTGGGCGTCTCCCACCCTGCTCTCCCACCCCTGGCCTCCAGCTGGAGCCGTGTCTTCTGCCCACTCCAATCAGATTTACTATTTTTCCTTCCCCTGAGGAGGGAGGGCAGGGGTCCCCTGGGTGTCCCTACAGGGTGGGCTCCTCCAGCTGCAGCAGCCACAGCCCACCACCAGCTGTTGCCTGCTGGAACGGGTGGGGAGAGAGAGAGAGAGAGAGAGACAGCTGCTGGCCAGGCAAGCCCAGAATCCTGCCCCGTGGCTCTGGCACCTTGGGGTTGCAGGGCCGTGGTCCAGAGTGCAGCAGAGACAGTGCAGCTGGAGCCACAACCCTGCCAGCTGGGTCCAGGCGCCGCGGCCAGGGCAGGGCCTACTCTCCAAAGTGGAGTCTGGTGCGACTCCTTTTAACTCTGGTGCGTGGGCTCATCGCTCTGTTGGCCTTTCTTCACCTGCGCCCAGTGATCATCTGCTCTGCGAAGACAGCCCCCCAGCCCCCCCAGCTCAAGAGACCAGAGTGAAGCTGCTGCTCCCAGAAGGGAGGGCTAGAAATTAGACTAGGAAAAGGAGGCTTGCTGGTAATAGCTGCCCTTAACCCCCTCCTCTTCCTATCGATCTTCAGCTATTCCTTGTGGCCGGTAGGCTTGTATAGACTGAGTGATGGCTGCTGGGGCCGAGGGGGGGGGGGCCTGGGGGAGCTGGGGAAGCCAGTCAACCTTTCTGCTCTGGCCTCATCTATTCCACACGTTTGCCTGCCTTCTCCAAGCTGATTGTGTGTGTGTGTGTGTGTGGCGCCTGTGATGTGGATCAGGACCCAAACTGACATTTATCTGGCCTGGCGTTCAGGCTGGAGAAAGTCATTCCTAATGAAATTTAAAAATAACTGATTTATGGGGAGGCTCTTGCAGGAAACGAGCCTATCCGATAACCCCGAATAGGACGGAGCAGCCTTGCTAGAGGGTGGGGGTGGGGTCGGACCTGCCACGCACAGCCTCTGAGGCCATGAAGTGTGGTGCTGTCAGAGGTAACCCGTCTTCTTCTATGGCAGAGAGCCCCATGGGTCATTGAGGGGGTGCTGGGAGTTTTAACTTGAGGTGCATGGGAGGGGCAGCCAGAATGACTTCATCCCTTAAGTGTGTCCTGGCGGGGAGCCAGATGTGGGCTTCCTTCCTCTCCTTGAGTGACTGGGCCTGTCCTAGAGATACTAAGTTGGGGTCAACCAGAGACTGCCAGCTCTATTTCAGACCAGTGGAAAGATCCCAACCCCATAGGAAGACGCTAAGAGAGGCAAGTGGGGGACTCCGCTCTTCCTCTGTTCCTGGCTCCTGTGGCCATCAGCAACATCCCCAGGACTTAGGCCCTTGGGTGTGGTAACTGGGGCAGGCCACTTGCAGAGAGATGCCGCCAAGCCAACACTCGCTTGTGGTCAGAAACCACTCCCTGGTTATTAACCTAGCTCCTCAAGGAGCTCAAACCTCCTGGGTATCTCTGACCTTCTCTTTCCAGGTTTCTCTGAAAACAAATAAACAAACACTTGATGCCCTGAATTCCTTTCCTGTTTCTGCCACAACAAACTTCCCTGAGCTGAGTTACGCATAGGTAACTCTCAGCATTCTAGAGACCTATGGGGGGGGGGTGTTCTGTGACTAAGGTCCAGGAGCTGACAGGGCTACATTCTCTGGAGATGGAGAAGTAGAGGAAGTCCATTTCCTAGCCTCTTTCAGCCCTAAGGGGCCACGTGCATTGCTTAGTTGGTGACTCTGCTGGTCTTATTCCTCCTGCTCTCTTCTTCCATTCTGCCTCCCTCTTTCACATCTCAGGACCATTCGGAGGATATGGAGCCCACCTGGTTGATGCAGGCGAATCTTTCCATCTGCAGAATTAATTTTTGCCATGTAAGGTGATCATGTATCCAGTGATCCTGGGTATTGGATGTGAAGTGCGGTTATTCCGTCATAATTTTTGTTCACTAGAAAGGAAAGCAAGAATTTGTTTTGCTTGCTATGTTTCTCACAGGAAATTTCTTTTGCCTGGTACGATGTGGTAAGGGCCTATCTTTTTCAGTATGTGTCTGTCCTCTGTTAATTCCTGTGACATGATCTGAACCAGACAGCTTATTATTCACGGTATACCGTCAAGTCTTTTGTCTTTGTCCCCTTGACAGCACTATGAATACTTTGGGATCTAACATTTTTATCTCCCATAATTCTTAGCACAAACAGTAGGTGCTCAGTTAAAACCTAGTGTTCACTGCAGGTAAAGCCATTCAGTCCTCCACCTACAGGATAGGTTTCCTGTGCTGCTCTTTTTCTCCTCTCCCCAAATCCAAGGTCAGGTGACCAGTTCGCCTTTGCAAAAGCTGATCCTCCCAAATGAGGAGCTCTTGCCCCACATTCTATTTCAGTTGCTGTTATGCCGCCTTCTGGAAATAGACCCATTTGTTTTAGTGAAATGTAGTGGGGTCCCTCAATATACAGGCTGCTTTGCTTGTCATACGGATGGGAGAATCCAGAGATTGCGGGTTTCTTCCCGCACCTCTCAGAGCCCGGATACAGTAGCCCTGTGGTCGGAGGAGAGATTTCCCGTTTGGCGGTAGTGCCGGGTCTTGGGGCCCTCGCTGGGGGATATAATGGGTCTCCCGGTGGCAGAATCCCAACAACTGCACGTTGATCGTGACCCTGATGGTGGTGCGCTCTCCCCAGCTCGGCTCCGCCACGCCCAGCCGCTCAGAATGGCCAACAGGGGTCCCACGTACGGCCTGAGCCGCGAGGTGCAGCAGAAGATCGAGAAACAGTACGACGCGGACCTGGAGCAGATCCTCGTCCAGTGGATCACCACCCAGTGTCGCACGGACGTGGGCCGGCCCCAGCCTGGGCGGGACCAATTCCAGAACTGGCTGAAGGATGGCACGGTGAGAGTCGCTGCAGAGGAATGGGGAGTAGGGAGTGGGGAGGGACGGGCTCACAGACTGGGGACCCTTTAATCCGAGGAAGGGAAGAATCAGGGCGTGCAGTCCCAAATTTCTTCCGGGGACTGCGAAAGCACGCATGCTTTCCTCCTCCGAGGAAGGAAGGTGGGACAACGTGGGGGGCGGGGGAGGGAGGGGGGGAGTGGTTCTTGCTGGAGAAGGTCCCCAGTGAGGAGGAAGACCAGCTCTCTAAAGAGGGTGGAAGGGTGTGTATTTAGAAAAAGCTAAACTTTGCAGGCTGCGGGGGCAGGAGGGACCCTGAGGCCCATCCTGGAGCCAGGACAGCTGATCTGCCATAGGCGTGTCCTCACTTCTGTCTCCCCTGTCCTCACCCAGGTGCTGTGTGAGCTCATTAACTCGCTGTACCCCGAGGGACAGGCGCCAGTGAAGAAGATCCAAGAGTCCAAAATGGCCTTCAAGCAGATGGAGCAGATCTCTCAGTTCCTGAAGGCAGCCGAGTCCTACGGCATCAACACCACTGACATATTCCAAACTGTGGATCTCTGGGAAGGTGGGCCCAGGGCCCTAGAAGACCAGGGCTTGGGTGGGACTATCTTCATCAGGGAGGGCGGGCAGGTTGTGGGCTTCCTGAAGAAAAAGTGTGTTTCTGGGGACATTAGGTATGTTTCAGGTTGGGGCGGGAACAAAGGATAAGGGGATTGGAAGCCAGGCCTGCAGACTTAACCGTGACATCTACAAGCCTTGCCCTGCTCCGGCAACATGCCCCTCTTTTTCCAGGAAAGAACATGGCCTGTGTGCAGCGGACATTGATGAACCTGGGTGGGCTGGCAGTAGCCAGGAACGATGGGCTCTTCTCTGGGGATCCCAATTGGTTTCCTAAGTAAGTATCATTGGGTCAGCCGCTGGGCTGTGTCCGGGTGGTATTCTTGCCTGTTCTTCCTGGGCAATAGATCCTGTCTCCTCAGTCAGTCCTTTACAGATACTTTCACATAAGTTTTCTCACTCTGTCCTCAGAACTCCATGGGGTGACAAGTGACCGTCGAGGGGTTACCTTCAGACAGCTCCTGGCTTTCAAAGAAAAGCGGGTGCCGGTCCTCGATCCCACTGCAAGGCTAACTGGGGTACTCTCTGACCTCCTTCTAATCTTTGGTGCTTTCCCCCCTTTCCCAACCCAGGAAATCCAAGGAGAACCCTCGGAACTTCTCCGACAACCAGTTGCAGGAAGGCAAGAATGTGATTGGATTGCAGATGGGTACCAACCGAGGGGCGTCTCAGGCAGGCATGACTGGCTACGGGATGCCACGTCAGATCCTCTGATCCCACCCTGCCCCTGCCCTTCTACGAATGGTTAATATATATGTATATATAAGTCTTAGCAATGACATTTCTAGAAAGTTCCTGGAGTTCTTAGGCTCCCCTCTGCCAAAGTGGAATCCAACTTGTCACCCGTGGCAGCATATCTGCCCCGCAGTGTCTGTCTCCCTCCCACTACCCTGTGCTTACTAATACATTCCTTCCCCATACTCATCGGAACTGGACCAACTTCTCCCTGGGACCAAAGCCTCCCTTCCCTCGCCATGTCTCTCCTGAAGGCCTCTGAGCTGGGTGCTTTTTGTCTGTTCCGTGGGATGTTGCCCTGTGGCCCCGTGCTGCGGTGGCTTGCCTTCTACGAGTATGCCTCTCCCACAGCTGTGGCTGCAGGGACTTAATTTATAGGGAGGGGCCTGTGCCAGCTGCCACTTCAGCCACAGCTGGGCTGCACTCAACACACATCTGGAGCAGCCCTCCCTGGCGCAGGCTTTTTGGCCTTTTCATTATTCATTCCTTACTGTGGCTAAGGGGTGGGACAGAGAGGGCAGAGGCAGGAGGGCCCGCCCACCATGGTCTAGGGCTTTGAGGAACATGAGTTTGCTCATTTAAATAAAGAATCACAGTCTTTTTTGGATGGAGTCTGATGTGTGTCTAGGATTACTGTGCCCACTGTGAGGAAGGGGGGAGGGTACCAGGCAAGGGGAGAGGGCAAATGCTAGCTAAGCCCTGCCTGCAGCTTCCTCCCTGTCCTCATCTGGTTTAGGAGAGAACAGATTCAGAAAGGCTGGGGAGACAGCTCGGTGCTTAAAGGGCTCGCTGCACAAACGAGGACTGGGATCAGATCCCACTAAGTGGGTGTGGTGGCCCACCTCTTCTAATTCTAGCACCCAGAAGACAAAGCTTGAGAATCTGTAGACCGTGTTGGCTGGTTATACTAGGTCTGTGTGCGAGCTGTTTAGTTGTATACTCCGCCTCAAAACAATAAGGTAGAAGAAAGATTGAGGACGTTTTCTGATGTCACCTTCAAGCACCTGCACGCAAACATTCGTGCATGTGCACAAAATACACAAAGTGTGCACGTGTGTGGAGTGAGCCGTTACCTCAGAGCCACGCCCTGGCAGGAGCCTTGAGTGGGGCAATGTCTGCAGGACGGAAGAACATCACTACCCTGGAATCGGGCCAGGTGGCCTGCTGCTCCTGATGAGCCCTCCCCTCCAGCCCGTATAGTTCAGCCATGGCAGATGGGTGAATTGTACCCATCCCTGACTCCTGGGAAACACAACCCTCACCGGGCAGGAAACTCCCATCAGTTGTGGAGCAAAGTGACTCGTTGGAACAGACCGTGCCAGGCTGAGCGCTAAGCATGAGGGCTGCAGTGGTTCAAGGAAACCCAAAGCTGGAGAATGAGCAAGAACGAGTTGGTCGCTAGCAAGAAGCCCTGTTGATTGGTCCCTCGCCTGTGTAGGTGGCATGCTGGGGAGAGTCTTATCAGGAAGGAGAGCTTCTCTTCTAGACTGGTCTAGATCAACTTTGGGTCAGTCCCTACGCTGAACCTAGGAATGAGCATTTGCAACCTATAGCTGTCTCATCCCAAGGCTTCCTGTGCACAGCGCCCTCCCTCACCCCCTATATTTAGGCTTCTTCCCATAGAGGACAGAGATTCTGGATCAGTCTTCTGTATTAGGTCCCACTCCCACTAGGTGGCCCCAAGACCTTGGACTCTGATGTCTCTTCCTCATTACGCTTTGGTGTATCTGTCTCCTCGAAGGGAAAGGGTCCTGATGCTGTATCTAAGAATACCAGATCTTCATGATTTGTAACTGGAGAGCACTCATTCCTGAATGCCCCCCCCCTCCACCACCACCACTGTGGCTGTCTCCTCTTAGAAACAGAGTGTCAGGAGCCGCGCTGCAGTTTTATAGCCGTGGGCTCTGGCTCAGCTTTATCCTGACACCACGCCATGGGAAAGATGGCATTTGCTTGCCGCACTCCCGGGGCTGTGGCACAGATAAGATAGGCTGCAGACTACGTGTAAATTCCTGGGGGGTTAGCTGTCACTCCTTTATCTCCCCTCAGGAAGACTTGTGGACTTCCAGTCCACAAAGCGAGAGTGATGTCATCTCAGAGAAAACACAGAATTCACTGATTTCTTTCTTTTGTCCTGATTTTAACTATTTAAAGCTGCAAATCAGTGGTCGTGCAACTGTAGCGCTCTGGATGTGGCGTGACAGAGTGAAGGCTTGGCTCCTTGCACAGCAGATTCTCATACAAACCCAGGGAATAGTCATTGCTGTGCTACTGCCCCCATGCTGTGGTCCCCAGGTCTCACAAAGGACAAGAAAGTTAGCCAATGTCACCCAGCAATTAAGCAGAGAAGCAGGGATTCAAACTTGGGGCTGGTGGGACTCAGGAATGAAAGCATCACGGGGGGGGGGGCGGTGTTTTGCATCTGAAACTAGAAAATAATTCCTTCCTTTCAAGGCTGCTATGAAGATTACAGGTGGCCCACATGGTGGAAAGTACACACATAGGAAGCAATAAAAAAAAAGGAAATGTGGGGTATACAAGGGGGCTTTGTGTGCACAGGACGATGCTCCCGTGACTACCACCCTGCTAAATGTGGTCCCGGAAGTTTCTGCTAAGTCTATCCTGCTTCCTGCTTCCTGCTTCGGGGTAATCGCTGTAGATACAGGTATCAACTTGATAATTGGGAGCGGGTGAGCTTTGGGCACATCTGTGAAGAATTTGATAGGTAGGTTATACCCTAAGCAAATCTGCGGGAGGTTACCTAATCAGTGGGGAAGACCCAGCCCCTGGTGGGTGGGATTATGCCCTGGGCAGGTGGATAAGATAATAAGAACTGGCTAAGTAGTTCAATATTCTTCTGTATATTTAGACAGACTTGTAGTTTGCAAGTGAGGTTTCCTTCTTTCAGCAAATCCTGTGGATATAATGTGGCCAGTTCTTTTTAAAAAAATATTTTATTTATTTATTTACTTACTATGTATGCCTGTCAGAGGGTACTGTGTATTCCTGTGGAGGACCAAAGGTGACTTAGGACATCATCCTGGATCATTTGTACCTCCTTCTTGCGTGGCTCTGGGAATTCCCAGGCTCTGCCGACCAGAGCTGGGAATGCAGACCACCGCCATTTCCACCTGGCGTTTTTTACATAGGACCTGGGATCTGAACTCAGGACCTTCTGCTTGTGAGGCTGAAGAGTCTTAATCCCTGAACCATCTCTCTCCAGCCCATGGCCAGTTCTTTTGAATCTGGGGCTGGTATAAGCTCTCCTGCCAAACTGTATTAAGAACTGTAATTGAGAGTTTTAAGAATATAACCCCCAACTTCCCCTAACAAATACCCAAGCAATTTTGTATGAATTTATTAGCAACATGCAGGCAGATTACAACAGTAATATTTCAAGGCAGATACCGGCTGGATTTAAGAGGTGTCGACTTCCCTTCTGTCTGTGACCACCAGCTACCTGCCTGCCATGCGTGGTGAGGAATCTCAGTGTCTCCTTTTAATCCATCTTGCTGGGTGTGCAGCTCCTTCGGAACTGGTCCACACTGGCATCTCAAAAGTTTCTGTGTTTTTGTTTTGTTGTTGTTGTGTTTGCATTTTGTCCCTTCTAAAGTCATAGCTTCACCCTGAATTTGGCCTCTCTAGTATTTCAGACTCTGTAGCTTGAGTAGGTCCTAGCTCAGATGTCGGGAGGAACAGCTTCTTTGTAGCGTCCCTCTGCTTACCATTTCCTGTATCCTGGTATCTGCAGCTCTCCAAATGGATGTTCTGTAACACTGCATTCCCAGGACAATTCCTACAACTATCTCTCCAGGGCTCTTTACTGTCTCTTTACTATGCTTTTGTTCAATGTCACCTTTCTTGGATTCCCTCCCCACCCCCCTTTTGAAATGGTGCTCCACGTCAGCCCGCACCCCTCCTTCCCCTGCTGTCATTTATGACCAGCTGACAGCCACTATTTTACTTGCCCATAGTCTGTCTCCACCCACAAAGTCTACATAGGTTTTCGTTGGTTTCATTCATATGGATCTGGTATGCCATAAGTGCTGGGTAAATATTTGTGGGATGAATGAATGTCGCACCGCCCTCTTGCTCAGACTATAATAGTCTAGTAACATTGCGTCCGGCCAGCCCAGGGGTCACACACAGCCTGTCATAGTTCCTGGGATTTGGACCTTTGCTTATCTTTCAGCCCCCCTGTATCCCATTTTTCATTTTCTCATATATAAATATATGAAATATGTATATTTATATATATATATAAATAAAATGTGTATATGTGTGTTTGCATGTGGATGGGCGAGGGCGTGCCCATGCCCGTGCTTGTGAAGGCCTGAGGATGATCCTGGATCACTCTTCCACCTACTGTTTGGAGACAAAACCCACAAGCCCACTATTAGGCAGCTTGCTGTGGGGATCCCCAGGCTGGAATTACAGGTGGTCTCCACACCCACCTGGCATTCTTTTCCCCCACCTAACATTTTTTACAAGCGATCTGGGGATCAGAACTCTGATCATTTTGCATGAGCAGCAAGTATTTTAACTGCCGACCCGTTTCCCTGTTCCCCTTGGCTCATTTTCAAAAAACAAAAACTTAAGGGAGGGGAATGGAAGGAGGGGAGATGGAGGAAAGCAGGGATAAGTATTCGATATGCTTGTAAAACTAGGGGGGAAAAGACGAACCCCCCAAAGCCTCACTCCTACCGCCAGGAGAATGGAAGGAGAGAAGTAGATGGAGAATAGTTTGTGTGCTCAGAGCAAATGGAAAGACTTAGAAGATTTGAGGGGGGGGGGGGAAAGAGTGGGAGGAGTTTGGAGGAAGAGGGCACAGTTAACTTTGGTTCATTGACTTTGCCTTCAGCAAATGTGATTTCAGAAAAATCACAGTGAAGGTAGATAAGTAGACTTGGTCCATGACTGCCAATGGAAAGGAGAGTTAGGGAAGGATTTTCGGGAGGAGGGCAAGGAACAAGGAAGAGTGTTCCCATTGTCCCTCCCAGATTGGTTCACCTGTGGGTAAAAGCAGAGGTCTATGTAGATGGCTCATACCATGTGAGTGTGCCAGGACCGACCAGACAAGGCTGCAGGTGGGAGAGATGAGTCTGTGGCTGCAGGCAGAGAGACTGCCTGCCAGCAAGTGTGTGCCCGCCAGGACGGAGGGATGTTGGTTGGTCCTTGGAGCATAGGCATCTGTGTGTTTGTTTATGGCTCTGTGCAGAACGGTATGTCTCATCCTGCTTGTACAGCTGAAGGAGGCGAGGCCTAGGAGGACTTGGCGAAAGGCCCACAGGACTGCGGAACAGGGAAAGAGCTGGCCAATGGGACCCCAGGGAAGGAAACTGTGAAGGGCCCGGGACTCATTTGCTGAAGACTAAAAGAGTGAATTTGTAATTGTCTCCTCTTGGAGAATAGTGCTGTAGTGTCTCAATGGCGGCGGCCGTAGTAGTGGTGGTGATAGTGGGGAAATTAGAAGAAAATGCCCTGGAATTGCATCTAGAGAAATCTTGGTTAGACAAGGAAAAAAATGGTCTTCTCGATGTTGATGATTATTGGCCTCTGGAATCTCTAAAGGGTCAGAAGGAATGTGTCCAATAAATAGGATAAATCTTATTTCCCAACGGAGGGAAAATGGGCAATTTTGTTTTGAAACACTCAGATACACTTTTTTTTTTTCATTCACGTATGTGATTTTTTTTTTTAAAACAACTATTGTGGTTCTACTCTATGTCAAACCTTATGGGGTGGGGATTGATGATACGTGATCTCTTTGCTGAAAGACTATGTGGTCCTGAAGGGAGATTAGAACATGGCTGGGGACCATTATGATTCCGGATGCCAATGCCTTCGAGAAACTTCTCAGGGGGTCTGTGGGATGATCTCTCACCAAACTCTGCAAGGTCCTGGACGGATTCCAAATGCCATGGGAGCTGAGGCTGTGTGTCTCAGGAATCCTCTCCCCTGATCTAACCAGAGAAATAGGAGAGACTGTTAGTGTTACAGGGTCCTTGTCCGGGTGCCAAATGTTACTGCAATGACTGTCCCATGTTGTAGGGTTCTTGTGTTTGGAGTCGAAAATTGAAACCAGAACACATGTAGAGGATTAAGGTAGAGTTTATTAGAGGAGAGAAAGGATGGGACTCATGGACTCCAGATGAGGACTGCCATGAGGGGCTAAGGCGCCCCGGAGAACTCATGAACTCCAGGCGTGGAATCCATGAGAAGCAAGGAACTGGAGATGGACTCAAGGCACTAAGAATGCCATGAGCGGCAGTGTTAGGTACATTTATGTACTTAGATAAACCAGGGAAAAATGGCTTTTCCCCATTGGTTAGCTTACAATGGGATCCGACCCAGTCGATTTTGGGCCCACGTGGGGCTAGAGATCAAGTTGTTTCTTTGATGGGCTTGGCTTGTTTGATCTGGAGAGCTCATCTCCATTTCCTTTTATAGGGAAGTTGGCCATCTTATCTCAGCGGAGGATTGGAGTTAGTTCCTGGGGGTGCGGGGAATGTTCCTTCAGGGTGATCTCAGTAGTGAGAGATGGCCTTTGGTTTCAAAGACCTTCAGAGACCTTTAGAAACCGGCCCAGCATAGCTGCTGTAAACCTGCCTTATTAGGAGGGTTTCTCTGGGGTCAGAGGCAAGTTTTCCTGGGGAGAAAAAAGTGTGTGGGGGGGGATTTATCCCCTTTCTCCTCCGGGTGTTCATGGTCAAAGAGGTCCGAGTTAGGTGAGGATCAGGGACAAGCAGAGACCGGGATCAAGATCTTTAGGATATTTAGGGTTTGTGAATGGGAGGGGTAGATTTAGACCTTGGAGGGCCGTAAGTCAGAGTGACTGCACACCCTGCTGGAGCGCCCCTGTGAAATGACTGGCCTCAGGTCCAGCCTGCAGCTGTTCTTGAGCTGTGGTTTTCCTGTAGGTGGAGGCCGGGGCCACAGAGGAGGAAGGGAGAGGTCAGACTTGGCAAGAAGTGCGGGAAGTTCAGCTCCGAAACAGCCACCTCTCTAGTCAAACACAGATCTAGCTGCCTTGGCTAGAACCAAGCAGGAGACCCTGGATCCTGCCTGGGGCTTCTGCGCTCCAGACTCCCCAGCCTCCCTAGATGTCCCTCAGACAGCCCCACTTTTACCTCCAGAAACAGAAGCTGTGAAGACCACCAGGATAAGACCCCAGAAGTATGCTTGTCACCTTCTGGTAAGGCTTCAGTATTTTCACGCCCTTTCACACAGAAAAACCAAAGCTTAGAGAGTGTGAGTGATTCGCCCCTAGGGTTCTTGAGAGCAGAAAGCGTGCTTTACATATTTTCCTGTGCTCCTGGTCCTCATACAGATAGTGTTGCCAGGACGATTTTCTTCAATCTGTTAAACGCCTTCAGTGTGGTTTTCGAACTGGCTCCGTATGAACTAGAAGCTAGGTCTCTGGACCCCGGGGTCAATCATCTGGTGCTGAAAACACCAAAGCGAAGCGACTTTGGAGATGGGTTTGACCATAGATTCCAGGGGATTCACCTAACCCTGCGGTAGGAGACCCAGTTCCTGTTCTCTAAATCCTCATGCCACCCACAGAACTCGAGTGGGACGCTAGTCAGAAGTGTAGTCCAGCAGACCCACTACACAGAGAAGCTCGGGGGAGGAAATTGCATTGCATTCTATGCAGGCTTCCCCCAATCATTCTTAGCCGGTATTGTCCTAGGAGGTTGGGCAAGAAGTTTCTCCAACAAGAAAGCTAAGGTCTGGGAAGGCCCTGGCTTGAGCCAGGAGCAAGAGTGTTCCCCACCCCCTACCGCCTGCCCTGTTTGGTGACTGTGGTGGGGTTGCCAAGGTAACCGGGCTGTGCAACTTCCTGGCTTTGGCGTCCTCCCCCCACCTCCCCAACCTCTTCTGGCCTTATCTCAGCATCCGCCAGCCAGTCCAGGGCTCCCTGCTGGTCACGTAGAGGGGAAGCTGGTGCCAGGCATGTGGAGGCGTGTCTAGTTCACCAGGGCAACACTTGGCCCCAGGACCTGGGTGGAAAGGGGAGGTGGAGGTGTGGTATTGGAGGAGACGGCCCAGTGGGCTGAGATTTCCTGGTGTCCTTCTCTATGGCTGGGAGGGGCCTGGCACTGGGACCATGGGGATAGGTGGTGGTGGCTAATGGGACTCTTTTCTGACTGTTCCTTCAGCTCTTGGATTGACCCCAAAGTCACTGTGCCCCCTAATGTACCCTCCTCTCTTTCTCCCACCTCTAGACCCAGAGCCTCCAGCCCCAACCACTCCCGATGCTCCCCATTTTAAACCCCCCCTCACAATTTCCTCCTCTTCTATCCCCTCCTGCTCTCTCTACGTGGTCCCAGATTTCTTCCTGTGTTTCTTCTCTGTTTCCCCTGCCTCAGTCTGGTCTCCTGGGCCTTTTTTTTTTTTTAGAACTGGAAAGAGGAAGGGAGTTTTGATGAAAACGGGAAAGCAATTAACATTTTGAGCAAAACAGTTCTTGCTTTTAAGTATTTATTTACGCATGGAGCCTTACTTTGATTTAGAAAGAATTTGGGGCAGTTTGGAGAGTTCAAGTATTCCAGGAAGGAGGACAGTTACGGGACTCCAAATGCTGGTGCAACTCAGCAAAGCTTGGAAGGTCCGATTCCCAATTCCTGACAATGTTTATTCGACACTAAGGACAAAGACCCCCTGTGGCTGAAGGAAGAAAACACTGTGCACACTGATTTTTGAGCCCTGTCCCCCTCTTCCCCCCCAAGCTACTACCTCCAGCCCGTGGACGAGGAAGACCTGCGCAGGTCACTGGATCAAGCTGGCAGAGTCTGGCTTTCCCACTCCATGCTGCTACCCCAGGAAGCACAGCGTGGAAGCGCTGCCTCCAGGTTCCCCCATATGCGACTGTGGCTAGAAACCAGGCTTAAAACAAACAGCGCTTTCCTGAGGTTCAAATGGGCACCTCAACAATGTGAGCAGAGGGCACTTGCCCCTCAGTGCACTCCACATGGAGAGTTGGGTGGGTTAGTTTCTACTCCTTGCCTTGATGGATTCCATGTCTAGAGCTGTGAGTTCTCTGGGTGCCCTGGCCCCTCATGATATCCACATCTGGAGTCTGCGAGTTCCATTGTTTCTCTTTTCTAATAAACTCTACCAAAAAAAAAAAAAAAAAAAAAGGAGCAGAGTCCGTGCAGGTCCAAGGGAAAGGAGGGAGCTCCTAGCCTGAGAGCTCTCAGGACTGGACGCTGGAATTCAGGGAAAACATGGGAGAGCACAGCAGCTCTAACCAGGAGTCAGTGAGTGACTGCAACATGAACTCCTTCCTCCACAGGAATGAAGAAACACAATCCCACTGAAAAGGTGTCCCTTTCTCCTTCCTTCCTGCCTAGTTTCAAAGTCTGTGATCACAGCTCTCCGTGCACTGCAGAGGGGCCGAAGGCAGGGGAGCGAGGGAGAACAGAAGCAGAGAACCTGTCTCCCCTGTCTCGTTGATCTTGGACAGGAGACTTGCTTAAGTGAGAAGCCAGACTTCTTTTTAACCAAACAGCTCTGCTGGACCCCATCACACAGGCTTCTGGTAAATGTGCTTATCCATCATAGAGTCAAACTTCCCACGTCTCCTGCTTCAGTCCGGGACTGGCCAGGGGCCTTTGAAGACTCCCAAGGTCCAGTTGCCGGGGCGGAGCGTGGGCGAAGAGGCCATGGCAGGGCCAAGTCCAGCCCAGGGCTGCTAGGCGGTGCTCTAGCTCCTCCTGACCCCTGGCCGGCAATCCAGGCTTCCCTAGGATCGATGCCATGGTAGGAAGAGTCAGGGGGCTGGGGATGAAGTCAGGGTTGTGTAGAAGATCTGGGCCCTCCCCCTTCTTCTGGTGACTTTAGCATCTGAACTGTTCTTGTGTTCAGCCTTGGCTTGCTGGGGGGTGAGGACACACGTTGAAGTGGAACCAAGCAGGGATGAGTAACAGGATAACTTGAGGTCACGGAAGAAGGGAAAGGATTCTAAAGATACACAAGTGGCTGAAACTTAGAGATAAACTCAGTCGATAAAGTGTTTGCTTTGCACGCATGAGGACCTGAGCACCGATATAAAAAGCTACATCTAAAACCACCATGCTGGGAATGGGGGAGATGGGGGCTCTCTGGGGCTTGTTGGTTGCTAGTTTAGTTAAAAACAGCAAGCTCGAGGTTCAGTGAGACCCTGTCTCCAGAGGAATAAGGTAGAGAGTGATAGAAGGTATTTGACATCCTACACACACACACACACACACACACAAACACAGTAAGATAAAATGAAAATACACAAGTAGACACAGGAGGAAAAGGAGAGAAAAGATGGCGAGGGAAGGCGTGGGCAAAACTGGCTGCCACCAGAGGTTAAGTTCTTACTGCAGCCACACCGGATGTGGCTGGACTCTTGAGCCAAGTTTTGCTGAGAAGGAAAAGTTGCCTCCCTACTTATCAGTGCTGGAGTTGGCTTTCACCCTTTCACAAAGCCCGGAGCTTACAGAGTTTTGAAAGCTCCATTTGAGGAAGAGCACTAGGAAAAGTGTTAAGGCAAAAGTGAATGCAGAGATGCACATTTGCAATCACGAAAGAAAACCATGGCACGTGGTAAGCTTTATAGACTCTGCGGATAATGGCGAAGATCAGAACCTCTGCAAAAGCAATGTAAACTTCGCATGGATTACCTACCTGAAAACAGCTTTTCACCCCACCCTCTTCTTCGCCTCATGGGACAGCGATGTTAATAACATTTTAAAGACAGAATAAAAAGATAATTTAGTCTTTCCCATGACATGGATTGGTCAACGCTTTTATTATTATTAATACATTGGAATGCTTCATTCCATGGTTTGTTGTGGGTACAAACATGCCAGTTTTTATTATTGTTGTCAAATTTGACAAAGATCTGAATTAAATTTCCTTCTTATGTGAGTTGTAGGATTTCAGAGCTTTCCTCTGTAATTAATCTTCACTGTTCTTTGAATTGATGACACTTGTTAATCAGCCTGTCAGGAGCCCTCCTTGTGGTGCTAACATGAGTTTCACACGCTCTCTCTCAACGTTGGCGTTTTATGTTCAGCCAACAGAAGCTTAACATTCTCCCAGAGTCTTGCGATTTTCTTCTCCTTGTTAAATGGATTACCAAATAGTCTAAATGCTCACATACTCCATTCAAGATGTGTCTGTTCCTCTCACTGAATTACCTTTCCTTTCTTTCTAAAAACTATGGAATGCTTCATGAATTTGGGTGTCATCGTTGAAAAGGGACCATGTTAATCTTCTCTGTATTGTTCCAATTTTGGTATATGTGCTGCCGAAGCGAGCACAAATTACCTTTTTGAAAGTATAATCTGAAGATCATTTTAGCTTGTTTTTCAATTTGAAAATAATTTCTACTGAGTTCATAGCTTACCTTCGCCACTTTTGTATCATGAGCCATTAGGTCAGTGTGTGTATGTGTTGGGTATGCATGTGTATGTATAGATGTTCACTTGTGTGGATTCATAAGGGTGTGTGTGTGTGTGTGTGTGTGTAAACCAAATTTGATTTTAGGTATCTTTCTCAATCACTGTCCATTTTATTTATTAAAGCAGGGTCTCTCAGTTGGATCCAGAGCTCACTGATTGGCTAGTTGAGCCAGTCAACTTGCCCTGGGATCCACTGTCTCTGATTCCTAAGTGCTGGGATCACAGGTGGTAGCCACCCAGATTTTTGGGGGGCGTGTGAGATCTTGGGATCTGAACTCTGGTTTCCCCACTTGCATATCAGAGTATTATTTACTGAACCCTCTCCCCAATCCCAGAGATGTTCACTTAAAAGTGATAAAAGAAAATACAATGTTGATATATATTCAAATCAAAAATTTGTTCAATTTAATTTGCATTATTGAAATCTCCAAAGTGTAGACAGCTGGTAGGGCACTTGTCTAATATACTTGAGACCCTGAGCCTTACAGGGAGAAAGAGAGAGAGAGAGAGAGAGAGAGAGAGAGGAGCAGGCATGGCAAGTGAGGCTCTGAACAATAATAAAAAGTCAGTCTCTTTTCTCTTTCTACCACATGGGCTCTGGAGATCAAACTCAGAGCACCAAGTTTTCATGCAGACACCTTTACCCCCTGAGCCATCTCACGGGCTCTGCAGAATGGAGTTTGAAACACATATTCAGTTATATCAATGAGTTGTTGGCATTTTGTTTGTTTTGTCTTCGGAAATGTATTACAAAACCTTAAAACATCCTTACCGTGCACAGTGTGACGGGTGCCCCCATGTCTGCCTCTTCGTCCCCAGAACTTGAGAGCATTTACTACACATGGCCAAAGAGACTTTGAAGATATAGTTAAATTAGGGGCCCTGAGATCTCAGATTATCTGGGCAATCTAGTTCTAGAAAAATCTGAGACCATTTCTAGGCAGAAGGAGGTGTGACTGTTGCAGAAGAGCCAGATGTATCCACCAGTCCTGGCTTCGTGGCTGGAGGGAAGGGGCTGTGAGCCAAGGAAAAGGGGCAGCTTTAGTAGCATGACAGCCTCCAGAAGGAATGTGGCTCTGTTGATACCCAGTGAGACTCGCATCAAACTCCAAAACAAGAATAAATTTATATTTGCTTGAACTACTGGTACTCTGCTAAAGCAACAATAGAAAGCTAATGTGCAAGTCTTGAAGAGTTTTAAAATGAAAAGATTGTCTCATATTTAAAGGATCCCAGGTAGACTTGTGTTTAAGATACTCTAGTAAAGGAATACAGACAGAAAACATGTTCGTGTTGGAAAAATGGAAGCAGCCAACCAGTTGAGGTACTCTGGTGGGAGCTTTTGTCTGATGAGATGTATGATATGTCAATGTATATGCAGCTACATATGTTATATTGCTGTGTTTCTGTTTGGCCACAGAGAACTTCAGTTCTAACAAGGTATGGGTAGAAACAGAATCCCTACTGACAATTTTATACCACTGACAGGTAGAAGATTTTTTTTTAACAGATGGGCTTCTGGTTTTGTACATTTCAAATCTTCTATTTCTTCCATTCACAGATCACAGCATAGTCATATGGAATATATGACTGGTATTTTGCTGCCTGGACATCAGATGAGCTGACATAGTTGCCTGGTGGAAGGAGTATTTCAGGACAGCTGACAGCAACTTAACTGTACGTGCACAGTTGGAATGCACAGGATCATGTTTCAGTAAATCCAAGGTAAATCTTTCTGCAAATCAACCTAATGTTTGCAAAATTGCACAGATTTGCGCGACTAAGTTAGGGCCTTGGCGTGAGCCTGTAGTGTCGCATGCAGGACAGTGCTTGGATGCTGCTGATTCTGAGGGAAATGCTAGGAAGATTCCCACTGACGCTCTTTCCTCTCTTGTCTTTCTATTTCTCCTTCATCAAGGTGAGCTGGTCTGAGTCCAGGAAGGTCACATTCTTTGACTCCACACTGTTTATCTCTCAGTCTCAGCTTCCTCTTTGTTTGTGGGGAGAATAACTACCTCAGAGAAGAATGGTTGAAATAGGTAAGGACCTAAGAATTCAGGGAAGGAATGTGCAGCCTCCTGAAGTAAGCTGCAGCAGCAGCAGCAGCAGGAGCAGCAGCAGGCCACGTAGTCATCTTTCCTCTATTCCCCCAGGGATCATCAACAATTCTCTCCTGCTCAGGTTGGAGTAAGGGTCAGAAAAACAAGCTGTCAGAGCTTGGAGTGAGCTTTGGAGCTTTGGGATTCCCAGACCATTAGTTACAAAGTCACACTCATCAAGAGCTCAGAAAATCAACACCTGAGAAAGAAAGAAAAATAATCTCATGGGTGGGAAGGCTTCGTGAGGCCTTGTGGCAGGTAGGATTCCCCAGGTCAGCTCAGTTATGTCTTGGTAGACTGAGAGGTTCAGGGGTCAAATTCAGATTAGGAAAATTATAAACTCTTGAAAACATTGGAACTAGGAAGTGTTAAAAGTCAGACTGACCAGTTTGTATGAGCTGAAATAATAATAAAAAATGTATTAATAAAAAAAAAAAAAGTCAGACTGACCAAGTCAAGTTCCACAGACTTTAAGGTAGGGCTTAACTTTTATTACTGATTGATTGATTGAGGTGAGTCTTGCTATATGGTTAAGGCTGGTCTTGGCACCCCAGGATCCAATGACCTTCCTGCCTCAGTCTCCCCAGAGCTGGAACCATAGTCGGGTACCATCGCCCCTGGTTTACATTTTCAATAAACTCTCAGACCTCAGAGCTGGAGGGCAGAGGCCTACCTTTTAATGGAAGGCAGCTGAGACCAAATGCTCATCTTTAGGGCCAGAACTTCTTTCTTTGACCTAAACTATCCTGGAATTTGTTGGTTTAAATGCTACTTGTTTCTGCAGACTGAACTCTCTCCTCAGGTTTGGTTTGGCTCCCTCAGAATGTTGGGGAGTGCTATTTTATGGTAATCTAGAGTAGGATCTGAAGAGAGAGAGAGAGTGTATGTGTGTGTATGTGTGTGTGTGTGTGTGTGTGTGTGTGTGTGTGATGCCGTCACCCTGTACTAGATTTTGGGATCGCTGTCGGTATTAAGCTCCCCTGGTCCTAAGGCAGCTGCTCTAGCTAGAATCGAGACCCTGACTGAAGGATTGGATTGGGTCAATCTTTTAGAGCCACGTTCCTGCTCCAATACTCAGCAGGAAAAACTGCAGGGAGGGGCTCCTCTTGCTAAACCCTCTGGTAGGGGCGGGGCCGAGGCAGGGGCGGGGCCAGAAACAAGCCCTGGGGCTCCCGGTTGCTATGGTAACGCGTCTGCTCCAGGGAGTTAGTGGCGGCGTCTTGCAGCTCTGGCGGCCGCCGCGATGGTGAGGCTCAGGGTAGCTAGCACTGGAGTCTGAAGCCGACTGGGGTTCCGAGGGGGGAAGGCAGGAAGAGCTGGGAGCGAGGACTGCCTGCGTCCTGGGGAGGATTCAGAAGAGGATCAGGGTCTGCTTTGTTGACTTGCACTGGGGCTGAGTGCAGGAGCTGGGGAGAAGGGGATGTTGAACCCCCTTCTCCATCCAGTCCCCGCAGGGCCTCCGAGGATGGTGGGTTGTGGTGTGGAGGTGAAAAGGTTGGTGAGAGGGCCAGACAGTGGTTGCAGTACTTGTTTTGTCATCAATGCATAGGGGATGATTCCTGAGTCTCTGTTTTGATGTTTTCACTCTCCAAAAATTTTAAATTATTTTTGTTTGGTACATGAATATAATGAAGTTATGATATTTAAACCTCTTAATCCCCAATCCCATCTCCTCTCCTTTTTCCATGACAACCCTTCTTCTTTCCTCACGGTCTCCCTTCTAGTTCCTGTCTTTTTGCACATGTAGCTCGCCGAGTTTCATCCGGGCTGCCTTTGATGGCACGTGCCTGAATTCTTGTGGGAACATGAATTATGTATCAGTTGGTATATCGTTGAGAAAAGCATCTTCTCTTCCCCTTCATCAGCACGAATCCTCATCAGTCTCCTAGGGAGATGTTGGGGGTCTTTGAAATCTTTCCCTTCTGGTGGGGAAATGTTGATAGGTCAAACAGTGTTCACTTTTGTTAGCAGAGTTTTGGATCACTCAGCGCGTACTTACTTCATATGCACTTGTGAATGAATATATGAATGAATTAAGGAGGGAATGAATGAAGAGTGAATAGATGAGGAGGATCCCAGGTTTGCAAGTACCAAAAATTGATTGAGACCAGAGCGAAGGTTGACAAAACCAACAAGATCTGGGGGAGACATGAAGAACTTCCTGCGCCTGGAGTGTGTTGACTCTGAGGGGCTAGGGAAGGCTGAGGAAGGTGTCCGAGCCTACAGTTACCCGACCTTACCATGGAATGTCTGGCATACTAGGTGGCAAGCGTGGTTGATGGGCTGTATTTATAGACATGCTTTGGCTCAAAGGCTGCCTTGAATGTCTGGACTTAGTGGATTTCAGAAGAGCTTTGCTAATTATGAAATAAATAAATCTCCAACAAAGCAGTTCCCAACTTTTGAGGACTCCCTGAATTGTTGTGGTTGGGGGGTGGGGTTCCCCGGGAGGGAATACGGTAAATGACTTTTCTCTTTTCTCCTGTTTTAAAAGTGTTGGGGCCAGTTAGGAACCTCAGCAGGTAAGGTGCCTTCTTGTACAACCTGTCGACCTGAGTTTGATCTCTGAGGATGACGTCCAAAAGTCCTCTGACCTCCACCAGTGCATCATAACACGATGCAATCTCTCTCTCTCTCCCTCTCCCTCTTTCTCTCTCTCTCTCTCAAATGCAGAAAATTACAATTTAAAAAGCTTAATTTCTGAGCACTCATGAATCAGTAAGTTGCAACAGGACTACCTAGACTTGTGGATTGCAGAGTTCTGGCATGCGGGATTCCTACCCTAGGGACAGCTGATCAAACCCTTGTGAACACCTTTGAATCGGTCTGGGCATATAGACACCTTGGAGAGGCCGTATGTCTGGGAAATCCCTTGCAGGCCAGTGGGGTATGCGTGTGTGTTACTGTTTACTAGCTTTTGAGAGAACATGGAGCACTGAGAAGAGGTCATGAAGGAGCAGCTACAGGTAGGTTTCCAGGACTCCCTCAAAAATAAATTTCATTATCATAGCAGAAGGAGAAGCAGAAGCCTCAATCCTGACTTCTGGTGTTGTGTTCAGATGCCGTCACAGACGGGCAACCCTATCCATCTGAAGAAAGAGAATAACCAGTGGGTCCTTCTAAGATGCAAGGGGTCTGGTGTGGGGGACTCTCTGCCTTCTTAGTAGCCAAGTCCACGGAGAGGGAAGTAGACTTGGGGGGGGGGAGGTCTGCTCTCAGCCTGGCTGGCTCTGTATGTACAAGAGGAACTAGATCCGAGGGTAGGAAGCACACCTAGGGAACAGCCTTTGTCTGGCTTTATGAGGTTGACAGGTGTTCCGGTTATGTCAGAGAAACTCCTCACTGACCGATTCCAGTCCTCACCAGCTTTGTCTTGCTGCACAAGAGCTGAACGCCCTGGATTCTGGCATGCACAACCCTGTGGTTTTTATGGGCTACACCCTCTTGCTTTCACAGTCAGGGCACTAGTCCACCGTTATACTATGTTTTCAACTAAAAATAGTTTTTCATATTTTTTTTCTGGTCATAAAAATAGTTACCTATTCCTGGGAGAAAAATTATCCAATATAAAAAAACCACCTTAAGATGGGAAAACTTGCCTAAAATTACAGTTAGACATATCTTCATGAAGCTCTTTTCTGTGACCCGTTCTAGGTACACACTCTCCACCTAAAGGAAGACATACATTTCTTGGGGGCCCTTGAGATAGTTCATTGGATAAGGTGCATGCTTGCAAACCTGGCAGCCTGAGTTAAATCACTAGAAACCCACACGTTTCTGTGTGTGTATGTGTGTGTGTCTGTCTGTCTGTCTCTGTCTCTCTCTCTTCTCTGTGTGTGTGTGTGTCCATTTCTCACTTTCTCTCCTTTCTCTTTCTCCAATAAATAAATAAAATGTCAAAAAGACGTATCTTCCTCATGTTTTTTTTTTTTAAAAACTTAATATATTCTGGAGCTTTCTCTATCACTATGACTATAAGCCAATGTCACCACCCATTTAACTCAGTCTTTCTGCCTCAGGGTCTCTGTCGGAGCCCCTGAAATCCTTGTGTTCCTGGGATGAGAAGCGTACGAAGATAGGGGGAGGCAGCTGCGTCACCAAGGCCGGGATATCAAAACAGGACTGGTGTTTTTTAATCTGTCCCCATAGGAAGATCAAGCTTCGTCTTCCCTAATCCCTCTCACCTTCTCCGCTTCTGGAAACCCGTCAAAGTTGTTTTCCTTTCCCAGGCCGCCTCTGCCAGGCAGGACTAGGCCAGCTCCTCCTTACCCACTCTCAGCTTCTTGGGGATGTTTATTTGGTCACGCAAGAAATAAAACCAGCTCTTCACTTCCTAGAAGAACCCCTTCTTTCACTACCGTCTCAGGCCCAGGGGATCTAACTTTCCATTTCTGCTTGGTTCTTCTTTTTTTTTTTTTTTTTTTTTTTTCTAGTATGTTTACACAATGACCTCCCTCATCCTCCTTGTTACTCTTGGCAAAATGGGTTATGCTAACCCCGGAGTGAGGCTTGCGGCTTTGAAGTCAGCAGTTCTCAAATGAGGTTTTCTTAGATACCCAACCCCAGGGCTTAGAGCTTCCCTCTGGCCTGCTCCATGGCTACTTTTCTGTGGTCGTCTGTTTTCCTTCCTCTGTTCGGACTTCTAGTCTTAAGACAGTAGATTATTTCCTGTGGTGACTTCCTCCTGACCCGGGTACCAAGGATGCAGGAAAGAGGAGATGCCCGAGAAACCTGCAGTCTGGTGGAGATCAACGTACACAGGAGCCCTGGAAAAGAAACAGGAAGACAAATGCGAAACAATAATAATACTTTCCATCTGTACTCCGAAGCCCTTCACATACGTTATTACCCACAGTGCAGACCACATACATGAGCTGGAAAATGTGGACTGGTGGAGCGGCTTGGAGTCAGGAAGCAGATGTCCTCACCGCAGGCTTCCTTCTTAGCTTAGAGAGATCATCTTGTTTGTTTCCTTGTTTTGCACAGATGCGTGTTAGGTTCCTACTATGTGCCAGGCCCCTTCCTTGATTCCATACAGATCTCACACCATTCCCTGTAGTTCAAAGCCTTCCACCTTTTCCACTTACTCCCAGTGCTTAGCCTCAGTCTCAACTACTGTAGTGTCTGTTCATTTCCGTTATTCTATTTTCAGTGGAGAGGAGCGCGTGGCTTGTCACCACCCACCAGATAACAACCCTTCAGAGGTTGCTAGTGGGCATCCTCGGGGCTGCTAGATTTACCTTCTAGTAAATCCGAGGCTTTTCTCTCTGCTGTCTTGGGGTTGACGGATGATGTAAAGGGAAGCTGCCTGGCTAAACCTTTCTCTGGCTATGCCAGGCGGCGAGAAGGAGGCGCGCACGGCAAGCGCTCATCGTTCGGAAGAGAGCCAGCCGGAGAATAATTGCCTAATTTAGTGTGAAAACCTGATGCAGGTGGAACAGGTGCTGGGGAGGAAGAGGTCTGGTTGTAACGGCAGATCAGAGGGCGCTCGCAAAAATACCGGCCAGTGTTTAGTGACCTGGAATGTGTAGTTCACTTCTCCGTCTAGTTTGTTCCCTTGACGGCTGCTGATTCTCTGGGGAGGGACCCAGTGCATTTCGACCATTTTCCCAACTCATCTTAGAGAGCTTTGGCGAGGTGAGTGTGTGGGTTCCTCCAAAGTGAGGTCTGAATTAGCCTTAGATTAAGCCTGCACCATCCCAAAGTCCTTGAAGACACTGTTTGCTGAATGCAAACTATGACTCTTTCTTGCATGTGTATGTGGGTGTAAGTGCATGTGTGTTCGCGTGCCTGTGTGTGTATGTGCAAAGTTGATATTGGGTGCCTTCTCTCAATGAACCCAGAGCTCACCATTTTTGGCTAATCCAGCTTGCTAGCTTGCCCTGGGGATTCCATGTCTGTTTCCTGAGTATGGCGATTACATGCGGTGTCTCTCACCTCTTACGTGGCTTCCAGGGATGTGAACATCTGGTTTTCAACTTCCCAGCTCCAGACTTCTCTTGGGGGCAAACTGAAGCTGGACTGGCCTTTGGAAACGGAGCTAGCAGTGGTCGGCTAGGTTTCTGGTTCTGAGTAACGGAAGCAAGACTCTTATTTAAGCAGGAGGGAATGCGCTTGCTTGGTTTCAGACAGCCCACAGTCTTTCTGCCTCGAGGGAAGCTAAGCTTGGAAAACGGGAGCTGAGGGAGCCTCTTCAGCCGGATCCAAGACTAAAATCAAAAGGGAGAATGGATCTGGCAGAGCCCCTTGGCGCACTTCTCCCAGGCTTTGGATGTGGTTGCGGTTGCTGGTCTTATCAGCACTGCTCCAGACGCTGGGCACAGCTGCTCCAGCCCTATGGGTCTGAAAGACTTCCCTTGTTCTGCCCCTTGCATCGCCTGTTCTCCGGTCGCTGTCAGGCTGGGGTGACCTCATTGGCTTAACCTGGGTTCCCTGTCTGATCAGGAAGGTGAAGGCGCCTGATGTTTTCAGCTCCTGTTGTTGGAGATGAGTCTCCCACAATTTGCCAGACCCAGGAAGATTACAGAATGATGCATGTACACTAAAGGAGTCCTTGGAACAGGCCACACGGTGGAGACTATGAACTGGTTAGCTGGTTTGCCCAATTGTGATTGATAATCACTCATCACTAGTCCACGACTTAAGGTTCATTCACCATCACATTCACATGACGCGTAGTGATCAAGGCACTCTTGCGTCTTTTTTTACTCCTGGCCCCGCGTCTGATCGTGAGGCATGAAGGGAGTCCGGTAACAACAGGCAGGTCATTTGTGAAAGGGCCTCGGAGCTCGGGTAGAGAAAGCGGAGGTGAGGAGGACCCGACCCATGTCCTTGGAGAGTCAGCTTCTGTTGTTCCACTAGAGATCACTAGGACTAGAGACCTAGAGGACTAGAGATCTCTGGTCCTGTGTAGGCAACCAGGCAATGTGTTTCTCTTTCCTCTTTCCATCCCATCCCGTCGTCTGTCCTGTATCATTCGACTTGGCCTTCTTCAACTCTTGAGAGTACGGTGCGCCTTGCTTGCTTGCAATTACCGGGGAACCTCCTTGTGGGGGTGCCATCCCTCTATATTGCAGATGCTTTTTGTAAATGCTCAACCTCTTCACCCCCCCTTGCATGGACAAGTGTTTGCTGCCGGGGTCTGGATGCCCCTAGTGTTACTGATGACCCATCTTTCTCTTCTGCAGCCACTGAGTCCAGATGATCTCTCAAGTTCTTGTTCCACTGCTTCCAATAGATCTCGGAACCGGACTCGCTACCGGACCAAAGCCATGAGCTCTCAGGTGGATGAGAGCCTCTTTGGAGGTGTCAAGGTAATTAATCCTCCGCAGATCTCTCTGGTAGCTTCCACCTATAGAGGTAGTGACCCGGACCAGTGCTCTTAGACAAAGCTTGACTGGTCACCTCACTGAATACCTCTAGGTAGCTCTCAGACCAGGAAATGGGGGAGTTCCAAAGCCCTAACTGTAAAGTTTTTTCTTCTGGTGAGTGCTAGGTAAAGAGAGGCACCTGGTTTCTTGCGCTTGTCAAACGCCCCACGTCTTTACAGCATTGGAATATAGTACACCACAAACCATCCTCTCCGACTCTCAGTTGTTCAACTAAAATAATTACTTGGCTTCAGGAAGTGAGCAGGTCTTAATTTGCAAGTCTCACCCAGACGAAGAAGTAGACAGATCCTTTGGAATGGAAAAAGGAGAGCTAGAGGGTTTCTTTGAAAAATGTTGGTGCGCGTGATGATAGGTTGAGAGGAAGAAAAATGAGACATGGAGACGAGGCCAGGAGGCAGGAAGACAAAGAGAGAAAAGAGAAGAAAGGAATCCCTCTGGCAGCAGGGTTAATTGGGGCAGGGGTGGGGGGGAGGAAGAGAACTAACTGATGCCTATCCCTGTTCTTCGAAGTCCTCATTGTGAATTGAAAAGAACTTTCTAGGGGATTCACGACGTGTGTCTTTCTGGTTTAGATCTCCCACTCCACAGTATTTTTTCTGTTGGCAAAGGGAAGAAGAATCAAAGGAACACAATTTACTTACAGAGTTTTTAGCGGGGGTTGGTTTTAGGCCCGCGTGGAATATTCGGGTCACACAAGAGTTAAGAAGTGGCCAGGTGCTGCAGGAATGTCTGTCCTTCTGGCCCTAATTTCTTTGACCTTATGGGTAGACAAGAGTCTAGGAAGTGGGCAGTAGGGGGCAGAAGTGGCCCGTGGCACAGCTGAGTCGTGCCTGCCTGGAAGCTGACTCAGGCACCAGGTGGCGGCAGCACTCAGGGTACATTTCGGACCAGCAAGGCTCCCTGCTGGCCTCCATGTGGGTGGTCCCAGTCACCGCATTTACGACACCTGAATTCTGTGTTCTAGAAAGTTCCTAAGGGGTCAGTTTTTCTTGTTTTCTAACTCTGACAGTTAGACAAAACATGAAAAGTATTGTACGTCTGTACATTTGCTGAATTCTAACTCATCCACAACACCCTGCCCCTTAGCCGTGCTAGTTTCTTTTGTTTTTGAGACTGAGTTTTGTTATGTAGCCTCGGATGGTTCCAAACTTACTACCCTCTGCACCCTGCCCAGGTGTTGGGAGTCCATGCGGCTTCCACCATGTCTTGGTCAGCCATGTTAGATATTGGGAGTGGGTCCCTGCTAGGCTATTTAATTATGTCTAACTCCTTCCATATGCTCTCTCCCTCCCTCTCCCTCTCCCTCTCTCTCTATCTCTCTATTCATTTTTGAGGCTTCAAAGTACATCACAGCATGGTCCAAAAGAGAGATAGATAATAATTCCTTCTTTCATAAGAGGAAAGATTTTCCTGGAGAGAGGAGAACCTGGACAACAAACATTTCTTTTTTATTCCTGCTGATTTTAAACTAGGTTTCTATACGCACTGCCAGCCTACTCTTTTTCTAACTCCGTCCATCCCTAGCATCCTTAGGAAGGACGTTCTGATAAAGAGCTCTAGACTGCCTTCCCAGCGCCCTGACTGCTCTGTGACTTGTAGTCTGCATGGGGAGCCAGCTAGCTCTGCAATTGCACAGGGTAGAAGCCCCAGAGAAGCTACCCCTGAAGTTGGAGTGGACCAGCGGAAGTGGAGTTGACCATCTTCTAAGCTTTCCTTTTTGACTTCACAGCCCCTGACCCAGGGCCAGAGCGACAGCCCCATTGTGCTGCTTCGAGATAGGCATACCATCCGGAAAAGTCTCAAGTCCTTGGGCTTGGAACGCAAGCCGCAGACCATTCAGCTTGTCACCAGAGACATGGTCAGAGAACTCATGTGAGCCCCCCAGGGAATGGGATAATCCACGGGCTCCTGGCTTGGCTCCCAGTGCCTCTGGGTGGGCTGTGCGGGGAGAGGGGAGATTACCAACCCGGGTCATCCCGGCAGTCCCGTTTCTGCTGCCTTCTTATGCATTTCCTCCCGTTTTCTTCCTTCCTCTTTGGGTTTTTGTTTTGTTCATTTTTGTTTAAGTTAAACATGTTTGGGTAGCACATACAGAAATGGGCTTCTCTGTCACATTTTCATCTGTCTGCATCATTATACTGTGTTCATGTCTCCCCACTGCCTCTCCTGTCCCCCCCACCTCCCTGCTTCCTCTTGTTGGTCCTCCTCTTTCTCCAGACAGTGCCCCCTTTTGCTTTCAGGACATACATTACTCTCGCTTGTTCCTTCCTCTGCCTCCATAGACCTCCTCCTACCATCATAATCCTCTTTCTATTTTCATGTCTCACACACACACACACACACACACACACACACACACACACACACACGATTTTACATGCCAGAAAGCATACAGCATTTCCTGGTTTTGTTTCAGGATCTGTCCATCTTGCCCCTCCCCTCCCTTTTTCCCCACACCCCTTGTTGCACCTATCATAACATATCCATCCCTTCTCTCCCAGATGCTTCCTCCCCCTTTCTTCTGGCAGTCTGTGGGATCTAAGGATAGACAGAGGGGCCATGCTTGGTGGGTGCTTCCAAGTCCCTAGTAGCCCAGGTGGTGAAGGGAAGTGAACTAGATGAGTCACTTCCTTTCGGCTGTATTAAGAATCTCCAGCGGAGGGAAACTGACTGACCGGATGCCTAATTAGCTCCCTGGCTCCTTCCCAGACTCCCAGGCTGTCAGGGGAAATTGACAGGGGTTCCTCGGTTCCTTTGGGTGTGTTCAGCCTGGCTGCCTGGAGCAGCTCCACTGGGAGCCGCCTGAGCTGAGCCGGGCCTGTGCTGGGTGGTTTAGCACTTAGTCTTTACCATTCTTCTCCTTGTGGCGGCTGCCTGAGGGTGACATGCCTTCCAGCAAACACAGCTGGGCAGTCACAGCTGGAGCCTGGGGCAGAAGACAGGCGTGGCTTCAGCCCTTGTTTGGCTGAGGCTGGCATCTAGTGGCTAGAGTGGGCAGCAGCCCACAGGCCCGGGTCCGGGCTTCTCAGGGCGGTCGCCTACAGACGCCCTGGAGTCAAGGAGTGATCATGTGTCAGAGCCACTGTCTTAGATTTGCATCTTTCCTGGTGGCTCCGCACCCTGAGCTGTTCTGGGGCCATCCACTTGGTGTACCCTAAAGACTTGGACTGAGCCCTGAGTCCACTCGATGGTTCTGTCTTGGACACCCCCCACTAGTTTTACGAGATGAGATTTCACTTCCTGTCTCGGACAGTCTGCGTCTCATTGCCGTGCACCTGTTAAACCGCCTCGCCCAGAAGCGGCTTTATTCCCAACTCTCAACTGCTCCCTCCCCCATCTTTAATGCATGTCATTTGTTTGTAATCATTATAATTAGCTATAGGTTTGTTGAATGCGTTGGGCAGCCACACAAGGAGAGGTCTATAGACATGTCTCCAGCAGTTGTCGATCAGAGATGGTAATTAATATTTAGGGTTCAAAGCTTCTGTCTAGGGTGGAGGACAGGGATGTTTAGATTTCTCACTAGCATCCTTTGCAGCCTCGTTGGCGTCCTCTTGCCCTTTTTATGTATCGGGAATAATCTATTTTTAAAGTTTGATTCAACAGCTTTGTTTTGAGAGTTCGCTGAGGGCCAAGCCCTGGCTCAGGGATTAGGCCACTGATATAGTCAGGAAAGAGTCTCTACCCGTAGGAGACTAATGGAAACAGACCCTGATGCAGGCAATTAAAACAGAGTAGGGGTGCAGAGGGCTTAGAGAGTATGCTCTCTGCGGGAACAGGGAGCCAGGTGGGCATTGGTGGGCATTGGTGGGCATAGGGAAGAGGCTTAGACAGGTACATGGAGAAACCATGAGCCCGACTATAGAGAGAAAGGACTCCAGATGTCGCTTTTTAATCTGTAGCTCCACTTGATTCTTACCTGGAACCCTTTACTCCCACGGCCCGTGAAGTCACAGTCTCTTCTGCCTTGGCACGTTTTGGGGGAGGGGATGAGATCACTGGATCCTGGACTGAATCCTGGAATCTCCTCTCCTCTCTAACTCTGGTCATGTCCTGTGTCAGTGTTCCCACAGAGGACCCTTCTGGGGAATCCCTGATCATCAGCCCTGAGGAGTTTGAGCGGATCAAATGGGCTTCCCAAGTGCTGACCAAAGAAGAACTGCAGGCCAGGGAGCAGGCCCTGAAGAAGGAGAAGGAAGCGATCATGGTAGCTCGCCTAAGACTTGTTCTCTATAGATGGGTGTGCAAGGGGGAGCCTTCTCCTGATGGCGGGACGACCTCTGGTTGGTGGATGTTGGCATAAGGGGCACATGTATGTCGAATGAAGAAAGACCAGACAGATATCCCTGAGATATGGTGGGCACCCAGGGCAATGGAAGGGTTGAGAACAAAGCCAGGTTGTAAACATTCTCTCTTCTGATGGCATGATGGGCTGAGTGAAATCCTAGTGGGTCTGCTGGATCACCGGGAACGATCCCCACCAATCCAGGCTGGTCTTCCCTAGGAAGCAGTGACAATGCGCAAAACGGCCATGAAGCAGAAACAAATGCTGTGGAATAGCAACAGGAAGCTCAGCGACCTGGAGGAGGTGGCTATGGAGCGCGCCCAGAACCTTCTGGAGAAAGCCAACAAGTTTCGGATAGAACAGGAGGAGGAGCTGAAGGATATGAACAAGGTGGGTTTCTGGACTCCCCTTTCCCTTGGGCAACCGCTCTGCCCTTAGTCACACACTGGGGAGGTGAGGGGTGGAGCTGGATTCGAGGAGGGGAAGAGCCGCCTCTGCTGGCAGAGGTAGTGACCTTCACGCAAGTCACTTGCCCTCCTGAGCCTCGTTTCCTTCATTTGTAAAACCAGGGAACGGCAGCTCTGCCTAACAGGATTATTGGCAGGATTAAAATGAGCTGAGATATGGGAGACCCTTTGTGAACCATCACTGACAGATAAATATGAGAGCCTTTGCCTTTACCTTTGTCCTGCTAGCTCAAGTCTGGCCACAGATGGGGTAGAGGCAGTGGGATTCATTTTGAAGTGCTCAAAGTGCATCCCAGCTGGGAGCATAAAGACTTGGGGTTCTTTTGAAATTCTATTTCATAGTTCATTTGCATATGGTTCATTTCTTGACCAAATGAAAATTGCAAACTCCCTAACCCCTTCATTTCTGCTTTCCACCTTTTCTACCAACACCCTTCTTATTTTCCAAGGCTTTTTATATCCTGGTTCTTCATGATAGAGCCAATTAAAAAAAAAATCTTGTGTCTTGGCTTCTGCTAGAATGTCTTAGCTTCTCTAAGCTTAGCTTGGAGTTTGTGGTCCCTAATCGGGCCCACAAAATCTCTAAGATTTTATAGAAATTCATAGTGTTTTTATGTAGGTGAATATGATGGAGACCGAGGAGGATTGATACCTTTTACCATATTCCCAAGGGTCATCTGCTACCTCCCACTCTGACCAATGCTGCTCTTGGTGTCTCCTTGCACAAACCCTGGCGCCTAGTAAAAGCCCAGGCTGAGCTACACTACGTTAAAGGGCACGTAACAAAATGCTCTTGTTTCTTTGGACTTGTGGGCACCGTCAGCAATGTTCTGCTCTCATAAACACCTCCATCAGGCACCCCTCCCCTCCCCGTCCCTCAGGCCCACTGCCACAGTTTTTCTTTCCACTCCCTAGATCATTATGAACGCCAAGTGCCACGCCATCCGGGATGCTCAGATCCTGGAGAAGCAGCAGATTAGAAAGGAACTAGATGCGGAGGAGAAGCGGTTGGATCAGATGATGGAAGTGGAGCGTAAGAATTCCCTTCAAAGGCAGGAGAACCGGGAAAAGAAGAGAAGGGAGGAAAGAGTAAGGTAAAGACACGACTTAGACCTTCTCCTGCCTAAGTGATTTCTGAATGTCCTCGGGTCCACATAGCCTAACAAAAAGGGAAGAAATCAGTCACTATTGCCCATCATTTCTAATGGCATAATGTGGACAGCCATACAAACTTTTAAAAGCTTATTTCCAAGATTGTAACGAGTGCCTTACAATATGCTTCGAATTCAGTCTTAAAAGCTTATTTCCAAGAGTATAACAGGTGCTTTACAAAGTGGTTCCAGTTCAGTCTTACACCTCACTACTTCCTGGGGTCCATCCCACACTTCTCCCCAATCTGCACTTGGACACGCCTACGGTGTTCTGCATAAACAGCTCCAGTGAAGGAAGAAATCTCCTTAGGCAGCTCTCGCGATCGGACCTGATCCTTACGCTAAGCCCGAGCCTGCTTCCAGGAGACTCTTACCCCTCCAATCGATTGCATCTGGCATGCGAAGCATTCAGGTGCTCCACCCAATCCTGAGCCTCCCATTTCTTCTACCTATTCTCTCACCGGGATGCTCCCATCCTTCTAGCCTCCGCTCCTGCCAAGGGCTCTAGCTTTCAAGTTTACTGCCAAGCCTGAAGCGAGCACCTGGTGACCACCTGCAGCACTTACTGTGGGCTCAGTTTCCGTGCATGTACTTTTGAAAAAAGGGCTTTACTGAGTGGACTTCAGACTCAGTTCTGCCTGTCGACAGCAGAGTCTTCACTCGTGTGTGTGTGTGTGTGTGTGTGTGTGTGTGTGTGTGTGTGTGTGTGTTTATTAGAAAGACAGCTGTCAGAATAGGCATGGGAGTCGAGTGGGAAGACAATATAAGCTGAATGATAGGCATAGCACCAAAAGAACTACAAGTTCTAGTCTTTTCAAATCTGCAAAGCTCCGTGAAGCTGGCAGAGGAAGCTGGTTTCTCACACTGGGAAGAAGTTGGATTCCAGAAGCTTGTTAAATACTGGAAGGGAGAAGGTGGGTTATGATATGGGGGTAGCTAAGAATGCACCGCAGTGATGTTCACTTCAAGATCTACACCATAGTTGACCTATCAACACTTCACCATAGACGAGGAAAGATCTCAAGACATAACGCACCTCCGTGGGAGACTGATGAAGGTTCACGCCAGACAGGAGGAGGGAGCTTCTCTACTCAGTGCCATTCTTGCTCCAGCAGGTGTTCGGGCAATTGCCAGTGCAGACGTCCCAGATAAAACCAATGGGTCATATGTGCAAAGAAAGGTGACCGTAGGAGGGAGACCGGCTGCAGAAGAGGGCGAAACGGGGAATAGGCAATAAGGGGTAAAAACACATAGATTCGTTATATTGATGAATGAAAGCGTCAAAGAAAAGAAGAATTAAAAAAAAAATGATATGGGATGCCCCATGATGAGACAAAGAAAAACGAATCTCAGAAGAGGGATATCGCAGGCCCAGAGTACAGCACAGTAGGGCCGCGTCCTCCAGGATCCTCAGGAAGCACATGGGTATCAAAGGGATGCTCGCCCATCTTGGGAGCCGTTTGGGCAGAGGTGAGGCAGACACTGTGGCCCTGCTTCCTTCCAGGGGAAAACGGCAAATCGTGGAGCAGATGAAGAAGAACCAGGAGGACCGATCGTTGCTGGCAGAGCAGCGGGAGCAGGAGAAGGAGCAGATGCTAGAGTACCTGGAGCAGCTGCAGGAGGAGGATCTGCGGGTAACAGGCATCAGACCAGGGGGAGTTTTGCCAGCACCAGCAGCAAAACCCTCCAGGGTTTTGGGGTCCAGGATGTGGGCTGAGTCTCCTGACAGACACACGCTCATTTCACATCATCGCCATCAACTTTTTAATTGCCATCTTAAATGTTTATTTGGCCTTGACATCATGCTGAGGACAAGCAGTGATTTGGATCCATCTTGTGCCTGCCTCCCAGGGACATGGGGTCTGAGACGGGCGTATCAGCGTTGAACAGACATATAAAGGAAATATATGGTTGCAGGCTTTGCATAAGTAAACACAGGGATGTTGGACAGTCTTTTCTCTGCAGACACACTCTGTAGATGAACAGTAGTGCCTATGTAGTCTCCCGGCTCTTACTTCATCCAGAGTACACAGCATTCCATTGCCATTAATTGTGTTGTGAGGCCAAACCTTCTATTCCTATCATAAATAAAACGAGTAGACATATCTGTTACAAAAACAAAACAAAAACAGATGACATCTCTGTCCGAACTGTATAGAGTTGGAAAAACTGTCTTTAATTTGCCTTCTCTGATCTCATTATACCTTTATGCCATTATGTTTGAAAGTACAGCACAGCGAGGGATAAGCAGGCATTTGAGCGGTTACGTTGCAGTTTGTCTGCATGTTGCCGATAAATTCATGACCAAAGAGCTTGAAGGAACAGGAGGGATTATTCTTTCTTATGATTCTCAGTTACAGTTCTTTAATCCAGCTTGGCAGGAGAGCTCACATCACCACCAGGAGCTGAGGGAACTGGCCACACTGTAGCCACAGGATTGCAGAGGGAGGGGCCAGCCTCTCTGCCCGAGTATGCTGAAGAATGCCAATCGACTGAACCGGTTCCTTCCACCCGCCTGTCTAGAGAATGGTCTCAGTCCTCTGTGGGTTGGCTCTTTCCGTATCAACCAGATGCTCTCTTGCAGGCTTGATCCAGGGCTTGCCTTAACTGCTAATTCTTCACAGATGGGAAGAGCCCAGAGCTCAGCCTTCAATGGTCAAGTTGATATCTGTATAACTAGTACAGCTTTTATTTACTTTTTTCTGGTCCACATAGAGAAAAGTGGAAAGATTTGTATCAAACCCATAAACTCACTTACAGTTAATGACTATTGACCATTTGCCTTAGAATGTAATTGTTTATTTTGTTAGGCTGTTTTTGTCAATAGTTACAGTCACCTTGACACTTTGACACTAAACGCTCAGGCCTGTGTGCTAAAGAGCAAAGACCCACTTAGATGTCAGCAATACCATTATCACATCCTCCATCCAAAGTGCTTTCCCAGTGATTCTACAGGATCACCAAACACTTAATCCATATTCAGATTTCCTCAATTGTTACAAAGTAAACTTTCAGATATTTTGTTTTCCCAAACTTCCAGCGAAGGCTTGCGACATTGGATCTGGTTAAGTCACTTCAGTCTGCTTTGATCTAGAAGAGTTCCCTCATTCATTGACTCATCTGCTTCTTAAATGTATTTTTATTTTTAACCGACATATGGCACTTGTGCCTGGCTATGGGGTATAAAACATGATAGTTCTGCACATAGATTGTTCTCTACATGATGATCAGACAAGGATAATTGGTATGCCAGTCACCTCAGACATTTGACATTTTTTTGTGTTGAGAACACTTAAAATCATTTCTAGTAGCTATTTTTAAATATACATTCTGTATTGGCTACCATAGTTATCCCACTGTGCTATAGAACACGAAAGCCCTTCTTCCCATCCAGTTGCTTCTCTGTATCTGTTAACAGACTGAAGTAGGTGTGTGTGTGTGTAGTGTGCATGTGTGTGGTGTGGATGTGTGTGGTGTGCATGTGAATAGGTGCAGGTACATGCATGTAGGCACATGTGTAGGTACCTGTGTGTAGGTGTGGGCATAGGCACACACGTCTGGGTCCATGTGTCGGTTCAGGTGCATGAATGTAGGTGCAGACATAAGAATGTGAGCACACGTGCGTAGGTTCAGGGGCACCCGTGTGGGTGCGTGTGTAGGCTCAGGCACATGTGTGTGGTGTGTGAGCCTCGCATTGGGTGTTTTTCATCTTACACGAGGCAGGAGCTGAACCTGGAGCTCACGGATGGAGTCCAGCCAGCCAGCGTGCTCTGGGGATGCCCCGTCCCTGCCTTTCAAGTGCTGGTTTAACAAGTAACTGACACACACCTTCCCATCTAAACTCTGGCTCTCACACTTGTGAGGCAAGTGCTTTGCTTACTGATCCATCTCCCCAGCTTGCTCCCCCATCTCTCCCCATTTATTTTTAGAGCACTGATGTTTCAAAGCATCCAGACAATATGCATAATGAATGTCCTGAATTGAAATTTGCCTGATTCAAGGTGCCATCTACTCACAAGACAAGTATTCCTTTATTTCTATCCCCCATCCCATGTATATGGATGGTTGAGTTGTCACTGGTCAGTGTCTTGGATGGAGGCAAGTGACAGGGGGCTGTGCAGGGTCTCACAGGGAATGAGGGGGTTCTCAGAGAACCTGCAGTATGAGACTTGGTGAGAGGGTGGGCTGAAGATTGCCCGGGCTGGAGGAGAGAGGGTGGGACATGTTTGTGAACTGCTCGAGAAAGGAAGGTAAGAAGGCAGAGGGTCCTGGCCGTGCTACTGGCTCAGAGGGGAGAAAGCAGGAAAGGGCCAGGAGGTGCAGTACAGGAGTATTATGGCAAGCACAAACTAGACAATTCAACGAGAGTGGTGGGCTTACTGGGAAGTACTAGCATAGGGTGTCAACACCATTACACTGGTTATGCCACTGTCCTTTGGATGTCCTTCCAAAAGACACACCCGAGTCTCAGAAAGCACTATTAGGCAAGTTTAGGTAGAACCCTGCACCTCGCCAGTCTTGCGGCTGTCATGTCATGATCTCGGAGAGCAGGGTAGTCCTTCCCACCTCGCTAGCAAGATGGAGAGGAGCAAAAGGAGTTTGTCTGGGTTGCTTCCAAGGGCTGTAAAGGTGAAGGGAAAGTCCCTTGGGTTCTTCGGGAATGAAACAAGCCTACAAAAACAACAGACTGGAGAGTAAATAGGTAAGCGAAGAAGCAGCAAATGACATCCTATTGCACAGTCGTCCTTGACCAGAGGCCAGCAACTTATTTGTCTATGAGGGTCAGTGTGGTCAGTAATGTCTAAGGTACCAGTGACAGTTCTGAAACTACTGGGAAAAGGTTGGAAAGGAAGAAAAGGGGACGAGGGAGCTGGAGGGGCAGGAAGGGAAAAGTGGCGTGTGCGCGCGCGCGCGTGTGTGTGTGTGTGTGTGTGTGTGTGTGTGTGTGAAGTAAGAGACAGTAAGTAATAAGAGTGATGTGAGAGGAGGGATTGCCCACTCACATACACACAGAAACTTTACTCTCAGGAATCATTTTCTTGCTTTCTGCCCATAACTCTCATGCACCTGAACCTGCCCATGCACCCACGTACGTGCCACTCATGTAGCTGTGGACCTGAGAGGCAGATAGCTGCTGAGCCCACCTGGATTGGAAAGGTCCTGGAGAAGAAAGACTTTGAGCCAGACACCGAGCTGGGGGAATGAGTCCAGCTTTAGAGAACTGGTGTGAGGGGAGGAAGCTCAGGCAGCATGGCCTTGATCCTGCGGCGGCAGGACGGTGGAAAGCTGCCAAGGCCAAAAGAACTGGTTATGGGAAGTGGGCCTGGAGAGTTTGAAGAAAGGAATCTGAGATGCATTAGAGGTCATAGGCTAAGTGCACAGGATTCCAATGCCTCTGTGCTGTGTGACTCATGGATATGCAAAACTTAGAAGTACAAGATTTTGGAGGCTCAGGGCAGGCAGGGAAAGTTGGGGATTTCTTCCTTAGAAAGGAACTTTTCACTTAGGGTCACTTTGGCATGTTGCTTTCCGCCATTCAGAAATAGTTCTCTGTGTGTTCATTTTATTTCTTCTCTTTTCAAATGTCGCTCACTTTGGCCCTCACCTAGCAACAGTGTATTGGGTATGAGCCGACTTCTGGGACCAAGTAAACACGTATAGAATGAATCGGTCCCTACAAGGAAGGGCGAATCGTCACTCTTAAGTGTAGAACATTTAGACATGGAAGGAGCTGAAAACTGACAGAGTTGTGACATTTCTAGAGAAGGCTGAGAACTTGATTTAAGCAAAGTGGGTTTCAGAATCCTGGTTGTGGTGTTTATTAGCAGCGTGGCCCTGGGCAAGTCATGTAAATGCGGGACCTCAGTTTTCTCATCTGGACAAGGGTTACTTTTCATGAATTGGAAAGCAGCCCATGTTAAGTACCAAGTAAATGGAAACTACTCAATTCAGGCAATGTTTAGTTTTTAATCATCACTACTGAATGAATTTCAGTTGGCGAAGGAAATCGAAGGCTGGTGGATGCTGGGCTAGCTCCTACAGTCACAGGGTTGGCATTGAGCATGACATATAGGGACACTGAGTAGAATTTTAAGAGCCTCCACCTCCTGTGAGTGTATAGAGAGAAGAGTGTTGAGGACTATCACGGAGTTGAGATGGATGGAGACAGAAATACTTAAGTTGTTTTTTTTTTAAATATGTGTAGAAGAAGATACTGTGTGTACCTGTGGAGGCCCAAAGGTGACATTTGGGAATCATCCTAGATTGCTCTCCCTCCTTATTGCTTTGCTCTGGGGTTGCCTAGGCTCCGCCTTCCAAGGCCAGAATGACAGGCCCCCGCCATATCCACCCAGCATTTTTACATGGGATCTGGGGACCCAAACTCAGATCCTTCTGCTTAGGCAAAAGCATCTCTTCAGCCTAGAAATAACTTATCTGGTAAGAGGGTCATCAACTACTTTGAAGGAATAGCTTTAACAAGGGCTTGTGATGGCAGCTGAAGGAAGAAAGGCCTCCTTCCTCCCTCCCCACATCTCTCTTTCCAGCGGGTTGGTAGTTTTGGGTTTGGTCTCCTTCTACTCTGAGGCTTCTCTTCTTCTTGCTGGCAGGACATGGAACGAAGGCACCAGGAAAAACTGAATATGCAAGCCGAGATTAAACGGATCAATGATGAAAACCAGAAGCAGAAAGAGGAGCGACTGGCTCAGGAGAAGCTGGCTGACCAGTTGGTGATGGAATTCACCAAGAAGAAGATGGTAGGAACTGGTTCAGCAGTCACCACCTGGGCGATAAGACTCCAGTACAAGACAGCCGGGCCTTCATTCTAAAACGCAGGTCCTTAATTCAAAGGCTTGGCCAGACCATGTGTTCAATAACAGAAAACAGGCTAGAAAAGACATCCAAATTAGTATGCCATTACCCTCGTTAACACTTTCAATTAAAAGTCGGGATAAGAGTCGTGGGTAGGAAGCAAGAAAATGATTACTGAGAGTGAAGTTTCTGTGGATTCTCAGTGTTTGTGTAATCGCAAGTCAGCTACCCCATACAAATCCTATGAAAACTATCCTCCTACTAGGGCCATAGTTAGTTTGCACATCCCATGATTCTATAGCTCCATTCACTGGGCGCTTGGATGCTACAGGCTCCTTCTAAGTGTTTTTCATGTGTCTGTCATTTAATCTATACAATGTGGAACCCACACGAAGAGATGCGTGCACGGTGAGCAGAGAGCAGCGTGTCTGCCAAGAGCTGAAGGCAGATGTAGCTCACAAATGTGTGGATTCATCCTGGAGCAAAATTGGATGGAAATGATTGGGGCTCGTGGGGAGCGAGGACACAAGTGGGCTTTTAAGCGTGGTTTAGAGTGAATATGGATTTATGTAAAGCGAGGAAGAAACCCTCGAAGTGGCAGGGAAAATTAGTTTTTGATCTTTTCTCCCCTGCAAATTTGAAGCTCTCTGATGACAAACACATCACGTCTCCCTGTGCTCCTCTGTGGTAGGATGCTTCATGAGGGATGTGGGAAGGTGCAGTTATCATTTGAAAAGGCATACTTGTTTTACTTATTTAGGCTGAAAATGAGAGTCAGCAGGGCCAGTCATTATTTTAGTTTTTTTCTATTGGATTCTGGGGTGATGGAGGCACTAACAGCGAGACTGTAATACTGGGGCCACAGTTGGTTTAGTTTGCACATCCCATGATTGCATGGCCTCCATTCACTGAGCACTTAGATACTACAGGCTCCATGCTAAGTGTTTTCTATGTATCTGTCATTTAATCTATACAATTACAGGGCTAAGTAGCCACTAGGTGATTAAAAATATACTGACTAGTTCACTGTGTGTTCGATGTCCCCTTAGGCTGAGAGTCTAGCATAATGCTATGAAATTGTACGGAACTCAGCAGCAGGGCAGCAAATTCCGGATGCGTTTACAAACAAGCTCTGCTTTTAGCTCTGAAAGGGCAGCCCTGGCTACAAAGAGATATCTCACAGGCTTCCCTTTCAGAGGGCAAGGTGAGATAGAGAGACCAGTTTAACTCAGTAGAACATGACTCCCAAGCGTCAACTCACCGGGCTTCACGGCAGAGCAAACAGAGCGGCCGAGGGCCAAGGGAGGTTCTGCATGGGAAGACCTTGCCGTTCGTCCTACGAGTGCTAAAGAAGCAGTGGCTGGAAATCTATGCCTGTTGTTTGAGCGGCGCGGTTAAAGGCACCGACTTTGATGGTTTGCTCTTCAGGTATCTGCTAACCGCTGTGGGATTGCCCAGAGCAGTGGTTGGCTGTTTGCCCAGGGACTAATGAGATAACCTCCACCTGCTGTATTTTGCAAGACAGGCAGAGAGCCACAGTTTGGACTTGGCCCGGCGGCCTTGCAGCTTATCTGCCAGGCAGCGGAAGGCGCACGCAACCAACACTGGGCTCAGGATTCTGCATGCAAATCAGCTTTTGTACCTGTAATATCTGTCTCCTGAGATGTTGCCAGCTCCCTGGGATAATGCCCAGGGAAACCTTTTATAAACAATGAAGTTTTTTTTTGTGTGTTTGAACTACACCGGTTAAGGTTTTTTTTTTTTCCTTATAGTACAGAGTAAGGAAGTGATAGGAGAGGTAGCAGGAAGTGTGTTTGTGGCGGAGACTGTGATTCTCTGTGCAAAGTTGGGATTACAAGAACTATTCTATGTTCTTTCCTCCTGGCAGGCTAGAGAAGCGGAGTTTGAGGCTGAACAGGAGAAAATCCGGAAAGAGAAAGAGAAGGAGATTGCCCGCCTGAGGGCCTTGCAGGAGAAGGCCCAGGATTACCAGGCAGAACAGGTAGGTACCCACTTCCTCTTCCTGTTGGCCTCCCTCTCTGCCTCTCCCACTCTCTTCCTTTGACAGCCTCATAAAGTGGCCTCCAGGGTGGAGGTTCAGAAGAGGAGATGCTGGATGCTCACCTTTTAGTATCTAACTGTGGTCACATGCTACTTAATGATGGGATATAGTCTGAAAGACCCTTCTGAGGAGGAAGAGTGGGCCCGTCCCCACGGCTCATGGCAAAGACCACCGAGCAGCAATCTGTGCTTTAGGTGCCAGAGAAAGTCCCTGGTCATTTCGTGAAGACAACCTTTCAACCTTAACTGACCAATGAACTATGTCACCGGAGGAAAATGTGCCATCTCTGTCCTTAGCAGTTTTTAAAATTAGAAGCAATTTCAGGAGTGCCCGAGGGTGTTAGAGGAACAGAATTAGGATGACAGGAGACCCCAAAGGCCAGATCCCCATTTAGTCTTTTCTGGAGTCACTTGCTGCCAGAGACCACCAAAGGGTTTCTCAAAGCAGACCGGAAGTCTGTTTGCAGGCGACTCTGCAGGTTATTCTGAACCCCTCACTGTCTCTCCCCATCCCCATCACTTGCTTTGTCAGGATGCCATAAGGGCGAAGCGCAACCAGGAGGTTGCCGACCGGGAGTGGCGCAGGAAAGAGAAAGAGAACGCTCAGAAGAAGATAGAAACAGAGGCCAAGCTGCGGAAAACCCGGCTGGAGCAGGTGGCTTTCAAGAAGCACACTGTGGCCGTCCAGGTGCAACGGGACCGGGATGAGTTCGAGAGGATTCTTCGGTAGGAGGCCCCAGAGCCTTGGCTTCCTTTCCCTGGGGGATGATGGAGTAGCGGAAGCAGCCTGGAGTGTGCAGTGGGGGAGGGAATGGTGATCCATCTTAGTCACATTGCCGCGGCCTCTCTAACTAGATGGATGGCTGGACTCTTTCAAAGCCGCTTGAGCCAAGAATTTTATGATTAGAGAATTGGAAAATAGCAGCTGGAAGTGTTTAAAGGAACTGGAGATGATTTGTCCTGGATCGGTAAAGGTGTAGGTAAGGGCAAACCACGGGTCTTCTCTGCCTCCTCCAACCCCCACATCCTTCTGCAAACCAGAAGAGAGGAGTACCTCGGTCACGAAGGGGTGGGTCACCGGACCAAGGCTCTGGGGGAGTCTTTGCTATTACTTTGACTAATAGGCATACAGCACATATGGTCAAGGCTCCGTGTGGACATGTTAGGGGGTGTTAGAGATGGATGAACACGTCTCTTGTCCATTTCATAGAAGGATGCTACAGATTGATGTTTGGGCAGTGGCTGGACTTCATTTATACTCGTTCATCTTTGCTGCTTGGCAGCTCTTTATCATCTCGCCTTTGTTCTTCTGGCTCCACAATGATTCCAACGTGGATATGGAAGCTAAACACCTTGCTCGCTGTTCCAACCCTCGCTCAGGCGATCATCACGGGTGTCCTAGGCTTCCGTCCCCGCTCTGCTTTCTACCAGTCTGATCTGCTATCCCCACATCCGGTCTGCCTGGGGACGACTTTCCCATTGTGGTTTAAATTCTGTAGGATCAGATTTCTGTTTCTATAAGGAAACAAATTGAATAAAATCTGTATTCGGAGAATGTAAAATTACAAACATTGTGCTTGGATGGATAGAGATTGAACTGTAGCACTCAGGCCCCTCAGTGTCTGGTTCTTTTTATTTTTATTTTATTTTTCTAGTTGCACAAGTATATTGAGTCCTCATCCCTGCTTCCCTCCATTCCCCTCCCTCCCATCTTCTCCCTTCCCTTCATCAATCCATCCCACTCCTTCTCACCTTCCTATCTGTCTGCTTCTATGGACCCAGGGTTCCCTCTGGTTTGTCTATACTTGTGGGGGTTCAGGCCTCTTGTGGCATACCAAGTTGCCTCATTTTGGACCACCCCACCAATAGGAACATTTCCCTTCACTCATCCAGCTTTAGTCCCCAAGATTTCCACTATTTGTTCTTATCTCTCTTGAGTCCCTCTATAGTCCACGGGGGCATATTGGTTCGTCAGTCATTATGCAGGTCTGGTAAGGACAAGTCTCATTGCAGTGAGTTCTTAAATACAGTAATCCTGCCTTGAATGGAATGTCTTGCCCAACAGTGAACCTTCCCAATCTCATTTTACAATCTCATCTCTTCCTCGAGGTTCCCAAAGCCTTAGGATAGGGAGTGTCTGGGTTCTGTCTAGGTTCTTCCTCTTGGAACTGGCTCAATTAGTGGCAGACCAGGCCAGGCTGTCCTCGCTCCCGGCAGAGGGAGAGCAAGTACATAGGAACGGTGGTTCCAGCAGAGCTGGATTCCTGTCTTCCAGAGGACACCAGAGCTGGATTCCTGTCTTCCAGAGGATCCCGGTCCGAGCCTGTTCCTAATGGATATCCTGTCTTTTGGCCCTGGTGCTTCTCCTGCCCTCAGGGCTGTGCCCTGGTCACTGGCCACCTGGTATAGAAGGCAACCTCTTAAACCCCCCCCAGAGAGCCTGCCCCTGGGCTCCAGATGCCTCCCAGATGTCTCCCCCTCCTCCCGGGCCTTCGTGCCCTTGGACATCTGTGTGCCTGTCGCAGGCACTAATAAATATTAATGGGCTGAAATTAAAGTCCTACTTCTGCCTCTGACCCATTTGTCTTTTCTTTGCGATATTTGCCTGAAGCATACACACAGGCCAGTTATTATAAAGCTTGACCAGCCCCATGGAGAAGTTCAGCTTTACCTGTGGTCTTAGGTTAGCATCTAGACCTCGTGTCTCCAGGCCGTGTGACCTCTATGATGGATGGGTGTCTTCAGTCTGGGAGTGTCTCTGTCACAGCCCGCAATTCGAATTTTCTTACTTCAAAAGCATGGTCTCCTGCATGGCCTACATAGGGACTTCCTGCTTCGGAACGGAGAGGGAGGACTTGAACGTCTATCCCGTTGACTAAGCAGAGGGAGCCAACCTACCCAAGAGCTTGGGATCTTTTGAAAAAAAAAGAAAAAGAAAAAAATTGACATTCAGGTCCTCACTCCTGTGAGGTCAATGGTCTGGGGTTTTGATCTCCCTGGTGATTCTAATATACAGTCTGGCCCCATGATTACTTCCCTAACCATGTGACATGACCAATGTATCAATCACTGTTTTCACTGCTGTGACAAAAGACTCAACAAAAGCAACTCAAGGAGGGAAAGGTTTATTTTGGCCCCTGGTTTGAAGAGCTGCAGTCTATCATGGTGGGGAAAGAATAGAATTGGGGGGCTGATCATACAATGTCATGCTCAGGAACAGAGAGAAGAATACTGGTGCTCCACTTCCTTCCTCTGATTCTTCTCCCCCCCCCAGTTCATTCTAGGAGAACAGATCCTAGGATGCTGCTGCCCATATTTGGGGTGGGGTTACCATCTTTAGTTTAGCTTCTCTAGAAACATCTTCACAGACATATCCAAAGATGTGCCTTGTAGGTGGTTTTAGAAGTTACTCAAGTCAACAATGACCATCACAACTGGGTCGTCCCCCATTTGGTTTCTTTTTTTTTTTTTAAATATTTTTTAATTTATTTATTTATTCAACTGTGTGTTTTTATTATTTATTATTTATTCAATTGTGTGTGTATGCGTGTGTGTGTGTGTGTGTGTGTGTGTGTGTGTGTGTGTAGAACCACGGACGAATTCGGGAACCACCATGGACGCCACCACCTCCTCCTTGTTCATTCTGCCCCAGGATTCACAGGCTCCGCCCTACCAGGACCGGAAACGCAGGCCGCCCCCGCTTCCGCCCGGCGTCTATACGTGGGGTCTAGGATCCGAACTCAGGACCTTCCGCCTGCAAGGCAGAGGCTTAACCCCTGAGCCACCTTTCCAGCCCCCCCCATTTGGTTTCTGACTGCACTCCATCTGAGGGACTCTCTAGTGACACTCATAGGAAACTAATCTACATGCAGGAAAGCGAGGCAAGGCAGAGGAGAGCGTTCCTGTGATTGCAGTATATCCTGGCAGTGGGCATTTGAGACCACCAGGTCCTTTCTGACACACTGGGAAAGGCTCTGTAGAAGGTGGAACATAGGAGATGTTTGCATGATGGAGAGAGGTGTGAAGGATTTTGTGATACTCTGAGAAGGTGATGAGTGAGTGAAGTGGTATTTTGGGGTCTTGGTTGGGGGACAAGTGAGCCCGCTGGAGGAGAGCAGGTGGGAGATCCTTGCTTAAGATGGTTTATTTTTTACTGTGTCAAGAAGAAACCGAATGTCAGCTCAGATGGCCTCAAACTCAGTTTCTTCTGAGATGTGCATATAATTCATTCGAATGTTTCTGAGTCTCCCTGGTTGCCATTAATGATTTACTCCCTGATCTCAGAGACTACAAAGTATTTTTATAGCCGAGGACTCTATAAAGAATTTGAAGTCAGGTATCAAAAGATATTGGACTCAGTTCATTCCTTATTCTAGGAAATACAGTAGAGCCAATATTACTGACTTGTTACTTCTTTCTTGTTTGGTTAATGTACTTATCAGAAAAAAACAGAAGGAAGATTGTTTAGAATAAGGTGGAGAGGAGTTACTCATTGTTATGGGAGCAGAGTAGGGACCGTTGCTCTTGAAACTCGCGTTGTAGGACCAGCTGCATAATTTGTGGAGCTTTAGTGAAACATTAGATCATGGAGCACATTGTCAAAAAATTATTAAGAATGTCGACACAGTGAGAGTAGACATTAAATGAAGCCCGTCTTTCTAAATTGAGTCCAGAACATTAAACCAGGCCTGGGGCCTTTCTGCAGGCCCGTAAGTGCAGTTGCATGATCATGCAGTTGGTTGGCACACGGTGGTCACCTTGGGGCTGGAGACCGAGCTGCAGAAAGAAATGACCGGCGGTCTCTGAACATGACCACTGAGGCACCAGCTGGGAGCCCCACCCATTCCGCTTCTGTGGTCTCTCCCCAGAGCGCAGAGAGAGCAGATGGAGAAGGACAGGCTGGAGGAGGAGAAAAAAGCAGCCGGGCGCCTCCAGCACGCCAACGAGCTGCGCAGGCAGGTGCGGGAGAACCAGCAGAAGGAGGTGCGGGACCGGCTGGCCACCTTCGAAGAGGGCCGGCGGCTCAAGGAGGAGGCCCAGAAGCGCCGTGAGCGCATCGATGACATCAAGAGGAAAAAGCTGGAGGAGCTGAGGTGCGCTGGGGTCCTGACATCCTCTTCTCTGAAGGGCTGGCGGAGCAGGCTGGAGAACACGGGCCTGGGCGAGAAGGCGCCCTGAGACTGGATCTTCCAGGCTCCTTGGGATCTCCTTGGCATGTCGGGACCATGCTGTGAGAGTGCTTGGGAGGGAGATGGTGGGAGCCTGTTGGGGTCCAGGTCCCCAGGTTCCACATATGGTCTAGCACCTTCCTGATCCTTGCTCCGTGTTTCCGCCTCTCCGCAGAGCCACGGGTCTTCCAGAGAAGTATTGCATCGAAGCCGAGCGCAAAGCTAACATCCCAGCCCCCACCACTTCTGTGAATTGAGGGCGCACACAACCCCAAGGTCTTTGAGATGGGGATGGATTCTGCCTGGTCCACCATTGCTGCTAACCAAGACGTTTTGTTATTACAGATTAAATCCATTCTGCTTTTCAAAGGAACTCTCGGCTTTATCGTTGTAGGGATGCCAGTGTCGTGGGCACTGTGGGTGGCGCAAAATAGATAACAGAGGACCTGGGTGTGGGCTGGATTCTGCTCAGGGGCTCAGAGGGGGAGGGCTCTTACTCACAGTTGTCCCTCCTTAACTCAGAGGTCCCTTTTCTGTGGAGTCTCCTGTTTTGTTTTGTTTCAATCATTTGGGGTATCCACTTTCAGTTGGTTCTCCGCAGAGGCATTTCTGGATTGAGGCAAAGCTGGAGAGTTAGAGACTGTTGAGGAAGGGTGGTGAAAGGGCTGGACAGGGCTGGAGAGATGGGGGGGGGCTGGGGCCGACTCTCCCTGGGCTCCCCACTATGACTCAGACCACTTCTACGGGGGAGGGGGGAGCCAGGGGCCTCTGCTCAGCCAGAGCCCTTTCAACTTGACAGTACTACAACCCGGATATCTGCCCCACCCCCATCAGAGCATGTCCAGGGTTCAGTTCCTCGCCAAATAGCAGCTGACTGCCACTAATGTGGCCCGACTCTCCTCAGCTCACCTTGTTCCCGTTCCTAAGCTTCCTCTAAGTCTTTTCTATCTGTTCAAACTTGTTTGGATCTATTCCTACCTGTTTATTTACTCACCTGGGTACTTACTGAGTGTCACCCATGTGTCAAGTACCTTCCAGGACCAGGAGGCCTGGTTCCCTCTTCAGGTAGCCCCTCCTTTGTGTTCCGGTTTACCCCCCTCAATTGTCCCCACCCCATATTTTATAGACATCAGCATTTTTAGAAGGTCTCTTGACTATCAGCTTTCCATTTTGGGAAGTGCCACCTTCTGATGAGAGAGAGAGAGATTCTCTGCCCTGGTGGGGGAGTGGCTTCCATCCAGCACTATTTCTGTGGTTCTCTTCAGATCCCCTACCCCAAGAGACTACCCACTCCACCTCTCAGATCCGAGCCCAGACTTCTCTTCCTCCACGCATCCTACACTAAGGACCAGAATACAGCTGCTGGGTGCGTCCTGTGTGTTTACAATGCCAGGTTACAAGGTCCTGGGGCAAGAGTCCTCTTTTCATTGGGCCCACGGAGAGTTGGCAAGCTGCTTCCTGTGCTTCCTGTGCATGGGACCGAGCAGCAGCTCCAGGTACCCTCTCTGCCTTTCCCACCGAGGAAGACTTGCCTCACACAACCAGGTGGGCAGGTCCACTGGTCACTGGGGGAAAATCTTTTCTCATCACCACTGCTCAGCATCCTCTACTCAATAAACTCCATCTCAGAAAATAGATCCCCTTTTCCCTAGGGGTTTTCTAAGATGTGGTACCCAGCCCAGGATAGGGGCTTGTCACCAGTAGATTCCGGCCCCCTTCTATAGCTGGCACACTGGTACCATTTGTTGCTCAGATTGTAGGCACCGTGGGACAAGCCCTCATTTATTTGTTCCAGAAGATTTTCTTAGGAAAGATAGAAAGGGTCTTGTGCCCCTGGGATTTGGCCAACTTCGCACTTGTCCTTCTCAGGGCTGACTGGAGAGCCTCAGTATCTGTGGCATGCAGGTCAGGGAGGGAGGGAGCGTCATACCCATCGCCAGCTCCTGACTCTCTGTAGAGAAAAATGGGTCAAGCTCACGGATGGAAAGCGAGTGTAGCCATTTGCCAGGCTTGTGCTGGGGAAGATGCAGGTCTGCCGGGCTCCCAGCTCCCAAAGTGAGACTGGATAGGTCTTGACAAGGGGCAGGGATGGGTTCTGGGGAGAAACTGGTTTTGGAGACTGGACCACACAGAAAACTGCACAAGCGAAGGTGGTCTGGAAGAGACCCCTCGAGTCTCTCTCTTTTTTTTAATATTAGAATTGGCCCATGTTGGGAAGAGAGGTTTGCTTTCTTCTCTTAGGATTCCTGAGAAACCCTGCCAGGCTTCCGTTGCTTCCACAATCGGCTGCCTTGGTGGCACAGGTGCAATTCCCAGATGTGGAGCAGTCCTGAGAGCTGCTGGGGTTTTAGGCAAGCTCTGCAGGGCTGTCTTTTATGAACACTTGCCCCTGTTGGTGGGGGAAATGGTCGTGGGAATAGATTTCTCCAGCGAGAAATCACCTGCCTTAGGCGGGGGCTGGTGGGTGAGTCTGCCGCAGCTGTGATTTAACCACTGGGAGGCTGGTGGATCGTGGGGCCAGAGGTGGTGTTGGGGACTATGGAGGGTGTCCTGTAGAGGCTCAGGAATAGGAATGACCGGCATTAGCCCTGCTGCTAGAAGTAGAGCCCTTCCTTGGGCCTTTGTCTAAAGGTGCTTTCTGCTAAGGCAGTTTAACTGACCCTTGTAATGCTCAGATGGAAATGGTCTTCTGTGTCCTTCCAAGTCCCTCCATCAGCCTTGGGGCATTTGGGTGACTACAAAGGAGCAGTAATTCTGGAGATAGCAGAAGATCCAGTAAGTGTATTATTATCTTTGTTGATACAAAGATATACATTTATGTGAGTGCCCAAGCTATTATTGACTTTGTGTATGGGTAGCAGATTCTTTTATTTATTTATTCTTTTGCCCATGTGTGTGCGTGTGTGCGTGCATGCGTGTGTGTGTGTGCTGCGTGTGTGTGTGTGTGTGTGTGTTGTATGTAACACAGAGTCCTTGAGTATGCCCATAGAGACTCTACCTCCTTATTGCTTTGCTCTGGAGTTTCCCAGGCTCCACCTTCCAGGGCTGGAAGTGGTGGTCATTCCGCCTGGCATTTTTATGTGCGATCTAGGGATCCAAACTCAGGTCCTTTTGCTTGTGAAGCAAAGGCTTTAATCCTTGAGCCATCTCCTTAGCTCAGTAGATTCTTTTACATCTTTCCTTTTTGGTAATATCTTACGTGTAAACGTGTAATACATATTAGCTCCTGAGGATTTTGTAGTCTCTGTCTTATGCCTTTGGGGTCCTTCAGCTCTTGCAACGTCAGATTGGACTGGTCCAGCCTAGGAAAGCCAGGGGCTGGGTTCCAGATGGAGCGCTGAGTCAGCTCAGCAGGCACGCGCGCCCGGCTCTGCCTGAGCTCTGTGTCCTCCTTGCCCCCACGGACCTGTTGCCCACACCACCCTCGGCTGTGGCTTGGGGGAGGTCTTTGAACCTGTGCACCTGATCCAGTCAGGCGTGACTCAGCAGCCAGCTGCGGTGGCCAAGCCAGGCAGTCCCTGAGTCAGTGGGTTGCTGGCATGTCCTCCAGCGCCCCTGAAAGCCTCAGCCTCAGCACCCCTATCTGCGACTTGGGCTGCAGCTGGGCATTAATTGGTCTCAGTAAAAGCACTTTGAATAGTGTTGGATGAAAGGGCCTCTCAGAGTTCAAAGCTAGGCAGGGCTTTTGGGGTGAGAAAGGGTGGCCGCTGCTTAGGCGGCGGGACAGAGATGACGCTCGAGGCTCAGACATGGAGTCTGGGAGCACAGGCCTGGACGATTAGGGATCAGGGGCACAGAGTTCCCCACTTTCTTTGCTCTCAACCCTGTTACTATATTCCTGCACAACCCGGGAGCCCCAGGAAGTGCTACAGAGGACATTGCTCAGTAAGGTCCCTTTCCAGCCGAGACTGCTCTCCAAGGTGACCCACCTCTCCTCCTACACTCCCAGATGCACCCCAGGAAATCACATCAAGGTTACCTGACAGATCCGCCTTCTAATCCTCGCACAAGCTCCTCACGGTTTAGATGGTTAAATAGCTCAAACTCTCCCTCTGCTTTGGTGCCCACGACTCCTGCCCTGCCGGCTGGAGTATGCCTCTCGGGGCGCCAGCTTCTACCCCGTCACTCATGTCCCTCTGGAAAAGGACGGCCATGGTCTTGATGCCCTTTGGGGACTCTAGTGCTGGGATGGTGATAAGATTGAGGTGCGACTCTCAGAAAGAGGTACCAAGGGGGATGGGAGAGAATGAGGAGTTGAGGGCCCCGGACTTGAAAGAAACCACCTGAGTTAGCGATCTTTTCTGGCATGGCATGTTTTTGTTTCAAAGTTTTTCTGGCGGTCCAATCTTCTAGCCAGATGGCCCGACAGCCTGCCCTGCAGGCCCACAGGGCACTCAGGAACCCAGTCGTTGGAGAGCAGCCCTTGGAGCAGTCCTCGGTGCATCTAGTGCACTGCCTTTGGGTCGGGCCCTTTGGGACCTTTGTACCTGACTGAAGTCCCTTAGGTCATCTGCCGCTGTAGCTGCTGTGCTGCCTGACCCATGTGTGGAAGCGCCCACCGTTCTGGAAACCCAGGGCTCCCCCGGCATTTAAAAGAAGAGTTGTTGGAGGGAGGAAACCGGGGAAGTGGGGACACTTCCACTTGATCCCTGGGGCGGGGCTTGCTGCTCAGCCGCAGCTCAGCGCTTCCGTCTCCAGGCAGCCTGGTTTTTCCTGAGCCCCACCTTCTTCCGTGCCACCTTCTGGGGCTCAGTCCCTATCCTGGTATCCAGGCAACTGAAAACAAACAGGGAGGGCAGACTGATGGCCAGCCAGCTCCTGGCTTAGTCTGGGAAGGCTCTGAACCAGACACCTATTGCTTTTCTTCTGATGGGCTCCACCCTGTTCCCACCTTCCTGGGCTATATGATCCACTGCAAGGAAAGCCCGGGACCACCCGGGGAGTGGGCGCAGACGGCTGTCACAGGGAACCAGAGTTCCCCTTTGCAAATAGGTGATGGGAGCATCCGGGTAGCTAAATAAAGGCAAATTTTACGGCTGTCAGTCCGAAACCCAAGTCCCACTAGACACATGGGTCATGTCATCACAAAAATCTGTCTCCACACTCGAGGCTGAGCTCGGTCTTGGTCGCTGAATCTGGGGGAGGGAGGACTCTGACCTCACAGAAGTGCTCTGGGAGTTTGGATAGAAGGTCCCAAGAGATTCACTTCTGGAGGATTTTATCACCTCAGTCCAAATGTAATCATCCTTGTCACTCCGTCCAAATGTAATCATCCTTGTCACTCCTGATTTCACTTGCTACTTGGCAGAGGCCTGGTTTATTTCCCGGCCACTGAATCTCTCCCCTGGTCACCTCTGGGGGCCTCCAGGTCTCTCTCTGGCACTGGTTACCTTTTCAATCTCTGTTTGAACATCATTTCCACCAGGTGAGGCCTTGGGAATATTGGCACAGTTTTTCCACACCGTGGTTTAGGAACCCCCTTCCTTTGTCTGTATGCCCCATGTGAGGTGCCCTGGAAGGAGAGGAACCAAGGCCTCACTGTTTCTCCATGTCCGGCTATTTATGGAAGGGATGTGGTTGATCTCCATGAGGTGAAGGTACCTTATTATTATTATTATTTTAATCTCCAAGGTCTCTCAGTCTTCCTCGGCCTTGCTGTCTGGATTTACTTTGCATCCTCTTTGAAGGAACTTCTCTTCTTCCTCTGCGCCTTCTCCGCTGATGGCACCAGGTCACCCACCCACACCTTGCTGTCTGCCTTTGCTGACACAGGGACGGGCCAGGTCACTTCCTTCAGAGGGGGGAACAGTCTGTGCTTACTTTGGGGTCTGGAGCATCTCTAGGTATTTCCTGATGGGTCCATCCAAGATACCCCCTCGGGCACAGTTCCCCTCCTATTGAAGGAGGCCAGTGGGAAACACTGATTCTGGAAAACTAGACCGTGATCCCAGAGAATCCCTGGGTCTTCTGTGTTTAAAGCTCTTGCCTGAGGCTGATTTGAGCCTCAGTCCCTAATGGCACCCCACATCTTCAGATTCAAGCCCGCACATAGATCTCACTGCTTTTGCTACACCTCACACGAACCCTTCCTCTCAGAACTCCGAGTGAGTCCCTTGTGTGTCCGGTATCATCTGACTTCTCACCCTTTTTTAATCCAACTTCTTGTCCTCACCTGGCACGGTCCTTCATCCTAAACCTTCGCTGAAATTTGATGGGCAGCCAGTTCCCCAGCAGTTCCTGGCATCTCTGTCCTCTGTAACTGTCTGTGCCTGAGACTTACACGACGCAGTGCTTTTGCGATGGCTCTAACTGTTGCTCACAGACACCCCTTAGCGGCTTCTCTGCTAGCTACCTTCTCCTTAGATGTTACAAGCTCAGGGTCTACCTGGGGGCACGGGAAAGGGGGTCGAAGGGCTGACTATGAATGACAAGGTTACAGAAGGGGTCAACTTGAAGGCTTGAGCCAAGGTAGGGTAACTGGAGGTGGGGGTGGGGAGAGCTTGAACCTAGGAAGCCTGGAAGGGAGGTGGTGGAGTGGGTTAGGAAAAGAGAAAAGGGCGGAGGGATTGTGTGGAATGGCTATGCAGGTGGCTTTGGAGGAAAAGCAGGCTGCCTGACCTTCCCCAAAAGGCTCCAGGTTTGGGTTGTGCCTTGTCTCAGAAGCTGTTTCTGGTCTTCTAAGTCATTGTCCTGCCTCTTCTCTTCCCTCTCCATCTCTGTTCAGTCCTTTCTAGGCCTCTGACCTCGCTCTCTTTCTCTGTCTTAGAACGGAAGTACCTTTTCTCCTGGAAAACGGAAGAAAGAGCTGTTGTCTCCTGGGAAAACTATAGTTTTCTCAGCAAAAAGCAAAAGGCCTTTGGGAGACGTGCCCATTGGATTCCAGATGGCAACTGGGTTCTCCGCCTTACTCCAAACCTCTGGGCAGGCCATTTGCACGCCACGTGTGTCTCTGTCTCCGTCTCTGCCCCTTAGTCACCACTTCCCTCAATCTCTCCCCATCCCTTGGCACAGGGAAGCCCTGCAGTGTCTGAGATCAATTTGAACCTTTATGGGACCTGGAAAGGAAGTGGGTGGGGAAATGGGATGTTTAGGGGAGAGGGAGGCAGAGACAGGTAGGGAAAGGCAAGGGAAGAGGTGAAGCAGGGTGCATTCTGGGAGTGAGGCCCTCCTCCTTTGATGAGGATGCGGTTTGAAGGCCTGTCTCAGAGGAAGGGAACAGTGGGTTGGGCACATGCCTGGCACCCTCGCCCCCCTAACCCCTCCCTGAGCAGCTGCAGGACTCAGGACACAAGGCAGGAAGGCTGTCAGCTTATTTTATAGGCCCCAAATTGTAAGGAGGTGACAATTAGCCTTCAGTAGGTCAAGGGGGACCAGAGATGATGCTCTGCCAGCCTCCTCAAGCTTTGAGGAACCCTTAAGTGACTCCCTCAAAAGTGGCTGTTTGTCTAGGAGTGCTGAGGTCCTTATTCTTGGCTGAATCCTAGAAGGCAGGACCAGATTTCCTTGCGCAGCACCTCTCTCCAAGGATCCTGGTCCTTTGGGCTGCTGACAGAGGTCCACAGGTTATTCACGGCCGCTCGCAGCATCTTCCTGCATCCCAGAGCTTCCCCAGGCTGTGAGCAGGTGGTGGAGCAGCACTTCAGAGGAATAAAATTGCTTCATCTCCCCCCTCTGATAGGCTCGTGAGCGTCTGGATCCTCCCACCAAATCTTAGGCTCCCAATCAATATGCTCCATTAGCCTTCTATCAAAGCTGAGTCAAGACTGGATTTAACACGGGGAGGCTGATGTCTTTCTATACTGTAAAATCTTATTCTTGATTGTCCTGAATCCCTCTGATCATATATCTTTAACCCATGTTTTAACCTCAACCACAACCTACTAAAACTCAAATATCAAACTCAGTTGGAATCCAGTTGTAACTAATCTTAAATCAATCTCGACCCAGCCTTTTGACTTAGCCCAGACTGTATTCCTAAACAGATTCGCAAATGACACCAAAAATCTATCCTTGTCGTCGCCCGAAGTCCAGCCAGAACTCTTAGTTCCCACTGTGATTCTAGTCCTGCTACTGACCTTAGCTCTAATTCAACCTCAATCTGACCCCAACCTTGTCCATAATTACAACCAAACCTCAAAATTAATCCCAGTGGCAAATTTCATGACACATTAGCTTGAGTCCAGAACCCAGCTGAATCCTCACCTTACATTTCAGTTCAGTGCAACCACAGCTCTGTTCCTTTCCTACGGTCTCCCTCCTCTTGTTTCCATTCTACTTATTGCCTTGACCTCCCATGGTTGCTTCACATAAGGGAGTATAGTAGCCCATGTGGCTACAAGCTTATTTATTTATTTATTTGACCACATTGGACTGAGAGTCAGGATGCCTGGCTCTCCCCTTCTTAGAGTTCCTGTTTCTCTAGGCCTCTCTTTCCCCATCTGTAAAATGGGATAATGACCCCTGTTCTCCAGAGCATGCCAGACAGCCCCATAAATCTCAAAATAAATAAGTAAATAAGGATATCCACTGTGTGCATCTGGTGGGCCCCAGAGCACCTGTTATTGCTGGGAGTTTGGGTACATGGTCTGGAATACAGACTCACATGGACTCCTTGGGCTTCCTTATTGTTCTGCCTCGTTCTCCCCAAGGGATGGGTCCTGGCAGCATCGAGACTAGTAACTCTCCCCAAGACTCTCCCCCGCCTCTGCCCAGGTCAGGAGTGGGGAGCTGTCTGGGTTCCTTTAAGGGAGTCAAGCTGTTTGAACAAGGTCCCCCATGACCTGTCTCCTGTGGGGAGCCCTGCTGTCCAAAGGCTGAGCTCCCCCTTTCTCCTCCTGCTGGTCAAGGCCCTCCCACCCCAGCTCTGACCTGTGTAGACTCCGCTGGCTGAGTCACTCCGATGGTCCCAATTACCCAGTGGATGGACAGTCCCGGCTGTGAGGGTCCTTGGTTTTAAGAGGGTAATGACCCTTGTTAACACAACATCTGCAGGAGCCTTTCAAGGCCTGGCTGGCATACCAAGGAACCCCTGAAGCAAGTACACAGGGGGCCCAGCCCTCTCTCCTACCTGCATACCTGTGAGGTGTACACACACGTCCTGAGCCCTGTTCTTTTTAACCTTCTCTCACCCTGGGTTGCCCCTCACTCCATCCATGCCCTTTATCGCCTCTGCACCCCCTGTTTTCTTTTCTTCAGGATTCAGTGAACTGATTTAGATCTGTGGGAAAGTACGGGTCTAGATTCCCATAGCACCTTGGGTCACCAGGGATCCTGACATCTGGAGATGACCTTACATAAGCAAGGCTGGGGATATAATGACAGGGGAGACCCTGTTCCCTGCACACACCCTTTCCACCCCTCTTTTCCACCTAAGAGGCTCCGCTCCCTTTGAGCGGCCAGGGGAAACTTGGGTTCCTAGATTCCTGTAGGTCTTTCCTCCATACCCAGGTCCTGGGGTGGGGGACGGGGTCTTTCGTGGTGCATTGTCATGATCTGACCTAGAGAAGGAGTACCCTGGAGGGTCCCAGGATGCATGGAAGATTTGGGATCTGCACTCAGAGGGTGTGTCAGATGCCTGGTATCCTGGGTTAGGGTTAACCCTTCAAGGCCTGGCCTCCCTTCCTCTGCAAACCTTCCTCTTTCCCACTTCCCCCAGGGAAAGAGGCAGCAAATGAGTGGTGAAGGGAGCTCCCTGGACGCTGGAAAATGGGGCGACTGTTGTCACCCCCAGGACGTGGCCAGGAGGAAGTGGAGGTTTAACAGGTGCCTAATTACAAGTCCCGCTGGCCACCCTGTGCCACTCTTGGGACAGGGAAGAGCTTGGGTCAGGGCTGGGTAATGCCTGGGTAGGCCATCCTGTCACCCCGCTAATTAGGGCTATTGGGGCTCCTCCCCAAGGCGGGGACCAGGCCCCCTCCCTCCCATAGAAATAACTCCGGCTGCTCCCCAGCCCAGCACTCATTGCACCTTCCTGCCACCCCGGGCAGTGTCTGGGCCCTCCACTCCCCCTCCCTCCACCTGCCCCTTCCACCCACCACCACCACCACCACCACCACCACCACCACCAGCCCACGGGAGCCCGGCTCAGGCGGAGGAAATACCAAGCCTAGAGACATGGGAGTTCAAGGAGCATTCCACCTTCTACTCGTGTGCCTGAGCCCAGGTATGGGGCTGGGCAGGGGCAGGGATGCCCAGCATGAGGCTAGACGCAGGGGAAAGAGGAGCCTCACAGGCGGTCTGCGACGCCCTCACAGAGCCTGGCCACCCGTACCCTGCTGATACCGAGTTGGATACAAACTGCCAAGGGGGCTTCTTCCCAGGAAAGTCTGTGCTGGAAGGTTTGGGGTGGTCTGTGAATGGAGCTCTTCGAAGGGATCTTTCTGGTGACTGGCAGCGGCAGGGCTCCTCCATGGTTGCGCATGCTTTCCCTCGGTTCCTGGGAACTAGATGAGGTTTGCTTGAGATGCAGAATTGCCCGTGGGAGCTGCAGGTGGGGTAGGAGTCAGGTGAGCAGCGGCTCTGGGTGGGGGCTTAGGAGGAGCCTGGGAAGGATCATTTTACCCTCAGAGAGTCTGTCTGTTGTCCCTAGTGGGAGGGTCAGAGCATGCGGCAGGGCAGCTGCTCACCTTGGAAGGGTTCAGTCTGCAAAGGGGTGCCCCTAGCACAGCCAGGGACCTCTCTGGGTCCCCTGGGCTTCAAGGGTTCCTGGGTCCTGCCTCCTCTAGGATGCAGCTGGAGTAGGTGGGGACAGGATGGATGGTAAACTCTCTCTCGGAGCCCCTGTTACTTCTGGGAGCCCCTCCTAGAAGGCAAGGCTTCGGTTTGGATACTAAGCTGCCTGTCTGGGGTTGGGCACATCCCAGGAGGGATCGTTCTGCTGGGAAGTGATGAAAATATGTTGGACTCCCTCCTGAGGGTCTGCTTGTAGGATGAAGGTTGTGAAGAAGGAGCCTGGAAGGGGGATCGTTTCAGAGTGTGTGTGTGTGTGTGTGTGTGTGTGTGTGTGTGCGCGTGTGTACACGTGCACTCGTGTGTGACTGGTTGCTTTTCTGGTAGGACGTTTCTATCTGCCAAGAGTTGGGCTGGCAGCGTTTACTCAGGAAGCCCCAGCTGTGCCCTGGGCGCTGGGCATCTCCATCTGGAAACAGTGTCCAAGGGCACATGAGCTAGATGCCTGCTGTGTGCATTCTTGTACCGTCTCTCTGAGCTGCTTTTTCTTTCTGCCCCTCCTCTCTCTCGCCTTCCATTCAGCTTCGAGATTCAAAGTGGATTTCTCAGCTGAGAATAGACATTATTATTGAGGCAACACCCCCTACCGAGGGTGGCCAGCCCTGGTGGTTTTAAGGGGGAACAATCACTACTGCCTTCCTTGGAGAGAGTCCTCAGTTTCCAGTGTCGTCCCCCTCCCCCTTCCCTCATGTCTTCTCAGCTCTAGCGCTCTCTTTCACTCTGACTTGCTTCCCTCTTCTCAAGCATTCTCTGGAAGTCCATCCCTAGTGCAACAGCAAGAGAAACCAGGGTAAGACGCCAGGAGCCACTTCCCAAGGAGTGGGAGGAGGTGTAAAAAAAGGCTGGAGCCCTTGGGAGGAGGCTGTGAAAGCTTCTATGGAGATTGAGAAGCTGGGGCGAGGCTCCTTGGCCCGGGACAATGGAAGAGAGAAACTCGGCCCAGCAAGGCACTTCTAGGGTGGAGGCGCTTCTCTTCCAGCCTGGCCGAGTTCCCCAAGCCCCTTTCCATGAATACTTACCTCCCGCCTGGCTGGCCTCCACGGTGTGGGGAAAGAATCCTCCCTGCGTGTGAGCTGCTCCCAGCGCCTGGTCCCCGGGGTGGAGTCTGAGCTCCCGCAGCAGTTTTGGCTCATCCCTGGCTTGCTTCTTGCCGCCCCAGGATCTGGCAGATGGCATCAGGATCCTTATCTCAGGAATGAGCTGGTATTCTCTTGGCCTAGGGCTGGAGGAGGCATCGCCAGGTCCCGTTAGAGTGCCAGGCAAGCCGGGCGGCCTGCTCTAGGGTTGCGTGGAGTGTACAGTAGGTTGGGGCACAGCTGACGGTCTGCCAGGGTTCTGAAGGGTCGGTTCAGAGTGATTCCTGAGGAGCTGGACATGAAAGCGTCCTTTTTCTGGCCTTTCCAGAGCCAGGCTTCACCCGGCACTCAGTGTTTCTGCAGATATGTCTGGTCTTGAACGGACGCACACAAAACCACAGGAGCGTGCAGTGGGTGGGTGTGTCTTGGATTAACGTGTACTGGGTTTTCCTGCAAATGTGTGTCTGTGTACAGATCTGAATGTCTCTGCTATGTTGAAAGGGGGACTGCGCGGGTATATATTTGCATTTTGAGGACTTGCAGTAGTATGCTTGTGTGTCAGTTTATTTGTCTATGACCCTGTGTAATTGTGTGTGTGTGTGTGAGAGAGAGATGGTTCCTAAGCTGTAAGTGGCCTGCACTGCACCAAGACAGAACAGGATGTCTGCTGAGACTTGGGGCTTTGACTTCAAAGGGGTGTTAATTCAAAAAGACTGTAGATTGAGACTGAGATAGCATGTGAGGGGCTTGTGGAAGCAGTGTGGTAGGAGACTTCAAGGCAGGGAGATGAGTGTCTAGGGTGGGGCCCTGAGTTCACCCCCCTTTATCCCTCTTTAGGTCTAACCGGTTAGAGCCAGTGCTTGCCTGAGGGTTTGGGGTAGGGAGGGAGAGGAGCTCAGTTCTGAGCTTCCTGATCTAACTCCAAATTCTCGCCTCCTGCCTCTGACTCAGTGACAGGAGGGGCCCCAATAGGAGGGGCCCCAATAGGAGCAAGCATGTAGGAGCGGCTATACCTGAGCCGCACAGTCTGTAGTAGCACACATTGCCATACGAGGCTCCTTCTGCTGACAGATGCTGCCATCATCCCAGGTGTGCACCATCACACACCATCACAATGAGCAGCTGGGCTGCAGGCCACAGATGCCCATTGCCAGCAAGTACACAAATATATAGCCAGCCAACATTGTCACACACACACACACACACACACACACACACACACACACACACACTTCTGCTCCAGATGGAAAGGTGTCATTGTATCTAACCTTCACTTGGCTCAAACACATCCCATACAGGTGTTTAAAAATTAGCTTGTTTCTTCCAACAGAACACTTAACAACTCTGGGAGTTGCACTTAGCTGCATGCGTACACACACACACACACACACACACACACACACACACACACACAAACACACCACAACCCCCTTTCCCCCTCTACCATCATGCAGCTCTGTAGGCATTTATTCTCCACAGTCACATGCATGAGTATCCTTCCAGCTACAAGTACTCATAAGTGTGCAATGCATATGTGTGCATATATATTCATACATGCACGCATACAAATTGTGTTTGCAGAGAGGCCAAAGCTGACCCTCAAGCTCAGTCTTTGCTCCCTTCTTCCCACCTCCTCTGCTCTCTCCAGCACTGCTATCTGCTGTGCGGATCAACGGGGATGGCCAGGAGGTCATGTATCTGGCGGAAGGTGACAATGTGAGGCTGGGCTGCCCCTACATTCTGGACCCTGAAGACTATGGTCCCAATGGGCTGGACATCGAGTGGATGCAGGTCAACACAGAACCGTCACATCGGGAGAATGTGGTGAGTGTTGGGTGCAGAGCTCCTCTCTTTACTTTGTACTTCATGATGTCAACCTGTTTGGAAGCCAATATCCTGAGAGAGAAGGAGGGCAAACGAGGACATTAAGACCTTGAACTTCCCTCAAGGCCTCTCAGGGAAAGAAGCAACAGGACAAGAGTGTGCAGCTGGGAATGGAGCCAGCTGCTCATACTGTCTCTTTGTAGAGTTCCGGTCTGACTTTGTATTTCCAGAGTATCTAGTCTCATCTGTTCTCACCCTTTCTATAAGGAATCATTTCCATTTTTCAGCCCAGAAAACCGAGAGTCTCAGAGTTCAGCGAACTGAACAAAAAGCCAACTCACATGGCCCTCCTCAGCCTGGCTGCTCTCACCGCCTGTTTCCTCTCTTCTTCACAGTTCCTTACCTACCAAGACAAGAGGATCAGTCACGGCAACCTCCCCCATCTGCAGCAGAGGGTGCGCTTCGCAGCCTCAGATCCCAGCCAGTACGACGCCTCCATTAACCTCATGAACCTGCAGGTGTCTGACACAGCCACGTATGAGTGCCGGGTGAAGAAGACCACCATGGCTACCCGGAAGGTCATTGTTACCGTCCAAGGTACGAGCGGAATCCTGGGGGGATGCCCTTGCCCTGATTTTAGAGCCAAGGGCAGCTCGGTTCCTGCGAGCCTGGCTCTGCCTCTTGGTTGGGTGCCAGCTTCCAAACACCTGCCTCCTTGCAGCACGTCCTGCGGTGCCCATGTGCTGGACTGAAGGCCACATGACAAAGGGCAACGACGTGATGCTGAAGTGTTTTGCCAACGGGGGCTCCCAGCCCCTGTCCTACAAGTGGGCCAAGATCAGCGGGCACAGTCACCCCTACCGAGCTGGGTCCTACCACTCACAGCACAGTTTCCACTCTGAGCTCTCCTACCAAGAGTCCTTCCACAGCTCCATCAATCAAGGTGAGGAGGCCACAGCCAGGCCACAATGAAGATGACTAGCGCACCAGGGGCCCTGGGGCCTACTGAGACTCCTCTGACTTATCAATGGCACCGACTCAAACTCGGAACCCCTGTGAGAGGCTACTATACAGCTTATTGAGGGAAGAAGAGACTTATATGTAAGTAGGAAGTCAGTCGAAAGCAGCCTGGTTAATTTGAAAAGAACAGGTTTGAGGTAGAGCTGGCTGGGACACTGGTTATAAACCTCAGGTAAGTGTCTTTTGACATTTCTGTGCTAGATGAGAAAAGAGCACTAATAAATGAACCTTTCACCTGCATTTGAGGATTAGATGGGTTGAGGCCTGCGACGCTCCTAGAACACAGAGAAGCTGAACATCCCCATAATCAAAGACTGGCCTAGAAGGTACCCTACAGGTCCCCTGGCCAACCCTGTCCTGACAAACGAGACCGGCACTTGCAGATGGGATGTGTTTCCTTAAGACCGCGAGGAATTCATGGTGTCTGTCTTGTAGCTGGGAGAGAGAGGGGTCCTTCGCTGCCTGTCTCAGCAAGGGGAGTGTGTGTGACTCACTTGAGAGCAGACATGCCCATGCTTGCGCGTGTGCATGCCTTCCTCTTTTCCTTCTTTTCCGAGTGTGACCCAGCTCCCACAACATGCGTCCCTCCCCCACCCCCTTCCTCCCCCTCCTCTGAGAGACCTCACTGTGCCTCTCTGATGTTCTCCTGTTCTAGGCATGAGCAGTGGAGACCTGATGCTCAAGAGTGTCTCTGTGGATGATGATGGGCTCTATCAGTGCACGGTGGCTAACCACGTGGGCTACAGTGTCTGTGTGGTGGAGGTGAAGGTCTCAGGTAGGTACAGGCCCCCAGAGCGTCCCCTGTTTAGGAGGGTTGGTCTGCAGCCGCCCCCCACCTCCCACGCCCCAGGCTCTGTGCCCAGCCTCAGCTGGCTGGTTTTCCATTGCTTTCAATCCGGGCCTTTGCCTACAGCACCTGAAAGTCTTGTAGATACAGTTAACTTGCATCTATGTCCCTATATCTTTCACCCTGCGGGTCCCACCACCCAGAAAACCTCCTTGGGTTCCTCTTCCTCTCTCTCAACAGACCCCCTGCCCTGGCCCCTGCCAGGCTGCCAGAAGTCTGACCATTCCTGTTTCTCTCCACAGACTCGCACCGCGTAGGCATGATCATCGGCGCCGTGCTGGGCTCTTTGCTCATGCTGGCCTGCCTGGCCGTGGGCATCTGGGGGCTCATCTGCTGCTGCTGCGGAGGTGCCGGGGCTGGCGGCGCCCGCGGCGCCTTCGGCTATGGCAACGGCGGCGGGGTCGGCGGCGGGGCCTGTGGCGGCGACTTGGCTAGTGAGATCAGGTAAAACCTGATGCATGCTGCATGCTGCTGCACGGCAGGGGACCGGCGCCCTGTCCTCTTCACCCCTGTCTGCCACCGGCCGGCTGGGAACCCCACCCCAAACCTGCCCGCCACCGCCACGGAATGCTGGGACCGCAGCATGTCGACCTGCCACTCAACGCATGGCTTGTCTGTCTCTTCCCTCCCACTCCAGTCTTCCCCTCTGCTCCCTGCCTTCCCTTTCCCTCCGGTCTATGCACCCCTCCACCCTCCTTCTGTCTTGTCTAGACTGTAAGCTCCTGGAGGGCAGGGCCTATGGTGTTTATTTTTTTTTTTAATTTTATTTTGCCTTTTCTTTGTATTGCGCCGGTGAACCCTCTAGCATGCCTATTTAAGAAAGTTAATAATACCAATAGTGCTCCTAACTTCCAATAGAAACAAACTAGAAATAAAAATAGAACCAGAATAGCAGTGCTAATGATTGCAATGCCTTGGAACCAACTGAAGGTCGAGGGGCAGGAGGTGAGGACAAGCACGCCCAGGTCAGGGGTGAGTTAAGGAAAGGAGTGGAAGGATCGCTAAGGCTCCCTCTGTGCTCGAGAGACCGTGGTTCTGCGAAACCCCAAGAAAGGGCCAGAGGGTGTCCGATTTGGGTTGTCTGAACACACGTGCACAAGCCTCGTCTATCGGATGGGGTTCTGGGGTCGAGATCGCTACCCAGGAAGGTGTAGAAAGGAGAGGAGAGGAAAGGGAAGGAAAGAAGAGGAGAGAAAGAGAGACAGAGAGGAGGGGCAGTGAGTGGAGGAGGGAGGAGCGGGAGACGACAGGTTGCCAAGAGCCCCCAGCTCTGCCCAGGCCGTGCCAACGCCGCGGCGTGGAGGAGCCCGCTCACCCGCCCGCCTGTTGTTTTCCACAGAGTGGACGCCGTGGCGCCCGGGTGCAAGGCCAGCGGGCGCGGCAGCCGCGTCACCCACCTCCTGGGGTACCCGACGCAGAACATCAGCCAATCCCTGCGCCGCAAGTACGCGCCCCCGCCTTGCGGCGGCCCCGAGGACGTGGCCCTGGTGCCCCGCACCGCCGCCTGCGAAGCGGGCCCCTCCCCGGTCTACGTCAAGGTCAAGAGCACGCAGCCGCTGGACTGTGCCGACGCTGCCGAGGGGCAGCAGTCGTGCAAGGACGGTCTTTTGGTGTGAGCGTCCGCGCAGCGCCCGGTGGCGTCCCGGCCGGGAGGCGGGTAGGAGCCCTCTGCCCGCAGCTGGGGACACGTTGGGGCGGGCGCAGACCTCGCTCCCTCCAGGCCATCTGGCGGATTGGGGAGACGCTGCTGAGGAATTTCCCTCAGAAACGCGTGGGGGGGGGCAGAAGCCTCCTCCCCCCAAGTGGGAGGGGCAGAGAAGGGCAGAGGAAGAGGTCCAGATTCCCCCGGGACACGCCCAAGGGCTCGAATCTCGGGGACGCGGAGGAGACCGGAGGAAACAGAACCGCAGAGGCGCAGGGCGGCTGTCCCCAGCCAAGGCAGAGGGCTCCGAGCCCGGAGAGGGTGTGGGGGTCTGGACTGAATTGTTCTGTGTGTGAGATGTGAGCTGCGAGGCACAGTGTTAGCACAATAAAACACAACAAGACGAGACCCAGGTGGCTGTGGCTGTTGCGGGGCGGGCTGGGATTGGGGTCCTGCTCAGAGAAGGGCGGGTTGCTCCTTGCTGTCTCCCCTCGTTCCTGCTTCCCCTCCTTACAGGGGGGACTCAGAGCTGGAAGGGGACGTGTTCTACTCCTACACAATACAGATGGGGAAACTAAGGCCTTTCAGGCTGGACTTTAACAATTCCAAACTCTATTTTTCCTTTTCATTCCAGAAGTGTGTGTGTGTGTGTGTGTGTGTGTGTGTGTGTGTTTGTGTGTACTTCTAGATATCCCCTGATGATTATAGCTCAGCATCCTTTCTCTTAACCTTCATCTACATAATTGGGGCTTGTTTATTTCTCCTAGGTGTCTGCCCTCCTTCCCTACAGCCAGAAAAGAATATAGTAGGGTAGGAAGACTTGAAAGCTACTTAACCCAGCCCTCCATTTGGTGGGGAGATTAGTGCCAGGTCCTTTAAATACTTCAGCTCTTAGTTTAGGTCTGTGAGGTTGCGCATTAGTCCTAATATACAGATGAAGAAATTGAGTCTCAGGGGGATTAGGTATCTCAACTAAAGTAACAAAGGCACTGATTCAGGATTTAGTCTAGCAACATTGGACTCTAGAATATTGGTCTGATTCTCTAGTTCCTGGATTCTTTCTATTGCATCTCTGTGGAGAGAGAGTCTACTCTCTTCTTGTCTACCTCCAGTGGCAGCTCACTGCCTCCCAAATGGGCCTCTGACTATCAAGATTTCAAACGCCATTTCTTCTCTCGAATGCGAAGCTTTTATTGCTTGGTCCAAGATCGACTCGTGAAGAGGAGCCCAGAGTCTTATTTCAGTTCAACTGCCTCTAGTGGATACAGTGGTTGTACTGTGCAAAGGAAATACATACCGACACTTACCTGGTGCTAGGGATAGATGATCTTCAGAAAAGCACAGCGCCTCAGTTCAGCTGTCTCTAGTGGGTGGAGTGGTTGGAACACACCCCTGAAACCCCTGTCTGGTGTTAAGAGTAGGCGATCTTCAAATGCACGCTACTTCAAGGTCACTTAGTCACCTGTTTATAGACTCTTCTCTCTTTGTTTCTCTTGTCCTGCTCCTACCCTAGGATGGCATGAGGTGGGTCTGCGTAGTGCTCAGAGCACCCTGCTTGGCAATAGGATTGGGATTTGCCAAGGGCAGGACGTGTAGTGCTGGGGAGAGAAATGAGGAAAAGTGCTGGGTCAAAGGGAACTGGAGACCACTGAATCTGAAGTCGGGGTGAAGGGGTCTGGGGAGGGAGGAGAAAAGCTGAAGAGAGCAGAGAACTCTTGAATCGGCCTTTTCAAGAATTTAGTCGTTTATGAGCACCTCGCAAATGACTTATTTGCAGATAGAGTTAGATGTCAGTAGGGCACCGTGCCTGGCACACTTTTGCCTGAAGGCAGATGACTGATGAGGATGGCGAAGAAGGTGCTCCCTCCCTCCTGGCGAGGTGCTGAGGGGCCCCAGGGAGCCAGCTGGCTTGCAGGCCGTCTTGAGTGACATCATCGTCTCCATCCTGGGAGCCAGGGAGCCATGCTGCCACTCAGCCTTCGCTGGCAGGGCGGGAACAGTGAGTGAGGCAATGGCAAGAAAAGCCTGATAAAAAGCAGCAAGAGAGATTGCAGAGGGGTAATCTCTTCCTGTTAGGGCGAGTCAACAGAGAAACTAAGGCAATTCCTAAGCACCAGGATGGAGATGGCGAGTGTCCCTCCGCTCCCCCACTCAGCGCTGGGAGGGACTGAGGCTTTTGCTCCAAGGACTGATTTTACTGTAGTTTTTTTTTTTTTTTCATTTCGTTTCTCCTTGTATGTGAGCTGTTTGGCACTGGATGAGGAGGGTACTTGTGGTACATGTTAAACAGTGGCATTAGTAGTGGGGTGTGGCCTGGAGCTCACGGAAGCTCTGATTTATAGCATTTCTTGGCTTCTGTGACGTAAGCACTTCCATTGCTTAACACTCAAGGTCTGGAATGTGGAGTTAGAAGAAATGTTGGGTGATAACACCATCGTGCTAGGCGCCAAAGAAATAAATCAACAGAAACCTAGTGAAATAATCAAGAAGTGGCGAGCTTTAAGCACTGAGTACCCTTGTTTTGATATAATTAATTTAATCTTTAAGTTTCCAGGATTGCCTTGCACACAATGGTTGTATTGAGCGGCCGGCTTGCAAAATTTAGGTGGGCCATGTCACTGCATGCGTTAGTCAGCTTTGCATCACTGTGACAAAATTCCCCAGAGGATGGATTTCAAAAGAGGAATCGTTTATTTTGGCTCGTAGTTTTGGAGATTTCAGTTCATGGTAGCTTGGCTCCCTCGCCCTTACGCCTTTGGCGAGACGGCACATCATGGCAGAAGCACGCTGGAGGAAGGGGTTTGCTTCCTGGTAGCTAGGAAGCAAAGGGAGAAAGGAAGAGGAGGGTTAGGGTCAGTTTTATTTGTAGTAACTTTACTTTCTAAAGGTTCCAGCACCCCTAACCTGGCAGAACCTGAGAACCAAGATGAATACACAGGGCTTTGGGGGCACTAGACTAACCAGAGTTCCACATAAGCAGAAGGCTGAGCCTCACTGCGCCTCAGATAGGGACTCTTCAAACAGCCCTGACTGTTGTCTCTTTTCCAGAGATGCAGGTAGCACAAAACCTCCTGCCTCCATTCTTCTGACTAGTTCTGCCCTTGTCAGCCTTACTGGGCCAGAATTCCAGCTCCTCTGGTCACTGAAAAATTATCCGGATAACAACATCCCCTTGGCGACTCTTTTGATAGTCATCAGAAGCTTAACTTGGCATGCTCACGATTTTCATGAATTTGCCTCCCAGGGCATGGTGGGATAGCTGTGCTAGAAATACTTTTGAGTCCTCACTGACTCAGGTCTTCAGAGCCCCCTCCCCCCAAACCCCAGCCTTTAGGAAGTCATCGTCCAACCATCTTCTTAAGCCTTAATCCTCAAGCCCATGGGTGGGGTGAAAGCCCATGAATCACTTGCTGAGTGTAGCCATGCCCACGCATGCTGACCATTGCATTTCTATGCTCTGGGCCCAGACAAACTGGGTCCTTCTTGCAGGGGAGGGACAGGAAATCTTTGCCCATTTACTAGAAACAAAGGGGTTTTGTGACTTTCAGAGGTGTAAGCTACCCAATTCCTGTGGACTTAGGTTGTGATCTGCTCCAAGGTAGGGGACAACTGAACAGAACTTTTAACTGTGACCTGAGCTTCCTGGAAGCTTCCGCTTAACTTGGTCCTCTGATTTAGTCTGAGCCTGGAAGTCCTGCTGTTTATCTGTTTTGCGCATCTGGTAAAACATTTTATTTTTTTCCCAGTATGTGGACGCAAATCTGATTCTGTTCAGTGCCTTTCTATTTTGCTTTTGTACAACTGACTTTTTTGGGGTAAAACTATTAAACAGTGTATTGGGAAAGAGATGACAGTGTATCATGACATCAGCAGCTATCCATTGAAAGTCACACATTTCCTGCTTTTATTTAAGGATTAATAAGCATTATAATTATGACCTAAATAACAGGTTGGCAAGCTATAGCTTGAGGGCCAGATCTGGCCCACCACCTGATTCTATAAGTAAGACTTTATGGAGAGTTTCTCACTCTTAGAGAGAATGTGCGGGAGGGGAGGAGCCATGGCGACACCAGCTGCTCTGTGAGGTCCTGAGAAGCTTGGGCCTGCTCACCACTGGCGGGGAGTGGCCCGGGTGGCCTTTTGCTGACCTCTGTGGCCTTTGTCCAAAACAATCTTGTTGGATGCATTTTGGAAGGACAGGGGCAGAGGATGGTACCGAAGCGCTTGACGGACTAGAACAGGGGAGGAGGGAAAGTACACTGCCGAGCTCATTTTCCTAGAAGGGTCCTATGTGGGCGACGGTGGATCCTATGTGGGCTTTCTGGTGAGCAAAAGAAGGAAGAAGAAAAATTGGAATAAATATTCGTGGTGGGGGCTCAGGATATGGCTCAGCTAATAGGGCACTTGGCTAGCATGCGTGAGTCTCTGGGTTCTAGCTCCAGCACTGCATAGAACCAGATGTGGAAGCCCAGCACTGGGAGATGGAGACAGGATGGTTTCTGCCAATGCCAGCCTTTCCAGGAATGGGGCGCAGAGTCTACAGAGAGAAAGAAGGGGGTCAGCAGTACTATCCCACCTGGGTTCCCCCACCTCTGTACCTATTTCTCTAAGATCTGTATGCCAACAACACCCACATTTGTGATCCTGGGCCAGTGTCTCTCTTAAGTTCCACAGTGATGTCTGCTTAGAACTTTAGCAGGCAGTTTTTATTTAATTGTGTGTGTGTGTGTGTGTGTGTGTCCCTGTGGAGGACCAGTGGTGACTTCAGGAATCATCCTGAATTGCTTCTACTTCCTTCGTGCTTCACTCTGGGCTTTCCCAGGCTCCGCCCACCAGAACTGGAAGTGCAGGCTGCCACCATTTCTGCCTGGTGTTTCTATGTGGGGCCTGGGATCTGAACTCAGGAACTTCTGCTTGCGAGGCAGAGTCTTAACCCCTGAGCCATCTCTCTAGCCCGTCAGCAGACAGTTTAAGCTTAGTGTGTCCTAAAGTCTGCCTTGGATCATCCCTAAATTTACCCTGCGGTCATCCTCCTCTTCCGTCCTTTATTCTTTTCTTTCTCTCATGTTTCCCACCACATTCTCTTGGTCAGGAAGCCCTGGCTTTGCCTTCCAAGAGGGTCTAGAACCTGTCCCTTTCTGTTGCCCCGCAGTTCCCAGCCGCCCTCTTGTCTTGCCTGGGAGTGAAAGTTCATCACTAGTTGCATAGTGAGTTTAAGGCCAGCCTGGGCTACACGAAATCCTGTCTCAAAGAAGTTGTTATTTACATTCATGTATATGAAGGACCTTGTGTTTTAGAGTCAGACAGAACTAGGTTCATAGTTACTGAGGAAGTTCCCAAAGTCTCAGTTTCTTTATCCGTGAAATGGGCTAGTGATAGAGTTATGTAATGTGTATAATACACAAACTGCTACATAACAGGAACGCAGTAAATGGCTGATCACATCTAATGTGTAGTTCCATCACCCATAAGAGGGCAGGCCTGGAAGCCTGGATCTAACAACACAGAGGTAAGGATGGAAGCCAAGGCCTGGAGAAGTCCCTGGGGAAGGGGAAGAAGTGATGAGATGAATGACACGCGCAGCTGGAATTTGGAGAGGCAGTTCAGCACCCAGGGGAAGGAACAAGCAGTCCAGTGAGCAGCAAGACAGGAGGAGATCCAGGACCAGCCTGTGAGGCCCCAGCCCGTGGCAGGTGGTAACTTGGGAACAGTCCTCATTAGTAACAGGGACACTACTAATAACAGGAAGCACCTGAAACACAAGCTCTTCAGGGGCCTGGACAAGCTGCCAGCATCCACGGGCGCCTCCTGGACCAAGGCGGGGCCTCCTGTGAGCTTCCCCATCCTCCTGCTCTTGGCTTCTAGGGCTTAGGCCACAGTTGCTGCCCTCTGGCCTGGTGCCCACTGGAGCATCCTCTGTAGCCCTGAGCATGTCCGCCTCTCGCAGGTGGACTGTCTCTCTTGGAGACTCTTCACATAGCTTTCCCAAAGCTGAGGAGAGGGTTTTCTCAGTGGGGTGTGCATGGCTGGGTAGACTCAGTTTGGTGGCTAGACTCCTTTGGTCCCTGCCTGAGGAATCTTCCCAGGTAACCTCTTCAGTTCTCCATGGACTTCTAATATTTCCCTTTTACCAGATGCCCACCGACTTATAGCCCAAATCTCCAAAGGTCGGGCTTCAGGCTAACAGGGACTCTCTTCCAGTTCTGGCCTCCATTCGCCTCGGCACTGTGGCCAAGTCCATTCTCCTTGCATGTGAAGCACTTCCGCCTCCCTCCTCATCTTCATTCTTAGCCGGCTTCCGCAGAAAGCGCACAGGCTGTGCCCTGTTCCTTCATTCCAGACTCTCTCCTGATCCCGGACAAGGAGAAGGGGCGCTGAATCATCTTCCATCTGGGGCGTATCCTGTTCTCCATCTCCCTCACACAGGCTTCCCCTGAGGGTGGTGGTCTTGTGTCTCCACCTTTCTCAACATTCACTCCACGGTGAGCTCAGGAGCCCAGCATCTTTGAGGTGATGGGTGAAGCTGAGTGCGACGGGTAGTTCATGGTAGCAACTCCCCCTCTCACTTGGTAGTGACGGTAGTTGGTGCTTTGTGATCACTTTGGGACGTTGTATCTTACCTTTCCTGAGAGACACTGGACCAGCAGAGCCAGGCAAGAATGGGTAGGTAACGTCACCAGTGATCTGGGTCTCCCGGGACAGGATGTGGGGCCGTGTCTACAAGGCCAGGTCACGGTGCCCCAGTCCTTTGCGACTAGCAGACCGTCAAAGCTCCTCCCCGTAGAGTACACAGGCTTCTCATCCACAGCTCGGGAAGGAGTTGAGGAAGTGCTGTCGGTGATTACTGCCATTACAAAGATTGAGCAACAGATCCTTGCTCAGAAGTCAAGCCTGCTATTATAACATTGCTTCTGTGGGGAAATTGGATTCCTGCTTTGCAGCCAACATTAGCCTTTCCAGGAATGAGGCTCAGAATCTACAAAGGAGAAGAAGGGGGACAGCAACACTGTCCCACCTGGTTCCCCCACCTCCGGACCTATGCCCCTAAGATCTGTGTGTCAACAACACCCAAACTTATGATCCCCAAATAGTGTCTCTCCCAAGTTCCACACTGTGGTCTGCTTAGATCTTTAGCCAACAGTTCAAACTCAGTGCGTCCCAAAAGCTGCCCCGGGTCATCCCTAAATTTACCCCACTGTGCTATCCTCCTCCCAGCCGAGGGCAGGTCTGTCCTCTGTTCCTTTCTCCACATCCTTTTGATCAGGAAGCCCTGACTTTGCCTTCTGAGCAGATTTAGAACCTGTCCCTTTCTGCTGCCCCACGGCTTCTAACTGTCCTCTTGTCTTGCCGGGGTTATGGCCATGGGACCACTCTACTGCCTCCCTTGTCACCTACAGCTTGTTCCCAACAGAGAAGCAGGGCGCTAGGTAGATCCTTCTCTTCCAAACCCCTGAACTGACTTCCCAAAGCCAACATTCTTACGATGGTCGCAGACCTGCCCTGTCACCCGTTGAATGGACGTACTGTCCTTCCTTCACCCTCCGTGTCCTCACCAGGCTCTCTCTCCTGGTTGGTTTCTGGAACACAGAATCTGCTCTTCCACATTGGCCGCTGTGAGTCCTCATCTTCAAATCTTTGCTCAGCTGTGCCCTCGGCGGGCCCGGCCATGGTCACCTTCCTGAAGAGCATGACATTCTGCCTGAACTCATCACTCATAATCTCACCCTTTTCGTTCATATGCAGCATTTACCCCCTTCTGATGTATTGTTTGCTCATTGCGACTACTGATAATTGATTCATCTTTCCCTATACTGTCTGTTCTATAAGGAGGAAGTACAAGACAGGAATCTTTATTTTATTTGCTTAAGCTCCTAAAAGCTAGTCCTATAGTGGATACTCAATAACTTTTGTCCCTAAGACAGAAAAGGGACAACAGAGCAGGGAGTTCACCCTCGGGCCTCAGCCGCTGAGAAGGTCAGAAGTCAGCGAGGAGCAGCCCATCTCAGGAATAACAAGGGTTTCCTGAGGTGCTCGGAAGATTGTCTGAGCCCAGCCCACTGCTTACACTGCTTGGAAGGGAAGATCTAGCTGTTCAGTCTCCCAGCTGGGACTCCTGGCTTAGTGGAGAGGCCACATGACGATGTCCATGTACCGTCCTGTATGTTCCTGTTCACCTTATTAACCTCCTAAGGAACAATCTTTGGGAACGTGCAGTGCGTGTGTGTGTGTGTGTGTGTGTGTGTGTGTGAGTGTGTGTATGTGTGTATGAGAGACAGGACTAAGATATTAAATCTGATTCTTCCAGGAGCAACCAGCTTCCCGAGGGAGACCATTAAGCTCATTTGGAAAAATTAGAGAATGATACTGTCGATTCAGCTTCTTGTCAGCTGGGAGAATAGATGCTATGAGATCACTGGAGGGAGGGGCCTCTGCAGGTAGGAGTGCCTGAGACTGAGTCTTGAATCACTTGCTTGGGAAAAAAAAGCCGGATAAAGGAGTCCGTGGCAGACGGGGAGTTAGAGAGAGAATCCTGAATGAAGGGACCTAGTGCGTGAGAGTAAACGAGAGCCCCGCCTGTCTGCAGTGCACTGGATGTGTGGGGTTGGCGCCAACTGACATTGTAAGGTCGCCTACAGCTAGGAATGGGAAAGGTTGTGTGTGTGTGTGTGTGTGTGTGTGTGTGTGTGTGTGTGTGCGAGAGAGAGAGAGAGAGAGAGAGAGAGAGAAAGAGACAGAACATGTGTGTGTGTAAGTGCATGTGTGTGCACATGTGTGTGTGTACCCCATAAAGACATCCATCTTTTAGCCTAGTACCCCTTAGTTCTTGCAGTTCTGCTGAAACTGCCCACTGACCTCTCTTCCCTACAGGGCTAGCTTCCTGTCCGTCTTCCCCCACCCAGACAGTGCAAACGGACTCCTCCTTTTCTCTTTAGTGTCCAGACCCCAGCTGCCTCAGCCTTCAGGAATGAGACCCACTCTAAAGACAGCACTGGGGCTGTGTTGGCCCCTCCAAGCAAGGAGGCAACACGCTCCTGGCACGTGTGTGTGTCCCTCTGGCGGGAAACTGTGGAGAAAGGGGTAGTGTGTTCCCTGGGGAGTAGAGATGACCAGCTGGCCACAGAATCAAGAGACAGGTCACAGATGCCTATAAGGTCCTCTGCAGGCCCAAGAGCAGTCCTGCCCAAGGTCTGGACTTGGGGTTACTCTTCCCTGAGTGAGAGACATGTCCACTTTAACTTGCTGCAGTTCTGGCCGCTGATCTCCAGTGTCCTCTCCCAAGCGTCCTCCAAGGGCGCTTAGAGCTGTCTTTTCCCTCAGCTTCTTGAGCAGAGGCCCTACCTCTTGACTTGGCCTGTGTGATTCACCTCTGAGGGACGATCACTGCATCCAGCAAACCAGCTGCTTTGCAGTGAGCAAGGCACCGCCCTCCCCTTCTGTCTGCCATGCCTGCCTTGTCACTCAAAAAAGCATGTCCCCGACAGCACGGGGGGCCCAGCCAGATATTCCATGTGGGACCCTGAATGCTACAGGAGTGTGTTGGGTTGGAGTCAGAAGTGGGGGGGTGGTGGGTTCCTCCTGGCTACTGAGGTAGCTCCAGCATTCCTCACCACTAAGAACCTCAGATTCTGAATGTTCTAGGACTTTCTGGAAACAGGTGGATAGGATCCGGCCAGAAGACAGGGGCGCGCCAAGATTCCATGCATGGGTCTGGATCAGTTTGGGCACGAAGGTGCTTTGGGAGATCTTCTTGTCCCGAGGTCCCAAAGATTATAGTCCCGCTCACCTCAAGTTCTCATTCATGCAACTTGTCAGATGCAAATGTAAAAAAAAAAAAAAGCACCTGGTTATAAGCATGTCTCCTTTGTCCTAGGCAGGCAGCGGAGGTCTTTCTTCTTTAAGTTGGGTCCGTTTAAATCACCAAGTTGAATTTTATGAAATTACCTGTATTCGTCCTAATCTTAACTTGGAAGGGTGACAGTTTTCGTACGAAGTCGATCCAACATATCGTTCAGTCTCCTGGTGCCTGTTTCTTTGTCCCCTGATAAGGATAAATGAGCTGATTCTGTCAACACAATGGACTCTCTTTATTACCAGTCTAGCTACCTAGGGACTTAGTCCAGACACCCCTGTGGTGCCTTGACCCTCCTTCCACCAAGGCCACTTGTCCTGCCTGTTCTCTATTCTAGCATGTTCTACATGCTTGTTGGCTCCCCCTGCTCCTCCCTCTCCCGTCCTTCTGCACTCAGGACTGCCACCATCCCTCCACCATCCCTTCATCTTCTGCCTTCCTCTCTCCCGCTTCGCTCCACACAGCGCCAACATAGCCTTTTAGAAATGCAAGGCCGAGCTCATCATTTCCTTCCTCCAAGTCTTCAGTGACCTTCTTTTATATTGATAATTAAGATTCAGATCTTACCATATCCTCCCAGACTCCCACCTCACTTGATGTCTGCAGCCGGCCTCCTCCCAGGGTCCCTTTTACTCATTACCCACCGACTGGGGGGACCTTCCCTGAGACATTCATACACCCCAAGACCATTCCAGAAGGGTTTCCATGCTTGCTGATGTCTCAGCTCGTACGCCCTTCTCTGCCTTACCGATTCTCACGCTTCCTGCTTTTGCAACTTAACGTTCCATAGAGGTGGTTCATGTTACCTTCCCGCCAGCTATCACTTTGCTTCCTTGTTATTCTTGCTCCTGGTTTTCAGTTTTCTCCTGTGGAGCTTAGTGCAATTTTGATTAAACATATGAGCTTATTCATTTGGTGTTTGTCTCTGCCTCCTGGACTTTCAGCTTCCTGGGTGGCGTGAGGGGCAAAGACCCTTTTGTAGTGTTCTCAGTGGTACACAGTAGATGCTCCTTAAAGGTGTGCCAAGAGAATGAATCCTGAAGACAGGCAATTGGCTGGGAAATTGGGGTCTGTTGTGCTAGATTTGAATTGATCTTACTAGCTGCAACCTGGGTGGGAGTCACGGTGAAAGGGCTGGTCTGAGAATTATGACAGAAAACAGACTAAGGGAAGTGGAAAGGGGGCGTTACTCATTTTTCCGTTCATTCCTTAGTATTTGTAATTCTAAATCACACTAAAAAATCGTTACTGGAAATTGTTAGGCTCTTTCTTTGAAAATGACCTGGAGGCTGGGTTTTGGAATCTGGGACTTTTGGGGGTTTCAGATAGAAACTTAGTAGAGAAGGAAAAACTTGCCCACGGCCACAGAATGGAAGGTGGACTCCTTCTCTCCTCACCTACAACTCTATCCTGAAGCCTTGTACCCACACATGAGAATTACTTGGAATACCTACATCCCCAAACCCCGGAACTACGCTCAAATCAAGAGGCACGTGTGATTTTATTTTTTGGTCTGTTTTTGGCAGAATAAATCCAGGAAAGAGGCTCCAAATTTCCATTTGAACAAGAAATTCCTGGATCTCAGATTCGTGGTGTGTGGCCCTGCGAGGGTCTGAGTACCACCTGCTTGAGTCCTTGATCTTGGCCAGGGAAAGCGCTCAAGGATGGACTAGGGCAGCTGTCTGTGGGCGTGGCCTCCCAGGGTAACTGATAGGAAACAGATTGACCGGACATAGCCTCCAGAAGGATATATTCTGATTAAAGGATAGTTATACCAGCCTGAGGCTCTGCATAGGTAACTCAGCTTTGGTGTAGAATCCCCTCGAAGGTAAGTGCTGATGAGTCCTCCATGCTCCCCTCTCTGTCCCATCTCAGGACTCCAGGTGAGATCCTCAGTCTCTGTCTTGCACCTCTTGTGTTTTTCCCCCGTGGAGCGGCCAGGCCTTGGGCAAGTCCATCTGCTGTCCATCCCTCCTTTACTGTCCTGCCGTGGTGTTGCTGCATGTAGAGATGTCTGCGCAGTGCTCTTGAAGAACCTAAGGCCTAGTAGTGTGTGTGTGTGTGTGTGTGTGTGTGTGTGTATGTGTGTGTGTGTGTGGTAATTGTGATGGGGACCGTTAGAGGTTTCCTGGGGATGTTAGGCTGTGAGGTTATCGCTATCAGCAAGGGGTTTGAGAATCCTAGGGTGTTTCTGAGCGAGGAAGAGAGAGGGCCAGTTGCTTAGTGGATCATGATTGGTAGGACTAGGGCAGTGGTGGGTCCCTGGGTCTGGTGATCGGGACCTCGGAGAAAGCTTAAGAGCCCTGCTGTTAAGCCAGCAGGAAATGAACGGGGCAGCCAGCCAGGAGACAGGCAGAGAGCCACAGTGCAACAGTTACTCTTGACTGTCGCTGTGAGAGAACACCCAACGTCAAGCAACTTAAGAGAGAAAGAGAGATTTATTCAGCTTATGGTTCCAGAGGGGAGAAAACAGTCTTTCGTGAGGAGGCAACATGGCTGGTGGCTGAAGCTGGGGGCAGGCTAAGTCCCTGCAAACATCCAGTAGGCTAGTGGGTGATGGTCGGAGGCTGCAGGATTCCTGGAGAGTCTCTCTTCTTCCCAGTCTTCTGTTCTGTGGTTCTTTTATCTGGTCCGCTACTGGGAGGTTCCAATCAGATCTAGGGCTGGTCTTTGTATTGTAAATGTATTGATCCAGATAATTTCTTCAGGTGATCTCAGCTGATCTTAGTTAATGCTGGGTGTGACGCCCAAGATTAACTACCACACACAGGTAGGACCAAGACTTCCAAGTTTTTGCTCTTGCTGGGCTGAGTTTCAATGGCTTTACCTCACCGTGTAGATTCCTGAGGAACCTGAACAGCTCCAGCGAGGGGCGTGGCTCAGAGGACACATGGTGGGCCTTAGGGTAGAACCAAACATTAGCATCTAAGCTAAAGTATCCCTGTCAGTTCACACCCTGCCCCCCCCCCCCAGCACGGCTCTGTCTTTGCTGCACCACCTGAAGGGTGAAGACCACCCGCCAGCCTGTGCTGTCTCTATTTGCCAGGAGCATCATCAAACAGAACCGATTGTTCTGGGAAGAAAGACCAGATCCAGGACCCCCCCCCCCCAGCCTTCCAATCTTACTTACTGGGATGTTGTTCCCATCCGGAACCTCTATTCTTCACCTCTGAAGACTAAATTGATCCTCAGGGGACAGAGGCCCGGAGGTCAGGAGATAATGCCCTGATCTCACCCTGAGGGCTGTATTGATGTTACTGGCTTTGCAGTGGACAGTGAGCCCTTTGAGGACAGGGACTGTGCTCCATTATGGCAACCTTAGAATCTCTGTCGTGGTGACCGAATGAATATTTGGATGCATTTCCTGCTGTACAGATTCTTCTTCCAGCTTTTTTTTTCTTTTGGTCCTTCATTTTGTTAAACCAACTGTTGCTTCTGATGCGATGTCACAGGGCATCCCTCTGTTACCCCCAAAGAAAAGCCCTTAACCTCAGCTTAGCTGATCTCACTCTGCTGGTTGGAAATTGAATCTTCAGTGAACAATTGAGGAACAGAAAATAGAATAAAATGACTCCTTGGGACCCACAGCTGCTGTCCCAAGCCCTTGGCCTCCTGTCTTCTGAAGCCTACTTTGTCATTTTCTTGGGGTCTCTGAGCTGCCCACAACTTTCTAACAAATTCCTTCTTTGCTTTAGTTAAAACCAGAGCTGTTTTCTTTTGTTGTTGTTGCATATATCCAAAGAACCTTGACTAATGCAAGTGTTTCTCTATTGTTCTGAAATATTCTGAAGAACATGAAAGTTTCAATGGCTGTACATTCTCTTATTTGTATGTTTGCTGGTTTTCATGTTTTCTAGGTTAATGATGTTATTACTTGCTATTACTTTCTCCTTCTTTACAGCTCCGATACTTCCCCCAAGCAACAAACTGAGAAAAATGGCAGAAGGCAGGAGATCAGTCTTCTTTAGCCAAAGCGTGGCTTATTTCTGACTTCCTGGCAGATTCCTTTGACTGGTCTCTTTCATTCCATTGCCGTGCACTTGTTCTTTCCTTGATTTGTAATAAATTCTTACTATTGGAAGGACCTTATAAATTGGGGCAGGAATGGCAAATAGATTTTGATCTTGGCTTTTAACCTTAATTGGTATTGGTAATTATTATTGCATTATTACATCATGATTACATTATTATATCAAGACACAGAAGGGAATAGTGTCACTATTAGCAGCCATGTCTGACATGATCCTGGTAGACAACAGTTTGGATATATGCACCCTGTATTTGTTATTCCTAATGCGACTTCCTAGCTAATATGAAAAATTTCTAGTCCATACTCTTACTAAACTGGATTCTACTTACATTCGTTGGAAGAATTGATTTTGTACTTGGATTTCTTCATTTGGCAGAAAGTTTTTGCCTAGTAGTGTAATGCAGTGTGAGGGATCAGACTGCTTTAGAAAATTATGTATTGATTATGTCCTTTTAGGGAGGGACAATGGCTTTGGCCTCAGATTTCTACCTAAGGAGTGGACAGAGTTAAGCACTAACTACTAACTTTCCGCCTAAGGAGTAAACAAAGTTAAGCAGTAACTACTAAGTTTTCTTCCAGGTGTAATATGTTATTATTTATATGAACCAGTACTAGCCTGTCAGTGACAAGCTCCCTTGGCCCTGGTCACACAGTCTGGGCTTATGTGACGGCCCTTCAAATGTTTTCAGACGCATGTTCCGAGTTCTGTGTTCCAGGTTAAGCATGACCTATGTCTTTAATCATTGCTCATCGAAAGACTTCTAAACTTTCCTCCATTCTGGTCATTCTGGATCCTCAGTTTTCTCATGTCATTCTGCAATTGTGACTCTTGAAAGGGGAACCAAGGCTAGTCCTGCTGTGGAGTATCCCCATAGCCCCCCTCACCCCTGTGTACTCAGCTTGCTCCTTCCTGACAACCAACAACACAAAGCCCAAAGGGAAGCAGCGGTTACAGCTTCCCTGTTTCTGCTGCAGTTGCATTTTGGAGTGTTACGGCCTCTCTTTCAGGTTTCGTGCAGAACAGATGTGGCATGGGATGGGCGGACAGGTGTCGGAGGGGTGGCTCAGTGGGCAAAAAGCTTGTGGTACAAGCATCGGTCATCTCTGTGCCCCTACAGGAAATGGGGGACACTCAAAATCTCCAGAAACTTGACTGGTCTAGTTCAAGCAGCAGAGACAGTTTTCTCAAAGCAGGCACATATCAGGAAGTCTCGAAGTCAAATCTGGATAGAGGATCAGTAGTTACCATGAACTATTAATAGAAGCAGATAAGGTAGCTGCTTGCAAACCTGGTGACCTGAGTTTAATCCCTGGAAGTCACATATGGTCAATCTCTCTCTCTCTCTCTCTCTCTCTCTCTCTCTCTGTGTAGTAAGTAGAAAGTAAAATACTTAAAAACAACTGATTGATAGGACAGTACTACTTCATAAACATGGAATCAAAATTCACTCAAGATGTCCTTAATGTCTGCATCAGTTTCTTCCTCTTCTTTGAAGTACAGGGTGTCTATAACCCTGTTAATAAGAAAAGTTCTCTCCAAAATGATCCCTTTGCTACGCTCTTCCCTATTCTTTCATTTTGGTTTTCATGAGACAGCGTCTCATTCTGTAGCCCAGGCTGGCCCGGAACTCACCATGTAGCTTGGGCTGGTCCGAGATGCATGGCAGTTTCCCGCCTCAGCCTCCTGCGTGCACTACATGCGGGGTTCCAGGTGGAGCCCCTCTGCTGGACTCCATTCTTTCTAATATTTCGTCACCCGACCCCTCTGTTCTCGTGCTCTGCTTGTGTTTGGCCTTTTCCCAGAAGGAGAGTCTCACAGGCTGTTGTTCAGGGAAAATAAAATGAAAACAGGGAAAACCAACAGCGGGTTGGAGAGGGTTCTGCTCCGATCTGTTTCCAGGCGCACACTGGAAACAAGGATGACTGATGGTGCCCCTCTGCCACCTGACCCTTCCCCCTAGTGCTTTGAAGACTGTGAGGTCCGTGCGATGTGTCCCTGGGCCGTATTTCTGGACTCTTCTCCTTCCCTTCTCTCCCGTTTGGCTTGTAACTCGGTAGTCCACTCAGGTGGCCCAGCTTGCCTTAGCTTTTTTTTTTTTAAAGACAGACTCTATCAGCATGGAGTGTATTCTTATCTATTCAGTTACCTGACCTTGAACATACATTCCAAGAAGCAAGGGCTGTGCTCTGTGTACAAGTTATTCTCCAGCTCCTCAAAGCATGCCCAGCATGTGCTAAGCCCTCAGTTCGTATTTGTGATGGTGTAACTTTTAAGTCATCCTCCTCAGTGTCTCTTAACATAAGGATTGGTGTCGCACAGGCACTTTGTGCTTTTCAGACGGAAGGTCAATAAGTCCATCAGTGGATGAGTGAGTCATTGCAGATAGGAAAAGTAGTTTATTTGAGCAGCCTGGCCCTGTTCAAAAAGGCCTTGGCACAACTCACTACAAAACCACTGTCTAAGAGAGGTTACCAAGAGTCACCGCTTCAAGAGGGGAACTCAAGTCCCATTCAGAACTGTAATGATTTGAGGTGCAACTGTAGGAATGAAGGGAAGAAAGGTGGGGAATGTTGTGTGTTTTATTGCTAGATCTTGGGCTTTGCACAACTTGGTGACCAGGCATGAGGGCGATACCTACAAATGGCAGAGGAGGGCGGCACGAACTGCCAGACTGAGTAGGCATGAGTATTGTGCAGGCAGGCATGGGGGAGGAAGGTGATAGGAGAGACGTGGGTACAGGAAATGGAAGAGGGGGCATAAAGCCAGGGGACCCCTGAGCAGAGTCAGGAAGAGGGGGATTGAAAAACAGTGGCAAGGAGCACCCGCTGCTGTGATGGGCATGCCAGGTGACTGACTGCCCAGGGGCTGAGAAAGGGAAGGTGCTAGAACAGGACTGACTTCCTGGTGGAGAGAGCAAAGCCATCCTGGTTTACCTTCCATTTCTTCAGTGCCGCCTTCCTCTCTATTATTGAGATGTGGGTGGGGGCCACAGGATAAAACCCAGTCACACTTGGGAGAGTAGAAGAGTGATCCTCAACTCCTACTCCCCGAGCGCAAATTTAACTCAAGGTTTTCGATCGTCCCGGTGGCAATAAAGAGCTCAGATTTCTTGTAGACAGAATTGCTCAGCGGCAGAATGTATTTGCTAAAGATGGCCACAGCCTTATCGACCACAGTTCAAAGTGACCTTAATAATCCTTCTACTGAGGGGGCGGTCTTTGTTTCTCAACTTAAACTTGGGCAGATTCTCTACTCTTACAGCTGAGAATGAACGTGGCAGATTCTAAAATGCTTCAGAACACTTATTTTCTCTACTTTTTCTTCTGTGTAGATTTTTCATGACTCGCCACCCTCCCAATGTCAGGAAGAAAGACTTACTCTGAACTCAGCTGCGTTTTGTGCAGTTGTTCAAGAATTCCCTGTTGTCCAGGTTGGATTCGCTCTTCTCTTTTTCTGGTTGCTGTGCTGCTAGCACAGTGTAAGGAGAGGAACCTCAACATCACCCCCATGTCATGCAATGGAGATGAACATGTCTATTTGTAGGCGCTATCAGAAAATGCCTTCCGTCCCACCTATGGGATGTCAACATCTTCAGTTGTTTGTAAGTGCAATTTACCTTGAGAGGTCATGAGCTCAGACAACCTGAAGTCCTTCAGTCGAAAAAAGAAATCTGTATCCCCCCCCACTTTACACGCTCCCCTATTCTAGTCCCTGTCTTCTGATAAACATCTTGAACATCAGGATCTTAGATTCAGGGGCTGGAGTCGGTAGCAGGTGGTTCAGTTTCCTTGTTGGTTCAAACATCTGATGTCTCTTAGAGTCCTGGACCTGGGTGGAGACAATCTTTCAGCATTTGATAACATTTCAAGTACAATGTTGGAAGAGCGAGTGTCTTTAATAATCAGTGTCTCTGTAGATCTTGCAGAGCTTCCGGTTCTTTACAAAGCATCCTTATATCCTGTCTTGCCCGCAGAACAGCCACGACATGCAAAGTGAGGGAAAAGAAGAGCTCAGTGGGCCGGTACCTGTCAGAACAGAAAGACCAGCAGCCCAAGCTGTTCCTTCGGGTCAGGATGAGAGGCCCATGGGAAGTGTGAGGCTCTGGAAGTTTCCAGGGATCAGTCATGTTCTAGAGCCTCATGCGGCTAGACCAGGAGTCTCCTCATGACCCAGATACCAGCTGATGTCATTCCTCAAGGTCTACACAAGGGGGTTCTCTGTCTCTGGAGTCACACCATCAGTGCACGCATCTTTCTTTTTCCCTGGTGAGGAAATAAATAGTTACTTTTGGAATTTTGACATATTTGGCCTGGCTTTAGGCCTTTGAATCCTATGTATCCTGGGCAAGAAAGTCATCTTGGGCAAAAGGGATATCCCCATTTCTTATTTTCTGAAACCCCAGAGCCTTCAAGAACAGGAAGTTCTTCCTAGTGTCTACCTTTGATCTTTACCCATGCCATGCATCTAGCTGCAGAAATTACAGAAAGTTAGGGTGTGATATGGCTACTTTAATGATAATGGGACAGGGGATTTCCCTCCCCCAGAACAAAGGAAATCTCTGTAGCAGTAAAGGGGCAATCTGAAGGCTACATGACAAGAATGGCTGTGTGGCTGGAAAGGAGAAACCTGGCTTAACCAGTACCTAAGTGCATGTGAGGCTTTCGGAGCACATGTGATACTAAGATGTAAAGGAGACTATTTTAGGCAAAGTCCTACAGCATTCAGGGCTCAGCGTTGAGATATGAATCTGCTGGGCCCAGATCAGTAGGAAAGAAAACTGCTTTCTGGTGCGAGTGTCAGTGTTTCCCGCTTCTGTACAGAGACATCCCATAATAATAACAAGCCACATGGCAGAGCTAGGCCCCGCCTCTCGGCCTGCTGTGTGTAGCCCCTCCACTCCCACGGGTGACCTTGCTGTCTGGTTCTTCTCAGAACCACAGTGGTTCTTTAATAAACCTTGAAAACATCAGGTTAAGTGAAAGGAGCCTGCCAGAAAAGATCATACTTCAGTTCCATTCACATGGTACCATTACACTCATGAAATGCCCAGAGCAGTCAACATGTAGAAAAGTAAATCGGGGGTTGCCCAGGAATGGGGGAAGCAATGAGGAGTTGAGGGGTGTTGACTACGTGACTATAAAATTTGTGGGGAGGGTAATAGAAGTCTTCTAAAATTGGTTGTAGTGATAGACACAAAACTCTATGGAGATACTGAAAAACAAATGAATTTATACATGTTAAATAAATGAATTGCATAGCAAGTGAATGATATTTCAATAAAGCTGGTTTTTAAAAAAGTCACTCTTTTTCTGTCTTCTGCCTTCTTAGGTAGGGAGCAAAGGACCTGGAGCTAGACCCTGTCCCTAGTAGACAGGGCATCTAGATAAACTGTCATCTCAGCTGCCTCTTGTGCACCCCGACCCCTATCTTCCTGTACCCTGAGAAGAAAGCTCAGGAGGAGTAAGTCACTTTCTGATCCAGTGCCTAGAGGCTGAGACAAGACGCTAGCCTTTCAGGACACACTCGAGTAGTGAGGTTGACACGCTCAGACAGCCGGGCATGGAGGCAGCCACAAAAGCAAGTCATTTGCGTTGTCCCTGCAGATAGGACATGTGGAGACAGACTTAGGGCTACACTGTGTGTGATGCTCAGAACCAGGTCTGGCTTGGCTCCTTTCTCCAGGAGGTGGCACTATCAGCCACTGGCCAGGGAGGGGCCTCTCGGGGGGAGTCCTTTCTTAGCATGGTAGTTCAGAACAAGTGGGGTTCTTTTGGACTCCCCTCATCATTTCTGTTCCAGGAACCACGATGCTTCAGGACCTACTGGGTGTGCCTCACGGGACCGTAGTCTTTGAGTCTGAAGGGCTCACAGGTCCAGCAGGAGAGGAGGGGCGATTTGTTCTGGGAGTAGAGTAAGTAGCAGATTAAAGGAAGGACATCAACCCCTCTGACGTGGGGGATGAAGAAGGAGGTCAGAGAAGGCATCTTGCAACTTTGACGATTCAGCAAGAAGGCTAAATGGAGAAGGGCGGGTGGACCATGGAAGGATGTGCTAGGCAGAGAGCATGGAATGTTCTCAGGCCTGGAGATGCGTGTTAGAGACAGCAGTACTTCATCGTAGAACTCCAGAGAGGGCTGGAGTGCTACAGTCCGTTGGAGACCAAAATGCGTGAAGGAGAGGACTAAGAGATGAGATAGGAAAAGCCAAGGGGTGACCCTCTGATAGGAGGGAGGTCTTGCTTCAGCCCCTTCCCTAGCATCCCCGCCGCTAGCACCCGTGCTCTGTGACTAGACTCCTACCTGAGCAGGGGCCGTAGTGCCACACCCCAAAGAGGCCAGCTAGGAGCAGAAACAGGGAGACGGGCACTACCACCAGCAGCACATCTTTATAGTGAGCCTTCCCCGGGCCTGGAACATAGAGGGGGTGGGGTTAGAGGGGGGGTCTGAGGTGCCACGATGCCTCATCCGTTGCCCGCTGGTCCCCGACATACCTGCGTCACCATGACAGCTCTTCCAGGGGACGACCGTGGCCGCATCCCGGCTGACAGGGTTAGAGGCGACGCACGAATAGGCTGCATCCTTGTCTCCTGGTCCCAGGGAGATGCTCAGCACCTGTCCATCCGCGAAGAGGCTGGGTGCTTCCACATTAAGGTCTACCGTCCTCTCCCTTCGCCAGCTATAGGTGATGTCACTGATGTTGGGGGCCCAGCAGAACAAGAAGACCTGGCAGGTACCGGGGAGTCGAACGTCTCCTGCTGCGGCAGTGAACACTTGAACCGTGGGCCTGGGTACTGTATCTGCACAAGAACAGTCGAGCAGGCGCGGGTTACAGGGGTGCCAGGCAGGCTCCACAGCTCTGAGTCTGGGCTCCTGGAACGACGGAGAGGGTAGGTGTTCCTCTTGTTCTTTGCCTGGTATTCAAAACCCTTTAGGAGATGATTCCTATCAAGACCCGTTTTGTATCTTCTATGCGTCCGTGTGCTTCTTGAGTGCACATGCATGCCTCTTACCTCTTTTTTCTTTTCTTTTTGTTTTTGAGATGCGGTCTCAACTTGTAGCCTAGGCTGGCTTTGAATTCCCTACATCACCCAAGTTGGGCTCAAACCTGCTTCTGTAGACCCCCAGAGTGCTGGGATTGTAGGGGGTCACACCGCCACGCCTGGCCTTATGCTTTCCCTTCTTGTCTGTCTAAAACCCTCCCATGTATCCTTCAGGACCCAGCTTGGATACTTTGCTTAATGTCTTGACTGCGAAGCCCTCCCTGACGTTCCCAGGAAGACTCCACCCTCTCCGAGCACTCTGACTAGGCTTTCTTCTTCGTCTCCTTTCTTGGATCAAGGCAGAGTTTATTAGCGGAGAGAACGCATGGCAGCTCATGGATTTCAGATGCAGAGTACCATGGGGGTGGGGAGTGGGGGAAGGGCGCCCTGGAGCATTCATGGACTCCAAGCATGGAATCCAGGAAAGGCAAAGAGCTGGAAAGGAACTCCTGGATTCCAGACATGGAGTGCCACGAGGAGCAGGTGTCCTGGCTATGCCTTCTTACAGACCGCTTTCTCACAATGCATGTGTGTCCATCATCAAGGGATGCTAACTAAGCATTCATTAACTCGGGTGAGCAAGTCTATTTCTGGACGGTTGGCGCTTCCATGTTGGTGAGGGAGACAGATACTAACAAGTGATTATGAATAATTGTTAAAATAATCCAAAGGGTACAAAGCCCTGCAAAGGAGGCGCCCGGAGGGAGGGGCTATGCTTGTTATCTCATAGCCTTGGCTCTCTAGTGCTGGCCAATCAATTGGTAGCTTGATACCTGGGGCGTTGAACAGATTGGCATCCTGACATCCTAAACGGAGGTGCCTCATTCCTCTAAAGATTGATGGGTAAATCCCCAATCTCCGTGGCAATGGGACTAGTGGGAGAGCATTATGGTGACAGCAGGAGGACTGGGTCTCTGACAGCATTCCAAAGCCAAGCAGAGTAAAATCTCATTAATACCAGTTCAATCTGGTGGGATTTGTGATACGAAAAAGCAAAACAAAACAAAAAAAAGAAACGATTTTCTGGGCATACTAATAGTATAAACAAAGATTACAGGGGGGGATATTTATACCACTTAAGAGGACAAGCTGCCTCCAAACATGATCAGGCACGGTGGAAACACCCATTCACATTTCTGGTAACTGATCCGCTAATTCAAATCATTCTTATCTATTGTCAACGCAGAGCTCCTGAGGACGGCTGCTTGGCCGCTTCCTGCAATTAGTTCTAATCATGCTATGTATTTGGAAGCAATAAAACAGCAATTTCCTTAAAATCTGTAATTCAGATCCTGAGAACAAGGCATTTTAGAGCTTAGCCGTGTGGGTGCTGCATGTATTATCACATTGAATGTCCTCATTTCCCATGTGCCCGGCAGCTGAGGCAGAGAACGGGGAAGAGTCTCCGGGGCCTGGGTGTGCGTGTAGGTTCTTCGCTGCACAAGGGCATTGGACCGGGGACTGAACTGACATCCAACCAGCAAATTCTGACGTGGTTCAGGGCTTCATGTTTTCGGAAGTGCTGCCGCTAACGGCACCTTAGCATCCTGAACTGCCCACTCAAGATTGTTGACTATGGGGGCTAGAATGTCTCCTTAGTTTGCTTGTGGTCTCTCCCTCTCTCTCTCCCCCTCTCCTTTACAATTTTGATTTCCCCACCACTCTACAAATTTCTAAGGTTTTATCGAGAGGGTGGTGTAGCGCCTCTCACATCTCTTTCCCAAGCCGTTAGGTAGGTGAGATGATTGGGAGCTAAAAGGCCTTTTTCTTTCTGGACCAGTCAAAATGAATGGTGGCAGAAATGGTGGAGAAGTTGCCAAAGAAAACAAGACAAAGAAAAAAAAAAAAACAATAAAAATGAAAAGGGCCTAGTCTCGGCTGTCCAGCTGCAACATGAACGCAGCTGCCCGAGTGACCCTAGTGGACCCTGCAGAGTCAAGTCCACCCTGTGGGCTCTGAGAAATAAAAATAGTTTCTCATGGTTTGAGACGTGAGTATCTCCCGCCACCCCAACACCCACGGGCTTGAATCCTTAGTTGGTGTTTGGGAAGGTATATAGGAGATAGAACCTTAGGAAGAAATGTTGCGGGGGGAGAGGGGGACACTTGAGGTTGGTTAGCCTTGCCCTATTTCCCCTGGTAGTTCTGCTTTCTGAGTCTGCAGCCTGCTCTCTCTCAGCCTCCAAGATGTCTGCAGTGACCCAAGCCGCCTCCAGCTTCTGCCAGTCAGCCATGTCTTGTCTGTCATAACGGCCTGTTTCTCCCCTCCGGAACTGTAAGCTGAATAAACCTCCCTTTCTCACTGAAGTCGCTTGACTTTGGGTGTTGTCTCACAGCAGTCGTCAAGAGTAACTGTTAGGCGGAGAGAAGACCAGAACGAGAGGAGAGCGGAGAGGCAGACAGGATGGCATCCCTTGGCATCGCTGCTCCGGGCGGGAGCTCACTGGGAGTAACTCAAAGGGGCTTCGGATGAAACTGCTGAGAAGCAGCCGTCCAGGCTGGACTTTGCGAGTGGGGATGCCTGGCTGGTTGCTTTGCAGCAGGAGGGGGTCCGACACTCACCATACACCTTGAGCTGCAGGGTCCGGGTCCACGTCTGACCCTGTGTGTCCACCACCAGCAGGGAGAAGTTGCCGCTGTCTCCGGACGCCAGGGGTCCAAGCTCCAGGCTGAGGTTGCTGTGCAGCTGGACTCGGCCCAGGAAGCGGGAGCGGTATAGAGTCTCCAGGGAACCCCGGAAAAATGTGGCCAGCATTTCCTCCGATGGCGACAGGGATCGCCAGATGGCCTCTCGGACTTGGAAGCCGGGAGGGCAGCTTGCCACCAGCAGCGCCGAGTCCCCGGCCTTGCTCAGCACTTGGGCACCGATGACCACCATGGGAAGGAGTGCTGGAAAGACAGACAGGAACCGTGCTGAGTCTGCCATTGTAGGCTTCGGGCATGCAGCCGAGCTGCTTGGGAGTGAGTCGTGCCTACCCACCAGCTCCACGGAACCCAGGGGGCACCACGGGGCACCAGGGACCACAGACTAGTCAGGAAGAAAATCTCATTCTCTTCATGGAACTCATAGAGGAAACTGGACTTCGAACAAGCCGTGGCAATAAATTTAAATTATGCTGGGTGTCATGATGGGGGAAATGATGGGTGTCTGGAGAGAACACAAGTAGGGTCCACAAGCTCCTCACCTAGCCTTGAGGGGCCCAAAGAAGAAAGAAAATGGCAGGATGAGAATCAGCCAGGCCAAGCGATGGCTACTGGAGCAGGGGTTAGAGATGAGCTATGAGCCCAAGGAACAGCCCTGGAAAGACAGGAAGGAAGAGGGCGTGTTCACTGGGGAACTGAAAGTGGTTCTGTGCGGGAGGATTAAGGAAGAAATGACTGCAGAGTTGGCGGCATCCTATTGCAGAGCACTGGAGTCTGGGCTGTTATTGTCAGTGTGTGTGTGTGTGTGTGTGTGTGTGTGTGTGGTCTCAGCTTTTCAGCCAGAATGTGACACGATGAGATATGTATCTAGGAAGATCATGCAGGAGAGTCATGGCACTGGAGATGGGGGCAAGGCTGAGGCTGTTTATACTAACCCGAGAGAGGGGAGCTGGAAGCTTGGGCAGAGGAAGGAAGCTATGAGCGAGGAGTGAGACAGAGAGATTGATAGTGTGAGCAGCAGAATCTGGTAACAGCTTCAAGCTGGAGAGGGAAGGAGAGTCAGAGATAGCTCCCAGGTCTTGGGGCTCCATCGGTCCCACCGCAGGTGATGTGATCTGGAACAGGGGTGCCGAGGCTTTATGGATCACATTTGAGTCCGAGGTGTGAAGAGGGCAGTTCTGCTGCTCTCTGTGCCCTCCTGAGTCCCTGCCGAAGCTCTGTCATTGCAGAAGCATCTGCACTTCTCCCATCCCTTACCGCAAGGTGCACACTTCCTGCGTCCCCATGGTGACGAGGGATCAGTACCCTTGTCCTCTTGTTATTATTTATTTCTGAGTCACCGTCTCCCACCATGAAATCATCAAGGTCAACAACATTTTTTTTCCCATCCTGTACTGGCAAGTGTCCAACCTGCTTAGGACCAGACTAGAGGAACTTGGTAAATTGCACCGAGTTTGCCGGAGACTGACCAGAACAGCAGAAGGCTTTACGTGCAGAGCAGAATCAGGGCTGGTGTGCGATGTGCTCAAGTGCTGGGGGTTGAGGAGACAGGTTTTGGATGGTCACTCGGCTAACCATGGCTGTGGTCCTCATCCACCTCATCGCCCTTCTTGGCCCCGATCATCTCCCCCCAGCAGGAGATGGCTTCGGCGTGAATTCAGAACAGAAGCACAGCACAGAAAGCAACCGCACCACATCCCATTGTGTCCGAGGTTCTTTTGGTTCTATCTCGCCTCTGTCACACAGCAGCTAGGTGACCTTCAGCATCTCGCCTTTCTTCTCTCACTAAAACAAGGGGCTGGATCAGATCCATTGTGCTGATACTTTTGAAAAATTATTTAAGGGTTGGGGATGTAGTTTAGTGGGTGGAGTATTTGCTTAGTATGCATCAAAGCCAACTTTGTGTGTGTGTGTGTGTGTGTGTGTGTGTGTGTGTGTGTAGAAGTAGACACTTGAGTGTGCGTGCCTGCGGAGACCCAAGGGTGACATCGGGAACCATCCTGGGCTGCTTTACCTCCTTATTGCTTTGCTTTAGGGTTTCCCAGGCTCTGCTTTCCAGGGTCGGAATTGCAAACTGCCACCATCTTCCTGGCATTTTTTTTAAATGTGGGATCTGGAATCTGAACTCAGATCCTCTTGCTTATGAGGCCCAAGCTTTAATCCCTGAGCCATCTCTCTACCCCCCTCCAAATTATTTATTAAAAAACTGAATTGTCCAATGTTTAGAGCAGTGTCCTCGAGTATCTATGGACACCTTCATGACTCAAACGGACCGAGGCCTTTCAGAAGGCTTGGGTGTGATTTCCCACACTCGTCGAGACATCTACAAGTCTGCAGCGTTTCATCTTAGAAGCCCACAGGACAGGAGCTCAGGTGACGATTGCTGGAAGCAGCAGCCTCCAAGTCCTTACGAGTCTCTGATGCAGCCAGTGGTATCTTGAGCTTTACACACTCCATAAACTCCCATCTCTGGTCTTGAAGGGACTGACCCCTCATTGACCTAAGAGGGGGAACTCAGGCATCAGACTGTCCGAGGAGTCATCCAGTGTTGAGGACCCCACTTCTCAGTCATTCTAACATCAGTCATTCTTTTTTTAAATTTATTTTTCTACTTTTGCAAGCATATTGAGGTTCATCCCAGCTTCCCTCCCTCTCTCCTCCCTCTCATCCTTCCCTTCCCTTCACCATTCCCTCCCACTCTCTCCCACCCTCCTGCCTGTCTGCTTCTATGGACCTCAGGGTTCACTCTGGCTTGTCCACTCCTGTGGGGGCTCAGGCCTCTGTGGTATATCGTTACTTCTCTTCAGGCCACCCCACTGATATGTCCATTCTTTTCACTCGTCCAGCTTGTCATCAGCCATCTTGATTCCTGTTCCCACCTCTTCCCTTACTCAGTGTCCATCTTCCTCTATACAGGGTACAGAGATGTGGGGGGTTGGAGTCAGGGAATCTCAGGGTGCTGAAAACACACTCTTCAGGCTGGAGAAACCCAACTCAGCCCTTCCTCCTCCTCCTCTTCTGCCCAGATAGTTTGTAGAATTCCCAGCTGTTAACACTGCTAGCTCCTCACTGTTCTGGCCCCCAACTTCTCCAGGTGCCACCAGCACAGCTCTATGTGCTGGGTGACAAAACAGTTGGTGCCCCTGGAGACAGATAATCTTAGTGCTGCCACTTCCTCTCCTCCCACACCTGAGTCTCTTGATGGCCCCAGCTTTACACCTCATTCGTCACCTCCTTAGCTCCTGGGGGGTCACTTGATTCTGTGCAGGAGCCGCCTAGAGGCCTGGCGAGGGCCGCTGGGCAGAGACCCTCAGCTGTCTGAGGACACCGACCCACTCACCTTCGCAGAGAAGCACATGCCGCAGGGACCACATGGCCGTTGTCCTTGTTCGGAAAACTCTCTCAACAACCCAAGTCCGGGCCATCCCAAGCCACGCCGGTACATGGACAGAGCTGTGGTCCTTCTGGAAAGTCCCATGCTCAGAAGGAGGAATACTGACTCAGAACGCCAAGCCCCGAAAGTGAAAATATCCAGAGTAAAGTGGAAGTTGGTCGCAGGCCCGATTGGGCCTGTCTGGACTTTTGGGAGCCAATTCTTGTAAGTCACACTCTTTCCTGTGCACACGTCCGGCCCCTGCGTGGTGTCAAGGGCACCCACACGGCCCACGCGTCTCTTGTTGGCCGTCGCCAGGCCTCCTGGCATCCATCCCTGTCCATGGCTGTCTAGAGCCCTCTAAGCTGCAGTTCTGACCAGGGCACTTCCCCTCTGCTTGAACATCTTTCGGGGCCGGTTGCATAAAGACCGAGAGTTCTCGGTACGCGAGGCTGCTCCAGGCGGGCTGCCCACATCCTCTCTGTTCTCTGGCCAACCAGTACCTCTTTTCAGAACCACCCATCTGACACTCGCACACGTCTCACTTGCTCCGCCACCAGGCATGCTGCTCCATCTCGCCTTGTAGACTGGACACCTAAGCAGACGGTCCCTGGAGGCTTCCTGACAGCAGTGTAGGAACGTTCCTGTGTTACCCTCCTATGTGCCCACGCTTCCCCCATGGTCCTGAGCACGTTGCCGGTAGCAGCTTTCTGGTTTTCATTAGGTTGTGCATTCCCCTCTTGTTGGGCACAAGAGAGATGTCTGATAAACAGCTACTAAATGAGTGAATGGCTGCTAGATGTGGCTACCCATTGGCTTTTATGTAAGGCCTGCCTGTTCTGAGGACCGGCGTTCTTTCCAGTTGGAAGTGTTTAGAGGTGGGAGAATTTAAAGCGTCTCAGAGAGGTTACAGAGGAACACAGTAGAGTCTGCTTTGCCACAGCTTCTCCTCCTCCTTCTGCTCCTTCTTAGTTATTGGATTTCTTCCTCCTCTGTCCCACAGTGCTAGGGATGGAAGCCAGGGCCTCTAGCACGCTCTACTACTGGCCAAGTCCCAGCTCTTAGTTACTTAGTTTCTTATGTCCCTCCCTCCCCAAGGTATTTTCCTTGAAGAAGATTCCTGAATGTCAGGTCACTGCATGCGATCCTGTATAGTCTCTGACCTGTCCGTCAAACTGGGTGCCATTCTTGAACCAAGAGCAGGGCATACAGGGAAGGATTGGTGAGTGGGAGGGTTTGCAGTCAGAGTCCCTGTTCCCCTATCCCCATGCCCCCCTGCCCCCCTGCCCCCCTCCCAAAATGGAGAGTCAGAGATGTCAGGGAAAGCGAGGACTGTTGGCAGACAGTCACCGCTCCCAGCAGATGGGCCACTCGGGCAGTCAGCACAGCAGGCGCCGAAGGGGGAGGAGGTCTCTGCTCCCTGAGCAGCCGGAGTTAGAACATGATTTAGATAGGAGGCTAGAGGTGCTGGGTGGTCCCTCCACACGAGAAGCAAGCAGAATGTGCGGAGACTTGGTGTTGGGAAAGTTACCAAGTAGACTCTAGAGACGAGGAGGGTCAGTAGAGAGGAGTCCTTCAGGTCAAAGTGGACAGAGTGGATGGGAGACCAGGGTCAATATACAGGCCTAGAACACCGGGTAAAGATATTCTGGAGACTGATGACTCTCAGCCTTGAGTTCTGGGGCCAATGAGATGGCTCGGGAGACAAAGGCATCTGCTGCTAAGTGTGACGACCTGAGTTCGATCCCCAGAATCCACATGGTGGAGGGTAAGGCTGACTCCCACAGGTTGTCCTCCGAATCCTTTACATTTGTATGTGTGCATGGGCACGTGTGTATGTACACACACACACACACACATGCACACACACACATGCACACACATGCACACACGCACACGCGCACACACACACACACATGCACACACACACATACATGCACACACACATTCACACACACATGCACACACGCACGCATGTGTGCATACGCACATGCACATGCACACAGGAAATAGATTAAAAAAACACTTGAATTCTCAGTGGGTGAGATGGGATCAGGCTTCTAACAAGAATTCTGTTCCAGATGCGCATGCAGCCCGACCAGAGGAATGTTCCGAGATGCACCGCTTGGTGGTAGAGGGCTGTTTCTCAAGCTGGGTAATTTCCTGAGACAGCATGCAAAACAGCTTGGGAGAGAAAGAAGAGAAATGGTCACTGGTTGTGGGACAAGCAGAAGGGCTGAACTAGGAAAGGAATGTCTGGGGTGGAGTAAAGGGCAGAACGGAGTCCTGACGAACTTGGAAGCTGCCTGGCCATAGGATGGAGAGGCCAAGGGAGGGGAGCCATTTATGACTCCCTTGTCAATTCTACAATCCATTTGTCAGGCATTTATTGAGCATCTATTTAGGTGCCAGGTGCTGGGGACACAGAGATGAAAGGCTTGGCCCCTGCCCTTGAGGAGTTCGCAGTTTAGAGGAGGAGATGGGAAATGTAACCCAATAATTACATCAATCCAGCAAGAACAATGCCAGAAGCGGACGCGTGGGAGTCGGAGGGCAAGAGGCCTGCCCCAGCCTGGGTGGGTGGGAGGGAGGCTGGGGAGGGCTTCGTGGAAGGGCAGATGTTTAAGGCGAGCCTTCGAGTACAACCAGATGGGGGTAGGGATGAAGAACGCAAGAGTTGGACTTGGAATAGATAAGCCACCCACAAAGGAACTTTCGTGTGCTCACCCGAGGGATGGGGTTAATAACAGGATCTGCCTCTGGGGCCAGCAGACTCCTGTCAGTGTTTACGACAGATCGGGTCTGCTACGAGCGCTCTTTAAACATCATTACTAAATGGTCAGAGACCAGGGGTTGGAGAAAGCTGTGCAGCTGAGGAGAAAGGCGTGTGTGGGGTTGAGCCCTGGCTCCGACTCTCTTCTGGACTGGGAGCCTCCCGAGGGTGCGCTGGGGCGCTTTCCATTGCTGCGTCCGGTCCAGGCCTGGGCTCAGGCTCTCCAGGGGAGCGTGCTGATGGCGTGACTGTGGAGTGTAAGGGCGGGAGACTAGGCGGCCGTGGGATGCATGTGTGTGGCCGGCATGGGCTAGATCCTGCGTTTCTTCGGAGTACACATTGGATAGGCAGCATCACTCGCTCCTAGGAGTCCTCTAAGTCATCTTTGCCTCCACTCTACCCCTGTCCCACAGAGGAATCTGGAAGAAGCTGAGGGAGGTTGGGTTACAAACTGAAGACATCTCATTTCTCCAAAGGGAACAAACGTCCCGTCGCCCCAGAAAGAGAAACTGGAGGAGACTGCACTTCTTCCCAAGCGTGGCGAAGGGTTAAAGTCTGTAGCCGGCAAGCTCTCCCCCAACACTGCTAATCACTGGTTCACACCACATTAATTACCCAGCCACAGGGGGGAGTGTGCTGGAGTAAATTAGCAGGTGAGTTCAAAGGGGCCACTCCCTGCATTCCTTAATTAAGAGAGCAGCTGGCAGCCAGGGCTGCTACCCCACCTCCCTAGGGCTTGGCTGGGGCAGCCGGAGTCAGAAGGAGTCTGCGTGCAGAGGCTGGCAAAGAAGCTCCGTCCGCCATGGGGTCTGAGCCTCACCATTAGCCCACCTTCACGGTGGGCTGCAAGAACTGGAGTAGGGGGTGGGGAAGCGGTGTTCTCCGTGACTAAGCAACCAACCTGCTGCACGTCGACTTTAACACGGAGCCACTTTGGTGTCGACATGGAGGCTGGGTGCAAGTGGGTGGCGGTGCGGGAAGTTGTGCTTGAGACCTGCGCCCAAGGGCAGCAAAGAGGCTTCTCATACCAGGAGACACGAGAAAGTGGGGGTGCTGGAGGAGTTGGGAAGAAATAAGGATCAGAGAGGGAAGGGGGCTAAGCCAGAGCAGGCTGGGGAGGAAGCAGCAGGCTTCCAGGGAGCCAAGGGCGTGGGAGAGGATGAGTGTGGTACTGGCGAGTGGGGGAGGTGCTGGGTGCAGCTCCCAGAGGACGTGTACAACCCTGGGTTGAGGAAAGATGGAAGCTGGACACTGTTCCACCGAACTGCTGTTTTGGACTGAGATCTTGAACAGACCTAACCAGAGTGGGGTCACGCCTGCTAGAGGTCACGGGATACAGATGAATTTTTTAAAAAAGTAACTCACAGCAGTCAATCAGAAGGGGACCAATTTACCTGGACAGAGTCTCACGTATACCGGGTTGGTCTTGAACTTACTGTGCAGTTGAGGATGACCTTGAACTTCTGATCCTTCTGCCTCCAACTCAGGAGTGCTGAGATTATAGGCATTCCTTGCCACTCCTAGTACAGGGGATGCTAAGGGATCCAACCCAGAGCTTTGTGCATGCTAGGCAAACACTCTACCAGTTGACATATCCCCAACCCAATTTTAGCCTTATCAGGACAGAAACTGATCTGCCATGTACATCCCCACTTTCGCTTTCTCCAGACCCTCTGCCCGTGAGCCCAGCTCCTTTGCTCAGTTTACAGCCGCCTTGACTAACCTTCTAGGTAAGTTGCTGCTGTGGTTCACAAATGACTAACAAAAGTCTGCGATAGCCTTTAACCCATTTGAAGTTTGTTTTTTTGATACCCCATGAGCTCCACCCGCATGATGGGGCAGCAGAGACCATCCCTCTGGGCTCTGTGAGCCCCTCTTGCAGCCGGTCAGCATAGGAAACTGTGTGTGGGGTTTCAGGAAAACCTGCATCGAGGCATAATACCCTGGCAGGAGTCTTACTTTGGCCATTTCCTAGAAACATCACTGCTGTTGAGTGTCTGCAGCTTTGAAGCGGATGTACCTTTTCCATGAGTTGGCGCTGGCATGATCTCCTTCGGGTCTTTCCCCGTGCCGCCTCTCCTGGCTCGCCCTGGCCTGCTGGAAGCATGCAGGAGGGATGGAGTCTTCTGGAGCAATGGGCATGGTGCACGCGCCCCAGAGGGAGAAGGGGAAGTGGGAGAGAGGAGAAGGGGAAGTGGGAGAGAAGTCCTGCAGGAGGGTCCCTCCTTCTACCTTTGAGGCAATGACACACCTTCTCAGAGATGTGAAGGGAAGGTGCAAACAAGAATTAAAGCCTTTGTGGAACCTTGTTAGGGTAGAAAAGGGAGAAATGGAAGCTTGTTCGCTAGCGCATGCATTCGCTCCTTCACCAAACGTGTTGAGCTCTCAGCTTGTGTTCATGACCGCAGCCAACCAACATTCACGGAGTGTTGAGCGTGCCTCAACCCCGGGAAGTCAGAATCATGCTGCTGTTGACGGCGATCGTGTTCTGCTGATAAAAAAGATCCATGACAGCGAACACATGCCCAGCACTGTGAACCAGTCTAAACAACAGTGGATGGGGAGGAAACTGACAGTAGACAGGATCAGATGTCTCAATACTAACCACAAACACCTGAGAGCAAACTTCCATCTAGCACCTCTCATTTTATGTTTAGACAAGAAAAGATCACAATATGCAAATAAGACACAACCTAGTGCAATGGAAGAGCAGTGAAAGAGACTCAGCAACCAACCAGAATGCAGAGGACCGGTGACCTCGAAACACTCAGCTGGTATCAGGCCAACCAAATCTCTTCCCATCCTAAGTGTCTGTTGAGGGTCTGAGCACATTTGTGGAGAATTAGTGGTTGGGTTAAGCCTAGAACAAACCTGCAGGAGGTTGTCTAGCTGATGGGGAAGGACCAGTCCATGGTGGGCAGGACTAGGCCCTGAATAGGTGAATAAAATACTGAGAGCTGGTTGAGGAAGTCAGCATCCTTGTGTACACTTGGCCAGACGTGCTGGTGTGGCAACTAAGGATCGTCCCTCTTTCAGCCATTACGTAGAGATGGTGTGGCCAGTTCCCTTGGCCCTGGTGTTGGTGCGTGCTCTCCCATCAAACTGGACAGACTGTAACCGGACTACCAGTAAGAAAATAAACCCCTTGTTCCCTTAAGCTGTTTGATGGCCATTTATTCCCTAAAGCTCAGGGAATCTTGTGGAAGAGGGGGTGGTAAGATTATAAGAGCATAAAGATGGGGAGGTCCACTGCTGGATAAAACATTCTACCCAAGATAGGGCTGCAGCATCCAGGAACTTACTGCAAGGAGACTTATCCTCACCAGACTATACGATGGCTGACATAGCAACATTCCCCCAATAACTAGCAAGGATTTCAAGAGAAATAATTATGTGCAGTGAGAACCTTAGAGGTAAAGGCTAGACAAGCGAAGGAAAGTGCCCCATCAATAGGTCTACCCCAGGTGGACACATAATCTGCCACAGAGGTCTGACCCTTTACCAGAACAGACAATCCCAAGGGAACCCTTGAGCCCCCTGAAGCAGTTAGGAGGGTGGGAGCGGGAGGCAATGATGAAGGGAGGAGAGGGTGAAAGAGGAAAGGGGAAAGAAGGGAGGGGGCAGGGATAACCACTCATCATGTTTGTAAAACTAGAAAAAACAGAAAAACAAAAAATGAACGAAAAAAGAAAAAAAAAAGGTGTCTTTCCTCTTGATCGTTGCCCCACAAGGGAAGAATTCCAGAAGTGAATAACATGGGCTGTGCTTGCAGAGAAGAACTCTGCTCAAGAGAGCAAAGCCTCCTGCAGAGCCAGACTTGCCCAGGGCTTCTCGGTTCTGCCAGCTGCAGCTGCTTCCAGAAGGCAGACACGAAGGACGCAGAGTTGCTCGTTTACCAAATCCAAGCTAACAAATCTGGAATGGAAAGAAATCCCAAGGTATACAATCGTCTTGGTGCATGTTCTATGTTGGCTTATATCTACATTGCATACCCGCAGAGTAAAACAAGGACTAGGTGTTTGGCTGTATCTTTTTTTGTGCATTTGTTTTTGAGACAGGGTCCCCTGTAGCCCAGGCTGATCTCACATTTTCTACATAACTAAGGATGACCTTGTACTCCTGATTCTCTTGTTGGAGACTATAGGCCTGTGCCACCACACTCAGTTTCTGTGGTGCTTCCAGGACTTTCTGAATGCCAAGCAAGCTCTCTACCAACTGTGACACAAATCCGCAGTCACCCATATCTTAAGATCTGTGATCTAGTTAATAATGGGTCAGACCATGTGGGTAGACATAAATTCTTGAGTACCCTAGAGGGCCACCAGAGGGCAGCCTCGGGGCTCCCAGCTTCTTCCTCCTTTAAGGGGTAAATCCTGGCTGCCTCTAAATCCTCAATCCAGATAATGAGTTCTTTCCTTGTCCTTTCTCTGTAGGTAATATGACACTCCACAGCAGACAAAACAGTCGAAAAGGCACAGTCAACTCATTCAACTGGATATATGTTTGTGGTTAGTCCTGATTTGGAGAAAGAGAAAGATGCTTCACAATGCAAAATGTGCGGAGGCTGTAGTTGGTCAGATCACAGCTAGCGAAATGTGCCGGTTAGTCTTGATTGCCAATGTGACTCATAGGAGGGAGGTCTCTAGGCCCACCGGAGATGTGTTCTCTAGATTAAAGTGTCTCTGGGGGATGCCTGTGAAGGATTGTCTTGATTGCAGAATTGATGCGGGAAGACCCAGCCCACCGTGGGCAGGACCATCCCCTAGGCTGTTGGTCTTGGATTACATAAAGATGGAGCGTGCCAGAGGTGCATTGGTGGGCAAGCAAGTGTTCATTGATTTGCTGCTCTCTGCTCTTGCTGTGAATGTCACATGACCCGCTGCTCTCAGCCCCTGCTGCTGTGACTTCTTCGCAATAATGGACTGTAACTTGGAAGTGTGAGTCAGTCAATATGCTCCTTTCCCCCAAAGTTGCCCGAGTCAGGTAATTTGTTGCAGCAGTATATAAAAGTAAAACATGCTGTGATAAACAGCATCCTTCAGTCCCCTTCTGTTCCCCTTCCTCAGTGTTGATAGTGTCAACAGAAAACCACTCATGCCCTTTTCTTCCTGCAGGATGGCCTGCTCCTGATTCCCAAGGCTAAATGTTGAACTTTGGGCTGACAGTCAGTGAGAACGGGGGCTGAAGAGTGGGGTCTTTTCAGAAAGATCTATTTTGTCTATTATTTTGGGGGCTGTTCTTTCTGTCTTTTTTTCTTAGTAACAGTTCATTTTGAGAAAAATCCATGTTTACTCTTTTCTAAAGTAAGGGAAAATGGCTTTTTAAAAGCTGAACGCAGAGATCTGGTGGTGGGGAGGAGCTCTCTAAGAGAACTCTAAGTGCCTTAGTGGCCAGACTAGCGTGTGTGTGTGAAAGAGAGAGAATAAGAATGTGTGTGTGTGTGCGTGTGAGAGAGAGAGAGAGAGAAAGAAAGAGGGAGAGAATGAGAGCATAAATATGGGGACATGTGTGAAAGGGAGTAAGAGAAGGAGTATGAATGCATGCATGTGTATGAGAGAGTATGTATATACAAGTTTGTGTGTTTGAGCCTGTGAGAATGTGTGCGTGTGTTTATATTTGTGCATGTGTCTGTGAGTATGCATGTATGTGTTTTTGTGAGTGTATGTGAATATTTTAGCATGTGTGCATGAGTTCCTGAGTGTGTACGTATGTTTGTAAGTGTGTGTATGTTTGTAAGAATGTGCATATACTTGTAAATGTGCATGTGTGTGTGAATGTGTGCATGTGCTTGTATGTGAATGTGTTTTTGAGTATGGGAGCATGTGTTTATGTGTGTGAGAATGTGCACATGATTGTGAGCCTGTGCATGTATGAATGTGCAATAGGACTTCTCACCTGTCTGGGTTGAATAACGTGCTTTTCTCTCTTTTTTCAATTCTTTGCAGACCTATACTTTTGAAGAATACAATAAAAGGAAATTGCTGGAAAAATAAAATCAAAAGGCATACATACAGAATACAAGCCCTAATCTTTTATGATTATATTAAACAAACATGAAATTACTGTCAGATTGCTATAAAAGTTTCTACATTTTTGCTGTAATCTTTGTACTTACCTTATCACAGACTAGTAAAAAACGGCTTACATACTGGTACCAGTCTGTGGACCATGTTGAGCACAGCTTGTGTAGGGGAGGGAGAGGAAGACATGCCAACTCAAGAAAGTAGCCTGTGTCCTATGAGGACACAGGGAATGGCCGGATCCCTCTCAGTTTTCATCACCCATATTTTACACCATGAGCTCACATGTTTACATGTTGTCTTTCTGTAAGAGGCAGTTTTCTAGGGCGGTAGTGGCAACGGTCTGCTTGCACCTGCTGGCTGACTGGTGGAGACCCTGAGCTTCTGGCTTGTGCTGCTCAGGCTTTGCAGAAGGCTCTTCGATGGGTCACAGAGAGGAAAGGGGCTTGGTGTATTCTGAACATGAACTGGATTGATGATGGGAGAGATGGGGAGGAAGAAGAGGATGAAGATGGGAGGCACTGGAGGGCACTGGAGTGGAGAGGGAAGGGAGCAAAGGGGATAAAAGTGGAAAAATGCTAGCATGGAATGTCTTTCTTATTCTCCTGTCTTCATCTAGAGCAGAATTACAGACAACTAAACTCCCAGAGACGAGGGGATGGATGTACTTCCTTAGTGATCCTTGTAAGCAGATCAGCCCTTTAAATACACTTGCAGAGTTCCTGGGGGTCCTATTAAAACGCAGGGTGTGACTTAGTAGGACTAAGATGGGGTCTAAGCAGTAACTTCTAAGCTCCCAAGTGATGTCAGTCAACACCATCATATTGGGGAGCCATGATGTTATACATTAGTAGTTCCACAGGGCCAGGAAGCTCCTTCATAGGCAGGCGGGTGGGGTCTGGTGCAGTCTCTGACTGTTAAGCCAGACCTTCCTCTGATTTCAGAGAGGGGTCAGACCAGGGCCTAAGGAGCAAGTGTAGCCAGTCCTTCATCGATTGTCTCAGGTCTCAAAGAATCATCGACTCAGTGAGCAGACCAAACTAGTTAGCCGCTGACACAGTGACGCAATTCTATTAACAAATAGATTTTACAACCAACTTTTAACATACACAAGTGGTGACCGAGTTTTCTGGCGTACTCATCAACTGGGGGCTTTCCAGCCTTGGTTCTGTCTCTGGTAAGCAGGAGGGGTCTGAAGAGACTTGGGGCTGTATGTGAAGGCAGAGTCCTCAGTACTGGCCCCACCATCAAGATTCTATGATATTATCTGGGCAGCCCTGTTCCTGGATGACCTTGGTCTTGGTCTTACTGAACTTGAGAAGTCCTGAAGCCCTACAATCATTTGCGGGTCCCCACCGCAGCTAAAAGTTGGAAATTCTTTATAGAACTGTGTATCCCACGCCAGTCCTCTGGGATGGAGAGATTGATGCTCTTTACTTTCAGGGGCAATCCAGGTACACAAGTCTCTCTCTCTAAAATCTCTGTCTGTCTGTCTGTCAGTCTCTATACACACACACACACACACACACACATATATTTAGAATCTATTACCTATATACCTAACTCCTACCTACCTACCTATCTATCTATCTATCTATCTATCTATCTATCTATCTATGCATTGATCTATCTGTCTACCTATCTATCCTCTATATATCAAGAGAAGGGGAAAAAACCCTCTTCTCTCATATTGAAAGAAGACATCCGGTGGCTCTGTGTCCAGAGTCTTTTCTGGAACCAAAATATGTGTAAGTATTGAGTGGTTATTTATTTCCACACCATTGCCTGATTTTATGCTAAGGGAGGAATCTATGGTTCAAGAGCTCTGGTCAGGAATAAGGCATAAGGACTCATTCATTGTTGGGCCAAAAAATTGAATAATCCACAGGAGGAGCTGGGGCCCACTGAGGCTAACTGGGAACCACTGAGGCTGGAGATGGGTATAGGTTGGAGGGGTACCTTGTTACTGGTAGAGACCATCCTCAGAGTTACCAATGGCATCTTAGTAGGTCCTGCTTCTTAGATTCAATTCGCTGAAGGAATTGTCAGGAAGCTGCAGGTATCTTACCTCGATATAGATGATAGAACTGTCCTGCAGGAGAGACATGTCAGTATGGAGAAACAGATATAAGCCAGAGGTGAGAGAAGGACAGGGATCTCTGCTCACCTGCATCTTAGAGGTGAATTCTTCAGTGGGCCTCACTTTGGGAGGGGGGAGGAGAACTCTGGTCAGGGCGAATGCACTCAGCAGCCCATGTCCCCCACCTCCTCCTTGCCATCTCTCTTCCTCTAGAGAGCACTGGGCTCTTTTACTTCTATTTGTTCTGGCAACAGGGAGAATTGGGAATTGGATCCTAGATTCTAGTCCCACTTTTAACCAGTGCAAATTCTGTGACCTGAAGCCGTAACAGTTTTGAGAAGTCCTTAGCCATCTTAACCATAGAGGAGGGGGTGGTATAACCTCTTCATCTAATGGTAGTCATACTCAAGTATAAAAGATGCTTTTTAAAGCAACTTTCATGAAGTATATTGATATGTATGCATGAAAATGCTACAATGAAACCCATGACTTTGCATGCAAGTTTAAAATTAATAAATAAAATCCTGCCACATTACCTTCCTACTGTATATCAGTGAACCTTTAAGTCGAATCTTGCATCAGTCTTTTAAAGTAGGGATTATCACACCCTTTTCACAATGGGATGAGAGACCTGTCACTTTCACAAGAAGTGGAACTATAGGTAAATGTTGAATCTTTATACACTATGATGCATTCTCCTGGTATAAGAGATTCAACATTCTCTTTTCTAACCATCTTGGGGTACAATGGTCTCTCCTTACTTTGGGCTTCAAATCTCTTCAACCACGATTCAGGCATGTGTGCTTCAGAGCAGGTACGAACCGGAAAAAGATCATCGCCCCACACAACCTCCAATCCTGTCTGCACCTTGGTTTCTGTTTTGAATCAAGATGATCAGGTGTTCCTTATTTTGCCAATATAATACAGTCTGAGGTTGGTTTCTTGTTTCTTCCTTAGATTCTCATTGCGATTCCTCCCAGCCCATGTCTGTTCCTTTTATGTTCGGGCAATGCTCTCAGCCATAACCAGTCAGCTTCTAGGGAACTTTCTGAGTGAAGACATCTCTGCTGCTCACTTGCCCAGGGTCCTTTATGTTAGAAGAGGTGGAAATCCCAGACAGTTCTATCCATTTTTATAGACCAGGAATCATAATCTCTGAGCAGATACACCAATAGCAACAATGATAACAACAGCAGCAATAATATCTCCCTGCTCTGGATCATTTCTCCCAAGCTGAAAATCTTGAAGTAATTCTAGAACCCAGATATTCTTCCTAACTAACCCATAGTAATAATTTATAGATTAGATCGAGGAAAGTTCAATTGTGTGCCAAGATACATTCTTCCCTTAGTGTCCTAGTTCCTCCTTCTTTCTTAGAGAGAGGGCTAGCCTTTCTTCTCTCTGTGCCATCTGCCTGTGACAGATATGATTGGGGCTGCTGGTCTCTGGGGGGGGTGGGCTCTTGCCTAGACTTAGATGGGAGCCAGGGAAGACCATCAACTCTTCTTTTCTTTTTCCTACACAATGCCCTTCAAAGAGCAAGAGCTCCCTGCAGTTACCATAGTAACAGTGGTGGGAAAGATGAGGTTGTGAATGGAGGCTGTGGTGTTGGTTTTAGTGGTTGTGGTAGTGAAGGAGAAGTTGGGTGATGATCATGATGGTGTTAATGTGATAGAATCATGATGATTCTGAAAGAGAATGAGGAAGGTGTTGGTGATATTGAGGGAGGAGATGGTAGTGGTTATGGTAGTAGGAAAGGTGGTGGCAAAGGTGATTATCATGATCCTGGTGGCAATGGTGATGGTGAGGGTGATGGTAGTATTGGTAATGACAGTAGTGAATGAAGACGAGGTGGTGTGATGATGGGGATGAAGACATAGTGATGGTGAGAGTGAATGAGGAAATGGCCATGATGGTGGTGGTAAAGTGATGGTAGTATTGGTGAGGATGGTAGTAAATGAAGACGTGGTGGTAGTCACGAGAGTCATAGGCGGTGGTGGAAAGGGTCATGGTGGTCGTGATGATATGGTTAAGATGAGGGTGGCATTGGTGATGATGATATTGGATGAAGACGTGATGGCCGTGTTGGTGGTGGATGTGGTGGTGATAGTCACTGTGTAGCCACATTGGTGGTGAAGCTGATGGTCATGGTGGTAACTGTGAATGAGGAAATGGTAGTACTAATGTGGTGGTTACTAATAACATTAATAGTATTAATGTCAATTATACTATGGCACTGTGACATAATGGTAGTGATAGTCTCATCCTAGGCTAGTGCTTCCTCTTAGTAAACATGTCAAGTTTGGCCTGGGATCACTCCTCTTCGCTCTATTTTGAGGTTGTAGATGCCATCGAATAGGTAGCCTCTTCAAGATGCTTCAAGATGATTCTTAAAGAAGACCTGTCTGATACTCCCACATCAAGCCATAAGAATCCTGAAGATTTTATAGAGAGAAGCCAACCAGGAGCGTGGTCATCTATCATTAATATGGGAGGTACCTGGCCAGCTTTCTATATTTTAGCTATTTCCCTATCTCTGACACTACGAAAACCAGAATTTGGACAACTTTTCCTATGAAAAATGTAATAAATACTTTTGGCTTTGTGGGCAATATCATCTCTGGTACACCTATTTAACTCTGTGGTATGACAATAGCTATAAAGAATGTATTAAAAACGAGTGTGCCTATGTTCCAATAAAACTTTATAAAAACAGGCAGTTGGCCAGCTTGTTCTATGGGCTATGATTTTCTAGCTTTGATCTAAACCTTCCCTGCCTTCTGTCCTGGAATCTTGCCTTCCTCTGCCAACCCTAACCCTAAGTACTTCTCACACTCTTTGTAGAAACTTTTTTCTCCAGATTACTTATTCTGGAGACTGGGGCTCAGGAGGGCCTATTTCTTCCTTCTCCTTGTAAGAAGTCCTTCTTTGCCTCCTTGGAAGAAGTCTTTATTGTTGCCACATAGTGGGTATTGGTTTCCCTCAGAAACTGGTGGCAGATTTTGATCTGGAAGGGGAGCTGGAAGGAGCAAATGGACAATTCACTGATCTTTCCCTGGAAGAGCAGGTTGATAATGGGGATGGAGAGGCTGTAAGAAGGATGGTGATAGGACTGCAGGAGGCTTGAGGCTGGTTTGTTTATGTGGGCTAATTTGCAGGTCTGGGCATGGTTAATTTTTATGAGCTATTTCCTTTGAAGACTGCTCTAGAGACTAGGATGGATCCTTGGGAATCACAAACTCAGAGGAGAAAGTGTGAGAAAGGATGGGTCATCCTTGATTGAAAATGGCTGGGGCCCACAAATGAGAAAGAAGAAAAAGCCAGTGTATGATATAAGACTAGGGATTTCAAGCAAAATATCTACTTCCTAGCAGAGTGTCAAGAACTTATTAATTAAGCAATTAATTAAATCTTCCATGTGGATTCAGAACACTTGGTTCATGCTTAGTGCTCAAGAAATACTCATTAGTTCTAACAACAAGAAAGTCTCAGGGTTATCTAGTAGGATCTGAGGAAATGGTCCCTTTGGTAAAAGACTCAGATGTAAACATTTCCTTGTGTTCACTCGCAGACCCAGAACACAGTTTCTGGGTCTCCTTCCAATGACAGGTTCGTGAATTCAATGGAATGTCATTTTATGCGGGGTGTGACAGGGACAATGAGCATCCCAGAACTTGTTCAAGTGGGTCAGTGCTGCTTCGAAGTGCACCCCATCATTGTCCTGGTGGTACCATGGTTGGCTGAAATGTTTTGAGATTTGACTTTGGACACTCAGGCTCTTGAGTATCTTAAGTGTCTTGGTGGAATGATGTGTTATCCAGGGGTTAGGAGCTTCTAGGGCCAGGTACGAAGAATAAAATTGTTGTTTGGCTATTTTTCTTCTCGAGTTATGGAATTGGGCCTGACGGTGGATTTCCGAGTGACCTTCTCAAGAAGAGTTTGTGCTTCTGAGATTCTGAGGTACCAGGCCCACCACCAGGAGTCTCATTTGTATTAGATGCAGGCCCTCTAGTAAAGTGGGCTTATCCTGCTCCCAAGCTATTGTTGCTGGGGATGGTGGTGAAGGCGATGGCAGGATTGATAATGGCAGTGGTTGTGATGCTATTGGATGTGGCAGGGATGGTCATGGAAAGACCACCTTCTTGAAGATCTTTCACTAGTGACTCCACCCTAACCTTCTTGTCTGGGACTGAGAGAGTTGTGGCCACGTGTCCTGCCCTGTCTTTGCTGCTCTGATCCTGAGATGAGTGAATGAAACCTGTGCTACTGAGTCCAGGTTGGGACACCTGCAGGAGACTTTGTGACCGAGACAGAGATAGTAGACCTGGCAGATATTCTCAGTTTGTGATCTCCTATTCTAGGGGATTTCCCAGCTTCACCCCACCTTTCTCCTACTCTGCGGAGATACTTCAAGCAAGAACAGCTTGCACAAACTCCTGATCAAAGAATAGGAGGAAGAAGGTGGTGGGAAGTTGAATAGAAAAAGACCCTTATGTTAACAAGAGAAGTGGAAGACTAGTTCCAACCCTTGCTGGGTGCTCAGTGAGGCAAGAGATTGGATTTCTTTAGCTTTGGGTTCATGACTGGGTGGTCTGCCTTATGAGTAGGCTGGTTCGGCTTCTAGAAAACTCACTATAAGTTTCTTAACAAGTTTCTCTCAAGGTTTAAGGAAGCAATTGCTTTTACCATAGACGAATAAAAATATGAACGCTGTCCCCATGAAGGAGGATGTAGGGTGTATTGGTTAGTCTTTTCTATTGTTGTGAGAGAACACCCAGAGTCAAACAACTTAATGGGAGAAAAGATTTATTTAGTTTATGGTCCCAGAGGGGGAACAATCTTTCATGGTGGAGGTGACATGGCTGGTGGCTGAAGCTGGAGGCTCAGAGATGCTCAGTCCAGTAGGCCAGTGGGTGATGGCTGAAGGCTGGAGGATTCCTGGAGAGTTGAAAAAGTAGAGAGTCTCTCTTCAAAGTCTTCTGTTCTACGGCTCCTTTTATCTGGTCTACTACCGGGATGTTCCAATTAGATATAGGGCAAGTCTTTGTATTGTAATACAAATGCAATACCTGGATAATCTCTTCAGGTAGTCTGAAAGCTGATCTTAATTAATGCCAGATGTGGTCAAGTTGACACCCAAGATTAACTATCACTTAAACCTCTGTAGGTGGATGTAAAGTCTTAAAAACAAATGGTCCCAAAGAGCTTTGGCACTGATAGCCATTCCTTCAAATGTGGCTTGCAGTGAGTGAGGCTCAGAGCTGGAATAAACATCTTCCCAAGGCAATTGCTTTGAAAGCAACATTCATGCTTAATTATCATCACCGAGGCAGGAAGAAGGGAGTCTGGGATATCAAAAGGAGCAGAAAAACACACAAGTCCATTACTGATGGCTTTCACTTCCTCGTCACTGAATCTTCTACCTCAGAATTTTAACAACCCCTTTTTATTTCCAGTGACTCTGATTAGAGGAATCAGACAATGAGCAGCAGGGAACAGGGCAGCTGGGCAAAGCTGCTGGGTCATCTGCTTGTTCTGGACCGAGAACTTACTAAGTACCTGCTGGGTGCCACTTGAACCCTTACTTGCAGATGTATTTTATCTTATCCACTTAAAACCTCACCACGTTCCTGAGAGGGAGATAATTTGACGAATCTCAGAGAGAATTGGACGGAGCACCAGGGTTAGGAGTTGGGCAAGAATCTTCCTCTCCATCGTGTTTCCTTCCTGACGTGCCAGCATCCGTTGAGCATTCGCCGTGAGTAGGGCACTACGTGGACCGGTGAGTGTGAGTAGACAGTATGAGAGTGAGTCACAGTGCGCGTTCCCAAACCTTAGTTCTTCCTCCGTAGAGGACTGAAACTTTGCTGAATTTAAGAAGATGAGTGTTTTTTAAAACATAACCACAGTCACAGATTATCTTTCTAATATGAAGGACACTAATATGCATCGTGTTCACTTTTTAAAAAATTTTTTTAAATTATTTATTCAATTGTGTGTGCATGTGTGTGTGTGTAGAACCACGGGCGAATTCTGGAACCACCATGGATGCCTCTACCTCCTCCTTGTTTACTCTGCCCTGGGATTCACAGGCTCCGCCCTACCAGGAACAGAAACGCAGGCCGCCCCCGCTTCTGCCCCGTGTCTATAGGTGGGGTCTAGGATCCGAACTCAGGACCTTCCGCCTGCAAGGCAGAGGCTTAACCCCTGAGCCACCTCTCCAGCCCCAACATCAGGTTCGCTTTTTAAGGATCCCCTGGCTGCAGACTGGCGAGCCGGCTCAGTAGGTCGAGGGGCTTGCCCCTCAAGCCTGACGGCCCGAGTTCAATTCCAGGAAACCCATGTAAAGTCGAAAAGGGAAAATCAACTTCACAAAGTTGTCCTCTGACCTCTATGTGTGTGCTGTGGCATGAGTGCATAGGTGTACACACATGAATATACACACGTATCATACACAGACACTAGCAACAATAATAAGCTTAAAAAAACAATTCAGGCAGCTAGATGACTCAGCAGGTGAAGGCCTCGCTGCTGCCTTGGATGACTGAAGTTTGTTTCCTGAGCCCACATGGTTGGAAGGAGAGCGTCGGCTCCTACAAGTTGTCCCCTGGCCTCACATGTGCTGAAACCCGCACACACATATATGCATATACACACACATGCACGCACGCACGCACGCATGCACACACACACATGATAAATGCTAAAAATAAAAATAGAAAGGAATTCCTTGGCTACATCGCTAGTCACGTCTGAGTGTGCGGCAGTGTGCTTGTGTACATCTCTGTGGCTGTGAGCACGTGAGGTGTGTGCTGGAAGCTCCTGTCCCTCCATATGCCCTTTCGTGTGACATAGAAAGGGCAGTGTTCAGTTGGGACGCAGGTGAAGGGGAGGGCTCACCCTCTCAAGCTGTGGCTTCTGAAAGACTGGGCAGTGCCAGGGATACAGTAACCAAGAAATCCAAAAAGAGTCACCAACTGACTTTTCTCCAGGGTTTGAAGAAGTGAACGAGAAGTGCAGCAGGGAAGATCGCCGCATCCAGCAAGCCCCCACGGTCCATGAACCTCCTTTTCTTTTCTTTTTCTCTCTGTCCTAAGCCTAGATGCGCCTCTTTCCTGCTCAGGACACAGGTTCCTGGACAGCATCGCCACGAGCAGCCCTTTCTTCGGTTCTCCATGCCCGACAGGATGTGCAGGAACGTGAACGTCTTTTTTCTCTTCTGCTATTTTCCCTTCTTCTTCCTGTTCTTTCTCCCCCTTCACCCTCCTTCCCTCCTGCCTTCACTCAGGCCTTCTTTCCTCTAATCCTCCTTCTCTCCTTTTGTATTACGCTTTCCTCACCACCTTTCCGAGTTTGGTCGAGCCACGTGCATTCCATCCGTGGTCTGACCACATTCCAGTTCCCACTCCCTTAGAGCAGCTTCTCACCCCCAGCAACCCTAGTCAGTACAACGCTTTCTATAATAGCGGGATTTTTGCCCACCAGAGAAGAGCTTCCTGGCTAGGTTTCCCCAGGCCTCTCTTTCATCTCTGATTTCAGCAGGGAGTTTCATCTTCCATTAACCACAGGAGGGATCAGTTTTCTCTTTCCTGCTTCCTAAAAGATATCCTGTATGCACCGCTGTGGGCAAGAAAAAAGATCTCAGAGATTCAACATCGTCTGCAGGGCAGACAGGTTGCGTCTGTTCCCAGACTGTACCTCTTGGGCAAGCTGTACACCACCGGTTCAGACGGACTTAGGAGTCAAGACTAAAATAATCATGAAGGGACTTGTGAGGCTGTGCATTTTCTTGGGTGCTTAGAAAACCCCCCTCTGGAAGCAGAGCATGGATGTTCACAATACCCCTCAAGGATAAAGTTTCTGTGACTGCCCTTTCTATCAGTTCTGAGTGTTGGTGTAAATAACTTCTCTTTGAATCACAGAATGTATCTCTGGAGGTGAACATGTTTACAGCTTAGAGTTTTTCTCAAAGTGAGCACCAGGAAATGGGTTAGGATGGGAAGAGCAGCTAAGAAAGAAGACATGAATGGATAGACAGAGGTGCCAGCTTCTCTGAATACACTAGGGAGGTGGGGGGGATTCTCAATTCTTTTCAGATATATCACTCTAGAACTAGCTGGATTCTGGGTCAGTGGACCACTAGGTTTTACCCTTTCCTGGACATTAGTTAAGAATCTTGAGGAAAGGGTCTTATCTGGTTCTATGTGGTAGACGGAAAACCCAATGGCACTCTTCCCTCTATCTTGATTAACGTATTGTTGCAGATACACACTGAACTTACCACTTAACCCAACACAGGAGGCCACAAGAGATCGAAAGTGACAAAATTAGATCTAAAACAGCCAGGAAGGGCTTTTATGCATGTGACTTCAACAATGGAGGTTTGTATCAATTCAAACTACCACCACCCAGCTACCAAGCCAACCCCAACAGTTGTCCGACAACCACCCAGTCGCTCAGCCACTTATCCCCAACCATTTAAACGAAGTAGCCTTTACGGGGGACACATCTCTTGGAATTTTCTACCTGATCTCAGTTCAAATTTTGTCTCAGACAGACCTTCCCTTAGACCGCAATGGAAAGGATTCTCATTTTCATAGTGTCCTACTGCATTATATCATCAGAGTACTTACCAGTATTTGAACTTATCCTCTTTTTTGAAGACAGGGTCTTACTCTGTGTCTCCAGCTGGCTTGGAACTCATTATGTAGCTGTTGCTGGCCTCTTAACTCATGGCAATTATCCTGTCTCAGCCTCTTAAGTGCTGGGATTATAGGTTTGACCCACTGCGCCTGGCTTCAATTTATCTTATTTATTAAATTGCTGTGCAGTTAGTTACAGATGCCAACTTGACAATGGACAATTGAGTCTTTAGGCACATCTGTGAAGAATTATTTAATAAATGAAAATCTTGAATGAGCCTGGAAGAGATTATTTAATTGATGTGGGAAGGCCCAGGCCACACTGGGTGGATCCTTCCCCGGGCAGGTGAATAAGATGAAGGGAGGTGGTCAGTGTTTTGGCAGATGGAAATATAGCTCTTTCTCAGCAATTCCCGTGGATGCGGCGAGACCAGTTCCCTCTGATGTGAACCGTTATGCCATATTCATGCTTGAAACTGAGCATTGTTAGCAGGATGAAATCCTTTGTTCCCCAAAGTTGTTTGGGCCCTGAATTCATTCACCAATGGGAAGATGAAACTAAGGCCAATATGTTTTGCTTTGTCAAGAAGGGAAGCAGATTGCTGTGTTCCTCATACCAAGGCACACCTGTGCCTACAACATCCGGCATAATAAAGGTGATAATCTTGTCAGTTTGATTGGATTGGGAAAAGCCGAGGAGATTAGGAAAACCCAGCCCTGGGTGGACATGTGAGGATAGTTCCGGGGACATTTAGATCATGAGAACTTTGACCTAATAGTGGATGGATCCCTTGATGGCTTCATAATATGACGGCATGATTGACAAGTGCCGAAAGAGCAGGAGGAGGGGCCCATAGAAGCAGTAGGTCACTGGCCATGTGCTCTTGGAGGATAAGTCTTATCCTCGGCCACTTTCTCTCTCCCTTCTTCCTGACTGTCATGGTTTGTCACGGTTTGAATGGGAGTTCTCCCCCACAGAATCATGCGTTTGAATCCTTCCCTGCTGTGAATGTTTGGGAAGGTGGTAGCTGCTTTAGGAGGTGGATCCTTGTCGCAAGAAGGAATGACACAGGGGTTCTTGAGGTTGGATAGCCCCGCCTGCTTCCCTTAGTCATCTCCTCTTCTTTCTCTCTGCTTCCATGATGATGGACGGGACCCGGGTTGCCTCCAGCTTGTCCTGCCACGCCTCTTCAGCCTCAGTGGACTCTGTCTCCCTTCTGCAACCACAAGTCAAATAAATCTCCCTTTGTCCCCTTAAGTGGCTTGTGTTTGAGTGTTGTCTCACAGCAGCAGGGAAAGTAAGTAATTAGGACAGCTTCCTCCTCCCATGCCACAGGTATAAAAAAAAAAAAACAAAAAAAATGAAGCAAGTTGGCCGTGGACTGAAGCCTCGGAAACCATGGTTCAAATGAAACATTTCTGTTTTAGTCTCTTCCCCTGTTGTGGTGGTAAGATATCTGGCAGAAGCCACTTAATGGAGAAAGAGTTGATTTGGCTCAGGGCTGCAGTTTGCAGTCCAAAGTGGCAGGGAAATCACAGGAGCAGGAACCCGAGGGAACCCACGGTCTTGACTGCCACAGTCAAGAGCAGACTCCCTTCAGGATGCAGGGATGCTTGCCTAGACAGCTTGCTTTCACCATTTTACACAGTCCAGGCCCTCGAGCCAGGGAATGGTGCCACCGACTTTTAGACTGGATCCTTCCACATCAGCGCAATCAAGACAGTCCTGGCGGGCATGCCCGGAGATCGGCCTGAATCTTAGAGAAACCCTGGGAGGTGGAGACCTGCTTTCTTGGTATCAGCTTGACAACAAACTCTAATAATCACATTCCCTTGAGTTGTTTTTCTCAGGTGTTCTGTATCAGTGGCAAGAAGCTGACTACCATCAGAGTAGGAGATCAAAACTCTAGTCACACACGTGCCTTCAGCCTTGCTGGTCGCACTACTCTGGGCATGGGCGGAGCTTTTCAGGTTAATTTTCTGCTCAGCTCAAGGTCAGAGCGTTTATAGGTTCTCAAGTGAGTGCAGAACTATAAAAGTCCCTTTCTTTCCCTCTCTCCATCCTTCTGTCTTCTCCACCCTCCCCATCTATGGGCATGGCATAGCAAAAAAAAAAGCAGGATTTGGAAGCAGATGACCTTGAGTGGATTCATACAACTTTCTCTTTCTGTGTGAATTAATCACATAAATTCCAAGAGCATCTAGTTCTTCGTTCTGTCATACCACGTAATGAGATGGCAATAGTAATTTAAAATTTTATTTATTTGCTTCTTATGAATGTGTGTGTGTGTGTGCACGTGTGTGCAATCCCTCTCCCCTGCGTGTGCTCATGGGTATGTTTGCACATGTGCACACATTCAGAAAGGTAACTTTTAGGAGTAAGTTCGTTCCTTTCAGTACATGGACTTCAAGATCGCCTTAGCTCACTGAGCCATCTTTCTGGTACTCGTCACCGTTTATCTGTCTTTTCGTTTCGCTCTGGAGTTTCCCAGGCTCTGCCTTTCAGTGCTGAAACTTCAGGCCACTGCCATGGCCGTCTAGCATTTTTACGTGGGATCTGAATTCAAGTCCTTTTGCTTGGAAGGCAAAGCCTTTTGCCTCTGAGCTATCTCCCCAGCCCAATAAATTTTGATTTATCAGCAACGATGCAGGCGAACTGCTACAGCTACCTTATGAGACTTCATGTCTCTGGATCCTGATGACTTTTTTCTGCCTCACAATCTTATAGGGCCGTGGAGTCTTGAATGCACAATAGCCCTCTGTAATCAAGATGGAGCCAACTAGGATCCTAGGGAGTAGATGACGTCTATCCATTGCAGTTCTCCCAAGGGTTAGTTAGCGATAGGCTGAGGATGATGTGACTTGTGATGCGTTGGCCAAGAGCTGCTGTCAAGCTAAGTTTCTCTACAGAGTTGCAAACAGTGGAGGCAGCAATCCCCTGAACTGTGAGCTTCTTGGTCCGTCATAGGAAAGAGAAGGTGGCCGAGCTCTCAGCACACGATAAAGACAAGAGAGATCAGAGTGAGGAACAGACTCCAGAATCTACTTCCTGTTGGACTTCTGAGGGACCAGGAGACGTTTACCTGAGAAACATACATTAGAGTGTGGGCATAATGATAGTCTTCAGTCACTCGGCACGTGAGAAGGGAGCGACTTCTTCTAATGAGTTAGGAGAGGGAAAAGGCTAGTCGAACAAAACTGTCAGAGCATCATGACACCTTTCCTGGCACAGAGCAGGGAACAGCCAGGTGGTAGGCAGAGCCTGGAGCCGGTGGTGCCAGTGGCTCTGACCCCGTGGTGATTGGCAGGGTCTTCTCACTTAGGGGGTGTTACAGCTGGAGAACGTGGGGAAGAAATTTGAGAAGCTCAAATCCATATTGTCTCTTTGGTTAACGTATAATATGCATCAACTTTTTGGCGCATGAGATATGAAGGAGTCAGGTAGGTCGCTAGTAAGTATTTTCTTTTTATGGGTTCAAAACTACATTCCAGGAAATCAAGATGGGACATGCTTTGGGACATATTCTTCAGAGGCTGCTAGAAGAACAGTATAAGAAGTGCCAAGACACTTCCACTGCTCCGAGGTCCACTTTGTTAGTCTGGATCGGAATGTCCTGCAAGAGGCTTGTGTTGAAGGCTTGACCCCCAGCCTGTGTGCACTTGGTTGCTGGGGAAGCTTTTAATACATGGAGCCCCTCGGGAGTTCTTAGTCATTCGGGCATGCCCTCAAAAGGGATGGTAGAGGCTTGTGTTGAAGGCTTGACCCCCAGCCTGTGTGCACTTGGTTGCTGTGGAAGCTTTTAATACACGGAGCCCCTTGGGAGTTCTTAGTCATTCGGGCATGCCCTCAAAAGGGATGGTAGAACTTCCTTCCCAGTTGCCAAAAGGTGAGTTGCCTTTCCACAAGCTCCAAGATGGTTACAACCACGGCTGGGAAGAGGGCTCAGTGGTTAAAGATTTTGTCTCGGAAGCAAAAGGACTTGAGTTCAGATCTCCAGATCTCACATTAAAAAATAAATACAGGTGGATATTAGCAGTGGCCTGTAATTCTGGCCCTGGAAGGCAATAACCTCTGGGAAACCACAAAACAAAGTACATAAGGTAGACAAAAAATCCAGGGTGAGTCCCAATGTCACCTTTGAGTCTCCACAGGCCACACATTCAGCTCCCTCTAGTATATATGTCCACACACTCCTGTGTGTCTGTTCACATGCAACACACACACACACACACACAGAGTCATAAAACATTGATACAATCACTTTGGGACAAGTCTGACAGGACCCACGAAAATGATACACAGATACTTGACAACTCAGCAATTCCCCAGCGTGTGTGTGTGGGGGTATCAAAGGATGCACAAAGGGGATTCAGAATAGCATATATGTGGGTATCAAAGGACACACAAAGAAGGTTCAGAAGAGCACTTTATTTATTTATCTATTTATCTATTTATTTATTTATTTATTGCATGCGTGTGTGTGTGTGTATGTGTGTGTGTGTGTGTGTGTGTGTGTATAAGGGCACTGTGTATGTCTGTGGAGGCCCAGGGATGGCTTCAGGAATCACCCTGGATTGTGCTACCTCCTCTTTGCTTTGCTCTGGAGTTTCCTAGGCTCTGTCTTCCAGGATCAGAAGTACAAGCCACTGCCATTTCCATCTGGAGTATTTCCGTGGGATCTAGGATCCAAACTCAGGTCCTTCTGTTTTCAAGGTAGAGGCTTAACCCCTGAGCCATTTCTCCAACCCCACAAGAGCATTTCTTATAATAGATAAAAACCTGAAGCCACTCAAAGGTCCCTGGAAGAGAAGGCGATCACATACCATTGTCTCTGAGAATAGAGCATGGAACACGTGAGTTTAATACTAAACATGGAGGCATCTGAGGGAAATAGCAGGACATGCTTTCTGGCAGCTAGACCTCCCATGAAAGTCTAAATGAGAAGTTAAGTATGTTCTAGAAACTGTTCCACAAGCTTATTGCTGCAGGCAGGGACAGAGATGTTCTTGTGATTTGGTTGTTTTGGTATTTTGGAGAAAGTTTAAAAAAATTAGGAGCACAGTATTTTGATCATGCACTGAAAGGTCTTTTGTTTTTAAAGTGTTTATTCTTATTAATGTGTGTGTGTGTGTATGTGTGTGTGTGCACACACACACACTCACATGTTTGTATCATGGCATATGTATGTGGGAGTCAAAGGACAATTCGTAGGAGTCGGTTTTCCCTATGCATCACATGGGCTCTGGTAATAGAACTCAGGTCATCAGTTTAGTGTGGCAAGTGCCTTTATCCACTGAGCCACCTTGCTGGTCCCTCAGAGATCTTCATACCTGCACTTTCTTCTATTATTCTCTTGCCGGCAGACTCCTCATTTGCGTTGTTACCAACTTTGTTCAGCTCTGGGTCCAGCAGGTAGGACAGAGTCTCTGCACAGAACAGCAGAAAAAAGAGGCAGGCGACAGGGTGGCGCTAGCCACAGATGGCCTTGTGCAAAGCATCTGTGGTGTTTTGAACACAGAATGGCCAAAGCTCCTGCTCAGCTGCTCCCACTGTCCCTGGGGTCCACAGCCAAGAGTGGGGTATGCACCCCTGTATCGTCAAAGCCCAGTAAAATGGCTGTCTGAGCAGAGCTAGATGCACAATATTCCCTTGGGAACAAAGGCAACCCTAGGAACCTAGCAATGAACCTGCCATGAAGGTTTGGAATCTTCTAGAATCAATGCTATTGAACCAAGACTGTCATGGATTAGCGAGGGTCCCCATCCATTTTGGCATCCCAACACAATGCTGTCACATACCATGTTTACACTCCAGAACTGTACAATAGAGTCACAAAAAGGAAATCTCTCTCTCTCTCTCTCTCTCTCTCTCTCTCTCTCTCTCTCTCTCACACACACACACACAATCTCATAATGTTTTAAGGAAGTTTGTGTTGACACATTAGGCCTCATTTATGGCTCTCTGTGCCTATCTGCGTTCATGCCCATCTGTGGTTGAGCACAGGGGCAGGGGGTACCCAAGCTGCGAGGAGTTGGCAGGGTAACACAGGGGATGTGCAACCAGAGAAGCCAGTTGTTTTCCCTTCTCAGACCACCATCAGGACCGCAGCCCTGAGGACATACACCTTTCCAATGTTAGTCCAACTTCCGGGAGGCTAGAGGGGTGCCCAGGACAGTGGGTGCTGGGGCAGTTCTGGGGATTGGGGCGGCATGCCTGGCACAAAGCCAGCCACCCACCCAAAGCGAATCCTCTCTCTGACTCCTAATCTGCTTGGAGGCTTTGGCTGACTTTTCCAACCTGTTGATGCCTCAGAGCCTTTATCTCTAAGGTGAACGACTAATCATACCGCATTGTAAGGGTGCGAGGAAGGTCACAGGCGATGAAAACGCAAGGTTGTTTAGACAGCTCTCAGAGATGGTGAAACGTTCCCCAACTTAACCTTGTGGTAGCCCCTGGCTACGTGGTAACTAAGGAACACTTGGCCGGTGAGGCCCAAGAACCGATATGTTATTTGCTTCCGCTTGGATGAATTTTAAATGCGATCTGCATGTAGTTATTGACTGACTTCCTGCATGCCCTGCAAGAAGAGCTTGAGGAAACTTGGCGACCGTTGCCAGGAAGAGTAAACTCCCACCCCAGCCTTGCTCGCTAACTTACCTTTGCTTGGGGAGGCCCAGGATGATGATGTAAACCCCTGGGAAGGTTCTCACCTGTCTCGTCTGTGATTGGAATCCCATGCACGCTTGGAAGAGGTCCAAGAAAAGAGGCTAGAACGTTCCTCAGTTAGCTTCTAAACACAGAATAGGGGAAGTGGACTGAAAGCCTGGGGCTTAGGACAGGAGCTGAACGAGGAAGAGTGGGATGGAGATGGAGCCCGAGGGAAGGACTCTCTGGGCATGGCCTGCAGGGGCAGGAACTGCTAGGAGGCACCTCGCTACTACCCTTACCCTCCCCTTCCCTCCTCTTTCCTCCCAGTTGAGACAATGTGGAAGGGCCAATGGGAGATTGTGTTTGCATCAGGTCTGCAGCGACCTCTTGTGGTCGCACAGACAACACTTGCCCCAAGGAGGTAATTGCCGATTTATGAGGCAGAAAGGAAGGAGCTGTAGGAAGGTCAGGGAACAGCGTTCAGAACTTGGCTCCTTCCTTCTGCCATGAGGACTCTGAGGATCGAACTCAGGTTGCCAGATTTGTACACAGGTGACTACTCGCTAAGCCACGTTGCCAACCTGGGAAGGGATTTTTATTGATACCGAAATGCCGTTCTCTCCATTCGTGCATCTATTCAACCATCCATCCACTCTTCCTCCACCTATCCTTTCAACTCTCCTTCTAGTCAACTAACTGTTCCAAAGCCCATCTTCATGGCCAGCCCATCTTTGTCTCCAGGAACGCAGGAAAAGGCAGGCATATAGTAGAATATAGTCTTTGTGCTTTCCATAATTCTGTTCGTTGTGTGCATTGCATTGCTTTTGTTTTTGCTGTCTTTCTCTACTTAGTCTTCAGGCTCCTCAAAGCCACATGCTGAACATAATTTATCTTGTGTCTCTAGACATAGCACAGTGTGAGGTTCCAAGATACAAAAAAATATAGTTCTTAGGCATGCTGGGCTTAGTCTCATATTTTGCTGCTGTGGGGTAGTGTCATAGTTAGGCACAGGTGTCAACTTGATTGTTGAAGGTTTGAGCTCTGGGCACATTTGTGGAGAATTAGTGGCTGGGTTAAGCCCAGAGCAAATCTGCAGGAGATCGTTTAGCTGACGGGGAAGGCCCAGCCTATGGCAGGTGGGACTAGGCCCTGAACAGGCAGGTGAATAGAATACTGAGAGCTGGTTGAGGAAGTCGGCATCCTTCTGTATACTTGGCCAGACGTGCTGGTCTGGCAAGTAAGGATCATCCTTCTCTCAGTTATTATGTGGTGATGGTGTGGCCAGTTCCCTCGGTCCTGGTGTTGGTGCGTGCTCTCCCGTCAAGCTGGACTGAGAACTGTATCCAGATAATCGTAAGAGAATAAACCCTGTTCCCTTAAGCTGTTTGATGGTCATTTATCGGCAACCATGCAGGTGGACTGCAACAGGTAGAGAGAGTCCTGGTAGGCTCAGTAGGTGGGATGCTTGTGGGGGTTACCAATCTTATAATTTTAAATTTGTAGTATGACTTCTTAGTCTCATATTTTGCTACTGTGATAAATATGTGAATTGAATAATTTAGAAGAATAATGGGTATATTCGTGATCATGTTTTCAGATTATAGACCATTATAATGGTAGGAGAGTTCATACCAACATCGAGAATCAAGGGAACCGGTCACACAATATCCACTGAGAGAGGGGTATGTGGTCAAGCTTGCCAGTCTACCAAATACTGAACCAGTCCTTCATTTTATCCACTACCCAGGGGATTATCCTACCTGCCATGTCTTCCCACATCCGTTAGATGTTCTTTCTCAGGCTTGCTTAAATGTGCTAAACACTTCATAGATGTGCTAAAGGTTCAGTTCTCAATTGTAGAGTTGACATCTAAAACTAACTGCCACACGTGTTAACACTCATAGTAACAACACACACTTCTACATATACATTATCTTATGTGCTCACAGCTCCAGTCCTGCCACTGGATTCTTTTATACCATTCATCTCCCATGCTTCAGTCACTCCATCTCAAGTAGATCTGTCCCACAGATGCTTCTGAAAAATGCTCATTTGCACCGCCTAAAAACCCACCAAACCAAGCCAGACATTCTTTCCATGTTGCCACACCTATTATGAGCCCACATCTACAGCTAGCCTACCTGCTGTGCCACAGATAGTTGTAGGTGTGAAGATATTGATCTCCTCAGTCACGGTTTTATCTGGGAATCACTTAGCTGGCAGAATGCATCAGTTAAAGATGATCTTATGTGATACAGAGCAGAAGTGCTTAGGAAACTCTAGAGTGTGTACGATTCCCTCTCATTCTTTCCAAGACCTTTCCGGGCATCACCAGACTCCATGGTTGCGATAATCAGATACAGTTTTCAACTTGATCGTTGCAAGCTGCGCTTTGGGCACAGCTGTGAAGAATTGAGAGTGAAGGTAAGCCTTGGAGCAAGCCTTAGGAGATGGTCTAATGTGGAAGCCCCAGCCCCTCGCTTTCCAGTGGATATGATAAGATGAAGGGGGTAGGGAACTTGTCCTCTCCTTGTCTAATTGACTAGCTGTGTTCAGTTCCTTGTTTCTGTTGGTTTTCACAACTGGCTGGGACCGCTGTGAGACTTTCTAGAACCTTGGGCCTTCAGCACCAGACTGGAATGGATTGCTGAGATACACAGCTCAGGAACTGAGCAGCGGCCCCAGGCAGCTACTGTTGGACTACTCAGATTTCATCTTGCAAGTTCATCTAATAAATCACACACACACACACACACACACACACACACGCACACATACACACCCTCACCCTCCATTCTATTTGGTCTGTCCTTCTACAGAACACTGACTCCAACATATCCAACAGGTGGGTTTCTTCTCATTTTCTTTGATATGTTTAACATTGTTCCTATTTATTATTGGTTTCCTCCTTAGAAGCCAGACATAAGGTTTCTCCTAGTTTGTCTCTCGTCTCTCCAAGCAGCTTCTTTCTATGCCCCACTTCTAGACACTTTGCAGGTCTGCAGATCCCGACTCCAGATCCTTCTTTTTCTATTCTGTGTTCTCTCAATCAGTAAGCATTTTCTTCTCTGCCCATAGTTTAGCTGACCACCTCTTAGCCGGCAAATCCCCAATATGTCATCCTCGTCCAAGGCATAACTGGGTTCTAGATATGAGTGTCTAACTGCTTATGTGAGATTCTGCATGCAGGCCATAGTCTCAACCCCTTGAGACAGACTCTGGCCTTCACTGTCACCTTGACTAGATTTGAAATCACCATAGCAACTCCCTTCTGGGTATGTTTATGACAACATTCCCAGGAAGGTTTAATTGAGGCAGGAAGATGCCACCTTCAGTGTGGACGACATCTTCCGTGGGTGGAGTCCCAGATCGCACCAAAAGGAGCAAACGAGTGAGCACCAGCAGGCCTCGCTGTGCTTTCTGACCATGTGACCAGCAGCCCTCGCTCTGCTTTGACTGCAGCTGCCACGTGACCAGCAGCCTCCCGGTCCTGGCCTGTGCCCCATATAGTGCTTCGAGATAAAGCCCTTCTTCTTGTGAGATGGGGAGGAGGGGGTTGTGGGTGGTGGAGGGATGGCTCAGGAGTTAAGACTCTGCCCCATAAGCAGAAGGTCCTGAAGTCAGGTCCCACATAAAATGGCAGCAGCCTGCACGGCTGGCACTGGTGGGCGGAGCCTGGGAAATGCCAGAGAGAAGCAAAGAGGAAGTAGGAGCAATGCAGGTGATTCCCGGGTCACTCTTAGTCCTCCCGTGGGGGTTGTCAGGCCTAAAGCTGCTCTCTGGAGAAGACACACATCTAATTAGTTGTTAGGGACTCCTCCCTTTGGAAGTTAAGTTTTGCCTCTTGTCTGCGTAGACAATGGCAGCGAATTCCTTCCTCTGGGAGTTGAGTTTACCTCCTGTCTGTCCTTAGATCGCTTTTGTTCTTCTCAGGACTGGCTGGGTTGTAACCTCCCCCTACAGTTCCCTCCCTATGCATTTGAGCTATGTTAATGCACGGACCAGGTAAATGCATGGACCAGGTAATTCTGCTTTGAGACATTCATTGTCCATTCCCTTTTAGCAACTAAGTGTCATGCCCGCTTTTAAATTTTTTTTTTTAATTTTTATTTATTCAACTGTGCGCATGTGCATGTGTGCGCGCGCTCACGTGTGTGTGTGTGTGTGTGTGTGTGTGTGTGTGTGTGTGTGTGTGTGTCTGTGTATGTGTAGAACCACGGACGAATTCGCGAACCACCATGGCCTCCTCCACCTCTTTCTGCCCCGGGATTCACAGGCTCCGCCCTACCAGGACCAGAAGCGCAGGCCACCCCCGCTTCCGCCTGGCGTCTATACGTGGGATCTGGGATCCGAACTCAGGACCTTCCGCCTGCAAGACGGAGGCTTAACCCCTGAGCCACCTCTCCAGCCCGTCATGCCCGCTTTTAACTCTACCTGGAGACCTCGTGTCTGGTCTCACACAGCAAGTAGATGTCACTCCTGCCTTTTCTTTGTTAGCTGGAATGTGTACGTTTTACATCATCCTGTAAAGAATTAGGCCCTGCTCCTTGATTGTTTTCCTATAAATACTCATGTATGCTTCAATAAAGTTGGCATAGATGATGGAGGACATCCTAGGCTCCCTCTGATCCGATGCCTGATCAATTCCTACCCCCACTTCTGTTCCCTGCATGTAAGTCTGGGTTTATGCTAGTTTAGGGGCCCATACACCTACACACACTTTCTTCTTCAATTGCTTTTGCTACGTGTTTGCCACAGCAATGAGAAAAGTAGCTAACATATCTCTTAACCCAACCTTCTTCTGGTGTCTTCTGCATGAACTGACTGACAGGACCATTTATTCTGACATGTAATTCAGAAACCAGGAGCCTTGAATTCTGGTTGGCCTCCAAGTGCACCTTGGGCTCACCATGATACATTAATGCCACCCTTTTGAATAATAGGTTCTGTGCATGTGTGTGCATGCATGCCTGCTGCTTTATAATTCTTTTTTTTTAATTAATTTATTTTTTAATTTGTTCAATTGTGTGTGTTTGCGCTTGTGTGTATGTATGTGTGTGTGTGTATGCATGTGTGTATAGAACCACAGGCGAATTCGGGAACTACCATGGACCACCTCCACCTCCTCCTTGTTTACTCTACCCTGGGATTCACAGGCTCCGCCCTACCAGGACCAGAAACGCAGGCCGCCCCCGCTTCCGCCTGGCGTCTATACGTGGGGTCTAGTTTCTGAACTCAGGACCTTCTGCCTGCAAGGCAGAGGCTTAACCCCTGAGCCACCTCTCCAGCCCCAGTGGTGCTTTATAATTCTGTATCAGAATAGGTTCTGTGGATGTGTGCATGCATGCCTGGTGCTTTATAATTCTGTTATCAGCTCTTGTCTACCCTCCCTGCTAGTTTGCCAAGATCCTAGTCATGCATTAGGACTAGTATTTAACTTAACAAGTCCCCTCCCTGAAGAAATTGTTTTGAATACCCTCCGAGCTCCTGCTTTAGTATCTGGCACTTTTTGTTTTTTCCTTTTAAAATTTTATTTATTGGTTTTGGTGTGTGTGTGTGTGTGTGTGTGTGTGTGTGTGTGTGTGTGTGTGTTGTGTGTGTATCAGAGGGCATTGTATGTCCCTGTGGAGGACCAAGGGAATCATCCTGGATTGCTTCTCCCTCATTTTTTCTTTGCTCTGGGATTTCCCAGGTTCCACCTTCCAGGGCCAGAAGTACACGTCATCTCCATTTCCAGCTGGAGTTTTTAATGTGGGACCTGGGATCTGAACTCAGAACCTTCTGCTTTATTAGGCAGAGTCTTAACCCCTGAGCCATCTCTCCAGCCTGCATCTGGCACTTTCATTTGGCACCATAATGGCCTCTTCCAGGATTCCCTTGTAAGACTGATGGTCCCGAGGGCCAAGGGTCAGGTTTGTCCTGTTGCTCTCTGTACTCTGGTGTCTGGCAGAGCATGTGTTCAACCAATAGCTGTCAGATGAGGATCAGACAAGACAGAGCCTCCTTCTGAGTGCTCCTGCTTGTGTCTGGGGACAGTGCGATAGCTCCCGCCGTGTCCTCTGCCCTCCTGTGGGACTTCTCACCCTCTCGATTGCCTATTCTCAAACGACTGGGTTGTAGGGTAAGATTGCTTGTCCCTGAAGATGGGCAGCTGCCTTTGAGTTGGTTTAGCATCCATACAAACCAGCATGCTTATACTTTTCCTCCGTAGCGACCATCCATTTCTTCGGAAGCACTTGCACCTCATCTGTTCAGTTCTTTTGAGTCCCAACTCCATCTCTATTTCTTCGCTCTTCTTTTGTTACATACCCACCAATGCTTCTGTGCTAAAAAAAATGTCCATCATAGTTCAGATAGGACATCCTTGATTCTGACTATAAACAGCTTTAGAAATTCAGGGATGGCTTCATAGAGGGGGCTGAAAAGTGACGGCAGCTCATTCGTCCCTGGAGATTGAGGAAGAAAAGCATATATAATTAAAGTGATAAATTGGATTTTTTTGGTTCTCTGTTTACCGCTGTCAAACATAATCTATTTCATGCATTTATCCAGAATGCATAAAATAGGTCAGAATTAATCTTCTCCACTTTGCTTATTTTCCCCTCCAGTTCCTGGGGTAGATGTGTAACCTAGATAGGGAGGAGGTGGCAAAGACTCTCGTGTATTTAGAGGAGAGGGCAGCAAAAGATCTAGCACGCTGTATCCTGGGAGCTGGATGCCCGGGAACAAGTAAACAATAACAAGAGGTAATGAGTGTCAGGTGGGCACGGACAGAGCAGGGCTGGTATCTGGGATCACACCAGTGGGCTATGGGGCTTCCTAGGAGTCCTACCCGTATGTATGTTCCCTCCCTCATTTTCCCTCTTGATTCTTTGCATCCGCATCTATGCATCCGCATAGAAAAACATCCAGCACACACCTCGCCTTTAGCTTACTCATTCTTCTTCCTTCAGAACCAAGCTTCTTAAAAGACCCTTTCCCCCCACGTGAGTCTCCTGCAGCTCCGACTCACTTGCCAGCCTTGGACCACTTGGCCTCAGCCCCTGCTGAGACTCCATGCCATTGGACTGTTTTTGTCAAAAGCACAAAGACCCTCTGAAATTTCTCCTCCAGTGGGGGCTTCTCTGCAGGTATTCCTGCTTACTCGAGGCTGCATCCAACTCTTTCTGGGCATCCCCCCCTCCTTCTCCCTTGTTAAGTCTATTTGCTGGGCTTTCCTGTCTTTGCTGACATTAAATATAGGGTTGCTCAGAGTTTGGTCCCAGGCCCTCTTTTTCATTTACACTGTCTGTCTAATCCCATGGTTTTCAAGAATACACGGGTGACATCTAAATTTATATCTCCTGACCTGACCCGACCTTTCCCATGGACTTCAGAAGTGCACGCACAATGGCTGTCCCCCAACATGTTGACAAACAGCGACCTTAACAGGCCAAGAGAAAAGAGAAGAAACTCCAAATCCTGCTTCTCCTTGCTTAGACTCCTCCCCCTCTTTAACTGCCTCCCCATTCTCTCTCCTCTCAGCAAATAGCCCTCTCCCCATCGGCTCAGATAAGAACCCCCAGAGCCTTATTTGCAATGAACTAGTGACCGAGTTCTGTCGATTCCTCTTCCAAGCATATCACAGATGCACCTTGCAGATGCACCTTGCCTCTCCAGGCTCCTGAAATGTTCTTTGAAATTTTTAAATAGGGGCCGGTCGGGAGAGTCCGGTGCGTCATAAGGCACCTGCTTGCAAACCTGGCAACCTAAGTTCCATCCCCAGAAGCCCACAAGGTGGAAAGAGGGAACTGGCTTTCAGAAGTGGTCTTCTGACCTCCACCTGTGCTCCATGGCATACATGGGGGTACCTTCTCTCTACCCCCCCTCCTCTCTTTCCCCCTCAAATATATAAAGAAATTAAATAATAAAAAGTAAAGAACTTAAGAAACATCTAGATACCCATCATCCAGCACCAATTTTATTTTGTTTGTTCTGTTTGCTTCAGATGATCTGTCTTCTTAACTTCCCTCCCTTCTTCCCTCCCTTCCTCATTCCCTCCCTCCCTTCCTTTCTCCTTCCCTCCCCTGTCTTTCACTTCCTCCCTTCCTCTCTCCCTCCCTCCCTCACTCCTTCTATTCTTCCCTTTCTTCTTTCCCCATCTCTTGCTATGTGACCCAATCTGGCTTCAAATTCCCACCCTCTCTGCCTCCCAAGTGCGGGCACTACAGGTGCACATGACCACTTTTTATTTCTGTTAAAGAAAGAACAAGCACTCGGAAGTAGCCCAAGCCCTGTGTTTGCATTCCATTTGATTCCATCCTTCTTCCTTCCTTTTCAGAAGCGACTCCTGTGTTTGGCGTTTCTTCTCACATCAGCTCTCATAGTCATTACTTATATGTGTGTCCACCGGCTCAGTCTAGTGTTGTTTGGCATCGCCGCAATTTTCTGTAAGTGGTACCTTAGAGGGAGGAATCTAAGACCCCCCCCCCATCCTGCCTTCCTCAGAGTGGCTCCTGACGGCATGAGATCAACACTTGTGGTCTTCCACTGTCACTCACTGGGGCGGAGCATTTGGCCGGGTGTCTGACTCATCCGTTTTCCTAATGATAGATAATAGTGTTGTTTTCAGTTTTTGGCCGTCCTGAACAATGTGGCAAGGAACATTTGTACGCATTTCCTTGAGCGCATGTTTGAGAACTTCTCTAGGGTGAAATCTTAAAAGCAGTATTTCTGAATAATAGAATATATATCGTCTCCCGGCCTCACTAGATAGTGCCAGATTGTTCTTTAAAGAGGTTGAAAGAATTCTCACGCCGTAGGCAGCTGGGGCGTTTTCCCAGCTCCACTTTTCTCCACCTCTAGCCACGACCGCCAGGGGGCGCCAGGCAGCTCGCTGGGGCCTTTGAGAACTGGGCGGGATCTGGATTGTTCTCTCCCCACCAGCCCAGCATCCGCTGGCCAAGGCAGACAGGCCAGACTTCAGTCTGTGCATCGCTAGGTGATGGGGACCTAATCCTTTTCTTCCTCTGCGCGCTCTAAAATTTGAAAGTAATACCAACCCTCCCCCTCAAAAAAATCCTTCTCAAACTAAAGAGCACCTGTGTTAATAAAAGACACATCTACATACATAACATCCAGAACAGACAGGACTAACGTTTGCTCGAAACTATTTGCTATAGATGTTTTCTTTGAGAAGTACACTAACTTTGCCTGGTCTTTTCGCCGCTTTTCATCTGGGATGCAACTCAGCTCCTGAGTTTTGTGGACCTCCAAACGACTTATTTTTATACGGGTGTCTCCATAAACAATTGATAGTACTGTTTTGATTCTGTATCTAGTATTATGTGAGCTTGTTCCCTATGCACCTAACATTGTTTTCAGAGCACATCTGTGTTGGTGCCGTAGGGTCCCCAGGGCAATGCTTTCCTAGTCTCCTGAAAGAATATTTTAGATTGCTCGCAGTTTGGGGCTACTTAGCCCCTGGAATTGTTTTTGGAGTATAGCAAATGCTCAGCAAATATGTATTGAGTAAATAAATAAATGAACAGCCTCATGCATGTCTCCATTTGCACTTACTCAAATGCAGTTTGTGCACCAATATTTATATAATGCATATATATATGTTAGTGGCTTGGTGTATGTATGCAAATGTACATATATATCCAGATTTGGGAGTGAACTCACTTCCCAAGGCTACTGTATTAATTTATACATCTCCATCAGTTAGAGAGTCCAGTTTCTCCTTATCCTTGCTGGCTGTAGAGATGTGATGCATATTTAACACTGTAGTATATAAAATCATATTGTTAATCATTTTAATTTGCATCTCCTTAATTGCCTTTCTGAGTTTCCTCACCCGTCATTTCTCCTCAACATCCTCTGGAGCTTCCAAGTTATCCAGTGAGCACAAGAGGGAAAGGGAGGGACGCTCCAAGGTTGTCGCCTGACACCTGAATGGATATGTAGTCCTCCACTGATCCACAACTTCCCTTTGCCATTGGAGGGTCCTGAGCACATGTGCCAGGGCAAATCTGAGACCCTCCCCACCCCACCAAAGAACACAGTATGGAGACTTGGGATCACCCTTCCTGCCCGATCCTTTCCTGTGCTCTGAAGGTCCCCACGAGGGGAAGGAAGGAGATCTCTGAGCTCCCACGCTGGTCTCCAGATGGAGCCCCAGTCAGGAGAGCTCAGGGTGGGGTGCTCTGGCGTTTGCAGCTGCCTGGATTCCTCCACAGAGACTGCATATTTCAGAGTGGGACACGTAGGTGTATCTTCAACTTCAGCACCACATGCTACTGATATGACCAGTCAACCACTATTTAGAGAGGAAAACATGGGCATCAGTGTCATGGCAGAGAGGGGTGCGGAGGGGGCATACGATTGAGGCAGAACGGTCAGGATTATCCTTGACTTTGGACAAATGAAGAATGCTAGGCAGCATGTAGCCCCAGAGGTCCCTGGACCTGAGGACATCCAAGATGGATTGTCTGGGATATGGCCACAGTGTGATTAAAAATATGACTCCACAACATGGGGCAGAGCCAGGAGTCTATAGAAGCCAGTGCTGGCTGCCATGGGAAGGACGTTTTCGGCACATAGAATGACACTCACTCGAGATCTTTTCCCATTTGGAAGCATTAAAAAATCATAACCTGCAAGCCCAGAGGGTAAGCACTCTGGCTTAACAACCCTTTTACTTTCCTTGGCAAAGCATTAAAGTCATTAACTTCCAGCAAGCGGGGAGAGAGTGCGGGAGAGAGAGAGAGTTCTTACTTAACTCTTATCTTCTGAAAAGTCTTAGAAAACAGCAGTCGAGAGACCTCGTCTCTTTTTGACAATGCGAAATCATCAAGCGCCATACTGCTGCTAAATAACGGGACCATTTTGTTAGAATGTAACTTGGGGGAAAAAAAATCGAACCTAGAGACATGTCCTTTGCTTGGAATCCTGTGGTGAGGCCACTCTGTGAATCGATGTGGACCTCGCCCGGTGGCGTGAGCCTCTGCTGCCCTTTCCCTGTCTGAACCACACCAGGTTCTCTGTTCTCCCTCCTGATGGAGATTTGACTTCATCTCCACTTGATTCTTCATATCTTTCCTTCCCTCTTGGGACACCCAAGCACCCAGCCCACCCTTGTTCCAAGTCTCGCTGAAGAGACTCTGCCCTCAATACCTAACCTTGGTACTTTTTTTTCCCCTAAAGCTTTACTTTTTAAAAACTTTAGTGTGTGTGTATGTGTGTGTGTGTGTGTGTGTGTGTGTGTGTGTGTGTATCAGAGGGCACTGTATGTGCCTGTGGAGGACCAAGGATGACTTCAGGAATAATTCTGGATTGCCTCTCCCTTCTTTTTGCTTCAGGCTGCCCACCTGACTTTTATGTGGGACCTGGGATCTGAACTTAGGATCTTTTGCTTGCAAGGTAGAGTCTTAATCCCTAAACCATCTCTCCAGGCCATCTTGGTACTTTTAATAGTTCTCAAAATTTACATATCTCTTTAAGCTATCCGGTTACACTGTCCACAAGTTGTCTAAGAAGTTTTTTTTTTTTTTAAGCAAACTCACTCCTCTATTTCTTTAGTTACTGTAGCATTGGTTATTTATTTATGCACTGCACATTTCCAACTGTATCTGTCTCTTATTGCTTGTATACCTGAGAGTGTACATGTGTCACGTATTCCTTCACCTAATTATCCATCTCTGGATTCTTTACTTCTCATTATTCATTTATGTGAAGACACCTGGCTAGCTGACAGTATATCACTTAATCAGTTACTGCATGTTTGTTGAACATCTTTTTGACAGGCATCTTGCTAGAGGTTAAAAGTAGGGACATGGTTCTCAGACTCTAGTAAGAGAGAGGGGGAAGGGAGGAAATAGGGAAATAGGGAGGAGAGAGAGAGAGAGAGAGAGAAGAGAGAGAGAGAGAGAGAGAGATTAAATGACCTCGTGAACTATAGGTAGAGAAGAACAGATACTTTGAGACCATGATGGGCTTTTGAAACCTTTTCCTGTGGAAGGGCTGTGTAAACTGAGACTCCTAAAGGCTGATAGAACACAGGCAAAAACCAAGGAGCAAAGCCTTGGCAAGAGGCGAGAGCACAGTGTTTGGCAGCACGCAGTGTGTCGTGCTTTAAAATGTGTGCCCACAGGCTCATATGTTTGGGAAGGTCATGGCACCTTTAGGAGGTGGAGCCTTGCCGGAAGAGGACAGTCACAGCGGTGGGCCTTGAAGTGGATTAATCTCACCCTACTTCTGGGAGAGGTTGGTTCTTGCAGCTCTCCACCTCCATGAAGGACTTGGCTTAGTCTGTTTCCAGCTACTACCAGCAAATGCCTTTCCTGCCATGAAAGACTGTGTCTTCCCCTCTGGAACCGCAAGCTAAATAAATCTCTCTTTTCTCCCTTAGGTCACTTGACTTTGGTCACTCACCGCAACACAAACAGTAACCAGTCCTCGGTGACAACAGACTCAGCAAGTCTGGGCTGCCCCAGCCCTTCAGGACTTCCTCTTGATGAGCTTGAGAGATCACCTCTGAACTCTTCAAATACACCGCAGGCTAAGGGCTCTCTGTCCACTGGAGCCTGGGACCAGCCAGATGGTTCCTGCTAACCACGTGATTCACAACCAACACCTGCTTTTACTCTCTAGATTGCTCTGAGTTTATGCTGTTTTCCTTTTGACCTCTGCTGGGGCGGGAGACGGAACGGCTAGGGTCAGTCTGCACATGCTGCGTGCGTGAGGCCGCTCTCCAGTGTAACTGTGATAATAGATGTGTAGGTGTTGCTACGACAGTTCAAAGATGTGCTCTGGGCCCCTTTGCGAAGAATTCGTAGTGAAGGCAAAGCCTGAGCAAGCCTGCAGGAGGTCGGCTGATGGATGTGGGAAGATCCAGCCCACTGTGGGTGGGACCATTCCCTGGGCAGGGGGATGGGGGGGGAGCTGGTTCAGGACTTGGATCTTCTTCAGTGTATTTGGATAGACTTGTGGTCTGGCAAGTGAGTGTCTCCATTCCTTCTGCAAATCCTGTGGCTATGGTGTGGTGAGTTCCCAGAGCCGCCGATACTGGTATAAACTCTCCCGCCAAGTTGAACTACAGGCTGTAACCAAGAATCGTAAGAAAGAATGAAACTCCTTGTTCCCCTACGCTCCTTGGCCATGAATTTATTGGTAATGTGCAGACAAACTGCCACAAAAACTCTGGTCGGCCAGATTCAGGGAGCATCTGTGGTTGGCCATACTTGTTCGCTCATCACACATCACACGTAACCACTGTAAGGGGTGGTTATCAACGTGTGACGAGATGTAATTGCTAGGAGAATTAAGTGTTGTCCGTGACTCCATCAGGCAAGTCAACTAGAAGTGTATGTCTGGGTTCTTTTGGACTCAGTGCCATGAGTCCTTTCCCTACTTTCAGATTTTAATCTGCATTTGCTCACTGCACTGAAGACAAACCAGTGTAAGACAGCTTTTTTATGGTCTGTGAATCCTTCTAATGGGTTACCCAACATGAGAACGATCTTGGAGACCCCCAGCATAGGTGGGGGGCATAAAGGCTGTGGGATAGGGGAGCATGTAAGGCGAGGGAGGAGGTGGTGGAGGGCGTTGTATGCCTTAGATCCTCTGGGTTTGTGGAAGAAAAGGAATTTTTACAGAAATTGTGACAAATAATGAGGTTATGACTAACAGCCTGGTGGTCAGCAGTTTTCAGAGTTCTAAAAACAAAAGTCTAATATGGGCGGCTAGATATTGAAAACATCTCCACTCTCAAGGTCCCTGTGAGAATCTTCCCCCTTCAAGGTGTCGGAGAAATGTTTTCAGTATGTCCAGATGCCGTCTAAGCCCGCTTGCCCCCTCCCCACACAGAACTCCGGGAAATGCTCCCCCTCTCAAGGTTTAGTATGTGCAGCTATGCCAAACACCACCAAAGCCTTTGTATTATTATTAACTATGACCGAAGCTTCACTCCAAGCCCACTGCTATCTTGCACAAACAAGTCAGCCCTGCTGCGGATGTGTTGACCGGGACCTCGCCCACCAAGAACTGCCCACGACTTCGACCAGAACATCTGATGGTCACCCTTGGCTGACTCAACGTCCTTGTGTGCTGTGAAAAGTGTGCCAAAGAGTGCTATAGAAAAATATGTTTTGCTACCCTATACCCTATAAAAACCCTACCCCGACCTCAGTCGGGGCCGCTCTTCTCTTGCTTGCAGGAGGGAGGCGGTCCTGGCATGCCAGAATAATAAACTCGCCTATTGCCTTTGCAGCAGCCTCTCGGTCCTCGTGTCTCCTTTTGGGGTCGGGGCGGGTGACTTGGAGGAACTTCGGTTCCAACAGGTTAGGGTCAGGAATGGCAGGGTTCTGCCCGTGGGCTGGATCCAGTGTGACTTTACGCTGGATGCAGGTACAGCTGGGAATCACGCAGGATGTGTACAGGAAACGTGAAATCAGTGCTGTTTCATGGGGCAGGGGACAGGGAGCCCAACGGCACATGGAATCTACTGGAAGATATCAGCAGTGTCCTCTGTGGGAGGGCTATGTCCGTGCTCATTTTCGCTTTTCTTTCCTTGCATGTGTAAGTCTGGGTGTGTACGTGTATGGATGTGTGTAGGTATAGAAGAGGGCACTGTGTGCCTGTGGAGGCTCAAGGGTGACTTGGGGTGTCATCCTGGGCTGCTCTACCTCCTTTTAATTTTTAATGATTTGTGTGTGTGTGTGGAGGCCCAAGGGTGACTTTGTGAATCACCCTGGGTTGCTTCCCACCTCCTATTTGCTTTGTCCTGGAGTTTCCCAGGCTCCCCCTTCCAGGACCAGAAGTACAGGCTGCTGCCATTTCCTCCTGGTGTTCTTCCATGGGATAGAGAGCTGAATTCAGGCCCTTCTGCTCGCGAGGCAGAGGCTTAACCTCTGATCAGTGTCTCCCACCGTCTCTACCTCCTTATTGCTTTGCTCTGGGGTTTCCCAGGCTTTGCTTGCCAGGGCTGGAAGTGCGAGTTGGCACCACTTTTCACTTGGTAATTTTACATGGCATCTGGGACCTGAACTCAGGTCCTTTTGCTTGCGAGGCCAAAGCTTAACCCCTGAATTGTCTCTTCAGCTCCCCCATGGTCGTTTTCTATGGTGCCACCGTGGATGCAGAAAGGAGTGTGCCTATGCTGGGAGAAATCCCAGAACCATTCGCCATATTCAATGCCACATATTGAACATTCAGAGGTGATATCCCTAATTTGTTTCGTGATCACATATCCATGGCGACAGGAATAATTCAAGGGGGAAATAGGGTGAGGGAGTGGCTGAAGCAATTAAAGCAATTTATCGGCACAAAGGGCTCCCTTATCAAGGTTGCAAATAAGCCGTCAGCTTCAGGCATGGATGTGCACCAAAGTGTCTCTGAAATTTCTGTTTGCTTGGACAAGCCGGCTGCCTTCTGCAGAGCATGCCTTGAATACGAAAATAGCTGGAGAAAAAGGTTAAAAATAATGGAAGATGTGCTTATGTAACTCATTTCTAAATCAACAGGGGACTGTATTTTTGACTGGGCTGGAGGCAGAAGTTGTTAAGGGCTGCTGATGGAATCCTGCTGACGAGAATGGGGCAGCGGGGTCCAGGATACCTTGTGATCAGAGGCCTTTGCGCAGAGTCCTGGGAGACCAAATACCTGGTTTTTTAGAGCACAGGATACGGTGGCTCTTAATTGCAACAGTTTGTCTTGTTCCTATGAGCAGGGAGGTGGTTTATGGCTAGCTCCTAGTTGGAATTTTGTTCTGTTCTGTGATTTAGGGTAAGTGACTTCAACTCACTGGGTGTTAGCTCCCTACGTATGCACTGGTTATTGCAAATGTGCTTTGCATGTAGGATTTTTAAATTTTTTTCTTTTTTGAGGAGTGAATGAGATCATGTCTGTAAAGCACTGGGCACAGTGCCTGGCATGCATTAAGGGGTCAAGCAACAGTAAAACCATACAGGGTCTCAGAGCCGTCCATAAAACATCAGGCAGGAAAGGCATCTCTGAGGACTGTGTGCCAACCACACAAGGCTTAAGGCTGCCCTGTGGGTGAGGACGTCTTGGGGCCCCAAGGCAGATCATGGTGGATGTGACAGAACTGGTTGGATGCTCCTTGGTTCGATGCTCAGGCTGCATTTGAAAGATCAGCCCACTTCAGTGTTGGCTGCAGGATTATTCTCTGGCCTTTTAGAAAGAGGAAGACCTTGGTCACTGGAGGATGTGTAAGACAGCTGGTAAGGCGGAATTCTGAGACTCTCATGTGTTCTCTGGGCCAGGGAAAATCCAGGCAGGGGGTGTGCAATGAAGGGAGGATGTGCTCCAGGTTTGTGAGACACCTTGGGTTTGCATTCCGGCTTCCTTGATAAAAGCTCTGTGGTGTGAATGTGAAATGCCACCTCTCCAAGGCTCATGTGCTGAACACTTGTTCCCCACTTGGTGGCGCTGTTTGGAAGGCTGCAGAGCCTTTAGACTGTGGAATCTCACTGGAAGAAGAGGAAAAATATATGGGGGGCGGGGAAGGGAGGGAAAGATGCAGGGGTGGGCCTTGAGGTTATCAAACCTCTGATTCCACTTCCAGTCTTCTCTGGGCTTCCTGACTGAGAATGCCCTGTGCCGAGGCACCTCTCAACACTAGTGTCACCGTATTTCCCTGACCATGGTAGACTTTATCCCTCAAACTGTGAGCCAAAATAAGCTCTTCCTTCTAAGTTGCTTCTTGTCAAATATTTGGTGGCGGCAATGAGAAAAGTAACAGTTACAAGGGTAGCTTTTAGAATGTCGTGTTCCTCTTGTTGTATCTCAGTTCCCTGTTCTGTAAAAAAGGAGAAAACGCCTGACTCGCAGAGTTGTTGTAAGGACAAAATTATATAAAGCAATGTACGTAAACCACTGGTTACATGGGAAGTACTTCATAAACACTGGCAGTTATGTTCATATAAGCGAGGCTCGCACAGTGTGAAATGCATTAGCGGTAACTGCTATTGTTTTGTGACAAAAAAAGTCCTGTGAGACCCGATTAGTTTCTTGCAAAGAAAGGATGGCAAGACTCAGCAGAAGCTTCGATTGGCAAAATGGTGCAATGCAGTTGATCTTGGGAAAGATTGATGGCTTGGTTTGACTATCTACTCCTAGGTAAGGTACAAACCTGATTTGGGGTACACTGCCAGGGATGTAGAAGGATGAGAGGGAGCAGACCTCAGCTAGGGGAGGGTCAGTGATGAGCCCGCCACTTCCATGAAGGTGGTCTCTTCAAGGTAGGAAGGGCTGGGAGGGGCCCCACAGATCATATAGGCAACTGCAGGAAAACTCTAATTCCAGAGCACAACACGGTGTGCTGGCAGGACAGAAAACACCAGGAGCAATCCTGCAGGGGCTGTGCAGACTGGCCTGGAATCTTCTCAGAAACATACAGGTCACACAGGTAGGTGCTTCCCTCCCATCTTGATTCCAGTTGTTTCTTTAAAGAATTTTTTAAAACTTTATTTAGAGAGTGTGTGTGTGTGTGTGTGTGTGTGTGTGTGTGTGTGTGTGTATGTGTATCAGAGGTCACTGTATGTCCCAAGGGTGACTGGGAATTATCCTGGATTGCTTTTGCCCCATTTTTGCTTCGCTCTGGGATTATGTGGGACCTGGGATCCAAACTCAGGACCTTTCTGCTTGCAAGGCAGAGTCTTAACACCTGAGCCATCTCTGCCGGTTCCGTGCCAGTTGTTTCTGCATCTGATGGGTAAAGATGGATTCCAGACAGTCCAGAGAATGATCTAAGATAGCCGTGCTGTCAGTTTGAGTGAGTTGATGAAGTGGACAGCAAGCAAACATAAAAGAATAAAGAGCAAGTAGTCGATAGCAAAAACATCATCAAAGCAGGCGCTCACAGCAGAGACAACTAGGAAGTGCCCAGTGGAGGCTCAGCCGCGGTTCCCCATCTGCAACCCGCCCCCCTGCAGAGCACAGCGCCCCCTGGAGTGAGGTCTCGGTGACACATTCAAATTGAGCGCTTACAGTCACCCAGCAGAAAAGGGCAGGGAGTCCTGCTGGAGGTCCAGCCCAGCAGAACTTGTCTCCTTAGATGAGCTTCCGGTTCTGGCTCCCACTGCAGGCATTTTTACATCTTGGGATAAACAGCAACCTATGTTGGCAGTGGCTCACTCTCTAGATGTTTTTATACCCTTAACTGTTCTGCTTTTTCCTTGTTAAGATGTTGAGGCAAAGCTCCAGGACTGGTTTTGGGGGTGGGGGGTAATCACCACTTTCCAGCTTTTCAGTGGGCTCCACGACACACAGCAAATGTCCAATATAACGACAAGAGCTTAAAGGTGGTCAGTGCTGAACCAAGATGAGACAAAACAAGGGTTTCCAAGTAGAAAAACAGAATTCTGATCACATACCAGAGAATAGTTGTGGATGTAACTTCAAAAACACAGGGGTGTTGAGCTATATGCTTCAGGAATTCTTTGGAATAGAACCTCTTGGAACTCAGTGGCATCTGTGACCGTGTTAGAAATCAAGCCTAGGAAGGGTTGGGGATGTGGGAATGACTGGGATCCTGACAGCATTTGGAAAGGTGGTGTGCTTGAGTTGGCCCCTTCCTTTCTACTGAATACAAAGAGTGCCTAAGAAAGACCTGGAAATGCCCCAGAGTTCCTTTTCTTTCTTCTATCTCCTCCCCCACCCTCCCGGAGGGGGGTGGAGGGATATGAAAGATGCCTATTGGTCGGTTGCAGTGGTTTTCCGCTGGAGATTTTATTTCCCAAAATGTCTACAGATGTTTTTGGTTATCGACTGCAAGGGTGTACTACTTGTGTCTACTATAGAAACCAGGGACGCTGCTGATCACCCCACAATGCTCAGGATAGCTGCCCCCCCATCCCTAACCGAAAATCATCCAGTACAGAAATGTCAAGAGCACTGAGGTTAGGAAACCCTTGTCTTAGGACTGGAGAGATGGCTCAGGGGTTAAGACTGTCTAGCAAGCAGAACCACCTGCTTTCGGATCCCAGATTCCATCAGGCGGAAACAGCAGCCGCCTATACTTCCGACTCTAGAAGGTGGAACCTGGGAAATCCCAGAGCAAAGCAAAAAGGAGGCAGAAGCAATCCAGTGATGTCTCCGGAAGTCACCTCTGGGCATTGACAAGTACACACACACACACACACACACACACACACACACACACAAACAAAATCCTTGTTTGGCGCAGTGTGAATGTGCAATGTGCAGGTGACTTGCTGCTGGCCCTAATGCAGGCTTGAACGGGAATGGCCCTGGCTAAATCTGTCATCTTTCATGAGTAGACAAACGCACAAGGGTGCTGGGAAGACAAAGTGGGCAGAAACGAGCCCAAATGGAGCTTCAGGCTCACCTCTGAAGGTAGACTGGAGGGTAAGGGCAGAGTTTTTCATCCGAAGTCAACTCTTACTTATTTAAAAAGCGATTTCCTTAAGCACGTAATTACATGTTTATTTCCCCAAGGAACTCTTGAGGCGGAGGAGACCTGCTTAAATTATTGGGAGGGAGGCTGCGCACAGGGCTTTAATGGGGTTAGAAAAATTTTTCTGTCTCCTTCAAAGGAGCCTTGGGAGGAAGGGAAGGCCAGATTCTGCTCTGGCGGCTCGGAGGACCCAGGGGGTGGAGCCAAAGAGGACACAAAGAAGCAGAAAGCGCAAGGATTGGCTGTCTGGCCCCAGTGGGTCAGGACTGCGGAGGAGACAAGAACCCTGCATGCAGCTTCCAAACTCTTCCGCTAGGGCGGAAGAGGGAGGGAGGGATGAATCCTCCCCTTCCTGCCCCGCCTCTTCCACCTGAAGACACAGCAGCATGCAGAAATGCACATTCCTTTGGAGGGAGGTCTGATTTACAACAAGACTCAGCGTGGGTCTGGAGTAGGAGTGGCAGGGTGGGCGGAGCTTTTGTTGAGGGGATGGAAAGGCTGCAGATAATATGTTCTCTTGTCTGCTGTTTCCCATTTCCCGGATGATAGAGATCGTGGGTTTCTCCTTTCGGTCCAGGCAAACAAAGCGAAAGAATGGATCTCTGAGACTAGAAAGAAGAAATTCCGGGGTGGGCGGGCACCCGAAATCTCTTGCTGACGGTCTTCTAAGTAAGGGTAATCCAGAGAACACTGAGTTGGGGGCAGCAGTGGAAAGGGAAGCAGGGAGTGGGAAGGGGATGAGTCTGGTCTTGGGTACAAAGGACGGGACTTACAGGGGCACGATTCCTCCCTTCCCCATGTCTCTCCATGCCTAGAATGGTAGCTCTAGCTCGTAGTACCCACTGTGTGCAAATGGACCGTCTGTGCGCACCTGTTCTGAGAGGCTGAGCTCCTGAGAGCAGGAATCATGTCTGATTTCCTTGAGTAACTCCTTCCTCCAACAGCGTCTGGTGCACACAGCACTCCATGTACCTCGCCATGAGCAGCCCAGCCTACTAGCCCCAAGGGAGGGCAAGCAGATCGACCTTACAGCAGAGTCCACTAGCATGTCTCTACTGTTTCTCTCAACTCTCAGAAGTCTTAAGTCTGGTGCCAATGGTAGGACATAGTACCAGAGAAAATGGCTCAAGACTCAGCCCCGGAGTTCTTCATTTGCTTATTAAACATCTGCTTTGTACAACCACCCAGTTCCGGCACTCTTTGGGCTGAGGCTGGGGACTTCATAGTGGAGCGGAAGTACCAGGTGAATTGAGGAGGGTCTGACGTCGGTGATACCCAGCTGGGGGGAGATGCAAGATCTATCTAGGTCTCTTTGCTTTGGGGAGAGAGCTACAATGAGGGGGTGTTAGGAAGAAGGGTCCTCCTGGCCTGGGAGTGTCACACACCTGGGGGGACATCCTTTTTATCAGCCAGTTCCCCCCAAACCTTATCCGATATGGTGAGGTAATAGGTGTCTTAGCATTTCACCATCATACTCAAGAATACCAGGATGTGTCTGGTCTTGGCTCATCCATTTTCCAGAACTTTCTGAGCCTTAGTCATCTCATCCAAAGAACCGAGATAGGCTTTGCTCCAATACGGGTGCTACATGAGCTCACATAAGTTGCTGTTTAGGAGTGCTTTTTAAAGTCTATGCAGTATAGGTTGGTTATTTAGTCATTTTTTTTTAAATTGAGTTTCAGCAATCCTGTCTCTCAGGACCTGCTAGCAGGGGAGGGCTACGCAGTCTACTGTCTTTCCTCTCTGACCACACCTATGGAGGGCAGGAGGGCGGCAGAAAGTCCTTTTATTTAGTTCGCTGGTAGAACTGGAAGACGGCTTTCTCCTGCTGGTAGGTCTCGATAGATCCCGGTCGTAGGCGCCGGATCTCAGCAATAGCGTCTCCTGGGGCCAAGCCCTGTTCCTTCACCAGGTAGCAGGCCAGCATGGTGCCGGTGCGCCCAAAGCCCAGGGCGCAGTGTACTCCCACGGCCTGTGAAGAGGAAGCAGATGGGGTGGAGCCCCATGCCCTGCCCAACACTCCCCTCCCCCTCCTGGGTAGCAATACTGTCCCCCAAGTCGCCGTCCTCAGGGAAAAAGAAGTAACATCGAAGCTACTGGATTTGATCTGTGCGCTGCACTTGCTCTAAAGTGGCCAAATCCTGAACTGGACTCCTGGCCGGCCCCTCCTGGCCTCTGCACCTGCGCTGTCCAGCACAGAAACCCACTAACCATACCTGAAATGTGGCCTGTCTCAATGGAGATGGGGGTGGTGGTGGTGGTAAAATATTCACCTGGGGTTGAAGGTGTAATGTGAAAAACCCTGGAAGTACATCATATAGTGAATATTCCAAAACTAACTTCACCTGCTTCTCTCCCACCCTTTTAATATAAACGTGGCTGCCTGAAAATTGAAATGTACAGTTATGTGTCCGTGGCATTTGAATCGCTAAAAAAATGGAGGCAAATCGCCTCCATCTGGCTTCAACCCTACTCTCCCCGGGGGCCCGCACGTTTTCCCTTTGGCACTACCCGTGCTTCCCAAGGTTTCACCTTGTCCTTCACCTCTGCACCTGACCGCAAATGCTTTGGCTAACTAACGTCTGTAGACGCCAAGTTCCAGGCTAGCCTCCTCTGGCCCCGCCCACCTCCTGGGCCCCGCCCACCGGGGCATCGCCCACTCCCAGGCCCCACCCACCTCCCAGGCCCCACCCACTCCCAGGCCCCACCCACCTCCCAGACCCCGCCCACTCCCAGGCCCCACCCACCTCCCAGGCCCCGCCCTCTGACCTCTCCCCGGGCGTTGGCCTCGTCCACGATCTTTACGAATTGGTCGATCTGCTCCGGGGTCGGCGGGAAGAAGTCTGGGATGCGCAGATGGTGCAGGGTGAGGTCCGGGCAGCTGTCACTGTGGGGGGGCCCGCGCTCCGTCAGGGACACCAGGTGCCGCACGCCCAGCTCCAGCAGGAACTGGTAGTGGCCGGGTTGCCGCGGCAGAGCCAGCCCGGCCAGCCGGCCTGGGAGGACCCAGGAGAAGTTGGGGGGCTGCACGCCCATTGCTGGAGAAGGTCACGCCAGTCCTTCCTACTCCACGCCCGTGATCCGCTCGCCCTATCCGGGGCGCCGGCCAGGCCACGTGGTCTGCGAGACGCTGCCGGGAGACGCTCCTCTTAGCCCAGGGTGGGCGGAGCAGCCGGGGAGGGACCAGAACCAGATCGCTGCACGAGGGGACCTGGAGGAGCCCCATGGTCCCGCCCAGGACACTGGCAGATTGGTGGGGTCGACAACAGCAAGGGTCTGCGGTCCTCTGCTCCCCCCGGAACTAGTTAATTGCTTCTGTGGACGCAGCAGCCGGGGCCGGACTCTGCTGCTCCCTGGTGGTGTGTCGGAGTTACTGCACTTCTGAGTCGCCAAGGGTCTTCCCACACACAAGCGTTTATTTAGCACGGTGACAAATTTACTTCCGCCCCCCGGGTAACTTCTTGAGTTCTTCCTGTAAGAGAGAGATGCTACCTCCCAGGTAACTTTTTCCTTTTTTCCATTGCTGTGAGAAAATGGACAGACTGCCTTTTGGCCACTCCGAAGTGATAACCCAGGATAACACAGTAATAACAGTGAACACCCCAAGAATTAACATTCATTGTGTTAGGTACTCAGGATAATGTAATAATAACAGTGAACACCTCAAGAATTAATATTAAGTGCGCATTTGCTGTCTGCTAGGTACTTATCCAAAAACTAGGTAACATGGATTTTTCTCAATTCTAAGATTGCTAAGCAATTTAAATGGAATACTGGAGTGAATAAAATGATTGATCTCCAGAATCCTTAACAGCTCCACAGTGTTTTCCTAAAGTTAAACGGGGAATGGCATCCCGCTCACTGAAAGCATCCTCAAGCCTCTCCAAATAGCGTGGTGCTTATCCCTCCCCCCATGTATTAATCTTACATTTCATAATCTCTAGGAAAGTTAGTATATTATAAGGTGGGACCTAGGTCCTAATACTGTATTGTGGCCAGGTTTCTTCTTTTGAAGGGTGTGTCAGAGAGGCTGATGCCAATAATTGTGAAAATCTTTAACCTTTCTGAATTTGTCTATGTACCAGTCTCTGTGCCAGGTGCTTTCTGGAATAGCTACACATGAACATATTTTTGTATCTTTTTTGTGGAGTAGCCAGAGACGGAGAGAAGATGGTTGACTTGGCCAAGGACACACTGCTCTAACACAGCACTTGGCCATGAAGATGCACTTTTTTCCCTGTGGTAGGGTCAGAGCCTGGGCCCTGGCAGCCTAAATGAGGTAGGTTTATCCATCTGTCTTGCAGAAGACAAGTTGTAGTGAAAAGCAGAGAAAACAGATTTATTCAATGGGGCCACACTGGTAAGAGGAACAAAGAGTTACAGTGACGCCACTCCCCCCCTCCAAGTCCAGCTTTGGGGTCCTGACATGGGGTTTAAATAGAAAGCAAGAGGTATGCATAACTCGGCAGTCCTTGTCAAGGTGTGGTCCCGTCCATCCGTTCCTGTATTAAGGTGGTCTCGCAAGTTGTCAGAACTGTGTGAAATCTCTGTGTGGAGACAGACTCCTTATCTGGCTCAAATTCCCGGTCTTTTCCTTCTCCCAGCATGGAATTCCTGGGGAAATTCCAATTACTCAGAGCCCATTATCTCAAAGTTCTGGTAGTGAGCACAGGAGTCGCTTTTGAATATCTTCACTCCTGCAGGGTGGTTGCAACCACACCCAACACACATAATCAGACATTCAGCCCTGTGGCTTCAGCCCCTTGAAGACAAGCGCCCCCTCCCCTGAGCTCCAGTCCGCTGAGACTCAGTAGAAAGCACACCATTTACTCAATGGGTCCTCCCCACATCTTCCCACCCGTCAGTCCCTGACAAAGACCTTCTCAGATCATACTGTAATTTCCTTTGTGGCTCCCTCCAACATTTCTAGATGTCCCATTCATTCCTTTTCCTCCTTCCCGCTTGTGACTTCTCAACGTCTCTCAATCCAGGAGCCTTCAGGGCTTCAGTCTGCCCTGCCTCTGGAGACAAGACGGTACTTACTGCTTCTTGTGAACAATCACTTCCTGGCTCCTCTCTCTGGTTCCCTTTCCCTCATTCTTTCCTCTTGTTACGGAAACACTTCTCTCATGTTGGTTTCCTTGTTCCTCTCTGCCACTCTCCTGTCTCGGAGACACCCATCTCTAGGCCTTTCGTCTCCAGAGGAAGACAGATTTTTTTCCCCCTGAGGGCCCCTCCCCAGGATGATTTCCCTTCTCCTGTGGTTCTTGTGGGGTCTGGGAGCACATTTGCCACCCCACCATACCTCCCCGTGGAAGGACGAGCTGGCTCCCTCTGGGGAGTTACTGCCTCTGGTCCCCTAATCGGTCTCCTGCTCCAACAGACCCAGGGAGGAAAGGGCTCACCGTCTCTGCCAAGGGTCTCATTAAACTTTCTGTCTTGATCCAGGGAGCTTCAAGAGGAAGGAAAGACTCTCCCTGACAGTTTGCCTGCTTGGACCCTTGTAGCAATCAATGTCAGTCCCCCACCTACACCTAAAACTCACCTCCCCTTCCTATCTTCTCACTTTTGTGTGGCATTATGTGACCCTCAGTGAGCTTGAGGTTCTCTGCAATCCCATGTCAATTTGCAGGAATACACCCCCCTACTAGGGCAGCTACTTTGTTGAACTGCGGCTTCCTGTTTTCAATGGAACAGAGCTGGCTTCACGGCTTCACTTTATCTGTTGTGCTAACTGGAGTGCACGTGTGGTACTCAAAGTTACATAAAGGAAGGAAAACAAGTAGGATTCACAAGCAAGGGCTTACGTTTCGGAGTCTCTAGGATTCAAAATACAGTACTAAGTAACTGTATTTGTGGTTCTTTCTCTTTGATTTAATGTTTTCCCCATGTTTATGTGTGGTGTCTGCATATGTGCATGTGAGGGCCCAGGGTTGATATTACCTGTCATCTGCCATCACTCATCAATCTTCCTTCTTTTCTTTCATTTTAGACTTTTAAAAAAATTGGAGAGAGAGAGATAGAGAAAGAGATAGGTAGGTAGGTAGGTAGGTAGGTAGGTAGATAGATAGATAGATAGATAGATAGATAGATAGACATACCATGTGGACGTCCTGGGATCTAACTCAGGTTGGGACCAAACTCAGGTAGCCAGGTATGCAAGCAGGCACCTTAACTGTTGAGCTATCTTACCGGCTCTCATTTAGACTTTTAAAATGTTACTTTTTTCAGAGTTTTATAAACAGTGACTTTATCTCATCTTCATCCTTTATTTCCAAATCCCTTGCCCCCTCCTTCTCCCAGTACAAGCCTTCCTCCTGGATAACGCTCTCCCTTCACTATCCCACCCTGTGTGTGCAGCCCACCGAGCCTCATCCCTGTTGTCTGCACTGGTCTCTACTTGCTGGAGTACAGATGACAAATCAGCGGGTATTCCCCTGAGAGCTTATCTCCTGCCCTCCACCCTCATCCTGCTTTCACCCTCAATCATTTCTTGGGGAGGCACCGAGTCTCCTGAGGGCTTGTCTCTTTCATGGTGTGATATCGACAGGCAAATCTTACACATATCCTTGGACGTGAACACAGCTCCAGCGGCAGCCCCCTCTTTCTGACTGGGGTCTGGGGAATCTGCCCTCTGGTCCTTTTGCTTACAGGCAAGTACTTTATAAAAATATGAGAGAGAGAGAGAGAGAGAGAGAGAGAGAGAGAGAGAGAGAGAGAGAGAGAGAGAGAATACCTTGGTGCACCTTTTCATACTTTTTACTCTTCTTTTAAGGACATAATGACTTATCAATATAAGTCTAATTATTAGTTCTGTAAAAGGACTACATTCTTCTTCTTTGTTTAAGTCAGGGGCAGCTTCTGTTGTGTGCATGTGTTTTGGTAGCATGTGTGCATGTGTGTATGTGAATGTGTTGATGTGCATATTTTTGGAGAGCAGTCTGCTGATAATGAATGGTGGGATGAGTAATAAGCTTAAGTAATTTCCTGACTTCAAGGAATTTACAACTTAACTTCGAGGGAGGATTTAGACGTAGACAGAATTATTCCCAGAATGATTTGGTACAATAAAGTACCAAGCTGCTCATCAAAGCAATTCTCATTATCTGACAATCAGATAATATATATTAAAAAGCTAATTGTACATTAAAAATAACAACCATGAAGGAAGTTGGAGGGGATAGACTTGGCTTGGAATCACCAGAAGTCTGGAGACTGGAGCTTTCTTTCTCTGTCCATTTAAAGCTCAAGTGAATAATTTTAGGATGTTCTAGCTTCCACTCCCCTGGTTGTTAAGAACGCTTTGTTCTAATTCTTTTTCACATTTAGACCCCAGTTTCCCATAAACCTGATGCCAATGGTGGTGAGGCATAAAGTTCAACTCAAGAGATTTTTTTTTTTTCCTTTCATTGGCCAGGTCTCTGTGAAGAGTTTACTCGGGTTTGGGTTCCTGTGGCCCTTGGAATATAGCAGTTAGATTCTCTGTCTGACATACTCTAATTTCTCTAGTGTAAACACACTGTGTACCTGGGGACCCAAAATCCTGCAAAGCAAATAATCTGTGAAGAAAGGACTGTGTGGTAGCCAGTTTCCAAGATGGACCCAAATCAGTACCTTGTATAATGTGCTTACATAGTTTGACCCAACAGGGCCCATTTTGTGTGTGTGTGTGTGTGTGTGTGTGTGTGTGTGTGTAGAAGAAGGCACTGTGTGTGCCTATGGAGGATCAAGGGTGACTTGGGGAATCATCCTGAGTTGCTTTACCTCCTTATTGCTTTGCTGTGGGAGTTCCCAGGGGGTTCCGGAGCCAGAAGTGCAGACCACAGCCATTCCTGTCTGTTTTTTTTTTTTTCTTTACCCTAGGATCTGGCATTTGAACTCAGGTTCTTTTGCTTATGAGGCAAAATCTTTAATTTCTGAGCCATCTCCCAGTTCTTAACTTTTTGGATGTAGTAAAATATTGTTTAAAGGATAGTATATAAACTTCCTCATTTGGCTCACATAAGACTTTAAGTTTTTGTCTTGTTCTCTCATGGGAAAAGGAGCTTTTATGTGAAACCTTGGGGAGAAGCCAGCTGCCATGTTCTGAGGATATAGATTGACCCAGGCAGCAAGGAGCTGAAACTCTCAGCGACAGTAGCTAAGTGTGTCCGCCAGCCCCATTTAAGACTTCAGACAATTCGCACCACGTCTTGATCGTAATCTCATGGACTCACCAAATTCACAACTGCCCAGCTCGCCTCAGAAATTATGAGATAATAAATATTTGCTGTTTAAATCATTGGAATTTGCTAAGTTGCCATAGGTGACAACTACAGGAAGAAATAGATATTTGAGGCAAAGAAGAGAGCAAATTTCCAATAAATGCAAAAACTGAAAAGCCAAACACAGTTAATTTAAGAAGAAAGTTAAGAAGAAAACAATGAAGATCTGCATGTGTGTTTGTGTGAGGTGTTGTGATAGGTCAATGTGAAATCGCCATATCTGAAAAACCATATTATGTAAGGTGACCAACTAGAGTACTGTGGGTGTGTGTTTAGTGTTGCAGGTAAAGGCATGTGTGGTACTTGTGCCCTTGTACCCTGTGGGGACAGGGGATAATTCACTCCCCTCTGTCCTTCACCCTGTCCACAAGCCCAGGTATTGTGTAATCTCCACCCCACCTTCAGATCCCGTTTTTTCTCCCTTCCAAGAATTAGTCAGGGTCGCCATGTAAGCATGTAATCAATCAACTTTTTCCATTCCTTGTCCGTGGCATGGTGAGTTTGGCCTTTTTTTTTTTTTAATCTTACAGATGCACATGGTCAGAACACAGCTGTGCCCACTCAGATTTGCTTTCTATACATGAATAGATGTGAAGCTGCCCAAGTGCCTGTTGGGCTTCTGCCAGCTATGGATGTAGAGGTCTGAAACGGTCTGCAAGTGTCCAGATTACCTTGGACATTTTAACACAGGTCCTTTCCACCAGATGGCACCGAGAGCTTTTCCTTGTTTCTCCTCGCCTCCCCCTCCCCCCATCTCGTTGGGGAAAAAAAAGTGATTTGTATACCGTTCCACAGCATTTCATCACAGAAATCTCACAGTTTACTAGTTGATTTCTTGTCCTTTTGACAATTTTGCGTGTATGGTGCTTACAATTATGTTTTCTGTTTAGATCGTTCTGAGAGCATGTTAAAACTTCGGGTTAGGATGTCACGGTTGCCACCTTACTTACCCCAGTGGTTATTGTCACTATTGGAGATGGGAAGGAGGTGGGGGCCATGCTTTGATTTCTGAAAAGCTCTTCAACAAAAGCAGGTGAGAGCAGAATCAAGAGGGAGCCGTGGGTTAGGTAAGAGCCACTTTCGCAATGAAAGCTGTCCTGGTGGATTCCCCCACTTCTTCCTTTCATGCTGTTCCGGGATCAGGTGAATAACCTCTCAGCTGACACGTTGATTTCAGCTTGTTGAGATTCCCAGCAGAGGATATAGCTACCCTGTAGCTGGACTTTTAATCTACGGAACCGTGACATAATGAATGATAGTTCTTTCTTTAGTCACCAAGTTTGTGGCAATTTGTTATGTAGCAATAGGAAACTTCCAGACTGCTTTATTCACTTATTTTCTTATGTTGAATATGCTGACTACAGTGGTCCACCCTAAACTGCCATATTCCTTCTGGAGATGCTGCTCTGTGTTCAGTCCAAGGCTTGAAGCTCTTCTTATGACCACATTGGTTTGTTCTTTCCAGTGTGAATGTAGCAAATCCATCGAATCAGCGAGCTCGGAACGGCCAGCATCCGAGTTCCTTCTGCTGTTCTCGGCACCTTCCCATCAGTGCTTCTGAACCATCCATTCGTGAGCGGCACAGGCCTGGGGCCCCAGCCCTGATCTGTGGGAGCCCCAGGCGTCGCAGAGGCTCCGCTGTCTCCTGCTGCTGTGTAGTGTGCTTCTGTTTTCCTTCCTGCTGGACCAGCATTGGTAGCACCCCAAATGCGGTCTGCACAGAGGTGATGCCATGGAGATCTGCAAGTGTTGCCACCTCTCTGACTTGGCGGCTGCACAGGGACCTGCGCCGAGGAGCTGGTCAGCAGAGGGAAAGACCGTAGAGCAGTCTAGCTGGCCTGGAGGCAAACCCAGGGTCAAGTGGCAACACCTAATGCTTCGGGCTTTATGTACGCGTTAGCAACATCTCCAGGCTTTATGTACGCGCTAGCAACATCTCCAGGTGCCTGTCCTGTTTTTGCTGAAGGAAGGGCTTGGGTCCTAGATTTCCCTTCTTGGAGGAATTATTGACATCACTCTCTGGTCTTTTCACCTTTAAACTACTTTCCAGGCATGACAAACCGCCCTGGTTAATATCCTCCCATGGAAGAGCTTCCAGCCGTGGAAGCTGGAAGCCGTCTGACCTCTTCCTTCTGGATCCAGAGACAGATCTTCTTGTCCCCTAAGTGCTGTCTTTCCAGATCCTCTTTAGGGTTCATCCTCCCTGTGGGGGCTCCAGGCTCACCTCCTCTAGTTTCTCCTTTGTGTAGCCTCGCGGACTTCTTAGAACACAGATCTTACCTGTCTGCTTCTCCTGTGGCTCCCTCCAGCTTTGGAGAGACAAGTCCAGTGCACTTCAGACCCTCACCTCATTCCTGCACAACATTCCCCCATCACTGAGCAGCTCATGGGGGTCCTCAGAGAAGCAGAGCACCCCTCTCCTGATCGTGTCCATAGTGTGCTCTGCTGACCTTTAATTTGTGGCAGCCCTTCCTCTTCCTCCAGGGTCCCTCTACTTAACCAGGCCTGGCCTGTGCATCCTCTAAGCTTCCATAACACCTTTATGAGAACATTTATTAGGACTAGGAGTGTAGCTCAGTGGGAGAGCACTTGTCTAGCTTATGCAGAACTCTGGGTTCAATCCCCAGTACTACAAGACACATTTATTACATATTTAAAACACATAAAGCCTTTGATGCTACATTGTACATGTCATAGTGAGGGACAGGTGTCAACTTGACAGTTGAGGGTTTGAGCTCTGGGCGTATTTATAGAGAATTAATGGTTGAGGTGAGCCCAGAGCAAACCTGCAGGAAATTGTCTAGCTGATAGGAAGGCCCAGCCCATGGTGGGTGGGACTAGGCCCTGGAAAAAAACACAGAGAGCTGGTTAAGAGAGTTGGCATTCTTGTGTATACTTGGCCAGACATGCTGGTCTGGCAAGTAAGGATTGTTCCTCTCTCAGCTACTATGTGGAGATAATGTGGCCAGTGCCTTTGGCTCTGGTGTTGGTGTGAGCTCTCCTGCAAAATTGGACGAGGAACTGTAACCAGTCTGTCGTAAGAGAATAAACCCCTTGTTCTCTTCAGATGTTTGATGGTGATGTGTTAGCAACCGTGCAGGCGAACTGCAACAATACATAAAGCATTAAAGGACACACACACACACACACACACACACACACACACACACACAGAACAATTAGCTACTACTAGTTATACCAGAAGATGAGGCAGAATAGCTTCTCTGTGGTTTCTGCCATGGAGGGAAGCAACAGAGGAGTCTCAGGTTTACCTGCTGGATGGGCTACTCAGTAAAGGTCCTGAATGATTTTGGCTTATTTTACCTAAGTGAGATGCTTGCAACGACCTTGCCTGCAGACAATTCCCCTGTAAATTTCAAGGACTTCTAGGAAACCCCACTTTATCTCAGTGTTTGACACTACAGTGGGAATCTCAAGCCATTTACCTGGATGCTCTTTGGACTCTGTCATTTGTCTGAGCATTTACCTACCTCTGGAAAACAATGTTTTCCTCTCTTTCCTTTCATACCTCATGTGACTACTGCTTAAAAGTAGTCAACAAGAGGAAGGGAACCTTTTCCCCTTTTTTTAAGGAAATGTCATTGGTAGCACTAATTCTGTGGTAGAGAGGCCTTTGGAATGAGTGGCATTGATAGCTAAATATACAAGGAATTTGGTAAATTGCCTTCTATCTCCTTCTCTTTCTGCAGATCATGTATATATGAAGCTCCCTCTTTAATGTGCTCTCTCTGTCTGTGGATCTGCATACATTTTTCCCCTCTGGCTCCTTGAAGGTTTAATGAGCTCGCTTCTCCACTTTTTAGAGCAAGGATTCCCAGCACTGGTTTGATGACACCCTGGAGTGTCTTCATTTATCTCAGGGGGTGCCTTGAAATTCACAAAACAAGATTAATTTAAATTCATTTTCGTTTAAAAAAGTAAACAGACATTATATAGTAATTACAGGTACAAGTGTGTGTGTTGAAATCAAACTAATAAATGCTTGCCTTGGAGAGAAATCAAGAGGATTGGGGGATGGGCTGGAAGGGACTACCAAGGTGGCTTATTCTGAATCTTTCCTCAGTGGTCCCTTCCTTCCCCCTTACTTCCAAGCTGCTATTTCTTCCAACTAGTCATGCTTCTTAAATTGGAGGTCAGGGATGGTGGGAATGAAAACTCCCAGTATTCAGGTCCGTGATGGTTACTCTTAACTACTGCTGTGAGAGAACCCCAAAGTCAAGCGACTTACTGGAGAAAGGGAGATTTATTCAGGTTACGGTTCCGGGGGGAGTGGGGGCACAGTTTCTCATGGGAGAGGTGGCATGGCTGGCTGGCCAAAGCTGGAGGAGGCTATGTCACTGCAGACGTCTTGGAAGCTGAGAGCTGTCAGACTGTTTGCTGCAAAAACAGACTTCTCCTGGTAGGGTGGGGGTAATCCACCTCAAGGGCCACCTCTTCCTTGCGACTGCCTTCCTCCAGCAAGGCTCCACCTCTCAAGGTGCCATGACCTTGACAAATACAGACTGCGGGGGGACGCATTTCAAACCATGACAAGGTCTATCTTTTATACTTACCACGGGCATATAGTAGGCTCTCAAGAAGCACACTGTGTGCTGACTTGGGACATATTGGGCTATGGAGGATACGTGGCACTTGGGAGCCCCAGCTGGAGGCGTGAGTGGGCACAGATAGCAGCAGAGGCCGTGGACTGGGGAGCAAGCCCAGGCTAGTTCCAGAAGACGACAGAGTTCCAACATCACTCAGGTGAGACCCACTCAGGTGAGACCAGCCCAGGCTGAGATGCTGTTACTGCAGATGCCCTTCGAAATTCGCCAAATAAGCCAGAGGCTTTGGTCATTGCTTTGTTAGCAGTTTGTGCAAATCATCAAAAAGCAGCGTTGACTATTGTTTAAGTCTCAGCGGTGAGGATATAGGATGGAACTCTGACTTCCACATGAGACTAGCAGTCATTGAAGCAACAGAACTGGTAGTGCGTTCCAATCCTGATGCTGACATTTAAAAACCAATATTACTCTGAATAAATTGCTTTACACTTCCGTGCCTTTCTCTATAAAATAGCGATAATCATAGCACCTACCCTGAGAGTCATGAGGATCAAATCCATGTAAAGTGCTTGGAACAATGCTTGGCACCACTAGGGACCAATAAACAGTGACTGTCGTTATCGTTAACATCACAGTGGGCAGTACATATTGGAAGGACTAACTGGTAGTAGGTGTTTCAAATACGGAGTATATTACGGGCACCCTCTGGTCCCAGAGAATAAGTTCAGGAGCTCCTCTTGTCGTCCCCTAGATTGGGGCAAGAACATCATTTGCCAGAACTGGAAGCACAGGCAGAAGGTTAATTGCATAACAAGCAAGCAAACAAACAAAGCAAAAAGCCGCCACATGCAAATTGAGTTCTCAGTGAATCCCCTTGTTGCACGTTGATGGAATATTCTGCTGCATGGGGGAAAATCGTGCAAACATACCTGGATTATTAAAATCACACTCGGTAGCAAGAGGGAATGTTTCTTTTGGCACAGGATTTGATGACTTATCAATCTTTGAAAGCAAGAGAGCATTAATCAAATGTATTCATCATTATCCACCACCACTCGTGGCAAAGCCCAACCTGATCTGGAGAAAATGATTGATAGGGGAGAACCTTTGAGGCCGTTGAAACACATTCCTGATTGTCTTCATTTCAGCGAGTTACTAAATATACCTACATCTTCACATGGGAAAGACAAATCAAGTCTAATATCTGATCTTAGCAAAACTCAAACACTGGGTTTGAAATGCCAGTGATTCTATTCAGTTCTTTCTCTCTTGTTCAAATACTGAGGAAACATCACCGTATGATCATTCAGATGTTCAAACAGTTATTTAGGATGAAAACATTTGCAAATTCATACAGTTTTTTTTTCTTGCATTGCTATGACTGTGGCAAATACAAGATTAATGAGTCGGAGTTATTTATTTGAAATTCATGGTACTGTAAAAATCCTCTGCCAGAAAAATGTACTTGATTCATAAGAATATGGTAGTTTTCTTTTTTAATGGTTAGCATTGTTTTATAGTCTTTCCTTTTTTTTAATAGTGCATATAGTAGTGGTTTTAACCTTTCTGGTCCTTGTATTTCTAAAAATCTTTGATTTGATGAAATAAATATACTAAATATGTCCACATAAGCAAAGATGGTCTGTATCCTTGAGTGGGAATATAGAAAAAAGTGTGAAACTTTTGAAACTTTAATGCTTTTCACCAGAGACTCTAATGGATCATGCCTAGTGTTCACATCCTTTTATACTCCTGTACTGCATGGCATTGGGTTGCATTTACTTTTATTTGTTGCTGTGGGATGACACAGACTCACGTAACTTAGGGAAGAAAGGGAGATTAGTTTAGCTTATACTTCCAGAGAGAATATAGTCCATTATGGCAGGAATCGAACAGCAGAAGACATGGTTAATGGTAGAAGCAGAAAGGCAGAGACAGCAAGAGCAAATCAAGAGGAAGCAGGGCCAGAGCACCAACCCAAGGCCTGCCCCTTTTACCTGCCTTCCTCCAGCAGGCTCCACCTCCTAACATTAGTATCAGCTAAGGATGCAAATGTAGGAGCTGCGGCGGCCTCTCATATTCAAACACCAAACTTGCTTTGGCTAATGGGACATAAGCAAATGCGATGGGGACAGAGCCATGGTAAGCACACGCACATTGGGGGATTCCATTTGGGAACCCTGAGGCTATCAAGGCCGTGAAGAAGCCTGGAATTAAATGTCACGTGACAGGAAAGTCCCTTCTGTGTGGGCTCTTCCCGAGGGAGGTCATCCCAGCATCCCAGAAGAGGAATGATTTCGCTTATAGAATTATGAAAAATAATGAAGTACTGATAAGTCACTAAGTTTGGGGGACCATTTTAAAAAATATACCGATATAAAACCCAATCCCTGAAAGTGGCATGTGGCTAAACTGAAATCTAAATCATGTGGCATTGGCTTTAGGTCAGGGCGGCTGGCAGAGGCTGTGGGAAGCAAGCGTAGTGTCAGCTGAGCCTGATGTTGTGACAGGAAAACTGCTAGCAGAACTGAAAAAGGACAGATGCTGTCACATAAGAGTAACCAGCCACACCATCACCCCCAGAGAAACTACTTCATTCATTCATTCATTCATTCACTCATTCATTCTGTCTGTATCAGAGAGCCCTGTGTGTCCCTGTGGAGGATCAAGGGTGACTCAGGAGTCATCCTGGATTGCTTCTACCTCCTTTTTGCTTCACTCTGGGGTTCCCCAGGCTCCGTCCATCAGGGCCAGAAGTGCAGGCCACCACTGTTTGTGCCTGGCATTTATTACGTGGGTCCTGGGATCTGAACTCAGGACCTTTGGCTTGTGAGGCAGAGTCTTAGTCCCTGAGCCATCTCTTCAGCCCCCAAACTTCATTTTTTAAGCAGAACTTAACTATGGAAGCTCTAGGTGGGGAAATAAGACTTTTGTATTAGTAGTTTCTCTGACTGATAAAAGATTCTTTAAGTGAGAAGTGACCTGAGAGTACAATTCCAGCCACAGGTGTTGCAACGAGGCTTTACGATCCTAGAATTATTTCAAGTGTATTTATTAGACTCACATAAATTAAAGGGCTGTTAAGAATTGTAAGGATAATTTCTCCACAGCCCTTGACATGTGGACAAAGTAGAGGCCTGTCTCAGAAATAATTTGGGGATAGCCTTTGTTTAATGCATCAGACTGCAGAAGCCTTCAGATTATAAAGGCTTGGTCTGGTTTAGACCAAATGGTACATAGGAGATTCAAAGTAAAATGAGACAAAAAGTGAAGTGAGGAAATTACTTAGTCATGAATGCAGACTTTTTTATTGAGCAAAGCAAAATAAAACAAAACAAAGCAGAACAGTCATTTCAATGAGCAGTGCTAACTATGTCCAGAGAGCAAAACCAGGCTCTGTGAGGACCACTTCCTGCACTCAGAGTAGATCCTGTAGCATAGGGTTGGTTGGACCAGTTGTGACTACGTGGCTCTTTCTTGCTTCCTCATACTTTGTAATGAGCATTTGTTATAGGTGTGTGTGTGTGTATGTGATAAGTATATGCATATGATGTGTGTGATGTGTATGTTAGTGTATGAATATAGGTGTGTGATATGGGTGTGCATTTATAATGTGTGTGATGGGTGTGTGTAAATAAAGTCTATGGTAGATATGCATGTTGATGGATGTGTGTGTTAGCGTGTGTATAGCAGATAACTACTGTTTCACAGGTACTTGAATGATATCATAGTTAGGCACAGATGTCAACTTGACAGTTGAGGGTTTTGAGCCCTGGGCACATTTGTGGAGAATTAATGGTTGGATTAAGCCTAGAGCAAAACTGCAGGAGATTGTCTGGCTGATGGGGAAGGCCCCTGGCTGGGATTAGGCCCTGGAAAAAAAACACAGAGCTGGTTGAGAGCTTGTATACTTGGCCAGACATGCTGGTCTGGCAAGTAAGGATTGTCCCTCTCTCAGCAATTATGTAGAGATGATGTGGCCAGTTCCCTCAGCCTGGTGTTGGTGCGTGCTCTCCCGTCAAGCTGGAGAGACTAACAGGACTATCAGTAAGAAAATAAACCCTTGTTCCCTTAAGCCATTTGATGGTCATTTATCTGCAACCATGCAAAGGAACTGCAACAAATGATGAGAACCAAATCTGAACAGCTGCATGGAGCCTTCGTTGAAGGAGCCTTAACCACACCTGGACTACAGGCAGAGGAAATCCTGGACTTGTAGCATTTCTGGAACCAGGTGTCAGAGGAACTTGTGACCAGCTAGAAGGACTCCGTGGTTGCTAATGAGGTGTCTTCTTTAGTCTACATTGGCTTGAATGGTACTGGCTTCCCAGGTAGTTTGGAATAGCAAGAAGTGATTCACTGTGGACTTGAAAGTGTTCTTTAGCCTTGAAACAGAAAGCCAGAAGAGAAGTTGGTACTCTTCCAGGTCAGAATAAGAACATTCCCTTAGGTGATCATTCCTTAGAGAAAAGAACTAAGACGCCAATTAACCCATTATTAAGGTTCTCAAAATGCAGATGACCCATAATAGCTTGGGGTACTTTGTGCCCCCCCCAAAAAAATCTACTTGCTGATTTTCTGACTTCTGACTTGTCTTGGGATGAAAGTCTCTGGTTCTCTTCTATTGCATTGGTAATGATTTTAATGACATATTTTTCTACTTACTCTTCATAGCTATCCTACACTGGAAATATTTCTCCCACCTTATAAATAATTTTGAGGCTGGAGTGATGGCTCAGGGGTTAAGACTGCCTTGCAGACAGAAGGTAACCATTATAATAAGACTATTTTAACAGCCTTTTATCTCCAACTAGGAGGTGATATCCAATACCCATCAGGATGGAGCCAAGGGCGGTGCAGGAACAGCAAAACTGGAAGAAAAAAAAAAAAACAACAAACTACATAATTCAGAACATTAGTGACCCTAAAGTAATCACCAGGAACCAGGCCAGCCTAATCTTTCCCCATCCCAAAGCTCAGGGAAATTTGGGGAAGAGGGAGAGGTAAGATTTTAAGAGCCTAAAGATGGGAAGGAGCAATGATATGCAAGATACTCCACACATGTTAGGGCTGAAGTAATCATAATAGGACTTTGTATGACCTGCGCAATGACCAATATATCATTGACCCCCCACCTCACAGTCTAGCATGGATCACAGGCACTGGGATCCTTAGAGGCAAGGGATTAACAGCCACAATAGTGTTCCTATACTAAAGGGGAACACAAAAAAGAGCTCTAGGCAATGCTACTGAGTCCTTACACCTCATCAGAGAGGAGGACCCAGAGGGGAGTTTGACATGCACACTAAAGGAAGCTCCAGGAATGGGGGGGGGGGAAGCACTGGGAGAAAGGGAGGGAGGGGGGAAAGGAAAGGGAAAAGGAGGGAGGGAACAAAGGAATCTGAGGGGGGTTGAGGGAGGGAGAGGTTGAGGGAGGGAGGGGAATGGGGTACCTATCCAAGGTTGTATGAGTGAAAAAAAAAAAAAAGACTCTGCCTCAGAAGCAGAAAGTCCTAAGTTCGGATCCCAGGTCCCATATAAAAACACCAGGCATTGGTCTGCACTTCAGGCCCTGGTGGGCGGAGCCTGGGAAATCCCAGAGTGAAGCAAGAAGGAGATAGAAGCAATCCAGGATGATTCCCATAGTCACCCTTGGTCCTCCACAGGGACACATAGTACCTTCTGACACACACACACACACACACACACACACACACACACACGCACACACACACGCACAGACGCACGTGCACACACACACCAAATAATTTTAAATAAAGTTTAAAAAAATAATTTTGACTTGGAGGTTTGAAGGTGAGGTGCCTGACTTTAGGATTTCATTTATTCGTAGCAATACAATGGTAGAGTGTAGGACAGCTTTAAGGTCAACAATCACTGTGTTCATCTTTGGATAATGTCTCTCTATGGACTGAGTTCTGGTATTCCTTCTAATATAGCCCTCTAATACAGAGTATCTTCAAAGAGTTATGATCATCAGAACTGCTTTTCAATTTGTTTCAAGTATTATCAATTTCCTCTAGCAAACTCTCCTGCCTTTTGGTGCATGTGTATGTATGGTGTGTGTGTGTGTGTGTGTGTACACATGAGCCACAGTGCATGTGCGATGGTCAGAGGACAGTCTAAGTGTTAGTCCTTGCCTTCAGCCTTGTTTTAAGCCAAGTCTCTTTGTTTGCCACTGTGTAGGTCAGGCTCCCTGGAATTCTAGGGGTTCTCCTGTCTCTGCCTCCATCTCACCATGGAAGCCCTGGCATTATGGATGCATGCTGTGCACTTTACATGGATTTTGGGGATTTGAACCTAGGTCCTCTGCTTGTACAGCATTCTTTCCCACTTCCAGTTTTTTTTTTTTTTTTGAGATAGGGTTGCAATGTAATCTCTGTTGACTTCGAACTTCTGACTTTCTAAAAATATTTATTTATTGCGATGAGGAGAGGAAGGGGAACAGGGAAAACAGGTGCACATGTGCCACCTGTGTAAAACTCAAAACACAATTGGGGGAAGTTGAGTTCTCTCCTTTCACCATGTGGACTTATGGGATTGACTCCGCTCACCAGACAAGAAGATTTTTTTTTCCTTAAAGGGACAATGTTACTCTACGAAACACAGAAACATGATTTTTGGTGAGCTCTTTATTTAAATGGTTTTCATAAAAGAAGTTCAGATGTTCTGTGATCATTATTTTCTGGGAGGAACAGGTTGGATTTTGGTGCACTATTGCATTTCTAACGATGTTCCATTCTTTATGATTGCACTAGAAAAATCTCTCAGAAACTCTAAGGTTGCATATAAATTTAATTGGTCTTTTTTTTTTTTTATCTTTGTGCCTTAAAAACTCTGGTGTATCATCAGGGTTTGTCAGAAATCAGTTTCTGATGCAAACGGAATAACTTAGTAGAAAGAAGTATGTACAAAGGTAGAGGTGGGTTTTGAGGAAAACCTGCAAGGGCTAACAATAGCAGGGAGAGACTGTAGCTCACGGGCTTGAATGATCAAAGGAAGTAGAGGATTAGTGGAATCAGAGAGCATGACTATATTAAGAACACAGCCTGACGTGAGCTATATAGCCTTTGGTTAAGGGATACAGCCAACCTATGGTGGCCTGGCGGGAAAGGAGCTGGAGGGAGAGACACTCAAACCTCCTAGTTTCCAGCCTCTCATCTCCTGCTGGTGCTTGCCGTTGGCAAGGACTCCTCTAGAAAAGGAGGTGGCAAGGGAGCCTGCTGATGCCTCTCATTTAAGTCAGCCTCCCTAGGCACACAGCAGTGTAGGCATGGCGGAGAAGGGCTGGAGAGGGTGAAGCAGCTTATTCAGTGCAGTTGGGACGCTCACTTATATACTGTTTGAGCTTAGAACACCGGTGTCTCTGGGGCTGGGCTGGTAATAAATAGATCAGATAAAATTACAGTTATCATTCTAGTCTTTGAAAAATCAGACCATGTTCTGCTTCTGTATCCTCAAGTTCTTCTTTTAAAAAGTATAATATTAGCCATCGAGGTGGTTCAGTGTGTAAAGGCACTTGCTGCCAAACCTAAAGACCCGAGTTTGATCCCCGGGAGCTCACATGATGCAGGAAGAGAACCGACTCTCACAAGTTGTTGTCTGGCCTGTACATGTACTGTGAAATGCACGTGTGCACATACAGATAAACAAATAACTGAATGTGAAAAAATTAAATTTGTATCTTAATGATTTGAAATGACTTGGACATAATTTAGCCACATGTACCCCTATTATAAGAAGCATAAAAATATTCACTATGCTGGTAATATCATTTTTTGTCACTAACCAGAAATGGTCTCCTTACCTTACTGGAAAACAGAATGGCTTGAATTCAAATTTTCTAAATTCAAAATGATCATTTTTGGCAGATAGCATTTATGGTTTAATTGGCTTACATCTAGTGATTATATATAGTCAGCTAATTCTTTCAGCTATGCCAAGGTGCATTTTGCAATCATTTTTCTCTGGTGGTTTCACTACAGAAGGATGTTACTTAAAAGTAGACTTCAGGTGTGCTATTGACCTTTGTTTATTTCTGGGGTATGAGAGATTAGTGAGATCTGTTTCAATTTCTTTTCAGGCACAAATCATATAACTTTTATTCCTGTTCAGTAATTGTTGGTTAAATGAAAGACTGAGAGAATGAGCCTTATAGGTTCGATTTTATTTTTCTTTACCACAACTCTTCAGAGTCAGTAGATGTGAGAAGATCCATCTGATGGAAAACCTGGGTCTTGGTGACATTCTCTGCTGAAAACCTCTACGTGGAAGAGGGGTGGCTGGCTTTGGGTCCTGGCTGAGGCCCTTTATTGTTTATAAAGGAGGTGAACTTAGCCTGCCTGGTTGATTCTTCAGGACTATAGATTCTCCTTCATTAAGAACAAGGATTACTCTTGATCAATGTTAAAAGTTATATACTCCTCCTGCCTCATGCTTACCAAAATCAGAGGGGAAAGCAGTTCTGATTGACAGCTGAAGGAATGTTGCTCTTTCATTCTTCTAGATCAGCATTGTCCAACCAAACATTTTCAGTGTTTTGTATTTGAACAACCCAGTCCGGTGACCATTCTCCTTGTGTGACTTATATAGGGTATTTGAAAATGTGGGTCTTCAAACAGAAGCATAGTATTCTAAATATTTTCATTTTTAAAAATTAAAAAAAGGTTAAAATTTTAATTTAAAAATGACATGTAATTCATTTTGGAAGTCAAATAAAAAGAGGGTGTCTCCTGACTTGACCTGGGAATCAAACTTAAACTATCTAGTGTTGTGATGTCAACTATGGATTCCACTGGCACAGCTGGATATTTGATATGAGTTCATTTTAAATTATTTAAAAATTTTTATTTGATTTTCAGAAAGAATTACATGTTTTTAAATTAAAATGTTTGAACTTTTTAATGTATATTTACTTTATTTTAAAATTGTATTAATCATGAATTTATGCATTTTCATCATCTATTTCCTATTACCCCCCAATGCATCCTTTCTTACCTTTTCCGTTCTCATTTTCCTCCCTATCATTTGTCTCTCTGCATGTGCAAGCAGCTGGGTTATCTCTAGGGTGCCCTCACTTGATAGTGATTGGACATTTGTCAAGGCACAAATGGCTCATTGGTGGGTAGAGTAAATTCTAGCTTCCTTGAAAGAGGGTCTCACTGTGGAGGGTCTGACTGCCACTAGATCCTCCTGCTTCATCCTCCATTATGCTGGGAGGAGTGGCACAGACATGAGCTGCCACACCCATCAAGAATAACATTTACTGAAAGTTCAAATGCCTCTTTTGTCATCAGTGGCAGTCTTAAAACATATTTTCACACTCTTAGACACTCCTCCATCAAAAGCTGGAGGTCAGTTCAAGTTTTCTTTGAATGCAACTTGGTTGTAGCATCTTGCTTCTAACAAACAGAATGAGACAGAAGCGATGCCCGATGACTTTTGAGGTCGACTCATAATGAGGGGGACAAAGCCTGCTTAGGTTTCTCCCCCTCAACCTGAGCATCCCTGTAAAAACTCAGGCTCCCAAGGTCACGTGTCAGCTGAGGAAGATCAGCTGCTTCTACCTCCAGCTGTTTGAATCTTCGCAGATCAGGCCCTGGGTTATTCCAGACTCAGATGCCATCTGACTGCAGCGCTGCAAGAGACAGACCCCAAGTGAGAATTCCTTAGCTGAGGCCAGTCGCTCCCCACTGAGATGACAGTAAATTCTTGTTATTATGTCAAGCCACTGTCTTGAGGTTGTTGTGTAGCACAGCTACCCAGCATGACTGTGCGAAGGGGTGAAAGGATGCTGCCAGACGCAGTCTCAGGAACACCTGGTGTCTTGTGTGTGTATGTGTTTACTGAGCAAGGGATTTTAATTTTATTTTTTAATTTATTTTTTGAATGATTTTGTCTCTTCCAATCTCCCTCCCACACCGCCTCTCCCCTACTTGTGAGATCCATTAGTCCTGATCTAGACTCCTGCCTCAGCTTGTGGGCTGGGCTTCCTCTATGGATATGATCAGCCCAAGGGAGGACCAATCATTGAGTTAATAATTCTCCCCTCTCATGGCTTGTACCTGACCCACTCAGTCTCTCAGGATGGCACCATATCCTTTGCAAGCTTTGCTTCTCTGCGATGAGATTTTGATAGGTCAACTCTCATGGGGTTCTAGTGGAGACAGGTTTCACAGTATTGAGTTCTTGACTGGCAGCCCTGTTAGGAATGGAGGCTTCTGTCTGGAGTTATTTCTCACTCCCCCCACCCCCTGAGTCAGACTCTTACATTCTTACTTCTCCTCTTCCACAGGGAAAAAAGAATTTATATTCACATTTGCAGTTCCAAATTACAGTTCATCATGGCAGCAGAGTTTACAGCAGGAGCCCAGGGAAGTGGCCACGCCATATTAACAGAAAGAGCAGAGGGTGCACCCCTGCGGATGAGTTTGCTTTCTAGCTTTCTAGCTTTTCCAAATGCCAACCAGCTCTTTCTATGTCTTTATACACCTGCCTACTGAATGGTGCCACCCACTATAGACTGAGTCTTCCACATTAGTTATGAAATTAAGACAGTCTCCTATTGGCTTGCTTAGAGGCTTGTCTTAGCTAAATAATGCTGCACAACTCTATTCAGAGAGGCTCCTATCACACGTGTCAAGTCTACAGTTGAAAATAACTGTCACAGTGTTTGTGCATATATTAATAATAATAACTAATGTATACTTGGTGTCTATTACATATCAGGTATTTCTATTAAATATTTTGGGTGCATGATGTCACTTAATCTTTGTGACATCCCTATGATACTCTTGTGTGAAAGTGAAAATCTGAGGCTTACAGATGACAGAGGAATGGCTTTCTCAAGGTTATATAGCTCATAATTGAAAGAGCCTACATTGAGTTTAGGTCCTTCTAATGCCAGAGCTTAGGGTCTCTCCACATCATTGGTACGATCTTAGTATGTGTGCCTCTCAAGTTCATATGAGGATATCTTAACCTTTTTGTGTACCCCTGAGATAGGATAACTCGGTTTACATTGTTTGTGTGTGTGTGATACAAATTTATGATATAAACAATTCCTGTCTAGCTCTATTGTAATTCCTTAGTGTTACCAATCTCTCATACCTTCCAGTAATCTAACGCTAATGTTATTCCCTTCTTAATCTGTTCCTCTAGCTTACTATTCTGCTTTCCGACTTTGTAAGACCTGTATTCTTTCTGGATATGTTCCCAAAAGATTCAGTATTTTACCATACAGATACTTGCACATTCATTTTCACTGTGGCTCAATTCATAATAGCAAGGAAATGGAATCAGCCTAAATGTTCATCAGTGAATGAATGGATAATGGGACAATGTGGTACATATACACAATGCAATATTGTTCAGCTCTTAAGAGAAATATAATTATGAAATTTACTGATAAATGGATGGAACTTAAGGTCTATTAAACTGAATAGGTGGTTATCCAGACACTGAAATCCTTAAATTTGTAAACTTAATTAGGAATATATGTAATAACCAGAAAACTAGAAAAGTGGGGGGACAGGAGTCAGAGGAAGCATCTGATAGGAGGGGAGGTAGAAGAATGTGGGTGTTCCTTGTTTTTTTGAGATAGGATTTCTCTGTATAATTCTGGGTAGCTTGGTACTCACTGTGTCCTTTGAGCTGACTTTGAACTTAAGGCAGTCCTCCTACTTCAGTCTCTCGGGTGGTAGAATTTATAGTTTTGTGCTACCTCTAGCTTTTGTTGGGTCATTTTGAGGATTAAGTATTCCACATAATTTTCTCTTAGATTTCAGGAAGTGCTAACTTTAAAAAAAGATGCATCAAAAGATGTTTAGGACCAGTGAGATGGATGGGGACATATAGATACTTCCCTGGAAATCTGGCACCCAAGTTCAATCCCTGGGCCCACATGGTAGACGTAGAGGACCAATGTCTAAAAATTGGTCCAGGCTGGTTTGGAATTCCTGGACTCAAGTGACACTTCTTTTGTTTTTTTTTGTCATATATAGCCTTTATTATGTTGAAATACATTCTTTTTTTTTTATTTCAGCTCATACAAACTTATTAGGTACACCAGCTCCCTCCCTCCCTCCTCCTCCCCCCGTACCCCCTGCTCTCCCTCCCCACCTCTCTCCCTCCCCATCCCCCAGTGCCTCCCACCCCAATTCCCAGAGAGTCCTTTCTTGTGCATGTCTGATTTTCCTCTGGGCCCTCCTCTCCGATGATGTACAAGGACCCAGTGGCCTTTCCCGAACCCTTTCCCGTGTTCCCCTTAGGTATAGGAACACTGCTGTGGCTGCCAATCCTTTGCCTCCAAGGATCTTGGTGCCTTTAGCAGATGCTAGACTTTGTGAGGTCAACAGTGTGTTGGACAATGCGCAGGGCATGCAAAGTCCAATTATGATTGCTTCAGCCCTAACTAGTATAGAGTATCTTACATATCATTGCTCCTCCCATCCTTATGCTCTTGCACTCTTACCGCCCCCTCTTCCGCAAATTTCCCTGAGCTTCAAGATGGGGAGAGACTAAGCTGGCCTAGTTCTAGGTGGTTGATATAGAGTCTCTGAAGTTCTGGATTGTGGTTTGTTGATTTTCTTTTGCAGTTTTGCTGCTCCTGCAATGCCCTTCACTCCATCCTGGTGGGCACTGTATGTTACCCCCTGGCCAGAGACAAAAAGCTGTTAGAGTCTTGTGATAAAAGCACATTCAAAGGTAGATGTAATAAAAGTGGGAAACCACAGTGAGGGAGGGGTCTATCACCCATTTGCAAAATTGTTACTTTTTATCTGCCAGACTATATGCCCTCCTGGTGAGATCACACCCCCTCAGTAGTAGATGATCAGGAACAAAAGTCTGTGAACTTAATCAGATGTCTCATTACTTATTTGGGTCCTTGGTGGAGGCCTATTTTCCCTGCTGTAACATGGTCCCTTCTCTCCTTGTTTCTGGTGTGGCCCTCCTACCCCATCCCTCCTGTTCATAATCCATGGAATTACTGTCTCTAGGTGGGCTGGGTGGGTTTGGTACTAGGAGCCACCTATTAGGGAGTACATACGGCGCTTAATTTTCTGGGTCTGGGATACTTCACTTAATATAATTGTTTCTAATGACATCCATTTCCCGGCAAATTCCAGTAATTCATCATTTTTGATGGCTGAGTAGTACTCCATTGTATAGATGTACCACAGTTTCCTTATCCACTCGTCAACTGTTGGACATTTGGGCTGATTCCATGACTTTGCTATTGTAAACAGTGCTGCTATGAACATGGTCGTGCTTGTGCTATCGAGGTGAACCTCTGCTGTATGGGGGGTTATTCCCAAAAGTGGAATAGCAGGGTCATATGGCATTTCAATCTTTAATTTCTTTAAGAATCTCCAGACGGCTCGCCAGAGTGGCTGTATGAACCTGCATTCCCACCAGCAATGTAGGAGAGTTCCCCTCTCTCCACATCCTCTCCAGCATTTGTCGTTGTTAGTATTGTGGATTTTTGCCATCCTGACCGGGGTGAGATGATATCTCAGGGAAGTTTTGATTTGCATTTCCCTGATGGCTAAAGACGTGGAGCAGTTTTTAAGATATTTGTTAGACATTTTAATTTCATCCCTGGTAAAGTTTCTTTTAAGTTCCAGGGCCCATTTTTTAATTGGGCCATTGGTTTCCTTGGTGTTTAGTTTTCTAAGTTCTTTGTGCACTCTGGACAATAGAGCTCTATCAGATATGTGGTTAGTGAAGATTTTCTCCCATTCTGTGGGTTGCCTTTGAGCTCGCGTTACAATCTCTTTATCTGAACAGAAGCTCTTTAATTTCACAAGATCCCAACTGTTGAGAGTTGGTAGCAGTGACTGTGCCATTGGATGTCTGTTTAGGAACTGTTGGCCTAGCCCAATCAGCTCGAGGGAGTTCCCTATCTTTTCAACTATGGTTTTTATAGTCTCTGGCCTGATATCAAGGTCCTTGATCCATTTGGAATTAAGTCTTGTACATGGTGACAAGTACGGGTCCAGCTTTAATCTTCTGCATGTGGAGATCCAGTTTTGCCAGCACCATTTGTTGAAGATGCTGTTCTTTTTCCATTGGATTCTTTGGGCCCCTTTGTCAAAGAGCAAATGGCTGTAACTTTGTGGGCTTATATCTGGGTCTTCAATCCTTATCCATTGATCTGTGTGTCTATTTTGGAGCCAGTACCAGGCTGTCTTTACAACTATGGATTTGTAGTATAGACTAAGGTTTGGTATGGTTATACCTCCAGCTGTGTTTTTGTTACTCAGGATTGTTTTTGCTATCCTGGGTCTTTTGTGCCTCCATATGAACTTTGAGATTGTTTGGTCAACTTCTTTGAAGAATTGCTTTGGGATTTTGATTGGTATAGCATTGAATCTGTATATTGCCTTTGGTAGGATGGTCATTTTCACGATGTTGATTCTGCCAATCCAGGAACAAGGGAGGTCTTTCCACCTTCTGGTGTCTTCTGCTATTTCTTTCTTTAGGGTTTTAAAGTTTTCATTGTAAAGGTCTTTTACCTCCTTAGTTAGGTTTATACCAAGGTATTTCATTTTTTTAGGGGCTATAATAAATGGTATTGTTTCTCTCAAGGCTTTTTCACTTCTTTCATTCTGGGCATATAGGAAGGCCTCTGATTTTTGCACATTTATTTTGTATCCTGCCACCCTGCTGAACTTCTCAATTAGTTCCAGGAGCTTCCTGGTGGAGTTTTTGGGATCACTCAGGTATAAGATCATGTCATCTGCAAATAGGGATAGCTTGACCTCTTCCTTGCCGATTTGAATCCCTCTTATGTCCCTTTCTTGTCTTATGGCTTCAGCTAAGACTTCAAGTACAATATTGAATAGAAGTGGTGAGAGTGGACAGCCTTGTCTAGTTCCTGATCGAAGTGGGAATGCTTCCAATTGTTCCCCATTGAGCATAATACTTGCTGTGGGCTTGTTGTATATAGCTTTTATTATATTGATAAAGGTTCCTTCCATTCCTACTATCTCTAGCGTTTTGATCATAAAAGGCTGTTGGATCTTGTCAAAAGCTTTTTCTGCATCTATCGAGAGTATCATGTGGTCTTGGACTTTGGACTGGTTTACATGATGAATTACATTTATTGATTTGCGTATGTTGAACCAACCTTGTGTGCCGGGGATGAAGCCTACTTGGTCCCCATGAATGATCTTTTTAATATGTTTTTGAATCCGATTTGCTAAGACTTTGTTGAGAATCTTTGCGTCTGTGTTCATCAGGGAGATCGGCCTATAGTTTTCTTTTTTATGCGAATCTTTATTAGGTTTTGGGATTAAAACGATATTAGCTTCGTAGAAGGAATTTGGTAGTGTTCCTTCCTTTGCTATTTGATGGAACAGTTTAAGGAGTATTGGTGTTATTAACTCCTTAAATGTCTTGTAGAACTCTGTGCTGAATCCATCTGGTCCAGGACATTTTTTGGTGGGAAGATTCGAGATTACTTCCTCAATTTCCTTATATGTTATAGGACTATTTAAATAATTCACAACTTCCTGATTCAATTTAGGTAAGTTGTGTTTACTTAGAAATTCATCCATCTCTTTTGTTTTTTCAAACTTCACAGAGTATAAGTTTTTGAAATATGATGTTATAATTCTCTGGATTTCTTGGGTATCAGTAGTGATAACTCCATGTTCATTTCTAATTTTGTTAATGTGGGTTTTCTCTCTCTTGCTTTTGGTTAGTTTAGCTAGGGGTGTATCAATCTTATTGACTTTTTCAAAGAACCAGCTTTTTGATTGGTTGATTTTTTCTATTGTTTTCTTAGTCTCGATTTCAGATATTTCTCCCCTTATTTTGCTAATCTCCTCTCTTCTACTACTTTTGGGATCAGATTGCTCTAGCTTCTCTAAAGCTTTAAGCTGCATTGTTAAGTTGTTTATTTCTGATGTTTCCATTTTTTTGACGTAGGCATTAAGAGCTATGAACTTACCTCTTAAAACAGCTTTCATTGTGTCCCAGAGATTTTGGTAAGTTGTATTTTCATTATCATTCACTTTCAGGAAATCTTGAATTTCCTTTTTAATTTCTTCCTGAATCCATGTCTCATTCAGCATCATAGTGTTAAGTTTCCAGGAGTTAGTGTATTTTCTCTTGTTTGATGTGTTGTGGATGTCCAGCTTTAGGCCGTGATGGTCTGATAGGGCACAGGTTAGAATTTCAACTTTCTTGTATATGTGTAGATTCATTTTGTGGCCCGATATGTGATCTATTTTGGAGAAAGTTCCATGTGCTGCTGAGAAAAATGTGTATTCTTTGGTGCGTGGGTGAAAAGTTCGATAGAGATCTGTAAGGTCCATTTCTTTCAGGGTTTGATTAAGTTCCAAAGTGTCTCTGTTAAGCTTTTGACCTGTTGATCTATCCCATGTTGAGAGGGCGGTGTTGAAGTCCCCAAGAATTATCGTTTGGGGATTGATTTCTTGCTTTAGACGCTATAGGGTTTTCTTAATGAATGTGGAGGGGCCCGTATTGGGTGCATATATGTTCAGTATTGTGAAGTCTTCCTGGTGAATTGTACCTGTGACTAAAATGTAGTATCCATCCGTGTCTCTTATAGTTTTCTTTGGTTTGAAATCCACTTTGTCTGATAGCATAATGGCTACCCCTGCCTGTTTTCTGCTTCCATTTGCTTGTAGAATTGTTGACCAGCCTTTTATTTTTAGAGTGTGCCTATCTTTTGTGGTGAGATGGGTTTTCTGCAGGCAGCAGATTGATGGATTGTGATTTTTAATCCATGTTTGTAATCTGTGTCTCTTGATTGGTGAATTAATTCCATTAACATTTAGTGTTATAATGGAGAAACTATTGTTAATTCCAGACATTTATTATGTTTAGTAGCTTTTATAAGTATATTGCTTCTTTTTTAATGATGTTATACTTGCCTTCTGTTCTCCTGGATATGCCTGTTTTTTTCTTCACGCTTGAGTATCATTTCTAGCATTTTTTGAAGGCCTGGTTTGGTGGCCATGTATCCCTTAAAGTTGTCTTTGTGCTGGAAAATTTTTCTTTCTCCCTCGATCATGACTGACAGTTTTGCAGGGTAAATCAGCCTGGGTTGACATTTTTGCTCATTCAATACTTGAAGTATGTCTCTCCAAGCTCTTCTTGCTTTTACTGTTTCGACTGAGAAGTCATTTGTTATTTTAATAGGTTTACCTTTAAAAGTGACTTGTTTTTTCTCCCTTGAAGCTCTTAGCACCAGTTCTTTATCTTGAATGTGGAGTGTTTTGACTATTATTTGCCGCGGCGTGCTTCTATTTTGGTCGTATCTGTTTGGGGTGCGGAATGCCTCTTGTATATGGATGGGCCTCTCTTTTTTTAGATGAGGAAAGTTTTCCTTGATGATCGTTTGAAAAATTTCCTCAGGGGTGGTATTTTGAGATTCTTGCTCTGGTATTCCATGAATACGCATGTTAGGCTTCTTCAGGGTGTCCCATATCTCTTGGATATTTCTCTCAAGTATCTTTTTGGCTTTAACAACCTCTTCCATTGAGCTGGTTAGTACTCCCACTTTATCTTCAAGGTCTGAAATTCTGTTTTCTGCTTCGTTAGTTCTGTTGGTAAGACTCTCTGTGGCGTTCTGGGTTGAAGATAACTTGTCTTTTAGCTCAGTTTTAAACTCTGCTTGAGTTTGTTTTAACTGCTCTATGCCACTTTTTGTTTCTTGCACTGTGTTTCTCAACTCCTCCAGATGTCTGTTGTGTTCCTCTTCAAAGCGATTGATTCGATTATGTAATTCCTCCCGGATTTCCTCTTTCATAGTATTGAACATGGTAATGATCATATTTTGAAAGTCTTTATCCTGGGTGGGGCTTTCTTGGCCTTTTTCCGTGGGTTTGTTCTTGTTGGAGTGTAACATTATGGGATTAATTTCTTCAGTGGGAAATTTGTTTACTTGATTGTTGCTTCTCATGGATTTGCACTTTGACTTTGGCATTGTCATTTTAACTCTTAAGATCTCTCAATTTCACTAAACTGAATTATTTGGCCTGGGGTCCTGGTGGGCGGGGCGGGTGGAGACTTACCTAGGTCGTGGGGTGAGGCCCGGCTGGACCGCGCTCGCATCCCGACCGGCGGAGCGGGGTGGGGTGCAAAGGGGGGATGGGGGCGACGGCGTGGAGCTATTTAACCCGAGGGCAGCTGGGGCGGGGCCCGGGCGCAGGGGGAGGTCCTCCTCGTCCCTCGGCCCCGCACGCGCGGCTCCGGCTGGATGGTGGGAGTCGGAGCCGTTTCCCTGTGGGCTGACCTGGGGTCCTGGTGGGTGGTGCGGGGGGGGGGGTACTCACCAGCTAGGGTGCGGGGTTGAGGCCCGGCTGGACCGCGCGCGCGCGCGCGCCCCGACCGGCGGAGCGGGGTGGGGTGCAAAAGGGGCTCAAGTGACACTTGTTAATGCTGAGACTGCAGTTGTGAGCTGCTGTTCCCAGTGCCAGTCTGTTTTTATATCAGTACTTTGAGTTGTTTACTCAGAACTGAATTAATTCTCATTTCTAAGTAAATGGAACCAGAAAAAATTTATTTCTGTGTGGTTACTGCCCTTAGTCTTATTACATTCTTTGGCAATTTTGTGCTCAATCAAAACCATACTGCAGTATGTATATATTGTTAAACCTCTTCAGAAAGATGATAGCCAAGTCACGTTGCATCTTTGCTAAACCTGTGTGAGGATTCAAACAGTTCAATGCAATAGTAATGAAGGCCAGGAGGCGCTGACGTTTTGTGACTCTTCAGCGGCCTTTTCTATAGGAAGAGATATAAGAAGTGAAAGTGACTCTTGAGATGAACAGGGACAGCAAGTAGCAAGATATCAGGCCAGCGAAATCACACCTCTGTGCATTCACACATCAGGCCCTCATTGATCAGATAGTGGGTTTTCACCAGGGCCAGCTCTGAGCTAGATACGTGGGGATAGGATGGCAGTAGAGAAATACATAAAACCTAGTTGAGGGATAATCTTTAAAGTTATGCCTAGTGGTTCAATCCCTGTGTTTAAACACAGGATAATGGATATCATAAAATAGGTATGAATTAATCTTGGTGAATATTCCTAGGAGAGAGAGAGAGAGAGAGAGAGAGAATTAATCTTGGTGAATATTCCTAGGAGAGAGAGCGAGAGACAGAGAGAGAGAGACAGACAGACAGACAGACAGATTTTCAGCAATGATGTGTGAGTGATCCAGGAGTTAGGCCCTGAAGGGTGAGGACACTTTTATATGATACAGACTCTTGGAAGGAAGAGGGGGTGAAGGAAGGCGAGATAGCTGCAGAGAATTTAATACTGGGAATTTCAGGCACAGTGACATTTGGTGGGGAGGATATTTTGGGCAGTGCGGATCATGACATGTCTCCAATTACACCATACGAGTACTTGCTTACTCCTCTGTTTACGGGCCCAACTCAGCGGCATGTGATCTGCAGATGTGGATGGTAAGGTTATAGGAAAGAAAGGAGAAGCAGGGTGCGGATGGAGGGAGGAAGAGAGCGAGCGAGCATAATTGGAGCTTCTACACAGCTGACTACTTAGAAAATGTAACACCTGGGAATATGTTTAAAGTAACTGCTTAAAATCTTCTAGTGACAAACAGCTCTTTGACTTTGGTATGGAGGAGAAAAATTCTGGAAGAGATCCTAGGACATTACGCAGCACTGCCTCGGGGCATCTCAGGACACCCCCAAGGAGTCCAGCAGCACGCTCAGCTTCTAGTTAGATGGCCTCGCAGTTCTTAGAGCTCCTTTGTGACCACAGCAAGCTGATGTTCTGTGGAGAGTAGGTCCAACCCACCTGGAGAGTGCAGCTGTGTATCAATAGATCTGCAGTCCTTTCCAGCAACGGATAGATTTTGCTAGAGTTAGTGCAAACTAACTCCTGAACCTCTGTAATTGCCTCTTGAAATAGGAAAACCTCAGATCACATGGTTAGAATATTGCTAATGGGATGAAAACTTTTTCCGGGCCATTAAAACCAGTTCCTGTCACTTGCCTCTAAGTAAAGGTTTAAACAAACCTCTGTTCTCTGTTAGGAAAACCAGAATCAATATCTGACTAGAGCAAAGTTCGGCATCCTTCTGCCTGAGCCCACTGATTGCACAAAATCTACAAGGGGCAGGAGTTGGTGACGACCTAAAGTATCTAACTCAGAATCTGACTTCTTGGACTGTCGTTTATTGAGCTTCAACACTGTTAATCACAGTAATCACGGTGACTCAGTCAATACCATTCAAGGCTGTGCAACCTATGGATCATTTTCATGTATATACCATTTAATCCTCATATTACTTCAATGAGGCGATGATTACTCTTCTACTTTTACAGAGGTGGAGAACCGAGGAACGAATAACTTAAGTACATTATCCCAGATCTCAGGGAGAGTGTGTGTCAATGGTGTTTTTATATCCCGTCTTAGAATCTGAGTCTATCTGGGCAAAGTTCAGAAAAGGTTAGATGTAAAGGTTCATCTGGCCAGGTAGGAATAGTCTGTCCCTAGATAGGGACAACCTTTCACCTCTTTGCTCTGCTCAGAAAGGTAATCAGATATCATAGCAGAAATCCACAGATCTGGAAGTACCCAAAGTCATATGCTTGATATTTTAAAACAATTTTTAGATGGGGAAGCAAAGTGAGAAGCTAGTTGTCTTGCTAAAACTCAGCAGCTGCCTGTGGTAAGTCCGGGATTGTTTCCCAGTTTCCTGCTTTTAGAGTGGCATTTCTGTCACTGTGCCTCTAGATGCTCTTTCAGCCATGTACTCTCTTCTCTTGATTAGAAGGAAACATGTTTACTGTGAAAGATGATGGGGCATTTCTTAGATAAGCGCCCTAATAATGGCACTTGCTGTAATTCATCACACACCTGTGATATGCTGCACCAGATGCGGCCCGTGCATGCTCTTTAATTTACTTGAACTTTGCAAAATCTGTATGATTATCTTCTGAAGAGACCGGGGCCAGTGCAGAGTGAGAAGGGACCGGCCATGCAATATTGAGTTCACAGTTTTTCCACTGTGCAGTGTGGCCTGTGCAATAATTTATCTCTTGTCCTAGAAAACGGAAATGTCTGAATTTTTTATACAGTGAAATATCAGGTTTTGGAAATCATTAAAATTCAAATTGTCTGTGTTTATTCCTAGAACTATATCTGATTAAAAAGGGAGATAAGAGAGATGATTCAGTTATCGCCTTTAAACAGAGGCCTTAGAACTCTTGATTAATACATACTTTTTATTGCAAAGGAAACCAACAGTTTTTTTTTAGCACTACAGTTTAAGTCATATGTTTAAGCAAAAAAATTTTTTTAAAGAGAGCTCTCTTTAGTCAACCTCTGTTCCTCTAGAGTGCTGGAGGGCACAGTTCTAGAGGTACTTTTGTATTAATTAGTTCTTCCCTTCAAATTCAAATACCTTCAGGAGAGCTAAGCATAGTCACCATTTATACCTCAGTTAGAGTTGCTTATTACACTTGATTGCCTCTTAGCATCTGTGGTATGCTTTTAAAAAAAATGTAGACAACACTTTTTTTTTTAAAGAAGCAACTAGCTGTGTGTGTGTGTGTGTGTGTGTGTGTGTGTGTGTGTGTGTGTGTGTGTGTACGTACCAAAAGGTGCTTGAATGAGTGTGCCTGTGGAGGTCTGAGGGTGACTTTGGGAATCAGCTTGGACTGCTCTACCTCCTTATTGCTTTGCTGCAGTTTCCCAGTCTCTGTCTTCCAGTGCCGTAAGTGGAGGCCAAGCTAGGGACTTGAACTCAGGTCATTTTGCTTGCTTTCCAGGCAAAAGCTTTCATCCCTGAGCTAACTCCCAGTCCATGAGACACACCACTTTGTCTTGGGAAACTTTGAGTGCTGTGCTTTCTAGGAAAGATCGGGATCCCAGAGGGGCTGCGTGGAATTCCTGGGAGGGGGGAGGTGTTGAGAACTAACAGGGAAAGGGCATCAGGAAGTGAGTAAGTATTTTGGGAAAATCTGTCAGTCTTCACTTTCCCCTGACCATTAGTGTCTCTTCCTGGCTAGTGTGCCCTGAAATCCTGATGCGGCGTGGGTAGCTTCAAGTCCTGACCTTGGGGGGAACGGCGTGCTGGCATGGGGGCACGGATCCTCCGCTTCTGCTCCTGCAGCCCGGAAATGAAGAGGAAACCTTCTTCCCTTGATTGGCAGGTTCTTTGGCTCCGAGACGATCGTGATCCTGCCCTGTTACTGGTTGTTTTGACTTCTGACACTGATTAGAATCACTCTCAGGCCTATCGATTTCCTGGTTCCTAACTGCTGGCTTGGTCTTTGATCTACAAACCTAATTTTGATTTCTGACTGCTCATTGGGCCTCTGAGCTCTATGGACTTGTCACTTTCCAGTCCTTACTGTAATCCTTAGGTCTGTTGTGTGCTTTCTGCCTGGCTTTCCATCCTCTTCAGAGATCGTCCGATGAGGAGAACCAAGAGGGGCAATTCAATCTCTCTAAGCAGTCAAGTAAATAAGAGGACAGTGGAAGGAATCGTCATGTCTTCATCTAGCATCTTGCACGATTCTCATAGTATTTCTGATCATGGAGCTGATTTTATATGTAGCAAGAATTCAGAGAAACCGGAATAGAAGAAATATGCTATAATCGAAGAATGATCATTCCTTCCAGCCTTTAGAAATTGGAATATAGAATTACAAATTTATATATTGAACTCCTATGGTGTCCTGAAATTGGGGTCAGTCCACTTCTCCAAAGAATATCAGCCCCTATTCCTGCAATGCAGACTGTCTGAAATAATATTCATGGGTGATAATTTCTAAGGTTTCTTCTTTATACTAAAAGTGAAAAAAAGTCAGCACCCCCACAGAGCCTGTATTTTTATAGTAATTTTACCAGTGTGAACTCCCACTTATCTCAACAGGATATTATGAAGGAAAGAAGAATTTTTTCCCTACGTACAATAGCTTGTCCAGATCACAAACCTCACTCGGGAAAAGCAGTATCTGACCCCAGCAGAATGGTACTTTGTCTTCCGGGTACGGTGAGACCATGTGACTGAGGGCAATTCTTGCTCATTGAGCATGGGATGAAGATCATTGGTCATGTCTCAGTAGTATAGTGTTGTACCTGCAAAGTGAGATATGGTGGATTCTCAAATACTGGCTCTTTCAGACCACTGCTGTTAAGAATTCACATGGAGTTTTATTTCTGGATTATAACTGATTATGACAGAAAAGTCAATGGTCACTGTCATCCTGTCGACCTCATTTATTTATTTATTAATTTAGTTTTCTTTAGAGTAGAAAGGAGAATTTTTGTCATAGCCTTTGATAGTTTCATATATGAGTACAATGAATTTCTATAGTTTCATATATAAGTTATTATCTGATCCCCTCCTTCTAACTCTTCCCACTATAAACCTTCTTCATCCCAACCCGTCTCCTCCCTAATTTCATGTCATTCTGTGTGTGTGGCCTACTGCGTTTCCTCTGGGTTGCCTATACTGGCATGTGCCTGGATGATGGATTGGTTGCTATACCATTAAGAGAAGCAGCTGTTCTCCAGCCTTAACCCTCAATAGTCTTTCAAGGAGGCGTGGAGCTTCGTGAGATCTTTCCCTTCCATGGTGAAATGCTGATAGGCCAAATCTTGTGCAGATGTTGTAGAGTCAGCCACAGCTGCCGTGGGTTCGTGAGGGCAACTGTCAGCTCCTCCCACTCTCAGGCTCTCACATTCTCACTGGCCCTTCTTCTGTGCTCGTCTCTGGGCCTTGGGGTAGTGGGCGATGTCCTGCTTAGGGTCAAGCAATCCACAGCCACCTATTCTCTGCGCTCTGGCCAGTTATGACGCTCTGCATTAAACACCTTCCATTGTGAAAGGAAGTTTCTCGTTCAGAGCTTTAACCAATTCAGAAGTCACCACCTTTCTGTCAACTGCCTTTCTAACCAGAATCTGAACGTTTCAGGCGCAACTTGTCAAGTAGTTGATTTCCACAACATTGCATTTGGCACCATGATGTCACATTTCACGGTGCACTTGGAACTGCTCTCTGGGCTGCAAGGTTTGATGGAGTTGGGGTTACTGACCTCAGGAAGCATCTGGAACAGGGCTTGGCAGTCACATCAGATATGAACTGTTCTTTCCTGTTACTAGCTTGGCACAGAGTGGGTAAGCAGCACAACCTCATTCCTGGTTTCGGTCGCAATTCTGTTGTCCTTGGAAATCCTAAGTAACGATTTCCTGTCATTGTGCAACCCAAGAAATCTGATGAAGCAATATGTCCATTATTCTGTCCTGGAAACCCCCCTTGTGCCGAGCCGCCTCTAGGTGCTCTGAGGTTGCCTGAGGGACAGTTGGTGTTGGATGAAGCTCACTAGTTTTGTCTGTGTGATAGTAAAGGACTTATAGGTGCGGAGGTAGAGATAAGCAAATCCCAAAGGGATATAGCAACAACTCCAAGGATGGATCGCTGGGACCGCTAAGGTCATGGAGAGCAGAATGGAGCACCAGGCAAATGGCCCCTGATAAACCAATGCAGTAATTGGAAGTGTTTGTGGTGATGGGAAGAAGGACTCTGGAGGCCTCCTGGGTGAGATAAGGCAAGCAATCAACGTGTCAAGGTAATTTGTTAGCCTTCCTGCCTTTGGGTCGAGGTGTATAAACCTGCCCGATGTGATGTATGAAGTCTGCTAACCTGACGGAACTTGGTCATAGAAGGACAACGGCAAAGTGGAGCCTGCTTGGAACTGATGGGAGTGGGGTGGGGGGAGGGCTCACCTGCACCTGTTAATGTGACATCTGCCCCGATGAAGGTAAACTTCAACTGCAACCCTCTGAAAGTAGAGATAGGCGTCAGCAGGTTATTTCCCACCTCCCCCCCAGATCTTGCCAACTAATTCTTATCAATCGATATTCCTAGAAGCTGTAAAATAGATAATGAGGGGCTGGTGAAGGCTCACCTCTGCAGGCATGTGTTATGGGTATATGCGTTTGGACACATCTCACCACACATGCATAACTCTCCGTATCTGCATGAACTCTGCACCACCCTCCTGCTCTCAGGAAGATTGGCATTGGCTGCGAGCACTTTTCACTCTTTCATGGAGTCTGCAATGTTGTGACTTGTGCTCAGTACAAACCTGCTACGGACCACGTCTCCATCTCACTGAATCCACTGGGATTATACCCTCCACTCCACTACTGATCTCACACCTGTCTGCATGCTTCTTATTTCCTACTAGAATCACGCTGACAGCGCATCTTTGCCATTGTGGGGGATTTCATGCCTACTGTGCACTGAGTTGAGCCAAGCCCTCACGGCATGGCTCACTGACCACATGTGGATTATATACCACCATGTAGCCCCTGTCTTTGCCTTCTCAACATCTCCTTTGCCACTTTTTTCCCCACCGGAAACAAACTCTGTTTTAGTTAATGGACAAGCTGAGAGAGCTCTTGTTCTTAACCTCCTTTGCAGTTAGATTTGATTATGTGATTACATTCTGGCCAACAAGATTTAAGCAGAAGTGGCTGGCTAAGACTTCTGAGGAGCTTCCCAGAAAGGGGGCAGAATCGTGGGGCTTAACTTTCTGCCTTAGCCTCAACCTTTGGTTTTGCAAACATGTGATAGCCCTGATCATGGGTTTATCCTGTGACTTTGAGAACAGAGATCATGATTGGTGAGAGCAGATAGTTTGTAATTAGATGGAGTCTGGGTCCTTTGTAATTGGGTAGAACCACAATATTACCCGTTGAGCCCTCTTAGGATGTGTCTAAATGACCCCTTTTATGAGATTTTGATAAGTCAGGGTCATCTTTTGGATCTGGAGTTCAACCTCAGTCACTGCGTCCAACATAGCTGGTCCCTTCCTTTGCTCTTTCTGGGTTCCTTTTAGATTGGCGTCCATACAGCCCATCCTTGCTCTAATCAAGACCCCTATTAACTTTTATTTTTTGGACGCAGGTTTCGGAATGTTGCCCAGGTTGGCTTTAATTGCAGCATGGTGGAGCATACTTAACTCACGCTTTCTCGGTGGTGGATTTCGTTACTTCTTTTGTTCCACAACTTTTTGCCAAGCCTGCCTATCGCAACCTTTGGATATTTTTATTCTCTATTTAATTATTTTGTGTGAACATGTAGTATGTGTGCATATGTGTGTGTGTGTGTGCGCGCGCATATCTGTCCGTCTCTCTGTGTATCAGAGAGCACAGTGTGTGCCTCTGGAGGCTCAAGGGTGAGTCGGGAATCATCCTGGGTTCCTTCTACCTCTTCTTTGCTTTGGTTGGGGATTTCCCAGGTTTTGTCTTTCAGAGCCAGAAATGCAGGCTGCTGTCATTTCCGCCTGGCATTTTTTATGTGGGATCTGGGATCCAAACTCAGGACCTTCTGCTTGCAAGATAGTGTCTTAACCCCTGAGCCATCTCTCCAGTCCTCTCCTTTTTATGTTAATGCTACTCCCTCCCCTAACAGAGACACTGTTGCTTCAAGATCTTTGTTCCTAGTCTGTCTCATGCTGTCCCCAGTTGTAGGGATGTATCATTAGCCCACTTGAGACTCAGTTTCCTTATCTGTAAGATGCAGGTGGCACCACACTCCAAGGCAAACACCCCTAATCTAGAGAGTGGTAGCATTCAGATCTGCATCTCCGCGCTCCTGAGGCGCCCCACCCAATGTCTTTTGCTGTTAATATCTACAGCTCAGAGCTTGCTGTGGGAATTAGGTTAGGTCAATATGAAGAGGCATTTTTTTTTTCGTATTCTGAAAAGTGACATGAAGATCTTTGTGATTATTGCTAGGGATTCGTGCTGCCTAACAATCCTGGTGACAGAGTGAGGCTTCTGCTAACACCAAACATGCCTTGCCTTTGCTGTGTTGTTTCTCACGCGCATCTCAGGGGAGCGGCTCTTGGGCTTGTGAAGAGTCGGCGGATACTTAGGAGGTTTTAAACTTCAGCTGGGAAAGCTTCCATTGGCCTTTTCTGTCAGTCTTCTCCAGGGCTCACAGTAAGCTGGACTTGGCTGTCCTTTGCCACTAGGGACCACAGTAATAATGTCATCCCTGCCCTTCCCTCTGAGTGCTCGCTCTCCCTTGCTTCTCTCTCTCTTTCTCTCTCTATCTTCTCATATTTATGTGCCTCAGTGACAGCCTCAGATGCAGTTAATTTCATGAATGTGTATACACGCATGTTCATGTAAAGGTCAGAGGTCAACCTTAGGTGGTGTTCCTTAGGATCCATCTGCTTTTTTTTTTTTTTTTTTTTTTTTTTAATTAAAAAAATTTTTTTTGAGACAGGTTCTCTCCCTAGATCTGGAATGCACTGACCAGGCAGGACGGGGTGGGCAGCAAACCTCAAGACCCCCCGTTTCTACCTCCTCTGTGGTAGGATTGTAAGTACATGTAAAGTGCCTGCCCCCCCCCCCTTTTTTTAACGTGAGTGCTGGGGATTAATTCAGGTCCTGAACTTTACAAAACAATCAGGCTACTGACTGAAATATTTCCTCAGCCCAGATGTGATTAATTTTTAATGGAGGAAAGGAAACCAGCCAGGAAGATCATGAAGCGTATTTCCAGGAGTCCGCGGTGAAAGTAGATCTGGGAGTAGGATCAGGATCGCTTCCGTGGGGACTTCTGGGAAGGCGATAAGGAAGATAAACCAGGAGAGGCAACGTGCTGCCTCAGAAGTGCGCGCGTGGGGAGATGAGGCCCGTGGGCGGACCTCGCCGCTCGCGTCCTGCACGGGAGGTGGTTCCCGGTGGTTGCTCCGCTGGGCTCAGGACCTGGTGCCACGCCTCTGTCCTCCACGAGGAGGCGCTGGCTCTCCGGGTCTCCTCTGTTTGGCCCAAGGAAACCCTCACTAGAGGCTCTGAGTTCTTGAGAGTTCTTCAAAAGGGTTTGATCACCAGCAATAATTAAACAGGAGGCTGGAAGCAGCAGCCTAAAGAGACTCTCAGAAATTTTATAGCTTAAAGTTCTTATTTGATGGGTGTAGATAACTGAAGTCTGGAGAGGTTAAGCAACCTGTTCAAACTTTTTAAAAATATTTGTGTGTGTGTGTGTGTGTGTGTTATCAGAGACACTGTGTATCCCTGTGGAGGATCAAGAGTGACTTTGGGAATCATCCTAGATTGTTTCTACCTCCTTCTTGCTTTGCTCTGGGGTTTGTTTCCCAGGCTACGCCCACCAGGGCCCAAAGTGCAGGCCGCTGCCATTTCTGCCTGACATTTTTACGTGGGACCTTGGGTCTGAACTGAGGATCCTCTGCTTGCAAGGCAGAGTCTTAACCCCTGAGCCATCTCTCCGACCCTGTATTCAAGCTTTTTGCTGTAAAATGTTATATTTATAAGGATGATAATGTAACTTTTTAAATTTCTAATTAAGGGTTCTTTTCTACCAAATCTTTTTGTAATCAAGAGGATGTCAGGCTTTCGATGAACAGTAGGGAGGTTGGACCGACTGAGGTACACCTGATCTATTGTCTGGTAGTCATAATCACTTTAAAAGCGGTATAAATGGCTCAGAACAGAGGCTTTTAGAAGAGACAGGGTCAGGAAAATGGAAATATAAGTAATATCCCTGTTTTCATTCCTAGTGTTTTTCTTTTCCTTTTCTGTGTTTGATCCCACCTTCTGTGTACACAGTCTTCACAAACTAAGGAACACAAGGCACCCACAGGAGACTCCACTGCACGTCAATCTTTCAGGTTTTTTTTTCTGTTGTTATTGTGGTTCTTCACAAAACGGCTTCTTATTACAGCCTAGAAAGTAAGGCAAGAGCAAGAACACTTTGCCTTTATCTTGATCTCTGCAGACTGATTTCCTCTGAGGTCAGAAATGTAGGCTGGGTTTATTTTCAAGAACTGGAAACAAAACTTGGCAAGTGTTTAGCAGTTTCTTTTTTTCTTTCTTTCTTTCTTTCTTTCTTTCTTTCTTTCTTCTTTCTTTCTTTCTTTCTTTCTTTCTTTCTTTCTTTCTTTCTTTCTCTTTCTCTCTCCCTCCCTTTCTTTCTTCTCCTCCTTCCTTCCTCCTTCCCTTTCTTTCTTCTCCTCCTCCCTCCCTCCCTCCCTCGCTCCCTCTCTCCTTCCCTCCCTCCCTCTTTTCCTTCTTTCCTTCTTTCTTTTCTTCTCCCTCTCCCTCCTTCCCTCGTTTCCTTCCTTCTTCTTTCTTTTATTCTCCCTCCCTCCCTCCTTCCCTCCTTCCCTCTCTTCCTCCCTCTCTTTCTTTTCATTCTAGCCTTGAACTCACTATGTAACTGAGGATGACCTTGAACTTCTTATCCTCCTGAGTCTACCTCCTGAGTGCTGGAATTTCAGGCAGGAATATCCATGTCTGTCTTACGTGGTTCTGAGAATCAAACCCAGGGAGCACTTCTGCAATCCCTACAGGTTACTGTTGGATTTTAAGGTAGAGATTTATTGTAGTTTAACAAAGTAAATATTGATATTTATTATTAGGCTTAATTTATGATCAATATTTTATAATAAAGTCAAGATTTTAGAATAATCATAGATTTAAAAATATTATACATAGAGTACAGAGAGTTTTCTTATGTTCCCCTTTCCCTTCTATGGACAATTTCCTCTATTATGAACATTTTATTATAGTATGCTAAACTTGTCACTGGGAATGAACTGATAATGAATTGATTCATTTCCAAAGTCTGTAGTTTATCGGATTTCCTTAGTTTTCATTATGTCCTTCTTTTGTTTGAGGATCCTGTTCAGGGTAGCTCATTACCGCATCAGACCTTCCTTGCCTTTTGATGAACATAAGGAGGAAGAGGAAAAGAGAAGAAGGAGGTTTAGTTGGGTGTATTACAGGAGGCTCTTCTGTTGGAAATGTCTTTTCTTATGATTAGATTGGACCATGTTTTTTTTTTTTCTTTTGGATGGGAAGACCCCAGAGGTGAAGCACATGATTGTCATATTAAATCAAAGATACATGCCGTCAGCCTTTGAACTTCATCCCCAGCAGAGGTAGCTTGTGGGAGGTTTCTCCGCTCCTCGGTTGCTCTCTCCGTCCCTGTTTCTCCACACTCTCTGCAAGGAGGTCATTGCTGCAGCCCACGTTTCAGGAGTGGGAAGTGACATTCCACCTCCTTGGGAACTCCCCCTCCTCCAGGGTAGACCAGAGATGCTCTCTGGAGTTCTGTTCAGTGCCTTTATCTTTTCTCCTCATTTATTGGCCCAGTCATTTATTATCCTCTATATGGACCGTGGATATTTATACTTTGGATTGTAATCCTATACTGTTTTGCTTATTTTGTTACTCTCTTTGGCTAACAGGAGCTTTTCTAGTTGACCTAAGGGCCATTTAATATTCTCTATCATATTGAGGGTGTACCTTTTTTTTTTCTTTCTGAGCAATTCCTTAGTTTCTGGCATTCATTGATTTTAAAGGATAGACATTTACTCCATCTCCTTCAAGTAATTGGGAGGGAGAGATGACATTTTACGATAGGATGTGTCTAAAGACCTGCTGTCCTGTGACGGGCAGCCTGGCTTGACTCTGACAGCATGCAAGTCAACAGTCTGTTTCCTTCAACAAACGTTCATCAAGACTTCTGGGTTTTGGCTTCAGCCTGACTTTCTAACTAAGCCTAAATTTAAGAAAATATAGAGACACTTTTCTGTTTCTGTAACTGTTGGGTGAGGACAAGCCCTGATGACTTAGTTTCATGTATAGGTGAGTGTAAGTGTGCTTGAGTGAGTGTACACGTGATTGCATGTGTGTGTGTACATGCATGTTCTTGCATGTATTCTTGTGTGTGCTTGAGTATGTGCATGCATATGTATGCTTGAACATGCATGTGTGTGTGTATACAAGCATGTGTGCATGTGTACATGTGTGTCCTGTATGTGTGTATGTGAGTGTGTAGGGGTGGGTCTTATTTCTCAATCCTCTCTGCTGCTTGCATACGGCTTTTCCTTCTGTCCCTGTAGCCCAGACTTGGGTAAGTGAACTAGCCACATTTCCTATTACCCTTTTCTGAAACTTCCCACTCTCTTTTATCTTGTCTCTTAGGGCTTTACTTTGTCTCTTTCTCTTTTTTTTTGTAGTTTTATTATATACTTTGAAGTATGCTTTTACACATTACCCAGAATTTCTAGATCTTTTATATCTAATATTTTCAATCTTATATTGACAAAATAAAATTTCTACTCTTCACTTCCTCTTTTATAATCCAGTGTTTCAGTTTGAGAAGTTATAAAAACCTACTAAGTATTAGTTCAGATATATCCCATCTCACACCCATAACTAGGCATCTGTAATTTATTCCATGATTATTTACATGCTGCTCATCAAACTTTGGATAAATCAGTGAAGAAAATAAAAACCCTCTTTTTCTGTAGAACTGATATTCTGCCGGGAGAGACAGACAGTGGAGAATAAACACAAGATGCAAGTATGTTGGGCTGTGCATAGAAGGGGAGAAATGTGGGGCTGGAGAGGTGGCTCAGGGGTTAAGCCTCCACCTTGCAGGCGGAAGGTCCTGAATTCGGATCCCAGATCCCACGTATAGACGCCAGACGGAAGCGGGGGCGGCCTGCGCTTCTGGTCCTGGTAGGGCGGAGCCTGTGAATCCCGGGGCAGAAGGAGGTGGAGGCGTCCATGGTGGTTCGCGAATTCGTCCGTGGTTCTACACATACACAGACACACACAGACACACACACACAGACACACACACACAGACACACACACACAGACACACACACACAGACACACACGCGCGCGCACATACACACAGTTGAATAAATAACAATAATAAAAAAAAAAAAATTAAAAAACCTACTAAGTATTAGTTCAGATATATCCCATCTCACACCCATAACTAGGCATCTGTAATTTATTCCATGATTATTTACATGCTGTTCATCAAACTTTGGATAAATCAGTGAAGAAAATAAAAACCCTCTTTTTCTGTAGAACTGATATTCTGCCGGGAGAGACAGACAGTGGAGAATAAACACAAGATGCAAGTATGTTGGGCTGTGCATAGAAGGGGAGAAATGTGGGGCTGGAGAGGTGGCCCAGGGGTTAAGCCTCCACCTTGCAGGCGGAAGGTCCTGAGTTCGGATCCCAGATCCCACGTATAGACGCCAGGCGGAAGCGGGGGCGGCCTGCGCTTCTGGTCCTGGTAGGGCGGAGCCTGTGAATCCCGGGGCAGAAGGAGGTGGAGGCGTCCATGATGGTTTGCGAATTCGTCCGTGGTTCTACACACACACAGACACACACACACAGACACACAGACACACGCGCGAGCACATACACACGCATATGCACACAGTTGAATAAATAATAATAATAATAAAAAAAGATACTAAATTTAAAAAAAAAAAAAAAAAAAGAAGGGGGGGAATGTAAGACTGGGAGAAAGGTTTGGATAAGGTGCTTGCCCTACAAGTGTGAGGACCCCAGTTCAGATCCCCATGATCTACGTAACAGCCAAGCATGGCAATCTCCTGGGATCCCTGCACTTGGGAGGTAAAGGGGAAATCCCCAGAGCGAATTGACTGATTGGCCTAGCCGATTAGTGTGCTTAGGTTCAGTGGAGAGACCCTGCCTTAATAATAAACATGGACAGTAACTGAAGAAGATACTAAGGATCAACTTCAGACCTCCACTTTCACCTGCACATATGTGTTGTGAATCCATGTACACATATGTCCACACATGTGCAAACATGCACATACACAAGATGCACCCTTGTATACACATAGCAAATGGAGCAGAATTTAGGAAGCAAGATTATGGGAAAGAAAAGTGTTTTTTTCCTTTTAAATAAAATGGTTGTCTTATAGTCTCTGCTATAGCAAAATATCACAGAGTAGGTAATCTTCAAAGTAAAGATGTTTTCGCGTCTTGGTTCTGGAAGCCAAGCAGTCCAAGACTGAAGGGCTGAGTTGGATGGGGCTCTTGTTTTTTTAAACTTTTTTTTTTAAATTATTATTATTTCCGCTCATACAAACTTAACAGGTACACCGGTCTGGATGAGGCTTTTCTTGAAAGGTGTCATATGGCGAGACTGCCCATGAGAGAAGGGAATAGAAAGCACACTTCTGTAACTCCCACAATAGACGAATCCCTGAGTAACAATGTTCACCTGCTCATGAAAGGCCTCCCCTCGCAATATCATCACAGGTGCAATTAATTTGAAGCATAAGGTTTAGGAAGAATATTTAAGCCATAAGGGTCCTCCTTGTAGGACTCATTGAAATAATGACATTTAAAATAAGACCAGGAGATGAGTGAACTGGACAGGTAGATTTCTGGGAGAAGAACATTGGAGGCAGGAAGACAGTTAATACAGACGCCTTATGATCGCAGTATGTTTGATGGATTTGTGGGAATTTCTGAAAGGTCTGTGTAGCCGGCGAACAGTAAAGGAGGAGAAGAGTAAAAAGGAGGTAGTTGCATTGAAAGAAGAAGCAGGTGGATCATGGAGAGATTTGAAGCCCATTGCAAAGACTTGACTCTTTTCAGTGTCGCATGGATGTTATTGAAGTTGGGGTTTTCTTCTCCCCTAGGATAGCAAGTGAACCTTCTGTTTTCAGAATCCTTTCAGGATTAGTCGCCAGAATGATACTCTGGTTGCTGTGCTTTGAATGTTTCCCCTAAATTCATGTGTTGGAACCTAAGACCCAAAGTGACAGTATTAGAAGTAAGACTGTTAAACGGGTTATTAAGTCACTAGAGTAGCCCCTCTCCCCCACAGATGGGCTAGTATTCTCAATTATGAAAAGGCTCAAGGGAACCAGCTACATCCCTCTGCCCTTTCTGCCCTTCACTGTGTGAGGACGCAGTGTTCCTTTATCAACAGAGACTGAGCTGCAAGTATCTCAACCTTGCCCATGGCAGCTTCCAGAACAGCAAGAAATAATTATCAATTATTTATAAATTACCTAGTTTGTAGCAGTTTGTTACAGCAGTAGGAATGGACTAAAAAAGCCACCTTGTGCTGTTAATGTATTGTTTCTGCAAAGACAGTCTCCTTTTTGACTATAATACAGTCATCAAAATCAAGGAACTAGTGTTGATGTATTAACACCGTTCTATCCTCAGACTCTCTAAAAACTTTATTGGTTGTTTTGAATATGCCCCGTGTTGCAGTTTGTCTGCATTGTGGCTGGTATATCCACCATCAAATGACTTATAGGGGAATATGAAGTTTTACTTTGGCTTACAATTGTCTGGTTAGAAATCCTTCTTCGGGGCTAGAGAGATGGCTCAGGGATTAAGACTCTGCCTCACAAGCAAAAGGTCCTGAGTTTGGATTCCAGGTACCATGTAAAAAATGCCAGTGGAAATGGCAGTGGCCTGCACTTCCCAGAATGAAGCAAGAAGGAGGTAGATGCAATCCAGGATGATTCCTGAAGTCAACCTTGGTCCTCCACAGAGACACACAGCTCTCTCTCTCTCTCTCTCTCTCTCTCTCTCTCTTTCTCTCTCTGTCTGTCTTTCTCTCTCTCTCTCTTTCTCTGTCCCAATAAATAGATGAAATATTAAAAAATAGAAATCTTACTTCAGCCTGGCAGGAGAGTCTACACTAACACCAGGGGCAGAGAAGTAAGTGGCCATGCTATGGCCATAAATCCACAGGATTGTTGAGTGAGAGAGACTCCTCACTTGCCAGATCAGCATGTTTGGCCAAGTGTACACAAGGATACCAACCTCCTTAACCGTCTCCCTCCATCTTATTCACCTGCCCAGGGACTTGCCCCACCCATCATAGGTGGGGTCTCCCTGTCAATCAGACAATCTCTTGTAGACTGGCTCAGGGCTCAGCTCAATGACCCTGTTCTTCACAACTGAGCCCAGAGCTCAAGGCCTTAATTGTCAGGTTGACAAACATATCTAAGCATGACACCAGGCACATAGAGAAACGCCCAAACTCAAGCACACACTGCATTTAGTGGTCATGCCTGTGTAGACGCTGCCACTACGAAACACTCGTTCAGCTTTTTTTCTTGACATATGTGACACTGGCATTTTGCAGATTATATACCAGTAGATTTGCGGGCTGTCCCCTTCCGGAGAAGTGTTGGATGTTTCATCACGCTTAGAATCAGGTTATGCTTTTTGGCAGCAATAGCAGAACAGGTGCTTTTTTTCTCCTCATTGCATGGAATCATGGGCATACAATTTGAATTTGTACTATTATTGGAGATACTCACTCTAATCCTTCAACTAATGGGATGTCTGCTGGATTTCCTCACCATACTATTACGCTCTCTTTGTAATCAATGCCTTAAGACCTTGTAAATATTCTTTTCCCTATCATTGTCAGTGAATTGTTTTATTATTCTTTTTCATTAATTTCTCTCTGTGTTGTTTCTTGAGTAATAAGCTGGATTCAACATCAGGTCTGTTTCTGTTGCCTTGCTCTAAAAAATGCAGTTTCTGAGAAACCTTGTTCAAGAGAACAAGTAAAAAGGGCTAGAATAAGGCATTTTTTTTAAAGCTCTGTATCAGTGAGCTATATCCACAGCTAGAGACAGTTTTATTCAAGCAAGTTTGTTTGGATGTTTGAATTTCTTTTAAGTTCTATGCCTCAAATCACAAATTCTCCACCATAAAATTTATATGTAACAGTTGAGAGATAACAGTCTCTCAGCTGATTAGGCTCTTCTTATATTTGGTGAAAACTAAGAAATAAAAAAAACCCATCTGATTTTCCAATGGATGTATTTCCCAATTTTAAATGTTTTCTGTTATATTAATGTTTTATTAAACCTCACTAAATGACCCTGAGTTTTATCTAGTATGAGGTACTTTTAAACCCACGTGCTTTGAAAAGGGCTAGGGGCATTTAAATACAAATTTCAATGCAATCTTTGTTAATACAAGATTTTTGATATCATACCTTCATTATGTACATGTAAGGGGCAGTTCAAAATGCTCTAGGAATCTTAAGGTAGGGAAATTACCCACAGTGTAACTTTTGATGATGGACTTATATTATACTAGGACAATTAGTGCAAACTACAACTGCCCCAGGCCAACTCAGGCATATGTTTATCTTATTTAATGAGCAAAGCCACTATTCATTGTTGAACCAATCAACAAAATCAACTTCTTCTTTGTCAGAAAAGGTCTGTCTCTGACTTCATATTCTATCCAAATAAACATGCTATTGTGCGTCCCCATGACAACCATCTCATTTCTGAATGCAGCAGCTAGCCGGAGATCAGATGATCCCATTTCCTCACAAATCAATTTACAAAGAAGCCAGTTTAACCTCCTGGATGTTATAATATCTCCATTTTAAACAGCACTACCCAGTATTCCCTACGAGTCAGAACACTAGTTTTTTCCAACCAAAACTTGTTTATGAATAAAATCATGTCCTTAACCTAGTATGAGTTTTGAAGCACAGATAAGAGAAGAGAACTCCATCTGTGGACAGTCATTGTAATAACCAGGACCGACTGCTGACCACATCATTTGTGAAACTCAATGCAAAACGGCAAAGTGGAGTTTCTTATTTTAGAATTTATGTATTTCTTAGATCAGGGTCTTGTGTGTGACTGTACAGGTTGCTTGCCTGTGGAGTTGGTCTGGGATCAATTCTGATTACAGAAAGCTCTATGCTAATCCTATGGTAGGCCAAAGAATGTTAAAAAATAGTTTCCAAATTAAAGAAACAACAGCGTCATTATACTCCTCGTATGCACTTTCCTCCTTATCAGTGTGGACACAATTTACAAACTGAGAAGGATGACCAATGTTTATGGATTTCTTTGTGTGAAAGGTGTCTCTTGTCTACCACTGCCTTTACCATAGCCTGTTGAACTGTTTCTCAAGGCCACAGTTTTCTTCTTCTGTAATAGCAGAGATAACATTATGCCTTCCCCAAACTGTAAGGACAAATTGGACTCATGTGAGAATGCATCTAGAGCTCCCTTAAAGTAAGCGTGATTGAATTGTCTGGTATTATTATGACCATCACTGTAATTATTGTTTAATCATTTCATTAACTTTATATATAAAATAATGTTAGAAAAAGGAATGTACTTATTTGCAATGTCAGATTACCTATCAACAGTGTGCCAGGTAAAACCTTTTCCAGGTTTGTGTAACATTTCACAAGAAACAAAATCGAAATTAGTAATTCTAATTCTTACGAGACTCTTCAAGTCAACACTGATAATTGTGATTAAATGTTAAGCTTACTGATAATTTTACTAGTGCCCTTAGATTTCCTCATAAAGAATTAATTCAGTTAATTTTAGAGCCTGAATGTTCTGTAAATAAATTACAGTGCACTGCATTAAAAACTCTTGTCATGTTATTGTTTGACAGTGTTTTGTGGCTAAGCAACATGGAATGGTTGTCGGAAAGAAAAACATGTTCTGGGAAGATTCATCATGTTTAGCATTGGTGCTTTTTTTCTCCTTCCAACTCTACTTTTTAGAGTTTGGAACATAGGTGAAAAATGTTTTTCTTAGAGCTTCATAATTGTCTCTCTATAACGTCCCCTTCCCAAACTGCTGCCTTAGCGTCTCCAAAGGAATCCTTGCATCTGCTTACTTCCAAACCCTGTTTCTTCCTTATTGAAATCCTAGCTGCAGGCTGGCAAATATAACAGGAAAGTTTAAATGCTACAAATTGTTAATTCCCCCGTAGGAGCAAATGACAGTTTCCATGTGAAACTGACTTGAAATTTGTATGAAGCACATCTGAATGATCTGCTGGGATCGACACAACACGGTACCACAAAGCAGGAGCCCTAAAATCACAGAAACATCAGTTCTGGGGACCGGGTTCAAGGCGTGAGCAGCGCCTGCTCCCTGTGAAGCCCGACAGGACCCTCCATGACTCCCGTAACTCTTGGGCATTTGGCAGCCTGCAGTGACGTCACTCCAATCTTGTGGTCGCAGATGCTGTTCCACAGGAGTCTTCACACCGCGTGTCTACTTTCTAATGTAATATTTGAATTTAAAGACCGTAAGCTTTTTATATTTTTAAATTCGTTTTTGTTCTTTTCTAGTTTCATACAAAATACAATCAATTTTATTCATTGTGATAAAGAAGGGGCTTTTTCTAATCCCTTGTTACCTGATTCATCTTTTCCTGCTGCAAAACTTCTTCTTTTCCAACCTTCCTCCTACTTCAGTCTTTCTCTGGGTGTGGTCCGCTGAGTTGGGGTTGCCACACACTGGCATGTGCCTGGGCACTTGTCAGGCACTGATGAGCTATCAGCAGGCAGACCACTGAGAAGAGTAGCTCCCCCTTTCTTCCATCCTGAATTAACCCTCAGTGTTCTCTCAGGGAGCTGTGCATCCTCTCTGGATCTTTCCCTTTCCATAGTGAAATTCTGATAGGCCTAATCTTGTGCGGGTCTTATGCAACCGTAGCTGCAGTGAGAATTACAGATGCAGCAGCTGTCATGTTCAGAAGATAAGCTGGCAGCTCCCCTCCCTCCCTTCACCTACATCGGCTAGCACTGCTTTTCTCCCATTCTGTGGGTTGAAATGGCAGATCTGCCAATGAGGACATTGGCCATATTGAATCAGCCCCACTTTACCTCAGTGTGGTCTCATCTTAGCTAATTAGCAACAACCCCATTTCCAAGTAAGCTCATATTCCGAGCAACTGGCAATAGGATTTTGATATAAATATATACTTTGGGGACATAATTCAGCTGATCAAAATGCTCAAGTTAAAAAAATTTATCTCAAAAGGCAAAATTTTACTACCCATATTTAATAGTATTAAATTATTCAGATATTGGAAACATTTGCATCACTAGATTTTTCATTATAACTAAGCATACATAAGAATTTTGGTGATGAATAATTAATTTTATATTTTCAAAGAATATATCTTACTATTTATATTTGTACTTCCAAAGACAATTATAAAAACCACTAAGAAATAAATTATGGAAAGAACCTTGTGACATAGATTGCTAAAATCAACAAGGTCCAAATTAAAATGATATAGATGAATATGATTATTGATTTTTATAGCAAATTACTAAAGTCAGACAACTTATAAATTGCGTTATTTCACATTACTTATTTTATAATGACCCAGTATAATGTGAGGCTAAAATTTTATGAAGCAAGAAGTACCATAAAAGGCATGATACTCCTTTTGAAAATGCCTTTGAATACATGTACCTAACAGTGGGTGTGGCTCCTGGGGGTAAGTAGGTACAATCATGTATTAACATTTGCATGTGGTTTTCACAGCTATAATGCCAGCGCTGGGGAGGAAGAGCAAAAGTTTTTTTTTTTTTTTTGACACAGAAGCATGACATTTATTTCCAGCAAAACTACTCAGAGGCCACATGATATTTTCACATTCAGAATTTCCATCTCATAAACCCATGGAAGATGCTAATTAATGATAAGCTTGGCCTAAACCTTTCTTCCAAAGAGTGGAGGCCATTGCTAAGTGATCCAGAGATACCATGTTCTGAAATAGGTACTCCAGACAAAGATGACTCATTGGCAGCTCTTTAGGCCAGAATTTTCTGGGGCTAAAATAAACCTTGTCATCTAGTATGTTGCTATGGGAAAGTGAATTTATTCATCCACTTTCAAAGTGAATTTTGGTATTGCCCCTTAGGGTGAAATCTTGTCTAACAGATCTAGTTTTTGTACTAAAATATTGAAATATCTAGTGAATTTTGTGTATTATGAAAACAATAAAATAATAGGAACTGGGACAGTTTCAGAAAAGCCAGACCATATGGTACCCATCCTACCACAATGCCTTGCCAAGGAAGAGCAAAAGTTTAAGGCTGGTCCAGGGTTACTAAGTGAGAACCTCTCTCAAAAATGAAATGAGTAATGTATAAATAGAAGAAATCATTATTTTTAAAAATATCTTTATTTTGAGAGCGAGGAAAAGGGAGACAGAGAGAGGAGCATATGCATGCATGACCTGGCACACAAGTGGAGGTCAGAGGTCAGTTCTCACCTTCTACCAAATGGCTTCTAGGGACTGAACTCAGGGACTCCAGACAGTAGGTTTAGGAGCAGCTCTTTGCCCACTGAGGTATCTTTCTGGCCCCGGAAGAAATCATTCTCATAATTCTACCAGACATTATGATTCAGTTTCATCCATTTGAAGAGAAATGTATACTCTAAAAGATTCTCAGTCTGAAAGCCACCGTGGGACTATGCTTCTCTCTTGTACAAAGAAGAGAAGGAGTTAGGGAAGGACAGTTTCTCAGATGACCCAGATGTGTGCTTAGATGGTTTCCATAAGAGTCATCTGGAGCCCAAGCTTAGAAATCAAGGCTGCTAGGGATTCTTTGCGCATCAGCGTATGGTGTGGGGAGATTTTGTTTGGCTAAAACCTAACTTAACATGGAACCTTTGTGGGACCCATCAGCTGGCGGTCGTCTTGCTCTGCCTGTACAGAACTATTGGGTAGGCAAGGAGGGGGCCTTCAGGGACTGGGCGCTGGCCACTTTCCTTTCCCTTGGTGTTTGGTAGGAAGGAGCAGCGGCAGTAGACGGGTGGTACAGCAGCAGGCCACACCCTCTGGCCTTGCAGTCCTCTGTTGGCTCAGAAGTTGCCAACCTTAAACCTACAAGTGATCACAGCTCTTGTGGAGGCCTAGGAGGCCCGGATTCCTTAGCTCCTGAAGTCAGCTGGTGTTGCAACTTCTAGTACGACCACAGGTATTGGACTATCATAGCTCTTGATAGTAGCAGGTAATACAACTCATGTGAGGGCCTCAGAAGTTGATTCCTTAGCCCCTAACCCCACCCAGTGTTGTAGCTCTTGGCTGTTGTCTGAAACTCTTCTGGTGACCAGGCCTGTAGTTTCTCTCCTCCGGCTTCTTAACAGCTGCCTATCTTTCTTCAGTTTCAGCCCCGCTCCCTGCCTCCCTATCTATCTCTGTCTCTCTCCCTCCATCACCCCTTTTCCTCCTTCCCTGGCTGCTCTCCAGCTGTTCAGCAGCCTCTTCTTCAGTTGTCAAATAAATAGATGCCTTTCTGCTTTTGCAGCTGGACCTGCTGGCTCTGTCAGTGCCACTACACTGACGTCCCCAGTGCTCCTTTCTTCATGTCACCAGTGTGGCCCACACTACTAAAAGTAGTCAAGAAACGACCACTTAAGAGAATCTTTTATCTGCTCTAATGTTGCAAAATCCAGAGAGGCTTTAAGCCCTACTCTCCCAGCCAACTAATCTCACCCAGGGAGATCAAGCTGAAGGCCTGCAGAGCCTTAGAAGGGATGTTTGGACCAGCATGCCCATTTGTTTGGGACCAATCACAGACTTGTCTCTGGAGACCACGTTCAAGCACTGAGGCTTATGTTTTGGATCATTTATAGCTTTGCCTTCTTAACACCATTCATAGACGTTTCTCTCCCAGGTCACCAAGGGGGAGTGCATCCCCCTAGCCCAGATCAAAATGATTTCAGGGTTCATCAAGATATGTGACAGCAAAATGTTCAGTGCAGGCTGTGCCTACAGCAGTCGGGGCAATCAGCTGTAATCCTGTCATCGTTTTCTTCAGGCCAGTGTGGAGTGCTTCATACTGCTTCTGGGGCTGTTCTGACTACAGTCTAGCTGGCTATTTGACTAATAGTCTTTTTTGCTCAAGGTGGCCTCAGCAGCAAAGGCGGATCTAACAGCTGCTAATTAGGGGCCCAACATCTCCAAATGTCTTCGCTTATTCTAGGAAAAGGAACTTTAGAAGAAAGAGCTTCCAATAAGTACTTAAAGAACTCATTAACCAATAGAGATTCCCCCCCCCCCCAGATTTTGAGAATTACTCAACACCTACTTAGTGTCCTAGGGACAGGTAGCTCTCCCTCATCTGTCTCATTAGTATCCAAAGATCTGGGAAATGTGACTTATAGCTTAACAGGTATGGCAGATTAGGAAGGAAAGCCAGACAGGAATGTGGGCAGTAACTGAATCAATGACGTCCACAGAAATGAGCAACAAATTTGCTCAAAACCTCTTGCTGAACAGATTTAACACTCATCTGTGTGTGCATGTGTGTGTGTGTTGTGTGTATGAGCACATCTGGTATTTATCATAGTGTTTATAAATCTGGAAATTGTAGTAGCTGGTTCATTGATGTTCAACGATAAGATGACTCCTTTTAAGCAAAGAGGATGAATTAACATGGGACTACCTCATAAACCTTTAAAGAATACTGCCAGTAATGCACACAGGGAAGAATCTCAACTGCTCTTTCTCCCAGTGCTTTTTCAGTCTTCATCTACTTGTCATGTTAGTTATTTTTGTTTCTCTGTGTCTAGCTCATTAACTTTTTTCATGGAAAGTAGAAGCACAAAGGAACCTAGAATGAACAAGTCTGTGAATTTATTTGGAAGGCTAGAAGGTAAATGGTGTGGAACTGATAGAATACATTGATCTTGTAGTTAGTAAGCTAGGAGTCCAAGGGACTGAATAGATCTTTGAAGAGAAAGACTGACTCTAGAGGAACAGTAAGAGGAATGTAAGATTTTCTGGGCCCTCCTTCCCAGACCTAGGGGTGATAGTTGTAGACCAGAGAACTTCTTTTGAAAATAGTTTTTATTACATTTTTTTGCCTAGTATACAAGCTCAATAGGTACCCCCTTCTTTCTTTCCCCTCCCTTCCCCCTTGTCCCCCATTGCACTTTCCCCTCCTTTCCACCCTCCACCTCTTCTTCCTTCCTCCTCTCTTGTTGCTTCCTGCTTTCTCTCTCCCATCCTCCAGAGCATCTGTTTTTGTGGGGACTGAATTTCCCTCTGAATCATCTACACTAGTGAAGGTTCAGGACTCAGTGGCATAGCTTGAGGCCCCTTCTTGGGCTGCCAGCTAGTATGGGAACTCTATTATGACTTTTTAACCCCTTGCCTGCAAGGATCTTATTGTCTGAAGCCTTCTCTTCTGTTGACATGTCAGCCATTGTGCAGGTTAAGCAAGGTCCAGTCACATTGTGGCTATATCTTGACTGTTGCAGTCCTGACTTGTATGGAGTATCTTGCATATCATTGGTCCTCCCTATCTTTTGGGTCTTACAATCTTGCCATCCCCTCTTCCACAGGGTTTCCTGAGCTTTAGGATGGGGAGAGATTTGGCAGACCAGTGGACTTTTGGGTTTATTTGTTAGTGGGTGTTCTTGGGCAGAACTTCATTGTTATACCATTGTTATCCCAGCTCCAGCTGTTTTTCTACTAATTATCAATGATCCTGCCCTGCATTTTAGGATGGATTCTGGCAGCAAGTCTTTCAGTATGATTGTAGAGAAAAGACAATCTTCTGACCTAACCTGTGACTAGGTAGATCCCTCCATTTATAGCTTTGAGTTAAGGCTGAGTGGTCCTTCGGTTTGAGAAGTGTTGAAAGTTTGGGAGAGAAAATTTTTCTGATTCAATTTCTTCATAAGCACCACCCTTTCAGATTTATGCTACATAGTATTGAAAAAAAAAAAAAACTTCACGAGGGACCTGATCCAGTGTTTCTCTGTCATGATATTCTGCCTTTCAGAAGCTTAAATTAGCAGGATTTTGGCGAATAGCTATTTGTTGTAGATTTTCAGTTTTTAAAATACATTTAGTTTCTTTGTCAGAATCTGGCTAAGTTTTTGGACCAAACTTAAAGATAGAAAAAAAACTCATATAACCAATCTTGTTGGATTTGAGATCTAATTCTCAATGCCAAAAGTTCTGCTATCACACCACTTGTCATGAGATACTCTCCCATTCTTTGAAATCATGTGAAGCATAAGGGATGTTACGGAGAAAATATGATTTAGGACAGGCTGCTCGACATTTATGCAATTTCAAGAGTAGTAAAGTGTTTTATTAAAATGATTATGAAAAATTCAGTTATAACATACCCAATATTGGACTTTATTATAATTTATTTATTTATTTAAATTTAATCTTGAAAACTGATACAACATATCTGCTAGAAAATTGTGTGAAGAAAGATCAAATGGTGGAGCAAGACCAGTGCATTAAGGCGAGGGCGGCTGCAGTGGTGTAGGGTTAGGGATGCAACTCAGTGGTCAGGTGCTTACTTAGCATGAACCAGGTCTGGTACCTGCTGCAAGCATGATTTGCCCGAGCCTCAGCAACTGTAACCAACGAATCATGCTAAAGCACAATTTTTGCTTCTAAGATGGAGCATATGGCTTGATGTTCTTAAGAGAAGATACAATACAATCATTGTATTCTTTAACTCATGGCAATCCCCTTTGTTATGTACCCTGTGGCAACTCCTGGTGCACTGCGGCAGAATTAAGCAAGTGGCCACTTCTGTAGTCCACTGATATCCTATCACCCAAGTTGGCTCATGTTGCAAGAGCTGTGGCCCAATCAAGTGTATTAATGACCAGTGGTGGTACTGTTAGACTTTCGGTGATGAGTATTCTGCTAGTAGCCCTATCTTGGTGTCACATTTAAATAGCAAGCAGATTTTATTTATTCACTTTTTTTTTTTAACTTAAATTGAATCATCCCTTCTGGGGCAGGTTGTGGCTTGGTCAATTACATTAAGATAACGAGGTGGCAGAAGGTGCTCGGAGGTGGCCTGGAACGGTCAGAAGCTGATCAAGCGATTGCTTAAGGATGTATAAGTTAGGCTTCGGAAAGGAGCGACTGCAGCTTGAATTCAGAAATCCGCTTAGGGTGATTACGAAGAGGAAGCAATTGTAGGAGTTTGGCAGGGACTTTTCCCCAAGCATGATTTGCTGGCCTGAGCAATTTCTTAGTAGAAGGCTGCAGCAGCAGCCTGTGGGCCCAGAACCAATCATCCCTGTCGTAAATGCCCTGCTGAGACCGTGACATTAGATGAGAGACCTCAGGAGTGTCAGAAACAAAGGCTCAAGGGATGGATGGGAATCGAGAGCTTTTGATTATAGGGAAAGAAGAAAGGCATATCAGGCAAGAAACAGACAGAGTGACATGGGGTGCCAAGTTTCTAAACCATTTGGGAGGTGACAATATCCCTTCTGCTGCTCTCAGAGGATATCCAGGTGGAATCTTCTCGCATGATAAATCCAGGGATTTAGTGCCTCAAGAGATTAAGCTAATCCCTCAAGAGATTGCTCCCAAATGAGATTATTGACTCAGGACAACAAGCATAATTGAATGGGATCTTGGGAAGACAAAACCAATGTCTTTCCCAGCTGTTTTTATTCTCGCAAACATCACAGATCCTGCGGGCAATATTTTATTTAACAGCTGTGAGGTTAGCTTGTTTTCTGCATTTTTTTAAAGGTGTGGAGTGAGTATAATAATCCTGTGTGTCCCATTAAACTCAGAATTTTTTTTAAAGGTAGGGATTGATCAGCTCCCTTGGACTCATAGAGCTACTTGGTGAAGTAGCAGATGCTGAATTGATGTGACTTTACCCAGACTGTGCAGCCCCTAACTGAGACAAGCAAACTTAAAATTGAGTAAAATGAATGTGGAGTCTAATTTCTTGGGATCTTTAATTCACAAGGGTGAGGCAATTTGAGTTTAGACTTTAATTCTTTTGTTTTTTTAACTTATGAGGGAATTTAATATTTGGACTTTAATCTCTTAGAAATTTAATAACGAAGAGATTTTGTATTTGGATTGAGGCAGCTATATGGTGCCAACTTTGATTATTAATTTTGTTATTAGATTTCAATGCAGAACCTTTGATAGAACTAGACTGGAGAATATAGCTAAAATTAATTTAGATCGGATATGGAACAGGGAGTGTTTAGACTTTTTAGCACAACTTTACAGTTAATTTAATTAATCTATTGTTCTGATCTACCTATCGACTTTTTAATCATTCTATAAAAATCTGGTATGGGATAGAGAGATGACTTAGGGGGGTCAAAGCCTTTGCCTTGAAATCAAAAGATCCGAGTTCAGGTCCCCAGATCCTGTATAAAGATGGTAGGTGGAAAAGGTGGTGGCCCGTAATTCTGGTAGTGGAAGTTAGAGTCTGGGAAACCTCAGAGCAAAGTGGTTGGGAGGTAGACCAATCCAGGATGATTCCCCAAGTCAACCTTGGGCCTCCACAGGCATACAAGCTCAAGTGCCCTCTGGTACACACACACACACACACACACACACACACACACACGTGCGCTTGCACGAAGAGCTAAAACTTACCTTGTAGAAAGATTCACATTAAGGTGCAAGCCTTGGTTATTTATGGGCACTGAGAGCTTGTTCTGGAGGCTCTAGCAGAGAGCACAGCTACTTGTAGATTCCTTCTCTGGTAGCAAAAGCCTTTCTCATTGAGCTCCAGAGGGGACATACATGTAACAGCCATCCAGACCAGCTGAATTACCCCTGGTGATCAGTGGGTGACAGGTGTTACAGCCAGATCACTGTCACACCTGTCCTGGAGGAGTTACTGATAACAGAGCATTGCTCACAGTCCTACCTGTGGATGATTGCAAGATTATTGATTTGGAACAATGGCTAAATGTACAAAGAGTAAGGTTGTTTTAGATGAACTAAACACACATGCCATTTCTTTTTGGAAACAATGTTAGAGAAGGAGTTTTTCTGGCTGTGCTTCTCTGCAGCCATTTTTTTTTTTTTAATCTTTTTTTTTTTTTTTTTTTTTTTATTAAAAATTTAATTATACATTTTAAAATTTTTTACCAGTTCCCTCCCTCCCCCCTCCCCTTCCCCCAGTGTCTCCCCCCCAATTCCCAGAGAGTCCTTTATTGTGTGCGCCTAACTCTCCACTGGGTCCTCCTCTCCGATGACATATAAGGACCCAGTGGCATTTCCATAAGCCCTTTCTCTTGTTCCCCTTAATCATAAGATTACTACTATGGCTGTCAATCCCTTGCCTCCAGGGGTCTCGGTGCCCTTAACAGATGCTAGACTTTATGAGGGCAACAGTGCGCTGGACATTGCGCAGGGCATGCAAAGTTCCATTATGATTGCTTTGGCCCCAACTATTGTTGAGAATCTTGCAAATCGTTGCTCCTCCCATCCTTTTGCTCTTACAATCTTACCGCCCCCTCTTCCGCAAATGTCCCTGAGCTCCAGGATGGGGAGAGATTAGGCTGTCCTAGTTCTATGTGATTGATATAGAGTCTCTGAAGTTCTGGATTGTGGTTTGTTGATTTTCTTTTGCAGTTTTTCTGCTCCTGCAATTCCCTTCACTCCATTCTGCTGGGCACTGTATGTCACCCCCTGGCCAGAGACAAAAAGCTGTTAAACTGGAGTCTTGTTGTAATAGCACATTCAAGGGTAGATGTAATAAGAGTAGGAAACCTCACTGAGGGCGGGGTCCATTACCCATTTGCACAATGATTACTTTTTATCTGCTAGACTATATGCCCTCCCCTTCTGGTGAGATCAGGAAAGAACGTCTGTGAACTTAACCAGGTTTCTCATTACTTACTTGCAGACCTTGATGGAGGCCTATTTTCTCTGCTGTAACATGGTCTCCTCTCTCCTTGTTTCTGGTGTGGCCCTCCTAACCCATCTCTCTTGTTCATAATCCTTGCAATTACTGTGTTACATAGGTTTACTTTTGAGTGTCCCAATGTGGGCTGGGTGAGTTTGGTACTAGGAGCCACCTATTAGGGAGTACATACGGCGCTTAATTTTCTGGGTTTGGGATACTTCACTTAATATAATTCTTTCTAATGACATCCATTTCCCAGCAAATTCCAGTAATTCATCATTTTTGATGGCTGAGTAGTACTCCATTGTATAGATGTACCACAGTTTCCTTATCCACTCGTCAACTGTTGGACATTTAGGTTGATTCCATGACTTTGCTATTGTAAACAGTGCTGCTATGAACATGGTCGAGCTTGTGCTATCGAGGCGAACCTCTGCTGCTTGGGGGGTTATTCCCAAAAGTGGGATAGCAGGGTCATACGGCATTTCAATCTTTAATTTCTTTAAGAATCTCCAGACGGCTCGCCAGAGTGGCTGTATGAGCCTGCATTCCCACCAACAATGTAGGAGAGTTCCCCTCTCCCCACATCCTCTCCAGCATTTGTCGTTGTTTGTACTGTGGATTTTTGCCATCCTGACCGGGGTGAGATGATATCTCAGGGAAGTTTTGATTTGCATTTCCCTGATGGCGAAGGAAGTGGAGCATTTTTTAAGATAATTGTTAGACATTTTAATTTCATCCCTGGTAAAGTTTCTTTGAAGTTCCAGGGCCCATTTTTTAATTGGGCCAGTGTTTTCCTTGGAGTTTAATTTTCTAAGTTCTTTGTGCACTCTGGACAGTAGAGCTCTGTCAGATATGTGGTTAGTGAAGATTTTCTCCCATTCTGTGGGTTGCCTTTGAGCTCGTGCGACAATCTCTTTATCTGAACAGAAGCTCTTTAATTTCACAAGATCCCAACTGTTGAGAGTTGGTAGCAGTGACTGTGCCATTGGATGTCTGTTTAGGAAGTGTTGGCCTAGCCCAATCAGCTCGAGGGAGTTCCCTATCCTTTCAACTATGGCTTTTAAAGTCTCTGGCCTGATATCAAGGTCCTTGATCCATTTGGAATTAAGTCTTGTACATGGTGACAAGTACGGGTCCAGCTTTAATCTTCTGCATGTGGAGATCCAGTTTTGCCAACACCATTTGTTGAAGATGCTGTTCTTTTTCCATTGGATTCTTTGGGCCCCTTTGTCAAAGACCAAGTGGCTGTAACTTTGTGGGCTTATATCTGGGTCTTCAATCCTTATCCATTGATCTGTGTGTCTATTTTGGAGCCAGTACCAGGCTGTCTTTATAACTATGGATTTGTAGTATAGACTTAGGTTTGGTATGGTAATACCTCCAGCTGTGTTTTTGTTACTCAGGATTGTTTTTGCTATCCTGGGTCTTTTGTGCCTCCATATGAACTTTGAGATTGTTTGGTCAACTTCTTTGAAGAATTGCTTTGGGATTTTGATTGGTATAGCATTGAATCTGTATATTGCCTTTGGTAGGATGGTCATTTTTACAATGTTGATTCTGCCAATCCAGGAACAAGGGAGGTCTTTCCACCTTCTGGTGTCTTCTGCAATTTCTTTCTTTAGGGTTTTAAAGTTTTCATTGTAAAGGTCTTTTACCTCCTTAGTTAGGTTTATACCAAGGTATTTCATTTTTTAGGGGTTATAGTAAATGGCATGGTTTCTCTCAAGGCTTTTTCACTTCTTTCATTCTGGGCATATAGGAAGGCCTCTGATTTTTGCACATTTATTTTGTATCCTGCCACCCTGCTGAACTTCTCAATTAGTTCCAGGAGCTTCCTGGTGGAGTTTTTGGGATCACTCAGGTATAAGATCATGTCATCTGCAAATAGAGATAGCTTGACTTCTTCCTTGCCAATTTGAATCCCTCTTATGTCCCTTTCTTGTCTTATGGCTTCGGCTAAGACTTCAAGTACAATATTGAATAGAAGTGGTGAGAGTGGACAGCCTTGTCTTGTTCCTGATCGAAGTGGGAATGCTTCCAATTGTTCCCCATTGAGCATAATCCTTGCTGTGGGCTTGTTGTATACAGCTTTTATTATATTGATAAAAGTTCCTTCCATTCCTACTGTCTCTAGCGTTTTGATCATAAAAGGCTGTTGGATCTTGTCAAAAGCTTTTTCTGCATCTATCGAGAGTATCATGTGGTCTTGGACTTTGGACTGGTTTACATGATGAATTACATTTATTGATTTGCGTATGTTGAACCAACCTTGTGTGCCGGGGATGAAGCCTACTTGGTCCCCATGAATGATCTTTTTAATATGTTTTTGAATCCGATTTGCTAAGACTTTGTTGAGAATCTTTGCATCTGTGTTCATCAGGGAGATCGGCCTATAGTTTTCTTTTTTAAGTGAATCTTTATTAGGTTTTGGGATTAAAACGATATTAGCTTCATAGAAGGAATTTGGTAGTGTTCCTTCCTTTGCTATTTGGTGGAACAGTTTAAGGAGTATTGGTGTTATTAACTCCTTAAATGTCTTGTAGAACTCTGTGCTGAATCCATCTGGTCCAGGACATTTTTTGGTGGGAAGATTCGAGATTACTTCCTCAATTTCCTTATATGTTATAGGACTATTTAAGTAATTCACAACTTCCTGATTCAATTTAGGTAAGTTGTGTTTACTTAGAAATTCATCCATCTCTTTTGTGTTGTCAAACTTCACAGAGTATAAGTTTTTGAAATATGATGTTATAATTCTCTGGATTTCTTGGGTATCCGTAGTGATAACTCCATGTTCATTTCTAATTTTGTTAATTTGGGTTTTCTCTCTCTTGCTTTTGGTTAGTTTAGCTAGGGGTGTATCAATCTTGTTGATTTTTTCAAAGAACCAGCTTTTCGATTTGTTGATTTTTTCTATCGTTTTCTTAGTCTCGATTTCAGATATTTCTCCCCTTATTTTGCTAATCTCTTCTCTTCTACTGCTTTTGGGATCAGATTGCTCTAGTTTCTCTAAAGCTTTAAGCTGCATTGTTAAGTTGTTTATTTCTGATGTTTCCATTTTTTTGATGTGGGCATTAAGAGCTATGAACTTACCTCTTAGAACAGCTTTCATTGTGTCCCAGAGATTTTGGTAAGTTGTATTTTCGTTATCATTCACTTTCAGGAAATCTTGAATTTCCTTTTTAATTTCTTCCTGAATCCAGTTCTCATTCAGCATCATAGTGTTAAGTTTCCAGGAGTTAGTGTATTTTCTCTTGTTTGATGTGTTGTGGATGTCCAGCTTTAGGCCGTGGTGGTCTGATAGGGCACAGGTTAGAATTTCAACTTTCTTGTACATGTGTAGATTCATTTTGTGGCCCAATATGTGATCTATTTTGGAGAAAGTTCCGTGTGCTGCTGAGAAAAATGTGTATTCTTTGGTGCGTGGGTGAAAAGTTCGATAGAGATCTGTGAGGTCCATTTCTTTCAGGGTTTGATTAAGTTCCAAAGTGTCTCTGTTAAGCTTTTGACCTGTTGATCTATCCCATGGAGAGAGGGCGGTGTTGAAGTCCCCAAGAATTATCGTTTGGGGGTTGATTTCTTGCTTTAGACGCTGTAGGGTTTTCTTAATGAATGTGGAGGGGCCCGTATTGGGTGCATATATGTTCAGTATTGTGAAGTCTTCCTGGTGAATTGTACCTCTGACTAAAATGTAGTATCCATCCGTGTCTCTTATAATTTTTTTTGGTTTGAAATCCACTTTGTCTGATAGCATAATGGCTACCCCTGCCTGTTTTCTGCTTCCATTTGCTTGTAGAATTGTTGACCAGCCTTTTATTTTTAGAGCGTGCCTATCTTTTGTGGTGAGATGGGTTTCCTGCAGGCAGCAGATTGATGGATTGTGATTTTTAATCCAAGTTTGTAATCTGTGTCTCTTGATCGGTGGATTAAGTCCATTAACATTTAGTGTTATAATGGAGAAACTATTGTTAATTCCAGACATTTATTATGTTTAGTAGCTTTTATAAGTATATTGCTTCGCTTTTAATGGTGTTATATTTGCCTTCTGTTCTCCTGGATATGCCTGTTTTTTTCTTCACGCTTGAGTATCATTTCTAGCAGTTTTTGAAGGCCTGGTTTGGTGGCCATGTATCCCTTTAAGTTGTCTTTGTGCTGGAAAATTTTTCTTTCTCCCTCGATCATGACTGATAGTTTTGCAGGGTAAATCAGCCTGGGTTGACATTTTTGCTCATTCAATACTTGAAGTATGTCTCTCCAAGCTCTTCTTGCTTTTACTGTTTCGACTGAGAAGTCATTTGTTATTTTAATAGGTTTGCCTTTAAAAGTGACTTGTTTTTTCTCCCTTGAAGCTCTCAGCACCAGTTCTTTATCTTGAATGTGGAGTGTTTTAACTATTATTTGCCGCGGTGTGCTTCTAGTTTGGTCGTATCTGTTTGGGGTGCGGAATGCCTCTTGTATATGAATGGGCCTCTCTTTCTTTAGATGAGGAAAGTTTTCCTTGATGATCGTTTGAAAAATTTCCTCAGGGGTGGTATTTTGAGATTCTTGCTCCGGTATTCCATGAATACGCATGTTAGGCTTCTTCAGGGTGTCCCATATCTCTTGGATATTTCTCTCAAGTATCTTTTTGGCTTTAACAACCTCTTCCATTGAGCTGGCTAGTACTCCCACTTTATCTTCAAGGTCTGAAATTCTGTTTTCTGCTTCATTAGTTCTGTTGATAAGACTCTCTGTGGCGTTCTGGGTTGAAGATAACTTGTCTTTTAGCTCAGTTTTAAACTCTGCTTGAGTTTGTTTTAACTGTTCTATGCCGCTTTTTGTTTCTTGCACTGTTTTTCTCAACTCCTCCAGATGTCTGTTGTGTTCCTCTTCAAAGCGATTGATTCGATTATGTAATTCCTCCCGGATTTCCTCTTTCATAGTATTGAACATGGTAATGATCATATTTTGAAAGTCGTTATCCTGGGTCAGGCTTTCTTGGCCTTTTTCCGCGGGTTTGTTCTTTTTGGAGTCTAACATTATGGGATTAATTTCTTCAGTGGGAGATTTGTTTACTTGAGTGTTGCTTCTCATGGATTTGCACTTTGACTTTGGCATTGTCATTTTAACTCTTAAGATCTCTCAATTTCACTAAACTGAATTATTTGGCCTGGGGTACTGGTGGGCGGGGCCTGAACGGGGACTTACCTAGGGAGCGGGGTGAGGCCCGGGTGGACCGCGTGCGTGTCCCGACTGGCGGAGCGGGGTGGGGCGAAAAGGGAGGATGGGCGCAGGGGGAGGTGCTCCTCGTTCCCTGGGCCCCCGCGCGGCTCCGGCTGGATGGCGGGAGTCGGAGCCGGGTCCCCGTGGGCTGACCTGGGGTCCTAGAGCGCGCGTTGAGGCCCGGCTGGATCTCGCCTACGCGTCCCGACCGGCGGAGCGGGGGGTGGGGCGAAAGAGGGAGGCTGCGCGCGTAGGCGTGGAGCTATTTAACCCGAGGGCAGCTGGGGCGGGGCCCGGGCGCAGGGGGAGGTGCTCCTCGTTCCCTGGGCCCCCGCGCGGCTCCGGCTGGATGGCGGGAGTCGGAGCCGGGTCCCCGTGGGCTGACCTGGGGTCCTAGAGCGCGCGTTGAGGCCCGGCTGGATCTCGCCTACGCGTCCCGACCGGCGGAGCGGGGGGTGGGGCGAAAGAGGGAGGCTGCGCGCGTCGGCGTGGAGCTATTTAACCCGAGGGCAGCTGGGGCGGGGCCCGGGCGCAGGGGGAGGTGCTCCTCGTTCCCTGGGCCCCCGCGCGGCTCCGGCTGGATGGCGGGAGTCGGAGCCGGGTCCCCGTGGGCTGACCTGGGGTCCTAGAGCGCGCGTTGAGGCCCGGCTGGATCTCGCCTACGCGTCCCGACCGGCGGAGCGGGGGGTGGGGCGAAAGAGGGAGGCTGCGCGCGTCGGCGTGGAGCTATTTAACCCGAGGGCAGCTGGGGCGGGGCCCGGGCGCAGGGGGAGGTGCTCCTCGTTCCCTGGGCCCCCGCGCGGCTCCGGCTGGATGGCGGGAGTCGGAGCCGGGTCCCCGTGGGCTGACCTGGGGTCCTAGAGCGCGCGTTGAGGCCCGGCTGGATCTCGCCTACGCGTCCCGACCGGCGGAGCGGGGGGTGGGGCGAAAGAGGGAGCTTTTTTTTTTAATCTATTGCACTTTCTTTTCTGCTGCTGTGAGACAGTATTCATGCCTCACTTAAGAGAGAAAGGGAGATTTATTTGGCTTACAGTTTCAGTGGGGAGATGCAATCCATTATGAAGAAGTGGTAGGAGGCTGGCTCAAGTCATAGCTGTCATGAAGTCGTGAAGGCAGAGGGAGCAAGTGCAAACTGTGGAAACAGGACTGTGCTACCAAATCATGAGACCTACCCTCTGTGTCCTATCTTCCTGCAGCTCCACCCCTTAAAGGTGTTACAACCTCCCTAAACATTAGCATCAGCTAAGGCTGCAAACACATGAACATGTCGGGGGCAACTCATATTCAGACTGTCACACTATCTGTTCTTGACGCTGACTTCAGTACTCTCATACATGGTAGCCTGAGATAAGTGCATGCAATGTTTTAAACTGCTCGAGAGAGGACACATGAATGCTTCTCCTGGGAACATTTGCAGCCTGGAAATCAGCTAACACTAAATATCACAGTTGTTTTGGTACTTCAGAGCTGGTTTGCCAGCAGGCCACATTCTATCGATGACATTGGGATGGCAAACTCAGTTCTGCCAGTGCATCGATGTCTGCAAGGAGGATCTGTCTTGCTCCTGTTTGTTGCTAGCATAACTTTGGATCTGCACCCGGCCACACAATGACCTTGGCAGCAAATTCTGCACCCACAACAGGAAGTCTGTCTGGTTCTGCATACCTGGGGCAGATGATTAAATCTGTCTGAGTCTAGGCATCGGTGCTGAGTTATTTCTACCAACTTAGCCCCATTCGACTTTAAAAAAAATCAGTATTTTGATCTCATCAGTCTGAATTCTCTTATTGGTTCAACATTCAGATGGCAAGAGAAGCTCTTTCAAATCTTAACATTCGTGTTTCTTCCCTTGGGTAGTTTGGAAGGTATATGTATTTTTTCTTTTTCTAATGCTATTCCAAATACATTGTAAAGTTTTGTAAAACTGTATTTTCTGTTTTGAAAAATGTTCTTACCAAGAATTGAAAATTTGTATCTCATATATATACATGTATTTTTAAACAATACTCATGTAATTTGAAGAAAGCTTTATCTCTTGTCCCAGATGCAAGCATAATAATGAAATTATACTGTCTTTCTTACATATTTTTTTGGAGTAGAACATTTTCTCATAATATTTTTGGAATAACTTTAGATTTATAGATATGCTGCAAACGGAGCACACAGAGTTCCCATATGTCCTTCATCCAATTTACCATGCTATTAGCATCTCACATTGTCATGGTACATTTTTCAAAACTACAAAAACAGCATTGGTATGTTACTAGTAATGAAGCTCCAATCTTTTTTGCATCTCCCAGTTTTTATATTAATATTCTTGTCTTGTTTAAGGATTCAATCTAAGACACCATAATACATTTAGGTATCATGCCTTTTTGGTCTTCTTTGGTCTGGGGCAACATCTTTCCTTGTTTTTCCTGACCTTGGTAATGTTGAGAAACACTGGTTGGATATTTTGTAGAAATATCTAACATTTCTCTTAGATTGAAGTTGTGGATGTTAATACATATAAACACAATAGATAGATAGACACTTACGTATGCATTATATGTAATATTATATATATATATATATAAAGCCAATGAGATACCATTTAAGCAGCTTCTTATAACTTGCTTTTTAAAATTCAAAATTATTTTTGAGATCTATCTTTTTTGAGGTACATTTCTTTGGCTGTAGCATAATATATGCATTCCTGAAACTCTTATGTTCTGCATAATTGTGCACTAAAAATAACAAGGATTGTGGGATAATTGGGCTCATAGATAATTAGAGACAGACCACTCAAAATCTATGCACTAACATATCAGGACTAACATGAACAGGAATAATCCAATGACATTATTAGCATAGCACAGGCTTCTCATACACTTTCACCAGCCTCTCAATTAGTTCTGTTTTCATAGCCTTCCGTCCAGGGTTCCCACAACCTCGTCTGAGATATTTTTCTCTGAGGGCTATCACTTTCAATAGAGGCTGGGTTTGTCAGAATCTAAAACCTGATCATGAGTATAGCTTCCGTCATCAATAAGATGTTTTATCACAGAAATCCTTGGCAGCATCTTCATTAGCACTTGGAGCATATACTTAATACTGCAGATGCGTAGCAATGTTGAAGCTACTATAAACCATCAGCTTCACATACTCACAACACTTAGGCAGAATTCAGACTCTTCATTAAGATCACGTTTTACTAAGGGTTTTTCTTTGATTGTGACTGAGTGTGGTCTTTACTGCTTCATGGATAACCTGTTAGAGAAAATGACATATGGATGAATATAACCTCTATGTTATACTGACACTTTATGCAAATACACAGTTTACATATTTAAATGAGGCAGAGCCTAATTTACATCCAGCCACTTGATTTGTGGTTGAGCAGGTTGCATATGTATCTTCTGCATGCCTTTTACCTGAGGTGAACAATTCCTATGTATAGAAAAACATTTCCCAGGGAGATGTATGGATTCTTTCCACTCCCCTCATATCCTCATCCCCAATAACAAACAATGTTGCAAGAAATTCCTCATACATGTCTCTGAGGAAGTTTTCCCAGATTATATTCATAGGTTAGAATTGCTAGATTACAGTTTATGAGCATTTTTAATAATAAAAATACATTCATTTGGAGAGTATTAACATCTCCCCCCTATTTTTTTAGGGGCTATAGTAAATGGGATTGTTTCTCACAGGGCTTTTTCACTTCTTTCATTCTGGGCATATAGGAAGGCCACTGATTTTTGTAAATTTATTTTGTGTCCTGCCACCCTGCTGAACTTCTGTAGTAGTTCCAGGAGTTTCCTGGTGGAGTTTTTGGGATCACTGAGGTACATGATCATGTCATCTGCAAACAGAGATAACTTGACTTCTTCCTTGCTGATTTGAATTACTTTATCTTCCTTTCTTGTCTTATGGCTTCAGCTAAGACTTCAAGTACAGTATTGAATAGAAGTGGTGAGAGTGGACAGCCTCGTATAGTTCCTGATCGAAGTGGGAATGCTTCATGTTTTTCCCCATTGAGTATAATCCTTGCTGTGGGCTTGTTGTATACAGCTTTTATTATATTGATAAAGGTTCCTTCCATTCCAACTGTCTCTAGGGTTTTGATCATAAAAGGCTGTTAGACCTTGTCAAAAGCTTTTTCTGCATCTATTGAGAGTATCATGTGGTACTGGATTTTGTACTGGTTTATATGGTGAATTACATTTATTAATTTGCGTATGTTGAACCAACCTTGTGTGGCTGGGATAAGGCCTACTTGATCCTCATGAATGATCTTTTTGATATATTTTTGAATCCGATTTGCTAAGACTTTGTTGAGAATCTTTGCATCTGTGTTCATCAGAGAGATTGGCCTATAGTTTTCTTTTTTAAGTGTATATTTATTGGGTTTTGGTATTAAGACGATATTAGCTTCATAGAAAGAATTTGGTAGTGTTCCTTCCTTTGCTATTTGATGGAACAGTTTAAGGAGTATTGGTGATTTTAGCTCTTTAAATGTCCAGTAGAACTCTATGCTGAATCCATCTGGTCCAGGACATTTTTTGGTAGGAAGATTCGAGATTACATCCTCAATTTCCTTATATGTTATAGGACTATTTAAATAATTCACAACTTCCTGATTCAATTTAGGTAAGTTGTGCTTACTTAGGAATTCATCTATTTCTTTTGTGTTGTCAAATTTCACATAGTATAAGTTTTTGAAGTATGATGTTATAATTCTCTAAATTTCTTGGGTATCGGTAGTGGTAACTCCATTTTCATTTCTAATTTTGTTACTTTGGGTTTTCTGTCTCTTGCTTTTGGTTAATGTAGCTAGGGGTGTATCTATCTTATTGATTTTTTCAAAGAACCAGTTTTTGACTGGTTGATTCTCTGTATTGTTTTCCTTATCTCAATTTCGGATATTTCTCCCCTGAATTTGCTAATATCTTCTCTTCTACTGGTTTTGGGATTGTATTGTTCTAGTGTCTCTAAAACTATGAGCTGCATTGTTATTTATTTGTGATGTTTCTATTTTTTTTATATAGGCATTGAGAGCTATAAACTTCCCTCTTAGGACAGCTCTCATTGTTTCCCAAAGATTTTGATAAGTTGTATTTTCATTATCGTTTGCTTCCAGGAAATCTTGAATTTCCTTTGTAATTTCGTCCTGAATCCAATTCTCATTCAGCATCATAGTGTTTAGTTTCCAGGAGTTAGTGTATTTTCTGTTATTTGTTGTGTTGCAGATGTCAAACTTTAGACCATGATGGTCTAATAAGGTGCAGGCTAGTATTTCAACTTTCCTGTATATGTGGAGATTCATTTTGTGGCCCAATATGTGGTTTATTTTGGAGAAAGTTCCGTGTGCTGCTGAGAAAAATGTGTATTCTTTGGTGTGTGGATGAAAAGTTCGATAAAGATCTGTAAGGTCCATGTCAGTAAGAGTTCGATTGAGTTCTAATGTGTTGCTGTTAAGTTTTTGACCTGTTGATCTATCCCATGTTGAGAGGGCGGTGTTGAAATTCCCAAGAATTATCGTTTGGGGGTTAATTTCTCGCTTTAGATGCTGTAGGGTTTGCTTAATGAATGTGGATGAGCCCATATTAGGTGTATATATGTTCAGTATTGTGAAGTCTTTCTGATGGATTGTACCTGTGACTAAAATGTAGTATCCATCAGTGTCTCTTAAGACTTTTTTTGGTTTGAAGTCCACTTTGTATGATAGCATAATGGCTACTCCTGCCTGTTTCCTGGTTCCATTAGCTTGCAGAATTTTGGACCAGCCTTTTATTTTTAGGATGTGCCAATGTTTTGTGGTGAGATGGGTTCCCTGCAGGCAACAGATTGATGGGTTGTGATTTTTAATCCAAGTTTGTAATCTGTGTCTCTTGATTGGTAAGTTAATTCCATTAACATTTAATGTTATAATGGAGAAATTATTTTTAATTCTAGACATTTATTATGTTTAGTGGCTTTTGTAAGTGTATTGTTTCACTTTTAGGTTTTGCCGGTATTATACTTCCCTTCTGTCCTCCTGGATATGCTTGTTTTTTTCTTCAAGCTTGAGTATCATTTCTAGCATTTTTTGAAGGCCTGGTTTGGTGGACATGTATCCCTTCAAGTTGTCTTTGTGCTGGAAAAATTTTTCTTTCTCCCTCGATCACGATGGATAGTTTTGCAGGGTATATCAGCCTGGATTGACATTTTTGCTCATTCAATACTTGAAGTATGTCTCTCCAAGCTCTTCCTGCTTTTACTGTTTCCATTGAGAAGTCATTTGTTATTTTAATAGGTTTACCTTTAAAAGTGACTTGTTTTTTTCCCTTGAAGCTCTCGGCACCATTTCTTTGTCTTGAATGTGGAGTGTTTTAACTATTATTTGCCGTGGTGAATTTCTATTTTGGTCATATATGTTTGGGGTGCGGAATGCCTCTTGTATATGGATGGGCCTCTCTTTTTTTAGATGAGGAAAGTTTTCCTTGATGATAGTTTGAAAAATTTCCTCAGGTGTGGTATTTTGGGATTCATGAATGCGCATGTTAGGCTTCTTCAAGGTGTTCCATAACTCTTGAATATTTCTCTCAAGTATTGTTTTGGCTTAACAACCTCTTCCATTGAGCTGGTTAATGCTCTACTTTGTCTTCAAGATCTGAAATTCTATTTTCTGCTTCATTTGTTCTGCTGATATGACTCTCTGCTGAGTTCTGGGTTGAGGATAACTTGTCTTTTAGTTCAGTTTTAAACTCTGCTTGAGTCTGTTTTAACTGCTCTATGCCTATTTTTGTTTCTTGAACTGTTTTTCTCAACTCCTCCAAGTGTCTGTTGTGTTCCTTTTCAAAGTCATTGATGTGGTTATTTAATTCCTCCCGGATTTGCTCTTTTCATAGTATTGATCATGGTACTGATCATGCTTTGAAAGTCGTTATCTTGGGTCAGGCTTTCTTGGCTATTTACTGTGGATTTGTTCTGGTTGGAATCCATCTTTAGGGGTTTGATTCCTTCAGTGGGAGATTTGTTTTCTTGGGTTTTGTTCTCATGGATTTGCACTTTGACTTGGGCATTGTTTTATCTCTTAAGACCTTCTTTCAATTTCTGTGTGTTTTTGACTGAACTGAATTAGTTGGTATCACTACATTCTGGCAGTTATTACTAATGTTTACCTTAGTGTTGGTTACACTTGTTGTTGTTATTTCCTAGATGAGGCTATCAGACAGTTAGTACAGGGGGTGAATGTTAGTATGGTATGTACTTTTATGATTTAGTACCTTGGTGATATGTGAGGGTAAGTGGTATAGTCCCTGAAGTTGTGTGTGTTTTGTGGGTGGCTATATGGAAAAGTTACTGTAAAGTAACTAATAAATGAAAGGAACAGGATGGTAAAAAGGGGGTTTACTTATCTTTGGGCTGGATGTGGAGAATCTCTCCCACGTGATGGGATAAATTTAGAGGATTTCAGATGTGCGGCCTTTGTCTCCTAAGGGCTTTGCTTGGGTGTTCTTTGGACTCTGTTGAATTCTGATGAGCAGTGTGTTCTTCCTGTACTGGGGCACAGTGTCTCCTCACTGGATTGCGCGCATCCAGGGTGGGGGGGGGTGGGGAAAGGGCAGAGGTGCTGGGGCACAGTGTCTCCTAGCTGGAGTGCGTGCATTCCGGGCGGGCAGGCGGGGAAAGGGCAGAGGTGCTGGTAGAGGGCGCAATTAACTTGGGGACCTGGGGTGGGGCCCAGGAGTCCTCCCAGGCCTGGAGCAGAGCTTGCTCCAACTGGCTGGTGGGAGGAGCTGGGACCAGTGGGTTACCAGCGTTTGGGGGTGAGCAGGGGGAGTTTACCTGGGGCACAGTGTGTGCTCGCTGAGTGCGCGCGGCCCGAGTGTGCGGGCGGGGAAAGGGGTATTTTCTGGGATTTTAAGCAGAATTCTCTGCTCGACTTACTGTGTGTTTTCTTCTTGTCTGGTCATTAAGTCACTTCTTGTTTGTCTTATTGTCCTGAATTGCATAATGAAGTGTGATGAGAGTCCGCAACTTAAACCTTTGATTCCAAAGATAGGGTTCTAAAATTTTGCGTGCATGTGTGCATGTGTGCATGTGTGCGTGTGTGTGTGCGTGTGTGTGCGCGCGCGCGTGCACTGCACATGTGGTGTGTATTTGTGACTGTGTGAAGCCAGAGGAAGCTGCTGGGCACTGTCCTGAATTATTCTCTGCCTTATTCCTCTAGACAGAGTCTCTTGCCGTTTTTTCAGCTAGGCGGGGTAGCTAGCGAGCCTCAGCTATGAGCCTCTCTGTCCTCCACTGCTGGAGTCTCAGGCATGCGTTACCATGCCCCTCCTTTTTTAAAGTGGGTCCTGGAAATCTGAACTCAGGTCCTTATGCTTACGTGTCAAGGGCTCTTACCCACTGGGCTGCCTCTCCATATTTCGCTTCAGAGAATTGTATTTACTATAACGTTTTAATGGAAACTTCATTTTAATTTAATAAGGATGGATAAGTGATCATTTTTCTAAATGCTAAAAAATTTGAAATAGATGATTTCAAAATGTTCCCTTTGAATGATGTTTTGAGGTTGCTATTTTAAGTCAATCAAGATGATATACATGATATTGATCAATTTTTCTAATTTTGAACTACCCCTGCATTTCTGAGGAAAACCTTTGACAGGTAAATGTTAATTATTTTACTGTGTCTGAGATGTCTGCATGTAGCTGGCTACCCAGAAAAGGTGCTGACATGCTGCAAACCCTCACGGGGACAACACAGGCAATCAATCCTTGTCCAGTTGCACACTGTGAGCATCTACTCCTCAGTCATGTCTCCCTCCCTCCGTGGATGCTTACGCGCCTCATCTTTCCCAAGCTCACTAAGCCATTGAGCTGCAGCTGCAAAGTGAGGACTTCAGCCTTCTGCTGCACCAGGGAAGGCCATTAATTCTTCAACCTTGCAGGCTCATAGCTCGAGAACAAGGATTTCTTCTTTGGAGCTTGATATTCAGTTTTGCTACATTCCTGAGCACTGCTCTGGAATATGATGGTGAATGGTGACCTCACATTGCTCCTCTTTGAGCATCCCCAGTAAATGCTGTCCCAATCAGGCTTGCCAATGTTGCCTGGCCAGTCGCTTCTGTTTGCTACCAACTCTGTTTAGTTGTGGCATTTTATTTTTTTTTTCTGTTTTTTGATTATAATTTGCTAAATACTCAATGTCAGATTTTTTTGCATAGATAAGATTTACTCCTCATTTTTTTTTATGGATTATCTTTAGGTTCTGTGCCAATTTGCTATCATATTTTTAAAATGTTACATAGCCTTATCTCTTCTTAAGTTCCTTTTCCTTGGCAGTTTTCTAGCATATATTCATTAATCTAAGTTTATCTTATTTTTAATCGACAAAACAATAACATTTTCTAAGATGCAATGTCACATTATAGAATGACTAAATCAAGGTTACAGCATATCCATCACTTTCAATATTTATCATTTCTTTGTGGCACATTTGTGGATATATATGTGTATGTGTATGTGTGTGTGTGTGTGTGTGTGTGTACTATCTGAGGATTTTTTTTTTCAGTTTCTTTCCTGGTTGTCACACTCCTTGTCGTGGTTTAGACAAAGCTCTGGGCGAGGGTCTTTTTTGTACATCTTCCCAGCACCTTGAGGCCTTTTTGATGTGGCCATGTTTGTCAACCTTGGAAATTCTTCTATTCTTCTTTGATTATTTTCTTACCTCCAATCTAGATATTTTCTTTTTATTTATTTATTTATCTATCTATCTATCTATCTATCTATCTATCTATCTATCTATCTATCTATCTATTTATTTATTGTTTAGTTTTACAAGCATATTAAATACTAATCCCTGTTTCCCTCCATCCCCCCTCCCTCCCATTCCCCTCCCTTTTTCTCATCCACACATTTCTCTCCCTTCACCATCCTACTTGGCCATGGTATTTTTTTCTTGAAATAATAGCTTCCTGTTTTTAGTATATTCTTGAGTCTAAAGATCCTTTTTTTCTATTTAGGTTTTTTATTTTGGTTTGTGCTTTATATAACCTGAATATCTCAATTAAACACCTGTCTTTACTTTCTCTCTCTCTTTTTCCTACATGTTCTCATGTAGCTCAGGCTCATCTCAAACTTGCTGTGTAGCAGAAGAGATGACCTTGAATTCTTGATCCTTCTCCTCTCCTTCCAAAGATACATAGCACCACGCCTTACTTCTCCACTTGATCTTAAATTCTATTTCTTAAGATATAATCTCTGTTTGTTAAGTTGGATGCTCCCTGTTCCTGGACTGCTTTTACTATATTCTGTATCCTACATCTAGGAATTATGGAGAACAAGCAGGAATTCCTATCAGGATGTATCAGTAATTTATTTTTAGGATGTAGAGACTTTCGGTTAACTTCTGGATATCTGTAAATTCCTGGGGCAATATCACATTTGTTGAGTCAAAGAATTCTCTTTTTCAGGCTATGAACAAAGACCTCAACTGTTTAATGCTTGGCTAAGAGGACAAGGGGTTGTCACTGAACTCCTCAATCAATACTGGTACCTAGTGTTCTGCCTTCCCAATACCCTTCACTTGGAGTACACCAGGAACGTTTCATCTTTTTTGCAGTCGCCTTCCCTTTCTTATATCTGCAACATGATTGATTCTATTGCTGTATTTTTTTTCTGCTTTCTGCATTTCAGAGATTCCTTTCTCCTAATGAAACACTTTTTTTTTCTGGCACCATACTTTTGCGGGGATTGAGGTGAGAAGAAGATATTGATACATATGCTCAGTCTATTATCAATTAAATTTTTCTTCTATGTTTTTTTCTGTGATTTCTTCTTTCAGCTATTCCTTCATCCAGTCACTAACTAATTAAGCACTAACTTGGAGCAGACTCAGTATCCGTTGACTTTCAAAAGGTGGTGCTGTTATCCATAAGTGAATTTTCTTTCACTTTTTCTGACATAGATGCCGCTTTTGTATTTGCGACAGTTTATGAGCACATTTTTTTTCTTGACCTTGGATGCTTAACCTGGGTTAGAGAGTGAAATTAACTGATGCAAATGTCAATCACCTTGCTATGTGGGCCTTGTTCACATATTGCTAGATGTAGAAGTACTGGCTAGATGTCTTCAAGCACTGGTCTCTGGTAGCTTCTTGCTTAATCAGTTTCCATTTCTATCAACCGTCCTGCTCATGTGCTCTTCAAATGTACTTTCTGGATTCCTACTGCTTTGCCCTACATCTACCTCCTGTCATATTTACCATAACTTGTTTGGCTAACATTTTAGTTCCTGATCTTTTAAAATGCTCCCAACATTTGCCATGATCAGATCGATGATATAAGACCCTCTAAGTCTCTGAATTCAAAATCTTCCTCACTGTAATACGTCCTTTGTATTTATGTTACTAAAAGTATATAAAACACACATCTAACTATATTATTCCCTTGTGTATAAAAAACTTTAGGGTCCCCTCGGGTAAAGTAAAATACCTTAGGCTCAGTATTTTTATAGATGACTTTATTAAGCAGTTTATATAAATAGCGGTCATTGAACAGATAGTAATATACTATGAAATACAAATGTAATAATTTTGCTGGTGAAACAGCAACAATGACTAGAAAGTAGAACTACTAGTAAAAGCCACACTAATAAATAAATTATGGTAAAGGTAACTAAAAGAATGAATTGATACCGCCCACTGAGCTTTGGCTTGCAAATCAATGAAATTTTGGACTGCAAAGAATGGATTCAGTGAAATGGATTATAATGAATAGAGAGGTTCAAAGAAGATTTTGGATTTTGTGCATGGAGTAGCAGAAAATGAAATTTGTTGGTAGGCAGCTATGCCCAGACTATTGTCTGAATCCTGAACCTTTTAGTTTTTGTGGCTAAATTTAAATGCTGCTTATCTGTAAAGACCCCTGCTTTTCTGGCAAGGTACCAGTGTGGGAATGTCAGTGCATTATTGGACAAGTGATAATCAATTTGGAACACACGTCTTGGATTCAAGGCATTGTTACAGAGGTATTTATATTTTTCAAGAACAAACTGAAATGTGGAAACTAAGTAAAAATGCATTTATGGCTAACATACTTCAGAAAATCTGAGTCAGGTAAGAAGTAGGCCACGGGGGAAATTGGACTCAGAGACTCAAACAATGTGATCTGCCTGTCTCTTAGTTCTACCTGGGAGTTTAAGTTGGGAATGGTGAGATCAAGGACCATGTCTTTTAAGAATTAAACCTTAAAATTTGCTTACTTTAAAAATGACATCCACAAATCCAAGAGTGAGTTATGAATCATGTTGAATGCTCTCAGATGGTATATAAGATAAGAACAGAAAATCCATTATTAAATTTACTAAGAGAGGTTTTTGTCTATGTTGTTTCCCCTGGAGTGGGCCAGAACTTGATATTTTTGGGTTAAGGAAGAAAAAAGAGACGAGAAAATGGAGACTATCATTACAATTAACCTTGCCCTCCTCTCCTTTCCTTCTTTTCTTTCTCTTTTTCTTCTTCTAAATGTTAAAAATGTTACATACATTTACTAGAGTCTTGTTAGAGCACAAGGATGGGAGGAGCAATGATATGCAAGATACTCCACACAAGTTAGGGCTGAAGCAATTATAATTGGACTTTGCATGCCCTGTGCAATGTCCCACACACTATTGACCCCACAAAGTCTAGCATTTGCTAAAAGCACCAAGATCCTTGGAGGCAAGGGATTGACAGCCATAGTAGTGTTCCTATGCTTAAGGGGAACACAGGAAAGGGTTCAGGGAAATGCCACTGGGTCCTTGTATGTCATCGGAGAGGAGGGCCCAGAGGAGAGTCTGGCATGCACATTAAAGGATTCTCTGGGGATTGGGGGGGAGGCACTGGGGGATGGGAAGGGAGGGGTGAGGGGAGAGGGAACAGGGGGGGTCGGGGGGAGGAGGAGGGAGGGAGGGAACCGGTGTACCTATTAAGTTTGTATGAGTGGAAATAATAACAAAATGTTAAAAAAATGTTACATACATTTAGAATTGTTTGGGGGCAGTGATTGAATAAAAATGAAAAAAAATTAATGATGTGGAAGGTAGAAGGAATCCCCATAGGAGTAGAATTCCTCGTGTGACAGCATCTGAGATCCATCACAGAGGTGCAAGGTCGGCTTTATCTATAAACACGAATCATCCTTCCTTGCAGAAGGGAGACAGAAAGACTGGTAGGTTCTGTAGTGGGAAGATTCAGGAGGATGCCAGCCAGGCCTCACTAACAGAAAGGGCAAATTAATAGTGAGTTAACACAAAATAGAAGGCTATTTCTCCTTCAAGTAAACATTCAGGTGTAAAGTCCAAGGCGGATCCAATGGCTGTATAATAAAATTTCCAGTTTACTGTTGTCTTGCTGTCAAGCCAACCTCCACATGTCGCTTGCTCTTTGTCAGCAAAAGGTGATTGTTCTGGCTCCCATTCACATGTCTGAATGCTAGTCACGGGGAGGAGGAAGGGAAAACACCTGTCTTCTCTTTAAATGGCACAACCCAGAGATTGCCCCTATTTAGCGAGAGCTACAGAGGAGGCTGGGAACCTAGGGCTTGGCTGAGTGAGCAGGTGCCTAGCTACAAATGCTTTCTTGTGTGTGGGAGGGAGAGAATGGACAATGTGGACAGGCTAGAAGTCCTACAGCAAGGGTTCTATATAATAGTCCTTTTCTAGTATCTCAATGAGAAGATGAGTTCATCAGCTGAGAGAAAGAATGGATGTGATTCTGAGGGTTTCACTGGTCAGGAAAAGAAAGACAACATTCAAGTGAGAGAGCGAGTTAAGTAGGGAACTAGTGCAAGCTTGCTGGGCAGTCCAAAGGGACCATTTGAATTTTGTGATGCACACAAGAACTGGAGTCCATCCTGACTCCGTATTCCGATCATATTCAGAAATAGTCTGTTTCAAGAGATGGTGGATGCAATGGTATATATGTGAATATGTGTTTTGCTGGACCAAAGACGCATGTGCGTGGGCCTACTCAACTGGCTAGGTGAAATTTGTTCTTGGCTCAGGGAATGGAATATTTGTTTTCCTCATTTCCCAATCCGTGAATGAACAACTTTGGAAAGAGGTTGGTGATGATGTATTTCTCCCTAAGCCTGAGCTTTTGCCTTTCACATGACTGAGGCTAAAGCAGGAGAATCACACGGATGACCATGCGTCTATTAAGCCAAGGCTTCCCATTATTTTCTCAGCATAGATAGCCAAAGTGGAACCCTGGGAAGCGTCTTCATTTTTCCTGTCACAAAGAACTGGTGATTCAGTAGTCACAGGAGCTTGTAATAAATAACCCACATTGATTTCTCTGTTCCAGGATGATTTTGCTTCCCCTCCTCCCAGGGGCCTGACATTTACCCCAAGAGGCAGTGTTAGAAAATCATTTACAAAGTGGTCCAGCCTCTCCTTCTGCCATAGATATAAATCTAGGTGGAATGGGCTGGGCCTGAGGCAAGGGATCCGGGGTTTCCAGTTCTTGAGCTTTTACACAAAATTCTGTGGGTGAATTCAGACTCCACTTGTGCCAGCGGACGGGAATGGCCGTGAGAAAGCTGCTTTGCTGTTTCCTGACCCTAATCAGCTTCACTAGTGCTTTTGTCCAGAAAGGTAAACGCTTATCCAGGACAGCATCAAGACTTGACCTGCCCAGGGGTGGGGTGAGGTGGGGTGTCAGGGATGGGGTCTAAGGTTATACAAACTGAATTGAAGGGACATCAGGTAATAAGTGAATATTTGAGTATCTTGGGAAGGGGTCAGTTGTGTCTAGATCCCAAAGTCAGCTTGTAAGTAAGGGACAGATAGATCTTTGTGATCTGAGAAATGACTCATCTCTCCATTCGGTTTTCTGTCTCATAGACATGTCTGAAAAGGCCTTCGTGTTTCCCAAAGAAACAGCTAATTCGTATGTGTCCCTGAAGGCGCAGCGAGAGAAGCCACTGAATGCCTTCACTGTGTGCCTCAACCTACACACCGAGTTGAGTACCACCCGCTCCTTCAGTATTTTCTCTTATGCCACCAAAAAATCCTTCAATGACATCCTCATATTTTGGTCGAAGGGCAGAGGGTATGCTTTTGCAGTGGGTGGGCCTGAATTATTATTTGAGGCTTCACAGATATACGCGGCTCCAACACACATCTGTGCCAGCTGGGAGTCGGCCACAGGGATTACGGAGTTCTGGGTGGACGGGAGGCCTAGGGCGAGGCGAAGTCTGCAGAAGGGATATGCTGTGGGGACAGAGGCCAGCATCATCTTGGGACAGGAACAAGATTCCTATGGCGGTGGATTCGACGCAAACCAGTCTTTGGTGGGAGACATCGGAGACGTGAATATGTGGGACTTTGTGCTGTCACCGGAACAAATACGAAACGTGTACGCTGGTGCAACCGTGAGTCCGAATGTCCTGAGCTGGCAGGCACTCAACTATGAAGCACATGGTGAAGTGTTCGAAAAGCCCCGGCTATGGTCTTGACCAGGCTATTGTGGGTCCTGGGGGTGTCCTGGGATTGCATGCAGGCCCCATGAGTCAGCCCGCGGCCCTGTTTGCTCCCGTAGATTCATTCTGCATTCTGCATTCACCAACCTGCTTTGCCTTCCTCCGACAAGGCGCTGGAGTTTAAGCACGTGGCTTAAGAATCTGTGCATTATATTGGGAATCTTTATCCAGAAGAATCAGAATTGCACATGGTTTTATATCTTGACTCATTTTTGATCAGAGAAGAGTTTTAGAGATAATCTCTTTCCTTCACTTAGATAGGAAAGCTGACACAGAAAGAAGTGAATTTTTCAAAAGCCACACTTTATGTCTTTGGGATAGAAAATGTGTGTGGATCTTCTATCTAATTCCTTCCTCAGGACCTCTCAGAAGGGGGCAGGGACTTGCCCATATTCAATGAACAATCCTCACAGAATTAGGACTTCGGGAAATTCTGGGTTCAGAGTCCAGAGTACTCATTACCCTAAAACAGCCCAGATTGGGGCTGGAGAAGTGGCTCAGAGCTTAAAGCCTCTGCCTTGCGGGCAGAAGGTCCTGAGTTCGGATCCTAGACTCCACGTATAGACGCCGGGCGGAGGCGGGGGCGGCCTGCGGTTCCGGTCCTGGTAGGGCGGAGCCTGTGAATCCCGGGGCAGAGTAAACGAGGAGGAGGTGGTGGTCCCGGAATTCGTCGGTGGTTCTACACACACATACACACATACACGCACACACACACATACACGCGCACAATTGAATAAATAATAATAAAAAAAAATTAAAACAGCCCAGATCTTCTGAAGTGGGAGGCCCAGTGTTGCAGTCTGCCTGCACAGTTGCTGATAAATGACCATCAAACAGCTTAAAGGAACAGGGGTTTTATTGTCTCTTATGATTACTGGTTACAGTTCATAGTCCAGTTTCATGGGAGAGCTCACACCAACACCAGGGCAGAGGGAACTGGCCACACTGTCACCACATAATGGCTGAGAGAGAGATAGTCCTTACTTGCCAGACCAGCGTGTCTAGCCAAGTATATACAAGGGTGCCAACTTCCTCAACCAACTTAGTATTTTATTCATCTATTCAGGGCCTAGTCCCACCCACCAAGAGGCTGGGCCTTCCCCATCAGCTAGACAATCCCCTGAAGGTTTGATCTGGGCTTAACCCAGCCACTAATTCTCCACAAATGTCCCCAGAGCTCAAACCCTCAACATCAAGTTGACATCTGTGCCTAACTGTAACACCCAGTAGTAATATGTTTCTTCCAGCCAGACTTTCCTCTAGTATGCATTTCTCCCTATTTGCTTAAGTAGTCTGGAAAGGCATTCAAACTCCTGAGCATATCTGGGGGTAAATTAGCCATTTTGGTCTATTTATTTAGCCGTCAATGTCACAGACTTAGATAGCCAGGTCTTTATCTATTTATAGTGCTTTCTTAGTTCATAGTTTTCCTGGGAAACTCTCCCTCTTCCTCCACTCCACATGTGGTGCTATGAGTCTCCCTCTGTTTGATTATCTGCCTGCGTTATATGAAGACATATGACCCAACTGTCCTTGGGTTGTTTTGGTTGGTTACAGATTCCTCACAGGACAATTTGCAGTCGTCTTAAAGATGGTGTTATGCACTTTTGGAGAGAACATATTGTTGCAATCCCAAGCTGAGGATATGCGTTGGGTCCATTAGCAACCATACTGTCTATTGCTAGGAGAGAGCTGATATGGAATGAAGTCGATTTGGAACTAGAACTCAGAGTGATGGACTCTTGACTGCACTTGGTCTCTGCATTGTGAACTGGTTTTGTTAGAATAAAATAAATCTGCATCTGTACTTCCCATATCTGTAAGTCAATAAAGTTATTTTTGATTTAAGTGAATTGGTACTCTTTCCTAACTGTTTATTTTTTGTATGTGCTTGTGTGTGTTTGTATGTGTGTTTGTGTGCACACAAGAGGGTACTTGAGTTTATGTGTGAAGGCCAAGGATGCTCTACGTCCTTATTGCTTTGTTCCAGGGTTTTGTAGGTTTTGCCTTCCAGGGCCTGAAGTGTGGGCCGCTGCCATTTCTATTTGGTGTTTTTCTGTGAGATCTAGAATTTGAACTCAGGTTCTTTTGCTTGGGAGGCAAAGGATTTAACCCCTAAATCAGTTCCCCAACCCATGACTAACTGTTAATGACTCTCTGAAACTAAGGCCCTGTGAGTTCAGACTGACCTTCATTGTCCTTCAGGATCGCACCCAGGGCACAGTTGTCTGCTGCTAAAATCTTCTATGAGGATTCTCTTTGAGATACACAGCCTTGCTTTGGAAATAGCTGGTCTTTCCTGCTTGGATCTAGGAGTGGGGGTTCAATACTCAGTATTCCATTTTGAGAAGAAAAATATGAAGATTGTTGAGATTCATGAATCTGCTGTCAGATTCAATGCTGAAATACATTTACTTTAGTCTACTTGGCTTCTTTATGGAAACAGACTCTTTCAAAGATGATAATTTCTAGCTTCCTCTAGAGACAGCCTTTACTATAGTCTTTCAGAACTAGGGGAACAATTAAGTCACATCATAGGGCCTTATTGAGCTTTGAAATATAAGTTCACTAAATCAATATTTTAGGAAAGATTTATGATAGGCTAGCTAAACAGAGGGATTCTGGGACCAAACTGCCTAGATCCAAATTGTAAGTAACATAACCTCTAAGATTTAGTTTTTTAAATCCATAAATTGGAAAAAATTAGTAGTAATCAGTTTATAGAGAGTTATTGAAAAACTAAATAAGATTATGAGAGTTGTACTCTCTCACAGCACTGACCTACCCTTATTATTAGGCTGTTTGTATAATATACTCAAATATTATATACTTTAGAAAGACCACCTGGTAGAATTTGTCTAGGCTGTCAGCAAGCTAAGAATTCAGCTCAGTACATTAGGAGGATGAATAGAAAGTCTTTGAAGAAATTATTTATGAATATTGATTTTCCTAATTGACGTCTGATAACCATTTAGAAGCTCAAAAGTTAAGGCAATATATTCTTGGACAAAAAAGTGAATGCAGATAATTCTCCATTGTCTAATTAAGGCAGATCCATAAGCCCTGACACTCAGCTAAGTAGTAGAGAGGGTTGATGCTCTTTTCTAGTTAAAGAATCTAACCAGGAGATATGTCTTAATTATAGAAGGCCATCCAAATTCCCCCAGGATCTGGGCTGAACTAATATTTTCTTCAGAATTCAATTATGGGTACCTTGCTGGACATCATCTCATGGAGGGTCCCTGGCCCTGATAATTTTAGCCAGGAAAAAATTAACAGCTGGTATTTGCATTCAGTGTGCATTTAAAAAACTTAATAAAGTATTCCTATAGTGTTTAAATTTAAGTAATTTGCCTTACTTGTAGACACTTCAATCCAATCTTGTTGGAGAATGGATCCCTAGGTAATTGGTAAATTGTCATTCTGTATGGAATTGTCAGATGAAATCCTATTAAATGTTAGAGGGACATCTGCCAAGAGCATGATTTTGGCTTGGGCATGTTGGTGCCAAGTCATTTTTTTTTTTGTGGTAAGTGGAGAATATTATAAATTCTCTGTGTTGGTCACTTCTTGGTAATATTGACAATGACATACCTTTGTGTTTTTTTATTTTTCTCTGTACATCCAGCTTGACTAGAAGTAAAATCAGATATTAAAGTGGAAGTTAAGGGGCCAGAGAGATGGCTTAGGGGTTAAGCCTCTGCCTTTCAAGCAGAAGGTCCTTAGTTCAGATCCTGGATCCCACATAAAAAAATGCCAGGAGGAAATGGTAGCAGCCAGTATTTCCAATTTCGGAAGGCAGAGCCTAGGAAACTCTAGAGCAAAGCAAAGAGTAGGTAGAGCAATTCAGAGGGATTCCCAAAGTCACCCCTGGGCCTCCACAGGCATGCATAGTGCCCTTTGATACACACAGACACATACACACACAGAAACAAAGATATACAGACACACAGATGGACAGACAGACAGACACCCACACACACACTCAAGCACATAAAGACACATACAATAAACAAACAGATAAAAAAGTGGAAGTTAAAAAGACAGAAGGCCTGGAGAGGTGGCTCAGGGGTTAAGCCTCTGCCTTGCAGGCAGAAGGTCCTGAATTCGGATCCCAGATCCCACGTATAGACGCCACGCGGAAGCGGGGGTGGGGGGGTGGGGGGGTGGCCTGCGCTTCTGGTCCCGGGGCAGAGTAAACAAGGAGGAAGTGGAGGCGTCCATGGTGGTTCCCGAATTCGTCCGTGGTTCTACACACACACAGACACACACGCGCGCGTGCACACACACACGTACAATTGAATAAATAAAAAAAAAAAAAAGACAGAAGGCCATACTATTGGTAAACTGTTTTCCTTGCAAACATGGGGCTCTGAGTTTAGCCCACAAGACCCATGTAAAAATGCAGGTGTGGTGGCCTGCGCTTGCAATCCCAGCACTGGAGAGATGGAGAGAGAGCTCCCTAGGGCTTACTGACCACACTGCCCAATTAGTGAGTACAAGGTCGGTGACAGAGCTTGTTTCAAAGGAAGTGCACGGCGTTCCTGAACACCAAGTCTGAAGTTGTCCTCTGCCCTCCACATGCACACACATGTATTCCTGCACACACACGAGCGCAAACACTCACATGGTTTTAATTTGACTTCACAGTGCTGCAATAATGGACCTGACCCAAGGAACTCAGAGGGGAGCGGGTTTCACTGGCTCACAGGCTAGTCCATCATTGCAGGCAAGTATAGCAGCAGCAACTTGAAGCAGCGGGTCACAGAACATTGACTGCAAGCTTGCTGGCCTAGCTCAGCTGCCTCTCTTCATCTTTATACAGTCTCGATCACCTGACTGGGGAATAGCCCCACCCACAATGGGCTAGATCTTTTCACATCAGTTTTACAATTAAGAGACTCTCCTGTTTGTACGCCCTAAGCACTGCCTTAATCTAGATAATACCTCTGAAGCGGACCTGCAAGTCTGCTTTGTAGATGTCATGCTGACAGGTCAATCTAACTATCACAGGTATGCCTAAAAAATTAAAAAAAAAAAAAAACAGAGCCAATGAACCAATGCCTGGAGAGATATTGTAATTCATTTATAGGTTAAATCCAGAAGATAGACTCACAGCATAGATCAGAGACCCTGGATGCCTATACAACACTTTCTTTTTGTGACTGAAAATTGTCATGATGGGACAAGAGTTAAGACCAAGCTGTGTGATGTATAGCTTGGAAGCTTAAAATCTCCTTGCGTCAGGCAAAAAATACTGGCTTATTGTTCAGCAAGAGACCTTGCATGCTCTCCAGTAAGAAGTGTTCCTGAAGATATTATGGTTTTCATTTATGAGTGGTGAGAACTAATCATCAAGGGCCAGGAAGAGTGGCTACAGACCACCTCAAAAAATGCAAATGCACTTGGAGTCTCAGTTGATGGAGTAGAATGTGGAATTCTGAATTGTAAAATTGTAACCACAGTGTTTTTTTTTTTTTTTACTATCCCCAAGTCTGAGAGCAAGGAATGCCCCATCATCAATCAGTAACAATAAAACAAATCAAATTTCCCAAATTTTTGGTCCCTAAACTCTCAAGAAAAGAAGAGGGGCATTGCTTTGATTTTTAAGTGTCTTCATTCTAAGATAACTGTCCTCTTGTCTCTGACAGGTTACATGGTAACCTGCCTACATGCTTCCCTTTAAAACCCTGCCCTTATCTCATCTGTGTTAATTTCTTCAGGACTGGAAAAGTAAATGATGTGAGCTTGGTAGTGTTTTCTCCAGAAAACAGAGACTCCTAGCTCAAATTCTCTGTATGCTTGGTCCAATGATAGACTTTTATCTGCTAATATGCTAATATAAGCATCATTAGCATCAGGCTGTTGATCTGCAGAACTACTAGGTCAGAGTTTGAGGAACATACAATACCACATGCCCAATGTGCCCAATGTGTTCATAGAGGTTTCTGGCAGCCCAGGAGTCTTATTATGGGGACATGCCTGGCTCCTAACAAGCTTGAAGGCAGGTGGTCATTGTAAAGATGACTTTAATATAACTAGACTCAGAGAAGTCTATGCCTTCCTGAGGATTCCCTCAGTGATTCCCTTTTATCTCACTCTTTCATACACACAGATAAGGGACCTCGCGATGTCCCATCACTTTCTCAAGCATAACTGCTGAACCACAGGGCGGATCACACATAATCTTTAGGAATTCCCTATTTTGACTAGAAACTCTCCCAATTGCCAGGCATTAGGTCCTTTCCACATACTTACACACTTGAAAGCTCTGCGAAGAATCATTTTATAGTTTTCATTCCACAGATGAGGAAACTGGGTCTAAAGAGGTCAATCAACCTGCTCAGAGGTGGGATTTGAGCTGAGACCATTTGCTCCCTACCCACTGCAGTTGATGACACCAAGAAGCAAAGCTTATGAACTTTTATGTCCCTGGTAGAAGAGAGAGAACAGGGAAATCTGTATCTTCTTTCAGGGATGCTGTTGCAGAGAGCCACATACCTGGAGTACAATTACTGTTGCTGGTATAGGAGCTTTATTGTGTGTGTGTGTGTGTGTGCGTATGTGTGTGTGTGTGTGTCAGAGGGCACTGTGAGTCTCTGTGGAGGATCAAGGGTGACTTCAGGAATATTCTGGACTGCTTCTACCTCCTTTTTACTTTGTTCTGGGTTTTCCCAGGCTCTGCCGGCGGGGGGCGAAGGGGGGGTGGCGTTTTTATGTGGGACTTGGGATCCGGACTCAGGACCTTCTGCTTGGGAGGCAGAGTCTTAAAACCTAAGGCATCTCTCCCTCTTATTTATTTATTTTTAATAGACAGGGTTTTATGTATCCCAGGCAGTTTTCAAACTTAATATGTAACCTTCTACTTGTTTTTTTTCATTCTCTCTCTCTCTCTCTCTCACACACACACACAAATGCATATGTATGCATTTGTTAAGAGACTGTCAAAACTAAATATATACCAAATACCTTTATGTAAATATCTTTTATGATTTTCACATGGAAATATAACGAGTATGTCTATTTTAGTGTACCACAGTAACCTTCCACACATGATCCTCTTGCCTCCACCTTTCGAGTGGTGATACTGTAAGCCCGTGCCACCACACCTCATTTATTTGTTGCTGGTGATTGGACCCAAGGCATCATGCATATTAGGTAAATACTCTACCAACTGAGCAACATTCCCAAGCCTGATTCTTGTTTTTGTATCCACCTTCAGCATTGACAGACCATCAGGTGGTCTCTGTCTGTGCTACAGGGTCAAAGTTCTTTTACTGAATTGCTTCCAGCTCCTCCATGGGTAATCATACCTTAGACATAGCTTCATGTCCTAGAAAGCACTCACAACAGGTGTGGAATCATGAGAGGGCTCCTCTAGCCATTATCAGCTTGAGATGTTAGTGAGAGTTACCCAGAGAGCTGTCAACAGCAGCTTAGCAGGTCACATGGGATTCTCTGGTGGTGAGACTCGGGCAGGAGTTTGGGGTGTTTGGTCCACAGGGGTTTTCCATCAGAAAGAAGCTCGAGGGCAAATATGTATAGAAAAGCAGAAACCCTCAACTATTTTTATGGGGTGTCACAAACTCCTGGAGGAAGAGAGGAGAAGACTCCCTTTCCCCTGCCTGTGGGAAGGTCGCTCTGTAGTTTGATTTATCACATCTGGTGCTCCCTAACATGGTGTGAGCTACAGTGGTGTATCAGCAGGCTGTGGGAACTGACGCGGATTGCTAACTGGCTCACAAGAAAGGTTGTTCTCTTTCTCTCTCTCTCTCATTCTAACTTTCTCTTCTTTCTCCCTTTGTATCTCCCACCTGCATATCAATTTTGGAGATAGTTCAAATAACGTGATGAACTTCATGAAATCAATAAAATTTCCAGCACCCACCCATTCTATTGATTCACTTGGAGAACCCAAACCTTAACAAGAAAACAATGTCTGTTTTGGAAAAAAAAAAAAACCTTCCTTCTTTGTCCCAATATTTTAGCCCATAGTTTTTTTTTTATGTCTAATCCATGCATATATCTTTTATTGGGAAAATAGAATGAAATAATCAAAGATTTTTTTTACTTTTGTTGTGTGAAATATGTGCTGCAGTAGAGATCTGAGATTGGTATCAGTATTCTTCTTGAGAGAGCGTCTCTAATCAAGCACAGGGATCACTGTGATAGGACGTGTCTGGCTAGTCTCAGCTTGCTTTGGGTGTCCCCGTCTCTGCCTTCTAAGGCTGGAATTGCAGGACTGCCACATCCACCTAGCCATTTTCTGTGGGACCTGGAGATCCAAACTCCAGTCCTTTGGCTTGCACAGCAAGCACTATAACCGCTAAGCCATCTTCCCGGGCTGACCAAAAATTTTAAAGCAATTACATTAAGACAGTCACATAACTTTTGAAAATTGGATGCAAGAAATTTGGGAATAGACAATTCAGAAGAAAATTTAACTATGCATCATTAAAAGCAAACCATTTGCAGCAGTCATTTTTCCCCCTCTTGTGGTTAAAATTCTTTATTCAACATTTGAGTTGATTCTTCCAGTCAATGAAGAAATAACTGGTATTACCAATTCTTCATTGAATCTCAGTGGAAAATTCATGATGAAACCATGATAAATAAGTTTGAGATTCTTTTTTACATGAACTTATAATGCTTTACATTTATATATTGAGAATAATTTGCATGTATATCATAAGGATATTGCCATACTGATATTATGCTATGCTCTATTTTACTCATTCTGGGCTCGAAGCCAAATAGCCAGCCAGATTAGGGTGTCCTATTCACAAAATGAAGAGTAGCTTTTGAAACTTCAAGGAGACTGACCTTTACCCCCTTTCCTTATTTCTTAATCACACAGTAACTACACATACACATATACACACACCACACCACACTACACATACACATCACACACACCACACTACAGATACACATCACACACACCACACACACACCACACAGATACACACGCACACACACACACCACTCACACACCACATACCACACAGATACGTGCACACACACACCACACATGCACATACACATATACACCATACACACCACATAGACACACACACACACACACACACATTAGAAGTACAGCCACATTATGGAAATGTTGGAAGAAAAATCCTGTATAATTGCACTACTATAATAAGAGTATATTTTTGGGGGTCATGATAGCTTTTTTTCTCTAAAGCAGTTACTCCTTTTAAATGTAGTACATATACCAATCTTGTATTTCTTTCTCTTTTCTAGTTGTAAACATTTTTACATGTTGTAGCATAAAGTTCACAACATTTTAAATGGCCATCCATTTTGTTTAGTAGGTGAAGATACATACAATTTTCTTAAACATGCTCAATTTCCTAATTTTTCATCACACTAAGCAATGTTAAATGGTTTTCTTTGTGAACAAAGTCTCCTCCCCTCCATATTTTATATCATTTCCCAGGATGTGACTGTCCTAATTTACCAGGCAATGCCACACAGAGCTGCTGGAGCACCAGCCGGTACTGCGGAGTCGCTAATAAATAACCCATATTGATCTCTCATTTTGTGATTTATCTTGCTCTCTTTGCTCTTAGAGCTTTGATTCATGGCTCCGAGGGGGCAATTTTGCAAAAATCATTTACCACCGGAGACACCCTGACTGTGACACGTTTAAGGTCAAGGTGCAGCAGACCTGAGACTGAGGGCTAGCAGGCATTCAAATCCAGAATCTTAGTCTCCAATACATCTTTTTCCTGCAGGATAATCCAAATTATATACATGCTAAGAGCTGTGTATGTGGGCTGGAGAGATGGCTCATGGGTTAAGACTCTGCCTCCCAAGCTGAGTTCGAATTTCAGGTCCCACCTAAAAAAACACCAGGCAAAAAATGGCAGCGGCTTGCATTTCCAGAGTCAAGCAAAAAGAAGGTAGAAGCAATCCAGGATGATTCCTGAAGTCACTCTTGGTCCTCCTTAGGGACTCACAGTGCTCTCTGATACAAGATATAAACACACTTGTTTTTTATTTATTTATTGTGATATTTGGGGTGTGTGTGTGTGTGTGTGTGTGTGTGTGTGTGTGTGTGTGTAACATAGTGCTGGAAATATGGAGTTTCCTGTGTTTTGGGCTCTGCTGTAGTTGGTAGCCAAGACCTTGGGCTCATGACTGTGCCAAGCCAAGTTAGGGAAAAGAGTGAGCTTGAGTGAGGAGTTTGGGGGAACAGGTCAGTCAATCTGCAGTTTCTATCTCGAATATCCCCAGACATGGAAGAGAGACTATCATTGTGGCCTAATAAGTTTAATTGAAAGTCTCTTTTTTCTTTCTGCTTTCTAAACTGATGATAGAAACAGAAATTCCTCAAGAGTCAGGAGACCTTTGAGACTCCAGTCACTGTGCTGAACACACACTAACTGCCCAGATGCAGGAAGGCAGCTTCTTTCTTGAGACTTCACCCAAGCATTGTGTCTGTGGGCGGAGCCTCCTAAGTGTTCTCCTTCCTCCTTGTTCTCTGGGTCATCTGGGCGTCGACCGACCTCAGGATCGCAGAGCTCTGGTGAGCAAGAAGCCGGTGGAGAAGAGACACTCATGAGAACAGAGGCAGGCCTTTATCCTGGGACTTAAGTAGGGGCCACTTGATGGAGAGTTTACTGTGCTATGTATGACCAGACATCAACGGGGTGCATGTTGGTAGAATGATCAGTCCTGTGTCATGTGTTGGCAGGCTCTGATGTATCAAGTTCATGATCAGCTGTGTTCCCAAATTGCAGCCCTGACCTGGTGTCATGGATATTGAAAGTATCTCCTGGAGATAAAAACCTTACATTTCATTGTTGTCCGACTCTTTCCTTCACCAGTTCTCACAATCCAGGATCCTGTTAGTTCTCTTCTTCCATCTCCTTTCTATGTCCATCAGCACAGCTGTGTAGAACAGAGAGTCTCATACAGGGCTGCACCTTAATCTCATCATTCCACTTAGATATGATTTTCTCGAGGTAAGACCCAAGCCTCCATGCTTTTTAAAGCTCTCTGAATGATTACAGATGCAAAGCTGAGAGCCATTGCATTTATATGTTTAAGAGCAAAGGAGCCAACTATTCTTTCTTCTGAAAGACTTGTTTGTATCTAGCTATAGTACTGTCAAAATTTTTCATAGATATACCTGCCACATTTTATTGTGCTTTATTGTGCGACCTAACAAACATAGGAATGTAATTTTCTTACCATTCAACTCCACATCAAGATGTGATGTTATAAATTAGAATCACCTCCCCTTTCTTTAATCCTTCCAGTTTGAAGGTTCAAAGCTCTAAGAAATGTTTTATTGCTGTTTCTGTTTAATTTCTTCCATTTCTTTTGTCAGATGGCCAATTTGTGTTGCGTGAAATTTCTGTTGTTTTTCCACCTCACTTATTACTCAGATCACTTTTATATGTTCTTTCTCCTTGTATTTTGATGTATTTTCCCCAATCTCCCTTCCATATTGTAGATTTTTTTTTCTGTGTGCATATTGGAATCTTCATTATTTTTCAATGACATTTGAAATTCTGCCATGTGTACTTTTGAAGGTTTGCTTTGGGAGCCAGCACAGGCTTCTCCTGAATGTTCACCTCAAAAAGTTGTGAAGTTCTGCAGGAGCTGAGGCAAGTTTGCCTCAAAACTAAATGAACCCCAACATTTGGAGTCTTTGACTTTTGTCTTCTGGGTACAAGGTCTGAATAGCAGCATTAGTCTTTATTCTCTCTAGATGTGTTTCTTGTGCTCTAGACCAAAAAGGAAACGAGAAGTTGAAATGCTATGCATTTGTGGAGGCTATTGGCAGTTTCTTACAGAATTACTTAAAAAAGAAAAATCCAAGCTACTTTAGTTTCTTTCCTGATTCCGTCCCTGAAGGGCTGTATCACCTTGGGCAGCGACACGAATTCTGCATTCTTCATGTTTCTTCCTCTTTTAAATGACGATCAGCTTCTCTGACACTATTTAAGTTCAATGCATGTAATCTCTGATTTACTATTGCTAAGAGAAAAACTTGAGGCCAATTAAATTTAACAGCGCTTAATTGAGCAAAGAATACTTTGCAATTTGGGCAGCAAGAAACTCTAGCCTGAAGTATGACCAGACTGCATTATGGACAGAAAACAGATGTAAGGCATAGAGGCAGCTAAAATGGTTAGAGCTCTATATTTACCTATATTTGGACTTGGTTTGAACAATTGACCACCTACAATTGGCCACAGCTTGGCACCTGTGATTGGCTGAGACTCAGCTATTAGTTATGAAAACATGCTATTGGGGTTCTTTAAGTTTATGAAGTCAGTTAGGGTGCAATTTGTTACATAGGACCCAAGAACTAGTTATCCTCAGTGCTAAATTATAATTATGTCACCATTACTCAGGTCAGGATTGTGAATTTCAAAAACCTATACTCACTCCTTGAGTCAGTAGTATAAGAGAATACATCGTGATTATATTTAGAAGAGACCTGTACTCTATAGGGAGCATGGCAGCTTGTGGTGGAGAAATACATCATAGAAACTATCACAAACTTAGAGCATGACGGGAATTTGAACAACTCATGCCTGGAACATGGTTGTGCAGAGGCAGATAAAGAACATTCATTTAGATTTTTAGGAGAATATCTGAAGTTCAGAAAGGTTATAGTCTACTTAAGAGATAGACTTTCTTTTGTAGTCAAAATAACAGGAAGTGGCAAAGAGATGAAGTTATAGTGCTCTGTCCTGTTTCTGGTGACCCTAGGCTCACTCCAAAGGGAATGGAGAATCAGCCTACTTGTGGGCAGGCTACTGCAGCTCAACATCGAACTCCTTTCAAGAGAACAGAGGAGTCATGGAGAGAAAGAATAGGAAGCATTGGAAGATGCAGCATCTGACTACACTTCTGAAGAAATACCAAGGAGATTGAAAGAAGGTTTCATATCCTTAAGGGGGTAGGGGACAGGCCAGACACCCCACGTGAGGCAAAATGGAAGGTGTGAGTGACCAGCTGGGGACACAGTCATTACCTCTCCAGCTCCAAGGGCAGGGGCTTTGGATTATCTAACCAAGAGGTTCATGGTTCATATTCACGTTCTCTTGTTGGGAAGCTAGGTGCAAAGATGGCACATGTCTACCCAGGCAATGGGCTTTCCATTCAGCAATATTGTTATCTAAGGTGAGTAACATTAAATCTCTCCTGACAAGAACCTCGTGAAAATGTCCCATTGATCTGAATACAAATGCTAAAACTCCTGGCTTTGAGGCCCTGTGTTCCTATTCTTTCTTCTGTCTGTCATTGCTTTCTCTCTCTCTCTTTCCCTCTCTCCTCTTTATTTCTCCTTTTCTTCTCCTCTCCCCTCTCTTCCTCTAACTACTCTCTTCCTCTCCTCCCTCTCCTTCTCCTCTTTTCTTTTCCCTCTCCTTCCTTCCCTTCCTCTCTCTGTGTCTCTGTCTCTCACTGTCTCTGTTTCTCTCTGTCTGTCTCTCTCTGTCCAGGCCCTCTGCTGTGGGGCTGATTATTTCTTCCACAAATGTATATTGAATGCTGATGATGGACAGGCACCAGCTCTAGGTGCTTGGGTAAGCAGTAAAACCATAGCAACAGCAGTGCCCCCTTGGCCCTGGTCACCAGGAACTTCTATTAGAGTAATTTTAAATATGCCTGCTTTGTTTTCGGCACGGTCTTCAGCATTTGTTTTTTGCTGTGCCTCAAACATTCTTTCTTCGGATCCTGGCTGGCTCTACATCATTTTGTCTCAGATGTGACTCCTCTCCTTTGAAAGGCCCTTTCCCACTCGTTTTCATCACCTGTTATTGTTTTCTAAGCAAATATCATTATCTGAAAAATTTTTATTGTTGTTCTTTTATGGGCTGCCTACTCCCCTGGACTGTAAATTCCATGAGAGCAGAGACATTATTCCCAACTGCAGCCCTGGTTTCTAGAATGGCATGGGTTCATAGTATGTTCTCAATAAATATTTGATGAATTAATTAATTCCAGAGAAGGCAGCAGCAGCACCAGCAGCAAAAAAAAAAAAAAAAAAAAATGCTTTGCATCTTGCTGAGGATGGAGAAATACCTAAAGAATGGAATGGAGTTAGGTCATAATTCTGCTCACAGCGTGGCTAGTTTTCATGTGTGAGAACTTGCTCCTTAGAGAAAGGAGGGGATGTGCAGAAACCAAGCTTGATTCAGTGTTTCCCTTCTGGGAGTAGAGCAGGCAGGGAAGTGGATATTAAAACAGATTAAGAATGCATGAGACAGTAAAGGGGTCTGGTAGCAGTGGGAGTGGCTTGACAATTGCAGACTGTTGCAGATCTCTAAATTCTGGGGAACAGAAGAATTCCAAATGCTAGACTTCAGTAGTGAGAAACAGTATGCATACTGATGAATGCTCTTCAAGGATGTAGAAAATACAGCAGCATTATGAACTTGTGCGTGCGTGCGTGTGTGTGTGTGCGTGCATGTGTGTATGTGTGCATGTGTATGTGTGTGCGCGTGCATGCGTGCATGTGTGCATGTGTATGTGTGTGTGCTCGTGTGCATGGGCATGTGCACGCGTGTTTGTGTGTGTTTTGAGTTCGGAAGATGTAGCCTCTGCTGCTGTTCCTCAAATGCCATCTATTTTTTTGGGGGGGGGTTCTTTTATTGGCTTATTATTTTCCAAGCAGATTAGACTGGCTGGCCAGTAAGCTCCAGGGATCCACCTGTCTCTGCATCTGTAGCCCTAGGATTATGAACACATGCCACCAGACTTGGTTTTTACTTCACGTTTGCAAGATAAGCAGGTTACCAAACTCAGTTGTCACACTAGCCTTTACAACCAACTTCATAGTAGGACATTTCTCCCAACTTATGTGTCTCTGCATATGTGGTGTGTGTGTGTGTGTGTGTGTGTGTGTGTGTGTGCGCGCGCGCGCGGGTTTGTGAAATGAGCTGAATTGTTTTGCTTTGGATAAGAGGTTTTGTTTTGAAATTGAAGTATAACATACACATTGAAAAATTTACCAATATGAGTGTGCAACTTTGTGATGTTTCCAAACTTATTTACTTGTGGAACCATAATCCAGACACAACAATTCCAGAATCCTCTTATCCCCATCCTAGACACCATTTCCCCAGCCAAAGGAGCCATTGCTTTAATGTCTTACCTGATTGATTAGTTGTAATCATTTTAAAACTTTCTATGAAAGACTTCTCATGAACCACTTAGAAGGAAGTTGTTGCTGACATGGTATGCCCTCACTCTCAAATACTTCCTTGTGTAATTCATGCAAAAAGAAAAACTTCTATATAATACAACTGCAAAAAACCATCAAAAATGAATACTGATAGATTAATACTATATAGTTTATTGATCTATTCAGTCTTCGCCAGTTGTCTCAATCATGTCATTTGCAGATGTAATCCTCTCTCATGTTCCTTTAGTCTTCTTTTCTACCTGGAACATTTTCTCATTCCTTGCGGCATATTTATTTTCAAAGTTTTTAAGAAGAATCTCTGTTTTTTTTTCCTTTTACATTAGCATGTGCAATAGTAACGGAACACATGAAGCAAAGTCATCAAATCACATACAATTCAGTTGGGTGTGCCCTTCTAGGATGAAAAATTCCTTCGGTCTCATAATCTTTCCAGTTAGAGGATGTAGGCCAGAGGACTCCTCCATTACCATCTTTTGGCGAAAATAGTACAGAACTGGTTTGCATTCTTCTTTTGCATTTTTTAAGAGAGACATGATTCTGATTTGCCCCATTATCTGATCATTTGAACACTGATTTTATCTGTATTTTCCTCATTAGAAGTCACTCTTTTCTTTGCAACCTGTAAATATCTTAGTAAAGAGGCACTTCAAGATTGTATAAGCACACCACTCACCATCCATTTTTACTGTAGATGTAGCATCCAGAAATATTTCCGGATTGTATTAATTACTACTATGACAGTTTATCAGGTAGCGATCTTCTAATTCCATCATTCCTTCTACTTTATTAATGATATTTTAGTGTAAAAGAAAATTTTTTCTCCTTAAAATTTATTCATCCATTTATACCATTATAAACAGATTCCTTTTGGTTTCATCCCACTGTCCAGCAACTTCACCTGAATGAAAAATGGTAATCATGTCCATCCATTTCTTTTTCCTTAATTTTAAAAGGTAAAGTTTTATTTCTTCTTTTTATAAAAATAATTTGTAGTTGAGAAGGATGTTTTCTCTATATTCTCTGAAAGTCTCTTACATCTTTTTTTATGGCGAGAGCTTCAGACCTATAAACAGGCACTTTTGAAGATCGCACTCTCAGGCTTAAGAGTCTTCTGTGTAAGCTCGTATTCCTTTGGAACCACCAACTACTTTGACAAGTCATATGTGCCTTGTTGGAGAGATAAAAATCATCTGCTCTGGCTGGTTTTGCTCAAGGTGAGTTTGAAGTAAAATGCATGTATGGCAGGATGGAGAGCTTCAGTATTGGAAGAAGGATTCAAGCATTTTCTGTGCACTTTGTTCTCACCTACCATGTAATCCTCTCCCTCAAATCCTTCCGCCCGGCTAATACGACTGCCCCAAGCATTTTTGGTTTCCAGAGAATGTTTTCCTGTCTTGTGATTAATTTTTCTATAAATTGAGATAAACGGAAGAGACGGTGTGTGCTACTTGCAATAAGTGCTTGACCCCAAAGAACCAGGCTGGTCGATGGGGCTGGAGGTGGTCATGTTCCTTTGTAAGCCACAGGGGTGGATGGTAATAACACCCCAGTGCAACATGAGCAGGGTGATAAAATGCCAGTTAGGATACTGTTTCCTAATCTCTCATTCATACATATGCCAAGGCTTTCTTTCGCCCTGCCTCTTATTTTCTGACAGCATCCTTGTAACTCCTTATGGCAAAAGTCCAGACTTGCAGGCAAGCATTTCTGAAGATGGTCATCTTAGGCTTCCTGTTCTAAATATTTATCCCATTTATCTTCATCTTTACTGGAATCCAGCATACATCTCTCACTTTGTTAGTTTTTATAGACTTTGGCTCTATGGAAGGATTCATGAGCTCCATCACTTTTTCATATTCTGTAGAACTGCCAGTCTCCTGAGAAAGAAACCTAGAAGAGAAGTCAGAACACCTGTATGAAGAAGATGGGATGTTGTTGAAGGCCACAGTGGAAATAAATCAGAAGGTACATCCTCTTCTTGGAAGGAAGACTTCATATTATAAAATGTCAATCCTTCCAAAAATGTCAGTCACTCCTAAATTAATATATAAAATTTAATATAATTTGAATAAAGTATCCAGCTTATTTTAATAAAAATATGAAGTTGGCCTTTAAGAATAAATATATGATAAATGTCAAGAAATTTTTGGAAATTTCTATTAAAAGTAGTAAAGAATTTATTTGTAGCAGATAATAGAACTTAAAATATATGAAACCACTAGAATCAAATGGATATACCATTTGAATAGAACTTGATAATAGACGAGAAACATAATAAGAATTTAAAGAGAGATCCAACTACATATAAGGTATGTACATATTTGATAGAGGAAAGGATGATTTAGATAATAATTGGTATTGAAACTGTTGCATGTCCATTTAAATAAAGTCAATTTTGTAAAATAAAACCCAACTAAAAATTTGTTCTTTAGATATTTATGTATAAGACAGAAAAATATCCCCCAATTAAAAAAAAAGACTCAGGAAACTATTTGTAAAAATCTCAATGCTGAAGGGACTTTTCTAAGGCACACAGAAAATCATGGATACAAAAAAATCTTGGTACAGGAAAGTTAATAAATAAAAAGAAAAAAATTACCAAATGGCAATTGTGAGAATACTTCCTGTCCTTTCTTTCTCTGTGGTGTGTGTGTGTGTGTGTGTGTGTGTGTGTGTGTGTGTGTGTACTTAGCCTCCATGACGTATATGACTTAGGTCGTCTCCAGTTTCTACCAGCCAGCCATGCCTTTCCTGCTACCATGTACTGTATCTCTCCTCTGGATCTGTAAACGGAATAAATCTTCCTTAAGTTGTTTGACTTTGAGTGGTGTATTACAGCAGTCGAGTAACCAGTACATACACTAAAAAGACTTACAAATGCATGAAAAAAGAAATGGCCAAAGATATATGTGATAGGATGGTCACAGCAAATAAATGGCAGATGGCCAGTAAACATCCCAAATGACACTCAATTTCACTGGTATTATGGCATATTCATTTTCATATTATTATTCTGGGGAAGAGGAGCTGTTAATATTCAGTTCTCATTAGGTTATGGAAAAATAAACACTTTCATGCATTTGCACTGAGAGTGTGAATTCATAGGAGCTTATTGGAATTTAATTTGACAATATCTGTTAAAATTGCGATATGCTCATGTTCTTTGACCTAGTAATTCTGCTCAGAGAATTCATTCTGTAGCAATAAGATCAGGCTTTAAATGAAGACATGTACAAAGATATTATAGAAGTCTAACCACAAATGTTTGAAAAAACACGTGTTCATCAATGGGAGAATTCTTGAATATGGTTAAATTATGCTGCAACCATATTATGGGGGAATTGTGAGGCTATTAAAAAGTAATGGGATAGAAGTACATGCACTGCTCAGGAAACACACTCAGGCTAAAAAAAAGTCACAGATCAGTTTGTGCAGCATGATTTTATTTTGCAACAGAACATTTTCCTGTGTGTAGCTAGACAGTAAATAGATAGAAAAACCAATAGATATGTAAGATGTAGATCTGCATACAGCAAGAGCAGTTAGGAAAGATTCTGTGTCAAAATAAATAGAAGTAGGAGCATTTCTTTTATTTAAAGTGACTGGGCATGTCAGTTAATGTTACACAAGGAAATGAGAAGCAATTTTAATATTGAGAAGAATATTACTGGATGAACTGAAAATATTGGCTTTTTGACTGAAGTGAAATCACTCTAGAACAGTATTGGAGTCTCTTTGGAGGCCATTCATGGGATCTCAAAATTAAAGAACATGATGCTGTAACTACTATATGTGGGCAGGGTTAGGCTTGAAAGACAGTGGTAGTTGTTTTCTCAACTCTTAGGTTCCGGAGAATGGGCATCAGTTCATGGCAACAGGGAAACCTTTTACCTCTATGATGTTAGCCAGCATAGCCACCTGACAGATGGAAATCAAAGAAACCTTTGCCCCAGGTCAACATTTCATGTAAGCCCACTGGATTTTTCAGAACCTGATTTATATCTAGAATATTAGCTTCAAGGGAGCCTGGAAAAATGGTTTTGGATTAGCATCATTCCAACAGACATAGTGGGTGGAGGCAGAGGGAACAATCATAGGACCATGTGGGAATTATGCATAAAGTTTGCTTTGCTATGACTGATACTTTAACATGCATTTGTACTCATTATGTATTTTAGTTACTAGAATGGGCATAATATCCACATCCCCCAATTTTTCCACCGGAATTTTTGCATGGGGTCTGAGATCCAAATTCAGATTCTTTTGCTTATGAGGCAAAGACTTTAACTCCTCAACCATCTCTCCAATCCACATTCCTATTTTTTTTTAATTTTTTTAAAATTTATTTTTATTTTTATTATTATTATTTATTCAACTGTTTGCATGCGCGTATGTATGTGCGCACGTGTGTGTGTGTGTGTGTGTGTGTGTGTGTGTGTAGAACCACGGACGAATTCGCGAACCACCATGGACGCCTCCACCTCCTTCAGCCCCGGGATTCACAGGCTCCGCCCTACCAGGACCAGAAGCGCAGGCCGCCCCCGCTTCTGCCTGGCGTCTATACGTGGGATCTGGGATCCGAACTCAGGACCTTCCGCCTGCAAGGCGGAGGCTTAACCCCTGAGCCACCTCTCCAGCCCCCACATTCCTATTTTTTAAAAACAGGAAAAGCACACATAAATACACATATATGTGGGTTTAGCAAAATACTTGAAGGAGTGTAATTAAAATACTTGAAGTAGATCTTTAAAAAATAATAAGCTTTATATTTTAGAGCAGTTTTATAGCAATGGTGGTCAGAAAGTATAGAGTATCTTCCTGGACTTCCCACATTTCCTGTAATCCATGAATGCAGCATTATGTTAGGATTCCCTTTTGGTTTAGTCAATTCTGTGGGCTTGGATCAATGCATGGTTGCATTTATTCACCATTATAATTCACTTTCCCTGTTATATAGCATATTATCTGTTCACTAGTATTCACTATTATCTGTATCATACAGATAGTAGTTTTTAATATTCTAAAAAATAAACTAATGCTCTTCTCACCTGACAAGTACTGATTTTTATTTTATGGTCTCATAGTCTTGTCTTTTCCAGAATTTCCAGATTGGAATCACACAGCCTTTAAAGATTGGCTTCTTTTACTTACTATGTGTGTTTAAATCTTATTTGTGATGATTTGGCTTCATTGTGAAGTTGATAGATTTAGAGTCACCTAGGAAACATCTCTCTGGATGTCTGTGAAAAGTGTAAGTGAGGATGGAAGATCTGCCCTTAAAGTAGGTGGTATTAGGTCTTTATAGGTTGAGGGCCTGGGCTGAATGAAAGAGGGAAAGGAAAGCCAGATGAGCACTGCCATTAATCTCTGTGTATTTCTTGACTATAGATGCAACGTGACCAGCTGATTCATATTCTTACCACCATGCCTTCCTCACATGGCAGACCATGTTAGCTCAAATCACGAGCCGAAATAAGCTCTTCTTTTCTTAAGTTGCCTTTGTCAGGGATTTTGTTACACTAATGAGAAAAGGAACTAATGCACCTATGTTTCGAAAGTGGGATAAATATTAAATATTAAAAAATATCAAATAATCCATTTCTACATCAACCACCTAGAATCAGGCCAGCCTAATCTCTCCCCATCCTAAAGCTCAGGGAAATTTGTGGAAGAGGAGGCGGTAAGATTGTAAGAGCCTAAAGATGGGGAAGAGCAATGATATGCAAGATACTCCATACAAATTAGGGCTGAAATAATCATAATAGGTCTTTTCATGACCTGTGCAATGCCTAACATGTCATTGACCCCTTCACAGTCTAGGATGGATCACAGGCATTAGGATCCTTAGAGGCAAGGGATTAACAGCCACAATAGTGTTCCTATACTGAAGGGGAACACAAAAAAGATCTCTAGGCAATGCCACTGAGTCCTTACACCTCATCAGAGAGGAGGACCCAGAGGGAAGTTTGACATGTACAGTAAAGGATGCTCCAGGAATAGGGGGAGGAAGGGGCCCTGGGAGAAAGGGAGGGAGAGGGGAAAGGAAAGGGAAAAGGGGGGAGGGAGTAAGGGAATTCAAGGAGGGGTGGGAGGAGGGAGGAGAATGGGGTACTTATCAACTTTGTATGAGTGGAAGAAATAAATTAAAAAAAATATCAAATAATCCAGATGTAATAGCACATGGCCATAGTCCTGGCCACTCTGGAGAATGATGTAAGGGGATCGCCCGAGCTCCTGAATGAAGACCGTCTAGGGCAGCAGAGCGAAACCCATTTCAAAATAACAAGTGATACAGATTGGGGGATGAGTCCTCATAATGTGGCCATTGAGTTAGACATGAACAAGAGGTTTTGTGTGGAACCATGAAAATAATTCTTGTCAGATGATTCCTGACTGAGAGTCCAAATATTGAAAGTGAGTTAGTAGGGCTTTGGTTCTGCTTTATGGTGGACGATGTTGCGTCCTATGCGTCAAAGTAAGTATTACAGCAGGGTCATAAAGAAATGCTTAAGATTCTTGCTCCCATCCATGCCCCACCACTCCAGAGAGAGCTTTTGATTGCTTGGTCAGAATTGAAGAATGAAGCTTTCTGGTGGGCTGAATTAAAAAATGTCATCTCTTCCTTTCTGTCTGTTTTTTCTCTTTCTCCCACATTCTCCTATCTCCCTGTCACAGTGCCAGGCCACGAAGTAAAAAAATCTTTGTATCAGGGAATTTGATGTAGAGTTTGATGAAATCTCAGCATCCTCACCTGTATTTTATATTGTCATTAGTGTTATTAATTACACAAATAGCGGGGTTCATTTGACATTTCATATATGCATATATTGTATTTACCTTCCTTATTAGCCACAGTTACCTGCTTTGGGTCAGGTTTTTTTTTTTTTAAATCACAGTAACAGAAGAGTAACTGGAACACATGACTTCCAGCCCCATGCCTTTGCCCTTGCGAGAGCTGCTTCTTAAACTCGAATACAGGTTCTTACACAACTGGAAAAATCTTACCCATCTTGAAAATCAGCTTAAATATCACTGCCGCCAGATAACTTGTTGGATTATAAATGCTTTGAGAGCAGAGAGCTCTGTAGTTAATTAGATTAATCAGTAAAGTGGGGATATTTTTTCCCAGTATGTAAAACCCAGTCCCTTATGTATAGTACATGCTCCAGAAATGTTTGCTGAATGAGAGACAGAGTATTAAGCAGAGCTCTTCTGCTATGTGCTGTTCTTTTCAGGAAGGAAACTGACACAAATCATCATGAGGCAACCTTGGGACGCTCCTCGATTTGGAGCCAGGTGATTGAGAAAAGAGGCGGGATGGCAAGGTTTCCAGAATTGATGGAACCTGGTTGGGATGCTGCTACCTTTTCATCTCCATGTTTCTCCCACCATCCCTTCATGCCGAGTTCTTCTGTGTGGCTGTTCCACACAGAGGTTCCAAGCCCTCATCCTTGACCTAAAAAGTTCAGATGATCTTGTCTGATTAGGTTGGACTGATTGTCAAAGGTAGGCTAACGATTGAGCCCATTTTTTTTCACCCTCCATGGATTCTATGGGCACATGTGAGGAAGAAGGCGAAGGATACGGAAGTTCATAGGTCCAGAAATATGTAGCTAGATCCCTGGACAGCATTTTCAATTTTTCTTTGCCCTTGATTTTTTTTTTCTCTCTCTCATAGTGATTTCCACGATCCAAGTTCCTGCCAAAATTGTATTCAGTCAAATATTTATCTAAAACGATGTTCGTTTTGTCTAGTTTCAATAACATAAAATTACATTTTTTTGAATTTTGCTGTCATTATCCATTTCCTTTTAAAAATTATGAACATTCAAATACTGAAACACTGGGGACTTAGCTCAGTGGTATAGAACACTTCCCTAGCCCTGGATTCAATCCCCTGCCTTGCAAGAAAATGAAAACTGCATTTGTAAGTGAAAATGGATCTGTTTATTGAATCCAGTTTGTAGACATGAAATCACAGAAAGCAAGCAGGTTCATCTACAGAACGCAGAGCCAGTGAACAGCAAAGCAGACTTCGATGCTATCCCTGTTGAATTGGAAGATAAAAAATATTCCTTGTCATTCATAATCTACAGTAAAAATTAGGATGATTCAATAGGAATATCTAAGAACAGGTTTTATTATGTTTAAGTGTGACTGAATGAGGCTGGAGAAATAGCTTAGGGGTTAAAGCATTTATCCCCAAAGGATAAAGACCTGAGTTTGGATCACAGATCTCACAGAAAAAAACAAAGAACAGAAATGGCAGTGGCCTGCACTTCCAGTATTGGAAAGCAGAGGAAACCCCAGAGTAAAATAATAAGGTAGAACAATCTAGGATGATTCCTGATGTCACCCTTGGGCTTTCACAGGCATACACAGTGCCTTCTTCTATACACAGCCACTTAAAATCACACAGACATAGACACATACACCGATAGACATAGACACAGCCAGCCAGCCAGCCAGCCAGCCAGGCAGACACACACAAACAGTAATGAAGTACAAAACATTTTTCTCTCCTATGAGGAACCCCACACATTTGACTGCATTCTCATTGTTTGAAGTGTTTTTTTTTAATTTAAAACTTTTAATTTTTAAAATTATTTTATTTTTCTAGTTTTACATGTCTATTTGTATTTATTCCTGTTTTCCTCCCTTTCCCTTCCTCTCATCCCCCTCTATTCCCTTTCTCAATCCATCCCATACCCTCCCACCCTCCTGCCTGTCTGTTTCCATGGACCCCAGGGTTCCCTCTGGCTTGTCTACTCTTTTTTTTAAAAAATTTTTCTACTTTTGCAAACACACTGAGTAATAATCCCTGCTTCCCTCCATTATCTCTCCATCCCATTCCTCCATCAATCCCACCTTCCTGCCTGTGGGGGTTCAGGCCTCTGTGGCATACCAAGTTGCTTCTCTGGGCCCACCCTAAGTCTTCAGAAGAATATTCATGTGGTCCCATCTCTAAATATATGTCTTTTCATGTCAGAAACATAAACAATTCTTATGGTTTTGTTTTTGACATTATTTAACTTTAGCTTAGTTAATTTAGATTTGCTTGGATTTTTATGTAATCACCTTTTATACTTGGGAAATTTCTAAAAAATTGAGACTTCTCCCTAAATAATTAAATCAATTTTTTAAAAAAAGTTTTCAGTTTTTATAAAAATTGTTTCCTAGGAGAAATTTATTTTGAACAGTGAAGTGGTTTAAAAATGTTTTTTTTTTTTTTTTGCCAGTCATATATATTCATTCTGAATTGGTTGGAGGCATTAAACAGAGTTTACAAATTAAAGATTGATTTATTGCTTAAATGTAGAGGAAAAAGATGTCTTCAGATAGCATAAATATCTGCATAGGGTGAATTGATTAAATTTTTATCTTAATAATTGAGAGGAGGGCCACAAATCTGACTTACTTAGCAACTTGTAAGAACCTGAATATTCTCAATAAATAGCTGTGAGGTAAAAGCTATTAAAGTTTTCATGGCATATAAGAAACATCCTGAAATGAAGATGATGTCTGAAAACTGATTACAGAAAGTTGATTGTGGAGACGATGACTCATTGGAAGCTCTTTATTCATGTGGATATAATGAAGATTGCGACTTCAGTGTTAAAAGCAGAGTATCATTACCGCCTTGGTGGAAAATTTCTTCAGCAAGTATGTTCCTCAAACAATAAAATAAACTGACCCATGGATCAGAAAGAAACATTTCAGCCTAACATATGAGAGAAGCTACTTGATATAAGAAAACATGTGGCTAAAATTCTATCAAGTTGTCATTAGCATTTGTGGTCACTCATTGGCATATAGGCCTCCCATGTAGGTGATCACCCCTTACATGAAGTAAAACCTAATACAAACAAATAAACTGAATCTCTGCCTACAAAACACAGAACTATTACTGACAAAATTCTATTTATATCTACATGAATATCCTGGACTCTTGAGATATTAAGATAGTAAGATAGGCAAGAGCAATTCCTGCTTGTTGAATCTGATTTATCAAGTGTCAGTTAGGTTCAATTCAGACCAGATCTTCAAAGTGACATGCTTTGTGCATCAGCCTTAGCCTCTTATGTACAGAGTGATAAGATATGTGGTTAGGTTATTTAAAATGGCTCTGAGTAATTTCAAACTTAGATTAAGCATAAAAATATGTTAGAAATCAGAATGCAAAATAGTCATTTGTTTTAAGATAAAACATATAACCGTTAAGACATTTCATGTTTGTGGCAGGTTTGCCTCATGATGTAATCTTGAGGCATATACTGTTTACTCGCATTCATTTTCAGGTGTGTGTGTGTGTGTGTGTGTGTGTGTGTGTGTGTGTGTGTGTGTGTGTAATGCAATATTTGGTGGGCTGTGTTCCAAAATCAAAACTGAGAAAAGAAACCATGTCTAAGGCAAGTTGACAGTCCATCAAAGACAAGGCACCCTATGGGAAATAAGACATGTGGGAAGCAGCATAGCTAAAGCCTCCTGGGAGGGTAAAGCCAGATGCAAGGGCTGAGAGGGCAAGGAAAGCATCATCTCTAACAGTCTAACTGCATGCTGGTTTCTGGTCCTGATGCTGAATTATTATATTTTGGATTGGGGCACATAAGTAGGCTACACATAAAGGTAGGGCTTTGATTTTTCAAATAAAAAGGTTTAGAGACCCCAGAATTGTTATTTCTGAGAGAAGATGATCTTAATTCACAGGAAGGTAGAACTTTTTAAGGAAAAGAAGACTCATTGCTGGCTTGTGTCCCTGGATAAAGGGACTTGGACTTTGAAAGAAAGACATATGCTCATTCCTTGTTTTGGTGCATTCCTTGTAATAGAAGAGATGATTTGGAAGAGTAAGACAGAACCTATGTGTCTGACACACAGTTGTAGCTGTGAGCCAAATCTAATGTTCTCTTCACCTTGCATTAGTACCATGGAGAAATATGGAGAACTGAGAGAAAGAATTATGTCCTTTTGGGGGCTTGGTCTAAAAAAAGAAAAAGAATTCTCAAGACCATCAGGTAGTGAAGAGAGAAAGAGCCTCTTGGGAATTTCAACCACAGGGAACTGAAGCTGGAGGCACCCAAACTAGTTTCCCTTTCCCAGTTTTGTAAAGGAATGCTTTAGGCAGTCCCACACAGGGATGTTTTGGAGAGGAGAAGTGCTAGTTAAATATATAGGTGTCAACTTTACAGTTGAAAGTTAATCTCTGGCCACATCTGTGAGGAGTTAGTAGTGAAGGCAAACCCCTAATCTTCAAAAGAGTATCTGATAGATGTGGGTGAGACGATTCATTGAGAAAGTAGATAAGATGGGGCAGCTTGTTTAGTAAGTTGGCATTCTTCAGTATACTTGGCAGTCTTGCTGCCTGGCACATGAAGTTTTCTTCTCTCTTAGTAATCCTGTGAATATGGTGTGGCCAATTCCCTTAGCCCCTAGTGTTGGTATGAGCTCTCCTGCCATGCTGGACTAAGAAATGTAACTGGGCAATTGTAAGTCAGACTAAAACCCCCCTTTCTCCTAAGCTCTATGGTTGTGAATTTATGGGCAACATGTAGGCACAATGTGACAGGAGAGAAGCATTATAACTAGCAGACAACTCCACGTGTCATGGAAGAAGTATTAGGAAAAAGCAACCGAAGAATGACAGTTTCCTTTTTCGGGGGGGGGGGATCTGGATAATTACTTATTTCTTAATTCATTCTATTCTCCTTTGCTCAGCAAACCCCAGTAATTTAATGTCTCTTGAGACAGAGCTGATAAATGGGGCTTAGAATAGTGCCTGGCATATAGTGAAATGAAGATGTCTATTGAATAAATGAATTAATGAATCAATGAAGATGGTACAGCCTCAAGCCTTGTAACTCACAGGTGGGGAAGACATACACGAACATATTCCAATGAGGTGTGTGTCATTACAAAATAATGAATATTAAACTATCATTCACTAATAGAGTTATTTTATCTTAGAAATGAAGGAGGGTAGATTGTGGATGGAATAGGGGTTAAGGAATTATTTAGAGATGGTAAGATTTGTGAAAGCAACTGAAGGACTTGTATTTTTTTTCTGATTGATAAATTGCTAAGCAGAGTTATTAAAATAAATTAATCAACATTGTGTGATCAACTATGATAAGCATCTCTGGGACCTAGGTATGTAACTTTTAGATCATCTGACCGTGTTCAATTGTGCATAGAGGATAATACAATGGAAAGGCTCAGGAAACCCGTGACAGTTCTGAAACTTTCTATAGGATGGGTAGAAGAGATGAAGTCATAAATATTCTGCAAATCTTACGTAAAGCCCTGTGTAAATCTTAAGGGATTCTGCTTGTCAGAGAAGACATCTTGCTTTTGTGTCTGTGTTTAGAAATAGGCAGGGATAGATGGCTGAGACCAAGGAGATTAAAAACAGTCTACTATAAAATAAATTAAATTATAGCTTTGTGTGCACAGCAGAAATCATAAGGACTAGGACATATTTGACAAAATAAAACCAGAATCTGACCGAATTTGTCCCAGCACTTTTTGTCCTAAAAAGACAAGTTGACATTTGTCGGGGACATCTGGGAAAAACTGGAGATGGGAAGGTAGCTGAGCAAGTCCCAGATGTTTTTTCTCTTCTTATGCCTCTGGATATACTCGTCAGCTATTTGAAGGTCTGGGGCTGAACAGAGAAAAAATCGGCTTCATCTTTAGAAAGGACAACAGTGCAGATTTGGTGCTTCCTTGAGTGGGAAAGAGGTCAGTTCCCCTCTTTCATGGGGCGAGATGGAAGGTCTTCTTCACTGCCTTGCTGTGAGGGAGAGCACCTAGGCGAGGCCTGCCACTGCTCAGAGCAGAATTGGAAGTTCACATTGGTGGAATGAGCATTAGACTTCTCACAGAGGCCCACGTGACAGGGCAAGGCTCTTCCAGAGAGGACTTTCATGAACTTCAGAAAAATGAATGATAACACAAGTCCCTAATGAGACAGACTTCATATAATAATGCATAGGGACTTTCAGGAATAGCTAATGTAACTCTGGGTTAGGAGAAGGGGCTATGGAGAATTTCATTGAAAATGAAATCTCTTTCCCAGGTTGGTGAGGACTGAGAAAAGCCAGCTACTGCAACAAACCAGCATACACGTCTGCAATTTGAGTCTTATGTATGATTGGCATGTGTCCCCGAAGTTCACATCTTGAAATCTCAATGCCCATGCAGCAACGCCGAGAGGTGGATGGGGCCTTTCAGATGGGATTAGGTCATGAGAGTTCTGCCCTTCTGAACAGATTGATGCTGTCATACCAAGGGGAGTTAGTTGTTCTTAGTTCCCAACAAAAGGATGAGGTCATTCCCATCCTTTACACTATCTCTTGCCCTGCCTCCTTCTACCAGGAAGTGATAAGGCAGGATGGATCTTGTCAAATGTAGGAGTCTTGAATTATGACTCCCCAATCTTCAGGACTGTGATCAAAAATCATTTGTTCTTTGGAAATAACTTAATCATCAGTATTCTGTTGTGACTTCACACACAGACAAAAAGAACTCAGATGAAGACTTAGTACTCAAAAGTTTAATTTTGAGTAGCTATGTAAGTACATATTGAGGATTGATAATCAAGTCATGAAAGCAAAGTGGATCAAATTGTGTAGGATTTTGCAATATTGGCAGTAAGGGTTGGGTGGGAAAGAGTCAGAAAGTAGCATCTAAATATGACATTCATTTTGTAGTGGTGACTTTTCCTCAGTAAATTGGATTAGAAGAGGCAAATTACTCTACATAGTTTAACCTGAAAGACCAACTAATGATGACTGCATAGCACAATAAACACATTGTTTTTATAGAATGCAACCACTATCAATGGATACATTTGCTACTTTTCTGAAGGTTTTTATGAAGATTGTTGAGATACTCTTGTATTGAGAGACCCTGTCTGAACAAATACAGATTTTTTTAGATGAAGATAAGAGTATCCAGAGAGAATAAAAACAAGTAATAAGAACCACTTACGGAACTTTGCCATGGCGAGGCTTATTTCTCTCTGGGTATGCCACTGCTAGTGTGTATGACTGCTTATTATTTCATCCATCACAGGGATATGGCATAAATCACTAAGCCATCCATTTATGTACTGAACATAAATCTTATTCAATAAACTCAGGTGAGCAAGAAATGTCACATCTCTATTTGCTTTAAATCAAATCAAATGAGTCTCCGGGCTTCTGTTCTGCAGAGTTGTTGGGAAATTCTAATTTACTCATCACTGGGGTTCTCACCCATTGTCCCAGTCATGGAATGGTTCTTTGGAGCCTTGCATTGAAATCCGAATGTCAGGAATGCCCTGAGGTGACCGCTGTCCAGTGGTCCACATGGACCCTTGAACATTGCAGCTCTGTTGCTTGTGCCAAGTAGGTAACGGTTGCTTTGATCCAGATTGGGAGTCAAGGATCTGAAGATGCATCCCAGAAGTCTCTTCTCAGATGGCTGAAAGACAGTGGAACCAGAGTCCCTAAGGCCCACAATGTGCCAGCCTCTGGTTCTCTCCACGCCTGGGTATTCTCTTCATTCTCCTTGGATGCCTCCACATGTCTGTTGCTTTCAGTTTTCAGCATAATCTCTGCAAGAGCTCAGAAGTCCGGAGGACAGATGCTCAACAGAACAGAGAGGTTCTCTCTAAAATTTAGTTGCTACTCTTGTAAACTTGAGATAAAGAAGCTCAATACGACTTGGGATAAGATATATCCCAGTATATTCGAGAGTAATAAAATCAAATTTCTGCCAGGAGAAGTAGTAATCATTACCTCTTTTTTATTTGTTTATGAGTCATAATTAACCACCAGCAACAGACTCTAGACCAGGCACTAAAAGAAAAGAGTGTCGGAGCCTGAGCATTGTCCTCAAGGATAATCGTAGTTTATGCACACACAATGGCCAATGACAAAGCAGTGGGGGAAGTTTGGGAGGGTCGTCTCACTTGGAGTAGAGCGGTGAAGAGATCTCTCCTGAAGGGTGTTTCATGTCAGCTGCAGCTAGGAATAAGGTAGAAGGTAACTGGCCAAATGAGGATGTGAGCCACAATGCGAGCACAGCATGTAGCGTAAGATTCTGGCATGTTCTAAGAACTGAAAAATGAACAGACCATAGCACCGAGGTTCAAGAAGTGGAGTGTGAGGAGGAAGGAATTAGAGTTCTAAACACAACCCTGGTTACCAAGGAGCTTGAAAATGCATCCTTGGGCCACGAGAGTCAAGCACGCTGGTCCAGTTAACTCCCATTCCAATCTCATCTGTTTCCCTGCTTTACTTTTCTGCAATGACAAGAAAGTTAAAATGCTTAACTTTCCAGCCTCCTCTAGAGTTGGGAAGAGCCCCAACACCTAGTTTCAGGCTTTTGGGACTGCTGCCACATTATTTCCTCAGCCTTCTACCTGTGGGTTCCAAGGACCATGGGCCATCAGTGGGGAAAACAGAGCAGAAAGACAGCCACATTTTGGTTGCGGTTGTCATAGTGAAGTCACCACTCTTGTGTTGAACACTCCATTCAGCCTACACCTGCAGTGTGTGCGTGTGTGTGTGTGTGTGTGTGTGTGTGTGTGTGTGTGTGTGGGTGTGGGTGTGTGTTGTGTGGGGGTTATGGTTAGATTTGAATGTCAACTTGACAATCGCAGGCTATTTGGGGGCACAGCTGTGAAGAATCTATGGTGGGAGCAGGCCCCTGAACGAGTCTGCAGATACTTGCTTAACTGATGTGGAAAACCCAGCCCACAGTGGGTGGTGCTTTCCAGGGGTGGATCAGATAATAGAAACTGCAAGGAGGGGTTGCTTTTCCCTTATTCTGGGTCGACTTGCTGCCAAGTCCACTCTTAGAACATCATTGCCTTGTTAGAGAGTTATTGCCTTCTTTGTTGCTGCTGTGGCTGCTGCCTCTGTCCTTGGCTGACTCAGAGCTTAGTCCTTCCCACTGTGCTGCTGTTTCTGCTGCCTTTGGAGCCTGGTCTCCTAGGCCTTTACTCTTCACTGTTTATCGCTGATGTCAGAGACCAGTTGTTCTTTGCCGACATTGGAACCCAGCGTCTTTAACCCTCCAGTAATATAGAGGTTCAAGACTTCCCTCAGATCCTTTGACTTTGTGAGACATTCTGGTCAAGAATAGAACAGTTTTGGGTAGCTACTTTGAAGGATACTACTTTCATTTTGAGTTGATTTGATACAGTTACACACACACGCACACACACACACACACACACACACACACACACACACATTCTATTGCTTCTGTTCTTTCAGAGAACTCTGACAGGGAGTGAAGTAACCCCACAGTACCAGGAATCACCTTAAAATCAACCTGGCTTTCATGCAAATGGGAGGCAGGTAAGTATAGGAAAAGCTTAGTCAGTAGGGACTCTGCTGGGCTTGGGCTACAAATATACCCCTCTTCCAACAATTCACCTAGCAACCCAGGATCCTCTCTGGCCTTGAGCTTTAGGAACATCCCACTCCAAGTAATGGGATAAGTTTCAACTGCTCAGAATTATCATCCATACCCTTTTGTGAACAGCTTCTATTCAAATGTATTCTAGAACACATCCTGCTATGGAAGACTGGGAATGTGGTGGTGATCCAGTCTAGACTGGTTTGGGGTCAATCTCAGCAAGGCAAATTGTGTTCTCTCAGTGAAGTTTTAGAGAAAAATATACTTATTTACTATCTTATACCTATGAATATTTGTGTGTACAAATGATTAAGGCAACATGCATCATGGGAAGGGACGTATGCAGTAGCAAAAAGCTTATCTAACTTAAACCTGTTAATCTCCAAACCATAATTCAGAACATCAGAGACCCTACATTAATCACCTGGAACCAGACCAGCCAAATCTCACCCCGTCCTAAAGCTCAGGGAAATTTGCAGAAGAGGGGGCAGTAAGAATGTAAGAGCCTAAAGATGGGGAGGAGAAATGATATGCAAGATATTCCACACAAGTTAGGGCTGCAGTGGTTATAATTGGACTTTGCATGACTTGTGCAATGACTGACATGCTAATGATCCCCCCCCCCCAGCATGGATCACAGGTACTAGGATCCTTAGAGGCAAGGGATTAAAAGTCACAATAGTGTTCCCATACTAAAGGGGAGCCCAAGAAAGGGCTCTTGGCAATGCCAGTGCGTCCTTACACCTCACTAGGCTGGAGGACACAGAAGGAAGTTAGGTATTCATACTAAAGGATGCTCCAGGGAATGGGAAGGGGAAAGAGGGGGGACTGGAAGAAAGGGAGGGAGAAGGGTAAAAGGAAGGGGAAAAGGGGGGGAGGGTGCGAGGGGGACTGGGGAGGGGTGGAGGGAGTGAGGGGACCGGATTACCTATTAAGCTTGTATGATTGGGAAAAATAAATAAATATAGTAAAAAATAAACCTGTTAATCTCCCAAATTATGCCCCTGAAAGGAAGTCTTGAAAAATAACTAGGACCTTTGAGGTCATTCTTATTCTTGTGGATCTTGTCTTTTTTGAAGTATATTTCTGAAGTGCATTGGAATGAAGTTTCTTTGCTACTTTACTGTATGTATGTGCCTTTAATTCATCCAGTTCCTTGAGTAAGATGCCAAGAACCTGGAAACCCCTGATCTAGATGCTGATCATCAGGAGCAGGTGCAGGCAGATGATAACACAGGGGCCACTGAAACTTTTTAAGTGTGAGAGTCGATCTCTTTATTTTAGAATGATTGCTCCAGCTGCCTTGTGAAAATGAGTATGGAAGGGGACAGGGTAGCTGTGAGGACACCAATCACAGGTGTGTTGGAAATCCAGGCTGGAGGTAAATCACTCTAAGATGGTGGTGTTAGATTTGAGAAGTGCTTAAAGTGGTGGGAGTTAACCGAAGTCAAAGCAGTTGAAAGGTTTCTGGACTAAATCAGTACTGTTTTGGGCACATGTGTGTGCAGGTGCAGGTGTGATTATAATTGTGTGATTCCCCCTAAGAAATAATTGGATTAAAAAGCTTTAAAAATATTTTGAATAGTCTTCTTGAAATGGTGAAGGGAATGTTTTCCAAGGCTTTTTAACATCGCTGTTGGAAAAAGAGAAGAAGAAGAACGAAGAATGGGGGAGAAAGATAGAACACAAACCTAAGCTTCATCCACGTAGACTGAAATTTATTGAGGAAGCTCCTCAAAACTCCAGCAATTTCCTCTTCAGCAATTTCCTCTCCAGATGAATATTGCTGAATATTGGAGCCAGGGCTACAAGCTTTTAACAGAAGGGGTTTTGGGCTTGAAAGGTTATCAGATTCTCCAGTGAAGATCTGTTTCATCTCAGATCTATCAAGTGGGGGTCTCTGGCTATCCACTGGGGCCTGTGGCAGAGATTTGTCAGGTGGATTCTCTGGTTTTGAGGTCTGGTTCTGGATCAGTCAATGACCATAGGGATCTAATGTCCTGGAAATGCCTTGAATCTCTAGCATAATGTACTCCGGGTTTCAGGCTAGGACTGATGCTGAGGAGCTCTCCATTCCTTTTGAAGGGTCCAGTGGGGGAATCTGTTTTATCTTTATGTTTTCTAGAAGGTAGAGGACGTCCATATTCTGTGGCTCCTGGCCTCTTCTACTGCACAGTTGGGAGCATAATAGTTGTGTTTCATGTCTGCCTTCCTGCCTAACCTGTCATTATATTGAGCTCATCTATGCAACCCACGATGCCCTATTTCAAGATCTATTACACCTGTATCTCTTTTTCCTTAAAAAATCTTTATTATTTATTTATTTATTTATTTATTGTGTGTGTGTGTGTGTGAGAGAGAGAGAGAGAGAGAGAGAGATTGAGAGAGAGGGAGGGCACTGTATGTCCTTGGAAATCATCTTTAATTGCTTCTATCTCCTTTTTGCTTGGCTCTGGGATTTCCCAGGCTCCACTTACCGGGTGGAAGTGCAGGCCACCACTGTTTTTGCCTAATGTTTTTACGGGGGACCTGGGATCCGAACTTCTGCTTGGGAGGCAGAGTCTTCATCCCTGAGCCATCCTTCCTGCTCATTTATCCCCCCATTTTTGTGTATGTATGTATGGAATGTGTGTACATGCGTTTGCATGTGGGTGGGAACACATGTGTGTGTGCAGGTGAAAGGTGTGTGTGAAGGCCCCAGGCTGATATTGGGCATCATCCTTGATCTCTCTCATGCCTTATTCTTTCCACCACGTCCATTCGAGCCTGGCTCTCTAGTTAAACCCAGTGAGTGACATTAGAGCTCATCTCGACAGTCAACTTGTTCTGGCGATTTCCAGGCTCTACCTTCCAGGACTGGAATTACCGGACGGTTGTCACATCTGCCTGGCATTTCTACGTGGGATTCAGGGATATGAACTCAAACCTTTTTGTTTTTGCTTTAATTGCTAAATCACATCCCCAACCCCCAATTCCTTTTTCATATACACTAGTCACAGGCATTTCATGCATAGACCACAATTTAGTTGATATGTTTATTTTGCAGAAGGTATAATTGAGACTTTTAAGAATTCTGAAAACTTGTAGGGCTAACTCGGGTTGTGGCTTCGCCTATACCATGTTGATATTTGAATGGACTGACTGACTACAAGCCAGCATGCACTGGAGGAGAGCACTACTAATCATTTCAGCTAAGTTCCTATCCCAGTTCCTCCAGTCTTATCTCTGCCCACCAGAGTGGACTGCAAGGACTATCTCAAAATGGCCGGCTTGGGGGAATTTAGGACATGTATCGATAACACTTCTGATGTGATCAGGCTGTGCTCTGAGGGGTCCCTTCTGTTCACCTCATATGTGATAGTCTTCTTCCTCTTATTTTATCAGCAACAATTTCCAGGGTCTGCGTCCTGTTCATCTCATCAGTGTCCACACACATCGACACCCCTGTCACAGCTCTTACGTTTTATGTGTGGGAAGCTTGCGTCTTGCTCTACAGCATCAAGAATTTCAATCACATTTAAAAGGGCAAGACATTTTGGCTCTGCCTCTTAGAAATCCTCCCCGGCAACGTTGCCTTTCTATTCTGCCCCTTACCAAGTGGCTGTAATCAGCCCTGATTGGAGCGGGAATTCCTCACAGCCCTGTGCAGGAAGACTTCTGGTACAGACAGAAATATTCTGTGTCTGTTCTGTGCTATGTGGTCGCCACTGTCCACAGGGACTGCTTAATGCTTGAGCTATGGCTAATGCCACTGAAGGCTTTCTCTCACATTTTAATGAAAAGTTAAGCAGTTACAGGTGACTAGTAGCACTGTATTAGATAGCACAGACCTAGACAGTTTCTCTGAGTTAGTTAGAACATATGCAAAAGTACTGCTATCCACAGACGTTTATGTGGAGAGTGAAGGGAAGGAAGATTGTCACTGGAGTGAAGGAATGAAATCTGGTGAAGTTTAAAAATTCCACCAAGTTGACTGGGTCATTTTCTACCAGATGGCAAATGAGCTGTTAGCAACTTACTTCAGGTATTGTAGGAGATCTTTGGATCACATTATTGTTCTTTTTATTGTACTGTACTTTTTTGGCAGTACAGCATGCAAAAATTATGACTTCATTATGTCATATCCATGAACTTTTTGTTCCCTCCCCCCACTCACCTCTCTTGACACCAATCCCAATATTGCCAGACCCTTCCCTTCCACTAAACACCCCATTCTGCTTTCATGTCACATGCATCCCACTACACATCCCCCACAACAAGCCTCTTATTACCCTCTCATGGTCTCCTTTCTAGTTTTATGACACACACATACACACATGCACATATATACAAACACATATACACAAATTTAAACTTAGGTCTCCCATATAAGTTATAAGACCGCACAGCATCTGAGTAGTCTTGTTTATTGCACTTCATATAGTGATTACCAGTTTCACCCATTTTTTTCATGCATGGTCTTGTTTCCCTTCATGGCTGAATAAGATTCCATTGAGCATATGTACCATGTTTTCTTTCTTTAGATATCTGTTGATAGACATTTCTGTTGGTTCTGTTTCTTGTGGAGTAGAGCAATAAGCATGAACATGTAATGTCTCTGTGGCATGCTGACTTAGAGTCCTTCAGGTATATGGGTAGGAATGGTTTTCTTGGGGCACACTAGATATTATTTTTATATATCATGTATTTTTCTCTCTCAAATAGCAGTGGACTCATAAACTCTTGCTATTTAATGAAAACCCAGTAATCCCAGCGTGTGCCTTTTGCTCCTGTAGCTGTGTAAGAACAGAAGAGCGAGGTAGGACTCCTGTCTGGACCATGAGACCCTGGTTCCTGAAGGCATCAGAAGCACTGTGTTGTGGCATTTCATGTGCTGCCAGTTCAAAATTATGCCCAGGACATGTTTTATTTTAGGGATTTGAAATGGTTAGAAAAATATATGCCTGATGCAAAAGCAAATCCAGCATTGAAGAATGCTTGGGATTAGGATGTGACTAAGATACATATAGAAAAGAAGTGCATGACTTTTCTCACAGAGAGTTGGTGTGGTCTTCACTTAGAGGGGAGGGGGTATGTGGTGACCAGAATCAGGTGGCTGTCCTGAAAGGATGGGAGGGTCAAGATAAGGAGGAGATCTTGTAATTAACAAAGGGGATCTAAGCTGAAATAATCGAAGGATGCATTTACAGTTGTGAGTGTTGACTCCTATACACGAGATGTCATTAGGGCAGGGTAATCTGTCGGAGTAGCACCCAGTAGGAGCTTACAACCGGGATCAACCTGTAGGAAGCTACAGGGGATTAGAGATGGAACAGAGAAAGGCAACACGGAAGAAGAAAAGCAAAATGATGAGGATAGGTGGGAGTGTGGATGATGCCTAGTGCTGTTTCTGCTCCATCTACCATGAAAGGCAGTGTGATACTCAAAAGGAGGACAAAAGAAAGAACAGTTCCTAGAGGCACCTGAACATGATACTGACAATGGCAGGCTTTCCCAGGCACTTGTAGTGCAGTGGAGATAAGCAGCTGCCTGCCAGAGATTATTGCCGTGAGAATCCCCATTGCAAGTGTGTCCGGAGACCTTGTTCTGCAGTCATACAAGCCTAGTACAAAAAGGACTTTGTAAGTTACAGATAAATAAAGGCTACATGTGTCTGTGAGGATATATGAAGAGAGAGCGATGAAAAGTAGAATACTCTTGTGATTTCGTTTTCAGGGAACCTTTCATTTTTATATCTTGTTCCTCAGTGACTTGGCATATCTCAAAGCCTTACACTTGGTCAACGCTATGGGAAAGGTATGAATGACATTGTCCTTTCCTTTGAAAGGAGATGAGAACCGTTGTCTTGGAGGAGAGCTATATCGTTACATTCCCACGATACAATGCTGCCATCTTATGAGCCATTTGTGCTTTCTAGAAAATAGGGACAACAACCGATGAACTGCCAAAGAAGTCTTTACAGGGGTAGGGAAATTTCAGTAAAATTTGCAAACTAAAGTCGAATTTGACTTGGTGAAGAATTCTTAGTATGATCTTGGGTCCTTGCACCTGGTTTAGTTGGTGCAGTTCCGGATCCTCAGGCTGAGGGGCTGTGCTGCTGTGGGAGGAGAGAGGGAAGTCGTGGGCTGCCCCAGTCACCAGGATCACTTGGATCCTATGCACATGGAGGTTTTCTGGATCCTCTGTCTTCAAGTTTCCCTGCTGGAAGCATTGAGTGAGGGTGGGTCTTAAGCCAGACCATGCTGGGGTGAGAAGGTCCCCAGAGCCCTGAGGGCTGCTGATAGAAATCTTGAATATTCTCCCCTTTCCCCACCTGCCCTGGACGCTGCAGTCCAGCCAGGACACATTGCGCTTTAGGTAAGCACCTCCTGCTCAACCCCAAACCCCAGGTAACCCACTAGTCCCAGCTCTTCCCACCAGCCAGGCGCTGCTCCAGGCCTACTAATTGAGTTCAGTCAAAAACACACAGAAATTGAAAGAAGGTCTTAAAGAGATAAAACGACAAAGCCCAAGTCAAAGTGCAAATCCATGAGAAACAAAACCCAAGAAAACAAATCTTGAACTGAAGGAATTAACCCCATAATGATAGACTCCAACCAGAACAAATCCACGGAAAACAGCCAAGAAAGCCTGACCCAAGATAACAACTTTGAAAACATGATCATTACCATGATCAATATTATGAAAGAGGAAATCTGGGAGGAGTTAAATAACCACATAAATCACTTTTTTAAAAACATTTTTTATTATCTCCGCTCATACAAACTTAATGGGTACACCAGTTCTCTCCCTCCCTCCTCCTCCCCCCGACTCTTCTGCTTACCCTCCCCTCACCCATCCCTCCCCATCCCCCAGTGTCTCCTCTCCCCCAATCCCCGGAGAATCCTGATCTCTCTGATGAACACAGATGCAAAGATTCTCAACAAAGTCTTAGCAAATAAGATTCAAAAATATATCAAAAAGATAATCCACGGGGACCAAGTAGGCTTTATCCCCGGCACACAAGGTTGGTTCAACATACGCAAATCAATAAATGTAATTCATCATGTAAACCAGTCCAAAGTCCAAGACCACATGATACTCTCAATAGATGCAGAAAAAGCTTTTGACAAGATCCAACAGCCTTTTATGATCAAAACGCTAGAGACAATAGGAATGGAAGGAACCTTTATCAATATAATAAAAGCTATATACAACAAACCCACAGCAAGGATTATGCTCAATGGGGAAAAACTGGAAGCATTCCCACTTCGATCAGAAACTAAACAAGGCTATCCACTCTTACCACTTCTATTCAATATTGTACTTGAAGTCTTAGCTGAAGCCATAAGACAAGAAAGGGACATAAGAGGGATTCAAATCGGCAAGGAAGAAGTCAAGCTATCCCTATTTGCAGATGACATGATGTTATATCTGAGTGATCCCAAAAACTCCACCAGGAAGCTCCTGGAACTGATTCAGCAGGGTAGCAGGATACAAAATAAACGTACAAAAATCAGTGGCTTTCCTATATGCACAGAATGAAAGAAGTGAAAAATCCCTGAGAGACTCAATCCCATTTACTATAGCCCTTAAAAAAATGAAATACCTTGGAATAAACCTAACCAAGGAGGTAAAAGACCTTTACAATGAAAACTTTAAAACCCTAAAGAAAGAAATTGCAGAAGACACCAAAAGGTGGAAAGACCTCCCGTGTTCTTGGATTGGCAGAATCAACATCGTAAAAATGACCATCCTACCAAAGGCAATATACAAATTCAATGCTATACCAATTAAAATCCCAAAGCAATTCTTCAAAGAAGTTGACCAAACAATCTCAAAGTTCATATGGAGGCACAAAAGACCCAGGATAGCAAAGACAATCCTGAGTAACAAAAACACTGCTGGAGGTATCACCATACCAAACCTTAGTGTATACTACAAATCCACAGTTGTAAAAACAGCCTGGTACTGGCTCCAAAATAGACATACGGATCAATGGATAAGGGTTGAAGACCCAGATATAACCCAAAAAATTACAGCCATTTGGTCTTTGACAAAGGGGCCCAAAAAATCCAATGGAAAAAGAACAGCATCTTCAACAAATGGTGTTGTCAAAACTGGATCTCCACATGCAGAAGATTAAAACTGGACCCGTACTTGTCACCATGTACAAGACTTAATTCCAAATGGATCAAGGACCTTGATTTAAGGCCAGAGACTATAAAAACCATAGTTGAAAGGGTAGGGAATTCCCTCGAGATGATTGGGCTAGGCCAACATTTCCTAAACAGACATCCAATGGCACAGTCACTGCTACCAACTCTCAACAATTGGGATCTTGTGAAATTAAAGAGCTTCTGTTCAGATAAAGAGATTGTAACATGAGCTCAAAGGCAACCCACAGAATGGGAGAAAGTCTTCACTAACCACATATCTGATAGAGCTCTACTATCCAGAGTGCACAAAGAACTTAGAAAACTAAACACCAAGGAAACTAATGGCCCAATTAAAAAATGGGCCCTGGAACTTAAAAGAAACTTTACTAGGGATGAAATTAAAACGTCTAACAAATATCTTAAAAAATGCTCCACTTCCTTAGCCATCAGGGAAATGCAAATCAAAACTTCCCTGAGATATCATCTCACCACGGTCAAGATGGCAAAAATCCACAATACAAACAACACCAAATGCTGGAGAGGATGTGGAGAGAGGGGAACTCTCCTACATTGCTGGTGGGAATGCAGTCTCATACAGCCACTCTGGTGAGCCGTCTGGAGATTCTTAAAGAAATTAAAGATTGAATTGCCATATGACCCTGCAATTCCACTTCTGGGAATAACCCCCCCATGCAGCAGAGGTTCACCTCGATAACACAAGTGCGACCATGTTCATAGCGGCACTGTTTACAATAGCAGCGTCATGGAATCAACCCAAATGTCCAACAGTTGACGAGTGGATAAGGAAACTGTGGTACATCTATACAATGGAGTACTACTCAGCCATGAAAAAATGATGAATTACTGGAGTTTGCCGGGAAATGGATGTCATTAGAAACAATTATATTGAGTGAAGTACCCCAGACCCAGAAAATTAAACACCGTATGTACTCCCTAATAGGTAGCTCCTAGTACCAAACCCACCCAGCCCACCTAGAGACACTCGACAATAAATCTCTGTAATACTATAATTGCAAGGATTATGAACAAGAGAGATGGGGTAGGAGGGCCACACCAGAAACATGGAGAGAGGGGACCATGTTACAGCAGAGAAAATAGGCCTCCATCAAGGACTGCAAGTAAGTAATGAGACATCTGGTTAAGTTCACAGACTTTTCGTTCCTGATCATTTACAACTGAGGGGGTGTGATCTCACCAGAAGGAGAGGGCATATAGTCTGGCAGATAAAAATTAACCATTTTGCAAATGGGTGATTGACTCCTCCCTCACTATGGTTTCCTACTTTTATTACATCTCCCTTTGAATATACTCTTATAACAAGACTCTAGTTTAACAGCTTTTTATCTCTGGCCAGGGGGTGACATCCAATACCCATCAGGATGGAGTAAAGGGCATTGAAGGAGCAGCAAAACTGTAAAAGAAAATCAACGAACCATAATCCAGAACGTCAGAGACGCTATATCAACCACCTAGAACTAGGCCAGCCTAATCTCTCCCCATCCTGAAGCTCAGGGAAATTTGCGGAAGAGGGGGCGGTAAGATTGTAAGAGCACAAGGATGGGAGGAGCAATGATATGCAAGATACTCCACACAAGTTAGGGCCGAAGCAAACATAATTGGACTTTGCATGCCCTACACAATGTCCAACACACTATTGACCCTACAAAGTCTAGCATTTGCTAAAAGCACCAAGATCCTTGGAGGCAAGGGATTGACAGTCAAAATAGTGTTCCTGTGCCTAAGGGGAACAAAGGAAAGGGTTCAGGGAAATGCCGATGGGTCCTTCTATGTCATGGGAGAGGAGGACCCAGAGGAGAGTTTGGCATGCACATTAAAGGATTCTTCGGGTAGCCCCCTTTCTCCCTCCCGTGCCACCTCATGTCAGCGTCGCCATCCCCAGGTGAGTGAGCCGATCTGATCCGCCCCACCCCTCTCCCCAGCAACCCCCAGGTTGCTGCGTGTCCCTGTGCCACGCCCCCGCCCGCCTCGGGCTTAGGCCTGCGCCACGCCCCTGGGCTCCAGCCCCTTTCTTCCTCCCGCGGGCCTGTCCAACCAACTGGACAGGACTTGCTCACATTCCTCCATCCCTAGAGCTTGGGAGGGCCACTAAGCCAAGTCCCAGGCCCCAGGTGAAGACTTCTGCCAACAACATCAGACCCTCTGCCTCTCTGGCCCACGGGGGACCCACACAAGTAGTCTACAGAAGACACACTGCTACTCAGAATTCAATAGAGTCCAAAGAAAACTCAAGCAAAGTTCTAAGGGTCAAAGGCAATACATCTGAAAACCTCTACAATCATCCTATCACATGGGAGAGATTCTTCACATCCAGCCCAAAGATGAGTAAACCTTCCCTTTTTTTTTTCACCTTACTGTTCCTTTCTAATATTAATCACTGTAGATTAACCTTTCCATACAGCCACCCCAAAAACATATACAACTCTAGGGAATACACCACTCACTCTCACATATCACCAAAATACTATATCGTAAAAGTGCACTACTATTCACTCCCTGTCTACTTAACCTAATTTAACTGATGTACTGAACAGCCTAATAGCCTCAGCTAGGTAATAACAATAACAAAAGACAAACATACCCAACCCCAAGGCAAGCACTGGTAACAACTGCCCAAGTGTAGTAATACCAACTAAATTAGTTCAGTCAAAAACACACAGAAACTGAAAAGCCCTAGAAGACAAAACAACAATGTCCAAGTCAAAGTGCAGATACATGAGAAACAAAACCCAAGAAGACCAATCTCCCACTGAAAGAATCAACCCCTTAAGGATGGATTCCAACCAGAACAAATTTACAGAAAATAGCCAAGAAAGCCAGACCCAAGACAACAACTTTCAAAGTATGATCATTATCATGATTAATACTATGAAACAGGAAATCCAAGAGGAATTAAATAACCGCATCAACCACTTTGAACAGGAACACAACAAGCATTTGGAGGAGTTGAGAAAAACAGTTCAAGAAACAAAAATAGGTAGAGAGCCATTAAAACAGTCTCAGGCAGAGTTTAAAATTGAACTAAAAGACAAGTTATCTTCAACCCAAAGCTCAACAGAGTCTTATCAGCAGAACTAACAAAGCAGAAAATAGAATCTCAGATCTTAAAGACAAAGTGGGAGAATTAACCAGCTCAATGGAAGAGATTGTTAAAGCCAAAAAGATACTTCAGAAAAATATTCAGGAGATATGGGACGCCCTGAAGAAGCCTAACATGCATATTCATGGAATACCAGAACAAGAATCCCAAAATACCACACCTGAGGAAATTTTTCAAAGTATCATAAATGAAAACTTCCCTCAACTGAAGAATGAGAGGCCCATCCAAATACAAGAGGCATTTCGCACTCGAAGCAGATATGACCAAAATAGAAAATCACCACGGCAAATAATAGTCAAAACACTCCACATTCAAGACAAAGAAATGGTGCTGAGAGCTTCAAGGGAAAAAAAGCAAGTCACTTTTAAAGGCAAACCTATTAAAATAACAAATGACTTCTCAATGGAAGCAGTAAAAGCAGGAAGAGCTTGGAGAGACGTACTTCAAGTATTAAATGAGCAAAAATGTCAAACCAGGCTGACATACCTCACAAAACTATCCATCATGATCCAGGGAGAAAGAAAAATTGTTCCAGCACAAAGACAACTTGAAGGGATACATGTCTTCCAAACCAGATCTTCAAAAAATGCTAGAAATGATACTCAAGCTTGAAGAAAAAAACAAGCATATCCAGGAGGACAGAAGGGAAGTATAATACCACCAAAACGTAAAAGCGAAACAATCCACTTACAAAAGTCACTAAACATAATAAATGTCTGGAATTAAAAATAACTTATCCATTATAACATTAAATGTCTGTGGAATTAACTAATCAAGAGACACAGATTACAAACTTTATTAAAAATCACAACTCATCAATCTGCTGCCTGCAGGAAACCCATCTCACCACAAAACACAGGCACATCCTAAAAATAAAAGGCTGGTCCAAAATTCTGAAAGCTAATGGAAGCAGAAAACAGGCAGGGGTAGCCATTATGCTATCAGACAAAGTGGACTTCAAACCAAAAAAAAAATCATAAGAGACACAGATGGATACTACATTTTAGTCACAGGTACAGCGACCAGTAAGACTTCACAATACTGAACATATATGCACCGAATACGCGCCCCTTCACATTCATTAAGCAAACCCTACAGCATCTAAACCGAAAAATCAACCCCCAAACTATAATTCTTGGGTATTTCAACACCGCCTTCTCAACATGGGATAGATCAACAGGTCAAAAACTTAGCAGAGACACTTTGGAACTTAATCAAACCCTTACTGAAATGGACCTTATTGAACTTTTCATTCATGCACCAAAAAATACACATTTTTTCTCAGTAGCACACAGAACTTTCTCCAAAGTAAATCACATATTGGGCCACAAAACAAATCTCCACAGATACAGGAAAGTTGAAATTCTAGCCTGTATCCTATCAGACCACCATGGTCTAAAGCGTGACATACAGAACACAACAAACAACAGAAAATACACTAACTCCTGGAAACTAAACACTATGATGCTGAATGAGAACTGGATTCAGGAAGAAATTAAAAAGGAAATTCAAGATTTCCTGAAAGCGAACGATAATGAAAATACAACTTACCAGAATCTTTGGGACACAATGAAAGCTGTCCTAAGAGGTAAGTTCATAGCTCTTAATGCCTACATCAAAAAAAATGGAAACATCAGAAATAAATAACTTAACAGTGCAGCTTAAAGCTTTAGAGACACTAGAGCAATCTGATCCCAGAAGCAGTAGAAGAGAGGAGATTAGCAAAATCAGGGGAGAAATATCCAAAATCAAGATTAGGAAAACTATACAGAAAATCAACCAGTCAAAAAGCTGGTTTTTTGAAAAAATCAATAAGATTGATACAACCCTAGCTAAATTAACCAAAAGCAAGAGAGAGGAAACCCAAAATAACAAAATTGGAAATGAAAATGGAGTTATCACTGCTGATAGCCAAGAAATCCAGAGAATTATAACATCATATTTCAAAAACTTTTACTCTGTGAAATTTGACAAAACAAAAGAGATGGATGAATTCCTAAGTAAACATGACTTACCTAAATTGAATCAGGAAGTTGTGAATTATTTAAATAGTCCTATAACATATGAGGAAATCGAGGAAGTAATCTCGAATCTTCCCACCAAATGTTCCGGACCAGGTGGATTCAGCACAGAGTTCTACCAGATATTTAAGGAGCTAATAATACCAGTGTTCCTTAAACTGTTCCATCAAATAGCAAAGGAAAGAATACTATCAAATTCTTTCCATGAAGCTAATATCTTCTTAATCCCAAAACCTAATAAAGATACACTTAAAAAAGAAAACTATAGGCCAATCTCTCTGAGGAACACAGATCAAAGATTCTCAACAAAGTCTTAGTAAATTGGATTAAAAAATATCAAAAAGATCATTCATGGGGATCAAGTAGGCTTTATCCCAGGCACACAAGGTTGGTTCAACATACGCAAATCAATAAACATAATTCACCACATAAAGCAGTCCAAAGTCCAAGACTACATGATACTCTTGATAGATGCAGAAAAAGTTTTTGACAAGATACAACAACCCTTTATGATCAAAACCCTAGAGAAGGTTGGAATGGAAGGAACATTTATCAATATAATAAAAGCTGTATACAAGGCAACAGTAAGGATTATACTCAATGAGGAAAAACTTGAAGCATTCCTGCTTCAATCAGGAACTAGACAAGGCTGTCCACTCTCACCACTTCTATTCAATATTGTACTTGTAGTCTTAGCTGAAACCATAAGACAAGAAAGGGAGATACAAGGAATTCAAATTGGCAAGGAAGAAGTCAAGTTATCTCTCTTTGCAGATGACATGATCTTATACCTGAGTGATCCCAAAAACTCCACCAGGAAGCTCCTGGAACTAATACAGAAGTTCAGCAGGGTGGCAGGATACAAAATAAATGTACAAAATTCAGTGGCCTTCCTATATGCCCAGAATGAAAGAAGTGAAAAAGCCCTGAGAGAAACAATCCCATATACTATAGCCCCTAAAAAAATGAAATACCTCAGTATAAACTACCCAAGGAAGTAAGAGACCTTTACAATGAAAACTTTAAAACTCTAAAGAAAGAAATTGCAGAAGACACCAGAAGGTGGAAAGATCTCTCATGTTCCTGGATTGGCAGAATCAACATAAAAATGATCATCCTACCAAAGGCAATACACAGATTCAATGCTATACCAATTAAAATCCCAAGGCAATTCTTTAAACAGGTTGACAAGACAATCTCAAAATTCATATGGAGGCACAAAAGACCCAGAGTAGCAAAAAACAATCCTGAGTAACAAAAATACTGCTGGAGGTATCACCATACCAAACTTTAGTCTACACTACAAATCCATAGTTGTAAAAACAGCCTGTTATTGGCTCCAAAATAGACACATAGGTCAATGGATAAGGGTTGAAGACCCGGATATAAGCCCACACAACTACAGCCATTTGATCTTTGACAAAGAGGCCCAAAAAATCCAATGGAAAAAGAACAGCATCTTCAACAAATGGTGTTGTCAAAACTGGATCTCCACATGCAGAAGATTAAAACTGGACCCGTACTTGTCACCATGTACAAGACTTAATTCCAAATAGATCAAGGACCTCAATATAAGGCAAGAGACTATAAAAACCTTAGTTGAAAGGGTAGGGAACCCTCGAGCTGTTTGGGCTAGGCCAACAGTTCCTAAACGGACATCCAATAGCACAGTCACTACAACCAACATATAACAGATGGGATCTTGTGAAATTAAAGAGCTTCTGTTCAGATAAAGAGATTGTAACTTGAGCACAAAGACAACCCACAGAATGGGAGAAAATCTTGACTAACCACATATCTGATAGACCGCTATTATCCAGAGTGCACAAAGAACTTAGAAAACTAAACACCAAGGAAACTAATGGCCCAATTAAAAAATGGCCCTTGGAACTTAAAAGAAACTTTACCAGGGACAAAATTGAAATGTCTAACAAATATCTCTAAAAATGCTCCGCATCCTTAGCCATCAGGGAAATGCAAATCAAAACTTCCTGAGATATCATTTCACCCCAGTCAGGATGGCAAAAATCCACAATACAAACAACACCAAATGCTGGAGCGGATGTGGAGAGAGGGGAACTGTCCTACATTGCTGGTAGAAATGCAGGCTCATACAACCACTCTGACGAGCCTGTCTGGCGATTCTTAAAGAAGTTAAAGATTGAAATGCCATATGACCCTGCTATTCCACTTTTGGGAATAACCCCCCATACAGCAAAAATTTACCTCAATAGCATAAGTATAACCATGTTCATAGCAGCACTGTTTACAATAGCAGAGTCATGGAATCAACCCAAATGCCCAACAGTTGATGAGTGGATAAGGAAACTGTGGTACATCTACACAATGGAATACTACTCAGCCATCAAAAATGATGAATTAATGAAATTTGCCGGGAAATGGATGGAATTAGAAAAAAGTATATTGAGTGAAGTATCCCAGACACAGAAAATTAAGCACCATATATACTCCCTAATAGGTGGATCCTAGTACCAAACCCACTTAGAGATACTCAAAGATAAATCTCTGTAATACCTACAGTAATTGCCAAGATTATAAACAGGAGGGACGGGGAAGGAGGACTCCACCAGAAACAAGGAGAGAGGGGATCATGTTACAAGAGGAGAAAATAGGCTACCATGAAGGACTGCAAGTAAGTAATGAGACATCTGGTTAAATTCTCAGACTTTCCTTCCTGAACATTTGCAACTGATGGGGTATGATCTCACCAGAAGGGGAGGGCATATAGGCTGGCAGATAGAAAGTAACCATTTTGCAATGAGAGACTGACCTCCCCCCTCACTGCAGTTTCCTGCTTTTATTCCATCTACCTTTGAATATACTCTTATAATAAGACTCTAATTTAATAGGTTTTTATCTCTGGTCAGGAGGTGACATTCAATACCCATCAGGATGGAGCCAAGGGCATTGCAGGAGCAGCAAAACTGAAAAAAAATCAAGAAACCATAATTCAGAACATCAGAGACTCTATATATCAACCACCTGGAATAGGGCCAGCCTAATCTCTCCCCATCCTGAAGGTCAGAGAAATTTGCAGAAGAGGGGGCAGTAAGATTGTAAGAGCCTAAAGATGGGGAGGAGCAACAATATGCAAGTTACTACACATAAGTTAGGGCCGAAGTAATCATAATAGGACTTTGCATGACCTGAGCAATGACCAAAACATTATTGACCCCTCAAAGTCCAGCATGGACTAAAGGCACTAGGATCCTTAGAAGCAAGGGATTAACAGCCACAATAGTGTTCCTGTACTTAAGGGGAACACAAGAAAGAGTTCTAGGAAATGCTACTGAGTCCTTACACATCATCAGATAGGAGGACCCAGAGGAAAGTTTGTCATACACATTAAAGGATGCTCCAGGAATGGGGGGGAGGATGCACTAGGCAATAGGGAGGGGGGGGAAGGAAGGAGAAGAGGGGGAGGGAGTAAGGAGGTCCAGGAAGGGGTGGAGGGAGGGAGGGGACTGCGGTATCTATTAAGTTTGTATGAGCGGAAATAAATAAATAAATAAATAAATAAATAAATAAATAAATAAATACAGAAAAAAAAAAGAATTCTTAGTATGAGCCACTATGTAACAGAAATAGGCTGAGCAAAGCACTGACATCTTATAGAGTGGGGGTGAGTTGCTTGGTAGCGGCTACTTAGAGATATGCTTACAATGGCCTTGGTGGTTGTAGGTATTTATCCCACACAGTACAACTAATGCTAAAGGAGATCTACTGGATCCTGGAGCATCTGTCTTCTTTTCATCTGACGTGTATACATCTGGTCTCTGTCCTGGATAAATGAAAGAGATAGAGAGACAGACAGACAGACAGACAGACAGACAGACAGACAGACAGACAGATAGATAGATAGATAGCAATGAAGGGATGCTCTCTGAGACTTTAACAGTTCCCCTAACTTTGGTGACAATCACCCTTGAGCGTTCATGCCCTGCTGGAGGGTAGTTTCACTGCCAGGAGGCCTGCCGTAGTACAACCTACTGAGGTTCAGGCAGGGGGACTACTTTTCAAAAGCATTCAGATGTGGGGCTTGGATCCAGGTCTTCTCATATGGTGCTCAAAGTTTTAATTTTTTTCTCTTTTTCTTACTTCACCAGCACTTTGATATTTGAAGGAACAGCTTTATTTTTGAGTTGCTAGGAAATTTCATATAGTTTTAAAATTGTCCATTGTTTTACTGAGGATCTTAAAGAAAACGATTTTTTGAAGGATAATTAAGTTTAAGTTTATATAATCTCACTCATACACACTATATATGTTTTTTTTTTTTTTTTTTTTTGGTACTGAGACTGAACCCAGAGCAAATTGATAAAAATCTCATAAGATGTTTATTGGCTGGCCTTGTTCACATTTCCCATAATTACTTGAAACTTCAATGTCTAAAACCTTACAAAATGTGAAGTAACACTTCTTGAACATTTTTATGCATATATTTATGTTTTTCTAAATTCAGAGATCTTCATGATAAAAGTATGATGGCTTAGTATGTAGAGTGTTTGCCCAGCACTTAAGATCCTAGGTTTGGTCTTCAGTGACACATACACAAAACAAGGATGACCTCCCCAAAAAACCCCCCAAACAAACAGAACCAAAAAGAACAATACAGAACTGTTTTTTTTAATTAATACATTTTAATTATTATTTCAGCTCATACAAACTTATTAGGTACACCAGTTCCCTCCCTCCCTCCTCCTCCCCTCCTACCCCCTGCTCCCCCTCCCCACCCCTTCCCTCCCCATCCCCCCGTGCCTCCCGCCCCAATTCCCAGAGAGTCCTTTCTTATGCATGTCTGATTTTCCTCCGGGCCCTCCTCTCCAATGAATACAAGGGCCCAGTGGCCTTTCCCTGAACCTTTCCCGTGTTCCCCTTAGGTATAGGAACACTGCTGTGGCTGCCAATCCTTTGCCTCCAAGGATCTTGGTGCCTTTAGCAGATGCTAGACTTTGTGAGGTCAACAGTGTGTTGGACAAGCGCAGGGCATGGGAAGTCCAATTATGATTGCTTCAGCCCTAACTAGTATGGAGTATCTTACATATCATTGCTCCTCCCATCCTTTTGCTCTTACACTCTTACCGCCCCCTCTTCCGCAAATTTCCCTGAGTTTCAAGATGGGGAGAGATTAAGCTGGCCTAGTTCTAGGTGGTTGATATAGAGTCTCTGAAGTTCTGGATTGTGGTGTGTTGATTTTCTTTTGCAGTTTTGCTGCTCCTGCAATGCCCTTCACTCCATCCTGGTGGGTACTGTATGTTACCCCCTGGCCAGAGATAAAAAGCTGTTAAACTAGAGTCTTGTGATAAAAGCACTTTCAAAGGTAGATGTAATAAAAGTGGGAAACCACAGTGAGGGAGGGGTCTATCACCCATTTGCAAAATGGTTACTTTTTATCTGCCAGACTATATGCCCTCCTCTTCTGGTGAGATCACACCCCCTCAGTAGTAAATGATCAGGAACAAAAGTCTGTGAACTTAATCAGATGACTCATTACTTATTTGGGTCCTTGATGGAGGCCTATTTTCCCTGTTGTAACATGGTCCCTTCTCTCCTTGTTTCTGGTGTGGCCCTCCTACCCCATCCCTCCTGTTCATAATCCTTGCAATTACTGTCTCTAGGTGGGCTGGGTGGGTTTGGTACTAGAGCCACCTATTAGGGAGTACATACGGCGCTTAATTTTCTGGGTCTGGGATACTTCACTTAATATAATTGTTTCTAATGACATCCATTTCCCAGCAAATTCCAGTAATTCATCATTTTTGATGGCTGAGTAGTACTCCATTGTATAGATGTACCACAGTTTCCTTATCCACTCGTCAACTGTTGGACATTTGGGCTGATTCCATGACTTTGCTATTGTAACACAGTGCTGCTATGAACATGGTCATGCTTGTGCTATCGAGGTGAACCTCTGCTGTATGGGGGGTTATTCCCAAAAGTGGAATAGCGGAGTCATATGGCATTTCAATCTTTAATTTCTTTAAGAATCTCCAGACGGCTCGTCAGAGTGGTTGTATGAGCCTGCATTCCCACAAGCAATGTAGGAGAGTTCCCCTCTCTCCACATCCTCTCCAGCATTTGGTGTTGTTAGTATTGTGGATTTTTGCCATCCTGACCGGGTGAGATGATATCTCAGGGAAGTTTTGATTTGCATTTCCCTGATGGCTAAGGAAGTGGAGCATTTTTTCAGATATTTGTTAGACATTTTAATTTCATCCCTAGTAAAGTTTCTTAAGTTCCAGGGCCCATTTTGTAATTGGGCCATTGGTTTCCTTGGTGTTTAGTTTTCTAAGTTCTTTGTGCACTCTGGACAGCAGAGTTCTATCAGATATGTGGTTAGTGAAGATTTTCTCCCATTCTGTGGGTTGCCTTTGAGCTCGTGTTACAATCTCTTTATCTGAACAGAAGCTCTTTAATTTCACAAGATCCCAACTGTTGAGAGTTGGTAGCAGTGACTGTGCCATTGGATGTCTGTTTAGGAAATGTTGGCCTAGCCCAATCAGCTCGAGGGAGTTCCCTATTCTTTCAACTATGGTTTTTATAGTCTCTGGCCTGATATCAAGGTCCTTGATCCATTTGGAATTAAGTCTTGTACATGGTGACAAGTACGGGTCCAGCTTTAATCTTCTGCATGTGGAGATCCAGTTTTGCCAGCACCATTTGTTGAAGATGCTGTTCTTTTTCCATTGGATTCTTTGGGCCCCTTTGTCAAAGAGCAAATGGCTGTAACTTTGTGGGCTTATATCTGGGTCTTCCATCCTTATCCATTGATCTGTGTGTCTATTTTGGAGCCAGTACCAGGCTGTGTTTATAACTATGGATTTGTAGTATAGACTAAGGTTTGGTATGGCAATACCTCCAGCTGTGTTTTTGTTACTCAGGATTGTTTTTGCTATCCTGGGTCTTTTGTGCCTCCATATTAACTTTGAGATTGTTTGGTCAACTTCTTTGAAGAATTGCTTTGGGATTTTGATTGGTATAGCATTGAATCTGTATATTGCCTTTGGTAGGATGGTCATTTTTATGATGTTGATTCTGCCAACCCAGGAACAAGGGAGGTCTTTCCACCTTCTGGTGTCTTCTGCTATTTCTTTCTTTAGGGTTTTAAAGTTTTCATTGTAAAGGTCTTTTACCTCCTTAGTTAGGTTTATACCAAGGTATTTCATTTTTTTAGGGGCTATAGTAAATAGGATTGTTTCTCTCAAGGCTTTTTCACTTCTTTCATTCTGGGCATATAGGAAGGCCTCTGATTTTTGCACATTTATTTTGTATCCTGCCACCCTGCTGAACTTCTCAATTAGTTCCAGGAGCTTCCTGGTGGAGTTTTTGGGATCACTCAAGTATAAGATCATGTCATCTGCAAATAGAGATAGTTTGACTTCTTCCTTGCTGATTTGAATCCCTCTTATGTCCCTTTCTTGTCTTATGGCTTCAGCTAAGACTTCAAGTACAATATTGAATAGAAATGGTGAGAGTGGACAGCCTTGTCTAGTTCCTGATCGAAGTGGGAATGCTTCCAATTGTTCCCCATTGAGCATAATCCTTGCTGTGGGCTTGTTGTATATAGCTTTAATTATATTGATAAAGGTTCCTTCCATTCCTACTGTCTCTAGCATTTTGATCATAAAAGGCTGTTGGATCTTGTCAAAAGCTTTTTCTGCATCTATCGAGAGTATCATGTGGTCTTGGACTTTGGACTGGTTTACATGATGAATTACATTTATTGATTTGCGTATGTTGAACCAACCTTGTGTGCCGGGGATGAAGCCTACTTGGTCCCCGTGAATGATCTTTTTAATATGTTTTTGAATCCGATTTGCTAAGACTTTGTTGAGAATCTTTGCATCTGTGTTCATCAGAGAGATTGGCCTATAGTTTTCTTTTTTAAGTGAATCTTTATTAGGTTTTGGGATTAAAACGATATTAGCTTCATAGAAGGAATTTGGTAGTGTTCCTTCCTTTGCTATTTGATGGAACAGTTTAAGGAGTATTGGTGTTATTAACTCCTTAAATGTCTGGTAGAACTCTGTACTGAATCCATCTGGTCCAGGACATTTTTTGGTGGGAAGATTCGAGATTACTTCCTCAATTTCCTTATGTGTTATAGGACTATTTAAATAATTCACAACTTTCTGATTCAATTTAGGTAAGTTGTGTTTACTTAGAAATTCCTCCATCTCTTTTGTGTTGTCAAACTTCACAGAGTATAAGTTTTTGAAATATGATGTTATAATTCTCTGGATTTCTTGGTTATCAGTAGTGATAACTCCATTTTTATTTCTAATTTTGTTAATTTGGGTTTCCTCTCTCTTGCTTTTGGTTAATTTAGCTAGGGTTGTATCAATCTTATTGATTTTTTCAAAGAACCAGCTTTTTGACTGGTTGATTTTTTCTATCGTTTTCTTAATCTTGATTTCAGATATTTCTCCCCTTATTTTGCTAATCTCCTCTCTTGTACTACTTTTGGGATCAGATTGCTCTAGTTTCTCTAAAGCTTTAAGCTGCATTGTTAAGTTGTTTATTTCTGATGTTTCCATTTTTTTGATGTAGGCATTAAGAGCTATGAACTTACCTCTTAGGACAGCTTTCATTGTGTCCCAGAGATTTTGGTAAGTTGTATTTTCGTTATCATTCACTTTCAGGAAATCTTGAATTTCCTTTTTAATTTCTTCCTGAATCCAGTTCTTATTCAGCATCATAGTGTTAAGTTTCCAGGAGTTAGTGTATTTTCTCTTGTTTGATGTGTTGTGGATGTCCAGCTTTAGGCTGTGGTCGTCTGATAGGGCACAGGTTACAATTTCAACTTTCTTGTATATGTGTAGATTCATTTTGTGGCCCAATATGTGATCTATTTTGGAGAAAGTTCCGTATGCTGCTGAGAAAAATGTGTAATCTTTGGTGCGTGGGTGAAAAGTTTGATAGAGATCTGTAAGGTTCATTTCTTTCAGGGTTTGATTAAGTTCCAAAGTGTCTCTGTTAAGCTTTTGACCTGTTGATCTATCCCATGTTGAGAGGGCGGTGTTGAAGTTCCCAAGAATTATCGTTTGGGGGTTGATTTCTTGCTTTAGACGCTGTAGGGTTTTCTTAATGAATGTGGAGGGGCCCGTATTGGGTGCATATATGTTCAGTATTGTGAAGTCTTCCTGGTGAATTGTACCTGTGACTAAAATGTAATATCCATCCGTGTCTCTTATTAATTTTCTTTGGTTTGAAGTCCACTTTGTCTGATAGCATAATGGCTACCCCTGCCTGTTTTCTGCTTCCATTTGCTTGTAGAATTGTGGACCAGCCTTTTATTTTTAGAGCATGCCTATCTTTTGTGGTTAGATGGGTTTCCTGCAGGCAGCAGATTGATGGGTTGTGATTTTTAATCCAAGTTTGTAATCTGTGTCTCTTGATCGGTGAATTAATTCCATTAACATTTAGTGTTATAATGGAGAAAGTATTTTTAATTCCAGACATTTATTATGTTTAGTAGTTTTTATAAATATATTGCTTCGCTTTTAATGGTGTTATATTTTCCTTCTGTTCTCCTGGATATGCCTGTTTTTTTCTTCACACTTGAGTATCATTTCTAGCATTTTTTGAAGGCCTGGTTTGGTGGACATATATCCCTTCAAGTTGTCTTTTTGCTGGAAAAATTTCTTTCTCCCTCGATGATGACTGATAGTTTTGCAGGGTAAATCAGCCTGGGTTGACATTTTTGCTCATTCAATACTTGAAGTATGTCTCTCCAAGCTCTTCTTGCTTTTACTGTTTCGACTGAGAAGTCATTTGTTATTTTAATAGGTTTACCTTTAAAAGTGACTTGTTTTTTCTCCCTTGAAGCTCTCAGCACCAGTTCTTTATCTTGAATGTGGAGTGTTTTGACTATTATTTGCCGTGGCGTGCTTCTATTTTGGTCGTATCTGTTTGGGGTGCGGAATGCCTCTTGTATATGGATGGGCCTCTCTTTTTTTAGATGAGGAAAGTTTTCCTTGATGATCGTTTGAAAAAATTTCCTCAGGGGTGGTATTTTGAGATTCTTGCTCTGGTATTCCATGAATACGCATGTTAGGCTTCTTCAGGGTGTCCCATATCTCTTGGATATTTCTCTCAAGTATCTTTTTTGGCTTTAACAACCTCTTCCATTGAGCTGGTTAGTACTCCCACTTTATCTTCCAGGTCTGAAATTCTGTTTTCTGCTTCGTTAGTTTTGTTAATAAGACTCTCTGTGGCGTTCTGGGTTGAAGATAACTTGTCTTGTAGCTCAGTTTTAAACTCTGCTTGAGTTTGTTTTAACTGCTTTATGCCAGTTTTTGTTTCTTGCACTGTTTTTCTCAACTCCTCCAAATGTCTGTTGTGTTCCTCTTCAAAGCGATTGATTCGATTATGTAATTCCTCCTGGATTTCCTCTTTCATAGTATTGAACATGGTAATGATCATATTTTGAAAGTCGCTATCCTGGGTCAGGGTTTCTTGGCCTTTTTCCGCGGGTTTGTTCTGGTTAGAGTCTAACATTATGGGATTAATTTCTTCAGTGGGAAATTTGTTTACTTGAGTGTTGCTTCTCATGGATTTGCACTTTGACTTTGGCATTGTCGTTTTAACTCTGAAGATCTTTCAATTTCACTAAACTGAATTATTTGGCCTGGGGTCCTGGGGCGGGCTTGGGCGGAGACTTACCTAGGGCGCAGCGTGAGGCCCGGCTGGACCGCGCATCCCGACCGGTGGAGCGTGGTGGGGTGAAAGAGAGGACGGGGGGCATCGGCGTGGAGCTATTTAACCCGAGGGCAGCTGGGGCGGGGCCCGGGCGCAGGGGGAGGTCCTCCTCGTCCCTCGGCCCCGCGCGGCTCCGGCTGGATGGTTGAGAGTCGGAGCCTGGTCCCTTGTGGGCTGCCCTGGGGTCCTGGTGGGCGGTGTGCAGGTGTAGACTTTCCTAGGGCGCGGGGTGAGGCCCGGCTGGACCGTGCGCACGTCCCAACCGGAGGAGCAGGGTGGGGTGAAAGGGAGACAGAACTGTTTTTTAAAAATTAATTTTGTTTTTATTTTTGCTCTTTTACAGTCTCATTCATGCAAGCAGTGCATTTTAATCATAGCTACTCCTTTCTCCTCCTGCTTTCCCTGGACATTTCCCTAGCATGTCCACCTTCTGCTTTTATGTCCTAATTTTTTTTAAGTTGGACAGTATAGAATAACACATAAGCAATAAAAGAAAAATACATTAAGGAGGTAGATAGTTATGATTGAGCCTCCAGTTCCACATGGTTAAGAACACAGAATAAAGCCCACAGGAGGCCATTCACATTGTGAGCCCATGGAGACCCGGCCCTAGGAGGCTGTCCATGCTGCGGGTATGGAGACCTGGTCCACAAGAGACCATCCTGCTTGTGAGGACATAGGGGACCATCCACCCGTGAGCACACAGAGCTCCAAGCCAGGGAGGCCGTCCATATGAGAGTACACAGATAGGAAATATCAGGGCTTTGGCAGGCAGTGTGGTATGTCAGGCTATTAATCATTCAGCTGTCCAGGTCAGAATACTGAATGTAGAAATAGTCTCATCTCTCTGCCAATCTGATGGACATGGGCACAGTAGCCATATGTGCAGTGCCTCTAGGTTCAGACAGAAGTGTTTTAAAGAAAAGTGATGGTTATTGCCGAATCCTCACTGGGCCAGCCGGGGGAAGAGGGGAACCAGCAGGGTCCTCGTGGGCGGGAGGCGAATGGGTGAGCCGGTGACGGGGTCTGTCACCACCCGGACCCTGGGAGTCAGGCCAGAAGCAGCAGGCAGAAGATGAGTTGGCTACAGGCTCAGCTTTAACTCAGGAAGTATTTGGGCTTATATAGGGTTGGAGAGTCCAATCAGGTGTGGCCACCCCCCCTGCTGGAGGAGGAGGCAGCAGCCACCAATCATTTAGCTGCTTACTAGGTGTCCATGTTAGATGGCCGCTTCCCATTGGTTGTTCATCCCTCTGCCCATTGGTTGTCCATCTCTCTGCCTGTATGGTTCCTTGTTCAGGGTTGTCTGTAGCCAGACTTCCTGGATTTGGGAGCCAGGGCTATCGGCCTCCCTGAATCAGTAGTGCCACAGATGGTCTCTTATTGTATCATTAGTTCTGTTTCATGAAGGTAAACATTTTGAACTTTTGAAATTATTTCCTCAAACAAATCAACAAACAAAATAGTCTTATGCTGCTGCTGCTTATTTTGTACATTTTTGGAATATTTTTAAAAACCATTTTATTATTTTATTATTATTATTATTATTATTCAACTGTGCGCATGTGCGTGTGTATGTGTGTGTGCGTGTATGTCTGTGTGTGTGTGTGTGTGTGTGTATGTGTAGAACCATGGACGATTCGCGAACCACCATGGACGCCTCCACCTCCTTCTGCCCCGGGATTCACAAGCTCCGCCCTACCAGGAAGAAGCGCAGGCTGCCCCCGCTTCCGCCTGGCGTCTATCTGGAATCCGAACTCAGGACCTTCTGCCTGCACGGCAGAGGCTTAACCCCTGAGCCACCTCTCCAGCCCCATTTTATTATTTTTATGAGAAAGAAAGGAGGGAAGGAAGGAGAGGGAGGAGAGTGGGAGAGAAAGAAAGAAGGAGGTGAGGAAGAGAGGGGGAAGAGAAAGAGCGAGGGGGAGAGGAGAGAGAGAGAGAGAGAGAGAGAGAGAGAGAGAGAGAGAGAGAGAGAGAGAGAGAGAGAGAGAGAATGAGAATATGAGAATGTGGAGGTTGGAAGACCACTTTCAGAAGTTTGTTCCCACGTTCCACCATGGATTCAAGTTGCTAGGTTTTCAAGTTGCCTGGTTGACAGTTTTTCAAGTTGCCAGGTTTGGGAGCAGGCATCTTACTTGCTGAGCCATCTCACCATCCCTAGCTGATACATTTTCTTCTACATATAAATATCGTCAGGATTCGTATCATGATGGAAAAGGAGTGGTCTCATGCAGGCACTTCTGCAGATAAAGGTGGGACACCATCATTACACACTGTACTGGCGCTTTATGATCTTTAACCAGACAGCAGAGGCACTTCAGAACACATTGTCTTCTCATTTTCCATTTTGTCAGCTTGAAAAATCAATATTACACTTTTTCTTTCTTTCCTCCTCTTCTCACTTCTCTCTTCATACATCTTCTATTTTCAGATCACCTGTAGAGTTTATGATCCGTTCTTAACAGAATAGAAATTATGAGCTTTGTCTACAGATTGATTTTAAAAACTGAAACTCAGGAGTGTTTACACGATTATGATTTTGTGAATATTGTCTACTGCAGGGCTAAATGATATAATTATATTTTCTTCCTAGCTTTTTGTTTTTTTGCTGGTCCTTGGAGTTTCTAATCTTTTCTTTTCTCACCTTCTTATTGCCTCTCTTTGTAGCAGTAAGAATACTTTTAAATCAAAGGTATTTTTTTACATTGTTCTACCAAACCTCAATCTGTTGATGCCTCTTTGGGGGGAGTCAGTTGCCCTTTCTCTCACATCTGGGGTGATTATTATTAAGGTTGGCCTCAGACATGTCATTTTGAGTCTTTCTTTTATTACTCTTCTGTGTTGGAGTTCTACTTTTTTTGATCTCCTATCTTCTTTTTTGGCTTACCTCTTAGTTTCCTTGAGCACTCTCAAAGTAATTTTCCAAAGAAGGGTTTGAAGGTACCAACATGTCTAAAAATGCCTTTGCTCAGTTATCACATGTGAAATATCAGAATGGCTATCGAATTCTAATTTGAAAACATTTTTATGTTGTTAGTATAAAGAACTTTTTTCTTTTTAAAATTTCAGCTAATTTTGTAAGTTTGATATCAACCTGTTTCTCATAGTCTAGTAAATTGTTTTTTCCTCTGAAGAATTTATTAGGATTTTATTTTTACCTTGGGAACTGTGAAATTTCAAGAATTTGGAGCCAGATGTGAACATATTTGTTCTTCATTTCTTGTTTTGAGTATTTGGTGGATAATCTTATTTTGGAAAATGGCTTGTCAAATTTTGGGAAGCTCTTATGTTTAAACCAACATCTGCTTTATCTTTCTGATATTTCTAATGTTTAGATATTGGAATTACTGGAATGATCCTCTTGGTTCAATTTTCAGATTTTTCTCATTTTGTTTCTTTAATTCTTCATGCATAATGTCTAACTTGACAATCACTTTTCTTTCATAATTTTATTCTTCATGGCCTTTTTGATTCTTTTGTGAACTATCTTCTTCTCATTAATAGCAGTTACTGATGGAGCTATAACCCATGAACTGTTAGATCTCCCTACCTTTGCAGGACCTTTATCTGTGTAGCCCTGACTTGGCATCTGAGATTCTCCTGCCTCAATCCATCGAATGCTGGGATTACAAGCATGATCTATCTATCATACCTGCCTTAGAGTTTTATATCTACATTATTTTTCTTGCATAATCTGAATGGCTTCTAGAGTTAATTGTCTCTTTTATCTTGGTATTTTCCTTTTAAGCTGTATTTCCTTCAAGTTCACATGCATAATGGACCCTGGTTATATATCACATCTAACACTAAGAAAAAAGTTCAATGTGTGCATATTTTTTGGATGATCATGTGTTGAGGCTGCCTTCAGGCTGAGAATTTTTAAGTTCTACAATCTAAAAGCCTACCCAAACCTTTGATATTACTACACCACCATCTCTCTTTGTTGCTTTATTTTGGTTGTTTTCTTTGGAATAAAACCCTCTTTGCTTATTTGTTTGTTTTATAATATGGAAGTAAAACACTTATTTTTCCAACCAGTGTGATCAAGGGATTAGGAGAAGAACTGTGGAATTGGTGCTGTTAATAATGTTCAGGTCTGACATCTACTGTCTGCAGATCTGGCTTGTGGAAGCTGGCTGGAGACATTCTGGTCTCCTGGGTAGATTTTCTCCGGGCTTGCTGTAGGCCCTCTCCCCCTTCTCATATATTCTGGATTGCAATTTCCCTTTCCTAGCTTCAGAGACTTTTTTTTTTCACTTTTTCCTTTTGCGGAAATGTTTAGAGATATTTCACTTGCTAATAGATTCTCTTCTGGTCTTTTCATTGTGGTGGGTTTGCATCATTTTTATTTTTAACACATTTTAATGTGGTTTTGGGAGAGAACAGATAAACATTTTTGTATATTTTGCAGTTTTAAGCTGGGAAAACTATTTTCTCCAATGGATAGTTTACTTTTTAAATTAAGAATTTTGTATAGGTAATGCATGTGCAAACTTTAAAGTTCATGAGATCCAAAAGGGTTTACAATAAAATTTAAGTCTCTTTCTTATGTTTGCTCCCTTATGCTTAGTTTCTTTCTTTTTGTAATATTTATTTTTTTCCACTCATACAAGCTTGATAGGTACCCCATTCCCCTCCCTCCCTCCATCCCTCCTGGATCCCCTTGCTTCTTCCCCCCCCTTTCCCCTTCCTTCCCCCTTTCCCTTACTCCCATTGTCCCTCCCATCCCTAGAACATCTTTTATTGTGCATGTCAAACTTTCCTTTGGGTCCTACTCTCTGATGATGTATAAGGACTCAGTAGTATTGCCTAGAGTACTTTTTTTGTGTTCCCCTTTAATATGGGAACACTATTATGGCTGTTAATCCCTTGCCTCTAAGGATTCTAGTGCCTGTGATCCATGCTAGACTTTGGGGGGTCAATGATATGTTGGTCATTGTGCAGGTCATGCAAAGTCCTATTATGATTACTTTGGCCCTAACTTGTGTAGAGTATCTTGCATATCGTTGCTCCTCCCCATCTTTAGGTTCCTACAATCGTATCACCCCCTCTTCCGCAAATTTCCCTGAGCTTTAAGATGGGAGAGATTAAGCTGGCCTGGTTCAAGGTGGGTGATATAGAGTCCCTGATGTTCTGAATTGTGGTTTGTTGATTATTTTTTTCAGTTTTGCTGCTCCCGCACTGCCCTTAGCTCCATCCTGATGGGTATTGGATGTCACCCCCTGGCCAGAGATAAAAGACTGTTAAAATACAGTCTTATTGGGGATGGAGAGGTGGCTCAGGGGTTAAGCCTCTGCCTTGAAGGCGGAAGGTCCTGAGTTCGGATCCTAGACCCCACATATAGACGCCGGGCAGAAGCGGGGCGGCATGAGTTTCTGGTCCTGGTAGGGCGGAGCCTGTGAATCCCGGGGCAGAGTAAACAAGGAGGAGGTGGAGGCGGTCCATGGTGGTTCCCGAATTCGTCCGTGGTTCTACACACTCACAAACATGCACACACACACACTATACATGCACAATTGAGTAAAAAAAATAGAGTCTTATAGTCTAGCAGACAAAAAGTAATCATTTTGCAAATGGGTGATGGACCCCTCCCTCAGTGAGGTTTCCTACTCTTATTACATCTACCCTTGAATGTGCTATTACAACAAGACTCCAGTTTAACAGCTTTTTGTCTCTGGCCAGGGGGTGACATACAGTGCCCAGCAGAATGGAGTGAAGGGAATTGCAGGAGCAGCAAAACTGCAAAAGAAAATCAACAAACCACAATCCAGAACTTCAGAGACTATATCAATCACATAGAACTAGGACAGCCTAATCTCTCCCCATCCTGGAGCTCAGGGACATTTGCGGAAGAGGGGGCGGTAAGATTGTAAGAGCAAAAGGATGGGAGGAGCAACGATTTGCAAGATTCTCAACAATAGTTGGGGCCGAAGCAATCATAATGGGACTTTGCATGCCCTGCGCAATGTCCAGCGCACTGTTGCCCTCATAAAGTCTAGCATCTGTTAAGGGCACCGAGACCCCTGGAGGCAAGGGATTGACAGCCATAGTAGTGATCTTATGCTTAAGGGGAACAAGAGAAAGGGCTTATGGAAATGCCACTGGGTCCTTATATGTCATCGGAGAGGAGGACCCAGTGGAGAGTTAGGCGTACACAATAAAGGACTCTCTGGGAATTGGGGGGGAGGCACTGGGAGATGGGGAGGGGGAGGAGGGGGTTCGGGGGGAGGAGGGGGGAGGGAGGGAACTGGTAAAAAAATTTTAAAATGTATAATTAAATTTTTAATAAAAAAATAGAGTCTTATTGTAAGAGTAGATTCAAAAGTAGATGGAATAAGAGTAGGAGACCGCGGTGTGGGGGTCAGTCTCCCATTTGCAAAATGGTTACCTTCTATCTGCCAGACTGTTTGCCCTCCCTTTCTGGTGAGATCATATCCCAACAGTTGCAAGTGACCAGGAAGGAAAGTCTGTGAACTTAACCATATACCTCATTACTTACTTGCAGTCCTTGATGGTGTCCTATTTTCTCCACTGTAGCATGATCCTCTCTCTCCCCATTGCTGGCGGGGCCCTCCTTCCCCTTTTCTCCCATATATAATCTTTGCAATTACTGTATTATTACAGAAATCTATCTTTGAGTGTGTCTCTAAGTGGATTTGGTACTAGGATCCACCTATTAGGGAGTACATATGGTGCTTAATTTTCTGTATCTGGGATACTTCACTCAATATACTTTTTTCTAATTCCATCCATTTCCCAGCAAATTTCATTAATTCATCATTTTTGATGGCTGAGTAGTATTCCATTGTATAAATGTGCCACATTTTTCTTATCCACTCATCAACTGTTGGGCATTTGGGTTGATTCCATGACTTTGCTATTGCAAACAGTGCTGCTATGAACATGGTTGTGCTTGTGCTATCGAGGTGAATTTTTGCTTTATGGGGGATTATTCCCAAAAGTGGAATAGCAGGGTCATATGGCATTTCAATCTTTAACTTTTTAAAGAATCTCCAGACAGCTCATCACAGTGGTTGTATGAGCCTGCATTACCACCAGCAATGCAGGAGAGTTCCCTTCTTACCACATCCTTTCCAGCATTTGGTGTTGTTTGTATTGTGGACTTTTGCCATCATGACTGGGGTGAGATGATATCTCAGGAAAGTTTTGATTTGCATTACCCTGATGGCTAAGGATGTGGAACTTTTTTTATTATAACATTTATTATTATTATTTCCGCTCATACAAACTTAATAGGTACACCGGTTCCCTCCCTCCCTCTTCCTCCCCTCTACCCCCCTGCTTCCCCTCCCCTCACCCCTCCCTCCCCGTCCCCCACTGCCTTCCCCCCCAATCCCCGGAGAATCCTTTAATATGCATGCCAGACTCTCCTCTGGGCCCTCCTCTCTGATGACGTACAAGGACCCAGTGGCTTTTCCCTGAACCCTTTCCTGTGTTCCCCTTAAGCATAGGAACACTACTATGACTGTCAATTCCTTGCCTCCAAGGATCTTGGTGCCTTTAGTAAATGCTAGACTTTATGGGGTCAATAGTGTGTGGGACATTGCGCAGGGCATGCAAAGTCCAATTATGACTGCTTCGGCCCTAACTTGTGTGGAGTATCTCGCATATCATTGCTCCTCCCATCCTTGTGCTCTTACAATCTTACCGCCCCCTCTTCCGCAAATTTCCCTAAGCTTCAGGATGGGGAGAGATTAGGCTGGCCTAGTTCTAGGTGGTTGATATAGAGTCTCTGAAGTTCTGGATTATGGTTCGTTGATTTTCTTTTGCAGTTTTGCTGCTCTTGCAATGCCCTTCACTCCATCCTGATGGGTATTGGATGTCACCCCCTGGCCAGAGATAAAAAGCTGTTAAACTAGAGTCTTGTTTTAAGAGTATATTCAAAGGTAGATGTAATAAAAGTAGGAAACCACAGTGAGGGAGGGGTCAATCACCGATTTGCAAAATGGTTACTTTTTATCTGCCAGACTATATGCTCTCCCCTTCTGGTGAGATCATACCCCCTCATTTGTAAATGATCAGGAAGGAAAGTCTGTGAACTTAACCAGATGTCTCATTACTTACTTGCAGTCCTTGATGGAGGCCTATTTTCTCTGCTGTAACATGGTCCCCTCTCTCCTTGTTTCTGATGTGGCCCTCCTACCCCATCCCTCCTATTCATAGTCCTTGCAATTACTATAGGTATTACAGAGATTCATCTTTGAGTGTCTCTAGGTGGGCTGGGTGGGTTTGGTACTAGGAGCCACTTATTAGGGAGTACATACGGCGCTTAATTTTCTGGGTCTGGGATACTTCACTTAATATAATTGTTTCCCGGCAAATTCCAGTAATTCATTATTTTTGATGCCTGAGTAGTACTCCATTGTGTAGATGTACCACATTTTCCTTATCTACTCGTCAACTGTTGGACATTTGGATTGATTCCATGACTTTGCTATTGTAAACAGTGCTGCTATGAACATGGTTGTGCTTATATTATTGAGGTGAATTTTTGCTGTATGTGGGGTTATTCCCAAAAGTGGAATAGTAGGGTCAAATGCCATTTCAATCTTTAATTTCTTTAAGAATCTCCAGACGGCTCGTCAGAGTGGTTGTATGAGCCTGCATTCCCACCAGCAATGTAGGAGAGTTCCCCTCTCTCCAGAGATGTGGAACATTTTTAAAGATATTTGTTAGACATTTCAATTTCTTCCCTGGTAAAGTTTCTTTTATGTTCCAAGGCCCATTTTTTAATTGGGCCATTTGTTTCCTTGGTTGTTAGTTTTCTAAGTTCTTTGTGCACTCTGGATAATAGAGGTCTATCAGATATGTGGTTAATCAAGATTTTCTCCCATTCTGTGGGTTGCCTTTGTGCTCGAGTTATAATCTTTTTATCTGAACAGAAGCTCTTTAATTTCATAAGAGCCAATCTGTTGAGTGTTGGTTGTAGCTACTATGCTATTGGTATAAACCTAACCAAGGAAGTAAGAGAATGAAAACTATGAAACCCTAAAAAAAGAAATTGCAGAAGACATCAGGAGGTGGAAAGACCTCCCATGTTCCTGGATTGGCAGAATCAATATCATAAACATGACCATCCTACCAAAGGCAATATACAGATTCAATGCTATACCAATTAAAATCCCAAAGCAATTCTTTAAAGAAGTTGGCCAAACAATCTTAAACTTCATATGGAGGCACAAAAGACCCAGGATAGCAAAAACAATCCTGAATAACAAAAATGCTGCTGGAGGTATCACCATACCAAACCTTAATCTATACTACAAATCCATAGTTATAAACACAGCCTGGTACTGGCTCCAAAATAGACACACAGACCAATGGATAAGGGTTGAAGACCCAGATATAAGCTTACATAATTACAGCCATTTGGTCTTTGACAAAGGGGCCCAAAAAATCCAATGAAAAAAACCCGGCCTCTTCAACAAATGGTGCTGGCAAAACTCGTTGTCCACATGCAGAAGATTAAAACTCGACCCGCATTTGTCACCATGTACAAGACTTAATTTCAAATGGATCAAAGACCTTAATATAAGGCCAGAGACTATAAAAACCTTAGTTGAAATGGTAGGAAACTCCCTCAAGCTTATTGGACTAGGTCAACAGTTTATGCTCGGTTTCTTGTGTATCTTTCCAGAAAAATTCTATGCGAACATGTATTCTTTGTTATTAAAAATGCAAGGAGAAGCACAGAAACATGCCATATCATATATTTACTATATTTCCCAATAATATATAATATAAAATAAATATAATAAATAAATAAAATATGTACACATTTTTAATAATATATATATTTCCTATGTATTTCTACCTTTATGTAGTATAGTACTTTTAGAAGACTATTTTATTTATTTTATTGCATTATTTTTTAAGGCTGGGGTTATAGTTCAGTGACAGAGCACTTGCCTTGCATATATGAGGTCCTAGTACTGCCAAAAATTATCATTTTAGATATCTGCACAGTATTTCACTAATTAACACTTTTCTGTGTACAGACATGGCACATGTGTGTGTGTGTGCGTGTGCGTGTTTGTGTGTGCGTGCACATGGGTGTGTGTACAAGAGTTCACTTGAGAATGTGTGCCTGTGGAGGAGAAGGCCCCAGGGAGGCATTAGGAATCACCCTGTATTACTCTATTTCCTTATTGTTTTACTCTGGGTTTCCCAGGCTCTGCCTTTCAAGGCTGGAATTGCAAGCCACCACCATATCTTCCTGGAATTGTTTCATGAGACTGGGGATTTGAACTCAGTTCCTTTTATTTTTGAAGCAGAGATTTTGACCTGTGAGTCATCTCTCCAACCCTAATGAGCATCGTTAAAGTGCTACCTCATTGATGAGTTTTAATTTCTTATCTAATTATTTGCTTTTATTAAAATTGCTACCTTAAATTTTCTCTTTCACATACACACACACGCATGCGCGTGCACACACATGCACACACAGGTGTATTTGTCAAATACATTTTTGGAAATGAATTACTAGTTGATGATAAGCTTTCTTGGGCACTGCATTAATTACTGCTCCTGTCACTGCCGCAGGACAACTGGCGAGGGAAGAAAGCTCAGGTTGGGACCATCATGGCAAGCCAGGCACAGGTGGCTTCACGGAGGCAGGGGTCAGTTGACTTAACAGTGTTGGCCGACAAGAAGCATAAAGGTAGTGTCAATAATGTTCAGAGAGGTCACCTGGTTCTCCAACTATGACTTACCTCCCAAAGTTCTACAGTCTTTCAATACAGCACCATTAGATGGGCACCAAATGTTTGAACACATGAGCCTGTAAGGGGGCATTTCACATTCCAGCCATAATAGGGAGTATTTCAATCAATCCTCCCTCCACTAATACCCGAGACTGCTCATGTCTTCATACTTTGGGTCACCATATTGGCAACGTCCAAACAGAATCCATTTCAACTGTTTCAGCAGAGTTTCATATGCAGATTTGTGAAGTGGGTATAAAGTCATAAAGAAGAACGGAGGCAAGAAGACAATACCACAGTATTGGGCCACAGTGATTACAGAAAAATGATTAATCTAGGGCTAAGAAACAAATGAAGATTTCAAACTGATTTAGAAGCTCAGAGGAAGAGACCCCCAGCGTTGTAATTCTGATCGCTGACGAGCCAGTGTGGTCCAGTGGGTGCTGTGAATTGGGAGGAGACTTCCAGCAGGGTGCACTAGTGCTGGAAATCCTTCAAGCTAGATCCAGCTGCTGCAGTGTCTAGCTCTGATGCAGCAGATGAAAGTTGTGCTGGCACGCTGCCAACAGGAACAGGAAGCAGACAGGGAACCGGCGAATCTTGTCTTTCTCCGGCAGCCTGCCACCCATTTCCGTACCCCTCTGTCGGCAGAGCCCAGGTGCCGTGGGGTCACCGACACCTGTGTTGCTGAGTTTATTTAGAAGGGTGAATCTGGAGTCCAGACACAATAACTCAAAAACCATGGGGCATCCTTGTGAATTCTCGATATTTTGCTAAGGTAATTGAAGAAATCCTACAACTCGATCTGATTCTACCACCTTAGCAATTACTTGGGCTGCATCTTGACTTGGTATATTCTGAACCACTCAATTTTAAACAAAATTTTCAGTGTGCATGACAACACCTCTTATTATAAGGTTCAGAGTAAAATATATCTCATAGTTTTATTGAAGATGGAGTTTGCCTTTGGTTCCTTTCTTTGTTGTTGTTTTGGATGATTCATGAGAATAAAGGCAAACAGGTGTGTTTTCTAGATATCTGAAAATCAGATATCATGTTTCTCACACACATACATATGTAATAATAAGTGATAAAAATAAAAGCTGAAGGTACTGAGAGATCTCATTGTACTGATTCCGAAATTCAGTTTTGATCGTGGGAGCTTTCTGAACATCTCTATGCAATAAAATATATTTGCATACAGATAATTTAAATGTTTGTCCCTTTTGTTGCCGAGTGACTTCTCATCATGTTGCTTCTTTCCTTCGTCTCATCTCCCTACCTTGTCTGTTCTCAAGCTAGGGTGGGCATTTTGCTGGGAGAACTTGAAGGCATTTCAAAGAGTAAAAATGAAAAGCATCCTTAGGCAAACCAAAAGGACTACTGAAGTGCTGGTGCTGGCATGGAGAAAACAAACAACTTTGATTCCCTTTTGCAATTTAGGTGATTTCAAATCTTTGCTTTCCCTAAATCTGAAGGAAAAGTTGATGAGATTGTCAGTGAATAGGTGATTTAAGCTATTATTTTTTTGTTGAGTATGGTTTTGTTTTTTGTATAACTTGAGAAGAATTAAGAGGAAATAAAAGATATTGCTATAATAAAACTTCTTGCATTTGCATCTACTTATATGTATGAATAGTTGTTTTAATGCTTACAATAAAAGGGAATAAAATTGATGACAAATCCTGTCTCACTCTAGTAATGAGGAATGTTCATCCATGTATATATAAATTAATTTTCTAAAAAAGCCTCATTTATCTTATTAAAATGTGTTTCTTGCCAAAGTGCTTTTTATGCTTAAAATTACTTATCAAAACTACATACAGATAAAAATTGAAGTGACAACTTAATTCAGAAAAAATTCTTCAGTATTTAGATCCTTGTGACTACTGGAGATTAAATGAAAATGGATTTTAATTTATTCATTTATTTATCATTGTTTCAGGACATTATAATAGGGTGATCAATAACATGCTTTGAAGTATAAAATTTGTATTATGATAAAATTCTATAGGGGAAGCAGAATGGAAATATGAGTCTAAGAAACAAAAGGAGAGATGTAAAATTTTGACTTAAAAAAGTTTGTGTGATGAGGCGACGGCTCAGTGGTTAAGTTTCTGCCATGTAATCATGAGGATCTGAGTCCATAGACCCCATATGAAAATTTGGGCATGATGGTGATATGTAGTTGTAACCACAGGGTTCGTGGGATGGGGTAAACATGTAGAGAGAATGGAGGATCCCTGAATCTCAGTGGCCACCCAGCTTAGTTGAATGTTTGAGCTTCAGAGAGAGTCAGATAGGTGTGGTCTCAAAAACTAAAGGTGAACGGTGATTGTGGAAAGATTCCCCAAATTAACTTCTGGTCTCCTCATCCATATTCTCTAATGTACACCTGCACATACCTACACTAGCAATTACATGCAATACACACACACACCACACACACACACACACACACACACACACAGACACACACAGACACATACACATGCACGGCATAACATGTCACACATATACACCAAAAGAAATTATGTATTTAAATGAATGAACTATGTGTAATCTCAGTTTCCTTTGGAATATTTTGCAAATGATAGAGCATTTTATCTTAACCTGTAAATATTTATTATCTGTCAAAGGTTATGTATTATGCAATAATTAAACTTGTGGATAGGAATTTTAATTGCCAAATTAAAAATGTAGGAGAAGGCTCATAAATTCTCTCAATTCTTTTTTGAATTTAAGAAATGAATACAAACAAAAACAAAACCAAGAAGGAACCAAGCTTGTAAGTGGTCATTGCCCTAGACATCTACTATAAACCTCTTAATTTTGAGACTAAAATAATTAATTAGCTATTATGGAAGGAAGGCAAATAGACTGATAAAAAGGCAGTTATAGAATTTGCTTGAACATGCTGTCGGATATGAGCATATCATTGGGTAGCCTTTCCTGGGATCTTTATAGAGGTCTTTCCTTAGCTTATATGCAAAATCCATCCCCTTCCCTACCTCAATCAAAGTCCCTTTGACTGTAACCCACCTTGTTATGTTTGTTTTCCCTTAATTCTATTGTTATTATCATTTACATATATTATGTGTGATGTATGTGTGTGTGCATGTTTATATGTGTAGGGGTATTCATGTATATGCATGAGGAAGTCAGAGGTTGATGTGGGGGGGGGACGGGAGATGTGTGACTTCCTCAGTCGTCACTCTCTATTTTATATATAAAAGCCTCTCGCTCAAACGAAAAGCTCTCTGATTTGGTTAGTTTAGTTAGCCAGCTTGCTTCAGATCTTGTTTCTTCTTTCCAAGCACTGGTATTTCTAGTAGGCTGGCATTTTATGTGGGTGCTAGGGATTTGAACTTCGTTCCTTATGCTTGTGTGACAAGTGATTTTATTCCCTGGGTCATCTCCTCTCCCCATACCTAACACCTCTTTTTTGTATGCATGCATGCATGCGTGTGTGTATGTGTGTGTGTGTGTGTGTGTGTGTGTGCGTGTGTGTGTGTGTGTGTACACACGCTCATGCTTTTGTGTTTCAAGTGAGGGAGTGTATATGTGTGTGGCTGTGTGTACTGGAAGGTATCTGGGTGTACCTGTGGAGACACAAGGGTGACATCAAGAACCACCCTGGATTGCTCTACCTTTTCCCAGGCTCCATCTTCTAGAGCCAGAATTACAGGCTGCTTTCATATTTACCTGACATTTTTATATGGGTTCTGGGGATCCAAATTCAAGTCCTTTTGCTTGCGAGGCAAAGTTTTTTAAACCCTGAGCCATCTCCTCAGGGTTTAAACACCTCTTTTAAATGTTGGATCCCAATCTCTAGAAGAACAGGGATGGTTTCTTATTCTTTATGTGCAGTCCCAAGTTTTGCTGCATGGAGAGCTTGTCTATGTCATTGGATCACAGCATGACTGTTTATCTTATGGGAAACTAATATCCATCTGTTGAAGAAGGGGAGAACTTTATTCTAGGCTTTTAGAAGGTATCGGAATATGGTAGACACACTTAAGCACCTCTCACATCATTTGGATTATTTTGCCTTAAACAACTTTACATATGGGACAGTAACAGTCTATCAGGGTCAAAAATTCAGCTGTCTTTTCCATGTTCTATTCTCCAGTGATGAAATATTAAGGTTGAACATCTTTTATAACTGTCTTCCCACTCTGTTGGTGAGCAAAGACTGAATAATAACACACGGACCTTCCAGGAATCAGCAAGAAAGTCTCATACGGAGAAGATAAATTTACCTATTAGAATACAATCTGCGGAGCTAAAGATATGTTAAATGGCACATGCAATTTATATCACTTAACGGAGAGCAACTTGCTCAACTGAAACACTTGAAATTTCAATATTCTTTCCACCTTCAATGGAAGAGTTTAAAAGACATTTGAAAATGGAAAGGACCTTCAAGTGGTTTTTACCCTAGTTATAAAGGGTGGCCTTTTCCCAAATTCAATTGCTTCCTGAAACTCTTTGAAAAGATTGCAGTATTTTGGCAGTTCCCACTTTCTTATCCTCAATCTCCCCAGCTAGAGGAGTTCTGCTTTGGTGTGTCTGCAGAAGTTTAACCCACAAGTATAGATTTCTTGGATGAACCTGCATGGACAAAATGCAGAGCAGTATCAACAAGCAAAGTATCCTTTCCATCTCTTAGCCATGTCACTTGCTGACTTGGGGGGTAAGGATATGTGAGGATGTGAGGAGTCGGTTGCAAATCCTTATGTAACTCAGGCTGGCCTAAAGCTCACAATCCTCTTGCCTCAGCTCATCATTGCTGAGACCATAAGTATGCACCTGCCACTTGTGGGATCAACCTTCTTTTTTCGAAATTCATTTTTCTACTTTTACAAGCATATCGAGCATTCATCCCAGCTTCCTTCTCTCCCTCCTCCCTCCCATCCCTTCCCTTTCTTTCACAAATCCCTCCCACTCCCTCCCACCTTCTCACTCTTATGCTTCTGTGGACTCCAGAGTTCACTCTGGCTGTCTACTGTGGGGGTTCAAGCGTCCATGGTATATCGAGTTATCTCTCTCTGGCCATCCTACTGTTAGGGGCATTTTCCTTCACTGATCTAGCATTAGACTCAAAGGTTTCCACTGTAAGTTCCTATTTTTCTTGAGTTCCTAGGTAGTTTATGGGAGTATGTTGGTATGTCAGTCATTATGCAGTTCTGGTAAGGACAAATCCCACTGCAGTGAGCTCCCAGATGCAGCAGTCCTGCCTTGAGTGTTATGTCCTGCCTAACGGTGAACCCTCCCACCTTTAAGTTCTTACACTCTCACCGTCCTCTCCCCTGAGAGGCCTCCAAAGCCTCAGGATGGGGAGAGATTAGGTTGGTCTGACCCCGGGTGAGCCCTGCTGAGCTACTGATCCTCTGTGTTATGGTTGGCCATTGCTCTTCACTTCACTACTCCTCTTTTGCTGTAGGCGCATCCTGTCAGGGTATTGAGCTCCTCTACCTCTGTTGTAGAAGACTTCTAGGCTGAATGTTAAATAGTCTTCCAATCTATGGGTATAATAACAGCTATCTAGAGAGCAGTTTGATGTACTGTCTTCCTACCTATAGGTTTATTGGCTGTCTTCCCTATTGATCTATTTCATTCCCTTTTTTAGGTTCTTGTTCTAGTTTACAGTAACAGGAATGAGTTCCATTCTGACAAGTGGGTCTTGAGTCCAATCAGAAAGCTGTTGGTTGTCTCCTTGATTCTCATGCCATTATTACACTGGTGATCACCTGTTGCCATGGTGATTTATATTTCAACATACAGATCATGCCATTGATGAGGCTTGTGATTATTTCTCTCTTGTGATTATTAGAAACAGTGTTCCTTGGTACTGTGCAAAGTATCCAGCAAGGTGAAAGTCCTCAGACCAGTTCCAGTTAATACATTCATAAAGCTTCTTTAAACATCTAATTGATCCAGTTGTACAAGTAGCACAGGATGCTTCTCCTAGTAAACACTTCAGATTCTGAGGATGTAGTTTGGTGGTATGGTCTTGGGGTACACAAGACCATAAGTTTTAACCTCAATTATACACACACACACAAATAAATAAAAATATTCAGACTGTAGACAAAGGTAAAATCAAAGAACCCTAACTGTCTCCTTTACCTCTTGTTACATAAAAGTAAGAATGTATTTGTTAGCAACCTTCTTTCTACACTCAACAGTGAATCTGCAGATCTTCTGTGAATGTGAACATTGCTACCCCATTTAAAAATTGCTATATAGCTTAAATATTCTGTCATATGAATGATAGATTATTTAGAAATTTGTTTCATGAACAATTTTCTTTCCTTCCAACATTTTTTTGGTCCCAGTTCTTTATAGTCTTACAACTCTCTTTGTGTCTGACTTTTGCTATACACATACAATTTTTTTTCTCCACTTTTTCTTTGGCTTGGTTGCCTTTTGATACTTAATTTAAAGGAATAAATTCTAAGTTTCAGATACAAATTTATTGTCAGTTATAGGCTTTGCACATAGTTCTCCCTCATCTGTTTTGTGCAAAGTTTTAATGATACCTTTTGTTATGCTGAAATTAAAATTTGGGTGTAGCCAAATATAGTAATATATTATTTTCACCAGTTTTGCATTTAGTTTATAGGCTTTAGCATTTATATTCAAGTCATGAAATATTCTTATGTATATACCTTGTAATTTGAATTTCCTGTTTTTGTGTTTCTATGAATTATTGAGAATGTTTTAAGGTTGAACAGTAACTTTATTCTGTTGAAAATTGAAAGCTGATTGTATCAATACTAATTATTGAACAGAATGATTTTTCCTTCAGTGAAATGTCACTTTATCATTCATTAAATTATATTGACTTGTTCTCGGCTCTCTGTTGTGTTTTACTCTTTTAGTTTTTCATCGCAGACCTAGTGATAGGCTGTTTTTGGTAATATACTTTATAATGTGACTTGACACCTGTTAGAATGAATCCCTACCTTTTAATTCTAATTTTGTGGCATTTAATTGCTTTTGTTTTTGTTATTGAAATTGTTTTTACTATAATATTGTAATGACTTATTGCTTTTGTGCAGAATGCTAATAGTTTTTGTTTACTGATCACATATCTTGCTGCTTTCTTGTTAGTTCTAATTGTCAGTTGATAGTTTTGGGTTTTCTAGATAAGGAATTTCATTGTTCCCAAGCAATGGCTGTAAATCTTCCTTCCCAATAGTTATGCTTTCAAAAATAATATAATTGCTTATTGCTAAGGCTTCTGGGTAATTTGAATGGAGGTGTAACAGAAAGTATCTGTTTTGCTCCTGACTTGTAATGCCAGCAATATTTTGCATTAAATATAACACTTGTAAGTTTGCTACTAAATGTTTTTTTTAATTGAGGAGTTCTTTATTATACCTACTAATTAAATAAATTAAACTAAATTTTATTAAATTTTGTATGCACCATTATTGCATTCCTGGAATGGATTGTTTATTTAATATGAGTTTATAGATTCTTCATCAGACATGATTCATTTGACTTACTACTGTTCATATGATTTTCATTCTTAAATTTTATTGGTGTATTTTTCTCTGCTCCTCTAGAACATGTAAGCTGTCATAATAGTGATGTGAATAGTCTCATTTTGGAAAATGTGATTGCCATGAAGGATTCGAGGATGTCCCCACGTCTCTTGGGTTCAATGGATGCTGTGTAAGGTGAAACTGAACAGATGTCCCAAACCTTATATGTTGAAGCAGTAGGCATGTGTTGGGAATACTCTTTTACTCAGGAGGTTTAGAACTCACCCATGGTCAATCTGGGATCAGTATGTCATAAGAAGGAATGAGTCTGCCTAAACAATTTCTTTCATCATTTTGATGTGATAATATTTTTTGTTCAATTTTGCAAATTCTCCTTTTATTAGACACTGTCCAATTTGTTTTGTTTCATTTTGCTGCTATAAACTTATATGCAATATTCTGTTTGCAGTTTTGTTTCTTTTATCACATTATTATGATACTTTTTCACTGATAAAATATATGATCTATTTTTTAGTCTTTTTTATTAACTAAACTCGGCTTTTAGTACTTGAGTCTATTAAAATTTATTTTTTGTATTTTAATAATGTTTGCTTTTATCTTTATCAGTAGATTTTTTTGTTTAGGAGGTAAGGGCAGGGCACTAGTTTTAGGTGTTAATTCCCAATTTGATTGTATATAGACTATTTCACTTTGATGCCTACTTTCTGAAGTATGTTGAAATTGACTTGGTAGCCAACATGTGGTTAAATATATCTGTTTCTTATGGATAGGTCATAGATCATATAAAATATATGCAAGTATATGTGTTCTTGTACATATGATTACTAGTAAGTGTTTCATTTGAATGTTTTGTCTTTATTTTTTAAAGATTATAATAAATGTGTTTGATCTGTTTTAAGATAGCTTTATTGTAGTACTATGATTATTTATTTGCTAATTTTTATATTGTTTCTTTCACAATTTTTATTTGTAAGCCATGTTACTTATTTCACATCTTATCACTCTTACTTATTATTTTTATCATATTGTCATTCATAATGATATGAAATATTTCTGTTTCTTTTAAGTGCACCTGGCCTCCCACATTTTCTTATCTTTATATTGTTACATCTTAATAGTTGCCTGATATTTCTTTTTCCTACCATAATAATGTTTCTTTGTGCCATTTTCAGTTTTTCTTTCAAGTGCTATCAATAGTTTCATTTAATTAACAAAATCAGAATATTTCCATTTCTAGTAGATGAGATTTTCCTAATTACATCTAATATGGTAATTGGTAAGTTTGGACCTGTCCCTAGGTTTTCTGTTTAGAATTCTGTATAATTTCCTTCTTTCCATTTTTTCTTATTGATAAAATTTTATGTATTCTAGTAATTACCTTTTAATAGCAAAGATGTCAAGTATCTTAGTCTAGTTATCAAGTGATTATCCTTGTATATTGACATACATTTATACAAATGTTTAATTGATAAGGACTTGAATTAATCAAGCAAATTAGCTAGTGTGTTTTATTCCTAGTAAATTCCATATACTACAAATATGCTGATACTTTGATCTTGAGTGCTAGATCATTAATCAATAAATGATTTATGTTAAAACATTAAGTTGAAAATAGATTTATATAATTTATTCTTTATCATGATGGAGTTAAGAAGTTAAGAAATTTTTTCCCTGAAAAGTAACTCTGGAACTGGATAAAATGGTCAAAAATAGTAATTTCTCATCTGAAAATTCAGTAAATCCATATTTCAATGCTACAAACTTTTATTCATGTCAAGCAAGTGAACTTAGTATAACACCAATGTTGAATCTGTGATATTCTTGCCTGGGGATTCTCCTCCTCCCCTCCCAGGTCTATGGGCTTCCTGTGGGGAAGGATATAAACCAAGAGTTTTACTGAAACTGCTCCAAGATGTGCATTTGATGATTGCCAAGCAATAGTGATCTCAATGACAAGCAAGCAAGAAGGGCCAGTGTCTTGATTAGCCTGAGGTTGTATTCCTGTTTGGATCAACTAACACATTAAGAGACTAGATAGGAATTTCAAGAGGAAATTTGGACAATGAGACAGCATGGAGGATCTAGGGATGTTCTCATGCATCCGCGGGTGGCTGTGCAATGTGAGACTGGCCAGAGCTCAGATGTCCCAAATATTTCTGGCCAGTAAAGCCTACTTTCCCATGCCCTGGAGATGTGAGAGAATCTGGTGGACAGTCAAAGCCAGTGGACCTTGAAGAGAGGCTAGATGCGCTGTGCAGCCCACACATAGATGCATCTGTAAGCTTTGGTGGCTCCAAATATTTAACACAACCTCTGGACAATACTTGTCTGAATCCTAAGAATATGGGCTTAAAAATAAAAACAAAGAAAAATGTATATGCAAATGTATATTACTGGGCAGACAGACTTCATAGATTTATTTCAGACAAGCTACCAAACAAACAAACAAAGAACCCCTTAGGGGAAAGATTCAGAATTGAGTATTGCTTCACTGTATTAGCTAAAATGTCAAGTATTCAGCAAAACATTATGCAGAAAACCCCACGGAATGTGGCTCATATTCAGGAAATTCTACCTCTGACTATAACTAGAACCTGGATTCTGTAGACAAAGGTGTCAAAACAGTTACTGTGGAGGATGGGAGTGTAGTTCAGTGGTAGAATACTTGCCTAGCAAATACAAGGCTTAGGGCCCAGTCACCACCACTAGGAACAATCAAATCGACAACTAAACATATTTTAAAGGCCTGATTCAGTGAGTGAAGCATTTGCCACACAAGCTTGAGGGCAGGAGCTCAGATCCCTGGCACCCCTGTAAATACTGGGTAGATGTGATGACCTGCTTGTAATCCCAACACTTGGAGGTAGAGATGGGGAATCACTGGAATAAGCTGGCTAGCTAGACTTGCTGAAGAGGTAAACTGTGGCCTCAAGTGAATCTACCTCAATAGCTAAGGTAGACATTGATGAAGACATTTGGCAACAGCTTCTGGCCTCCACAAACACACGCACACCTTCATGTGCCCAACATACAAGCACACACATGTGCAAACACACTGGCTGCATGTACAGTAAAAAAGACAAATTTAAAGGTGAGTGACATTCTCAGATAAATATGCACTAAATTAATATGAAGATGCATTTGCTTCTTGACCTCATACCAATAATATTTATATTGTTTACTGGTATGATCTCATACCAATAATAGTTATATTGTTGTTACTTTATAATGCATTTTGATGTTTGACAGGCCAATTCTCTGTCTATTGTTTTCCCTTTTCCCACATTTTATTGGTAATTTCTGTGCTTCTAGTTTTCCAAACGAATTTTAGAAATGCTATATTTCATAAAAAAGCACTTTGGGGATTTGATTGGAATTTTATAGTTTTTGTACCAGTTATTATATTTGTAATAAAGAAAAATAAGTCTCACTATAAGCCCATCTAAAACACGAATGACATTAACAAAGAGATTAATCAGAAGGGCATTGGGGCATCTTGGAGAATTAGGAGCTTTTTGATTGGTTAAAATGAGGAAAGATTTTGACCTGACAATTCTTTTTTTTCTCCCACATTTTATTTTTTTGACCTGGCAATTCTTGCATCCTTCCTGAATCTGTTCATCTATACTCTACATCTCTGTCATCCCTGTCTCAGAAATCTCAACTCTGGGATCCAGATCCCCAGGGAAATCTCCAGATTCATGGGAGAGACAATTTTTACTACTGCAATTAGGTGATCTGTTTTCTCCTACAGTCAGCTGTGATCAGGGGGCTCAATGGTGTGTCACCACTGGACCACTTGATTGATACTACCTGTCACACCTATTGCTCAACAGAAGAGAGTGACATCTGCTAATGCTTTCAAAATCTAAGCTCTTTGGGTGAGGCTCTTTTTGCTTATTGGTCATGGGCCTTGTAAATAGATGTTGGGTCTATTTTAAGGGCTGATGTTACAGCTCACTATTTGATTTTGTGTTTGTTCAGTCCCTGTGCATTTTGGTTACATTTCAATCACCAAGGTTTACACTTCCAACATCTTTTTTTTTTTTTATGGAGCAAATGTATTACTATACTATTTGAGAATGTCACAGTCTTTCATTAAATCCCTGTCACTCTTACATCATTCTATTTCCTTTCATGTAAATACTATTGTTACCGAGTTTGGTGTTCCTCTTTTATATTCTGGCTCTTGCAAATATTTGAGTTCACTGGTTGTTTGCTCATCTTTGTAATCAAGGTGCCCTTTTATGTTACCAGCTATATTTATGTTGGTATATCATTACGAAAAGGTAGAACATGCTGCTCTGGGGAGGAGTGGAGAGGGGGGGCATGCCTTAAGTGCTAGCACTTTGCTGAATTGCCTAGGAGTAAAAACTTGCTGTCTCTGCAAATGTTGTTGTCAGTCAACTGGATGCTCATCTGCCTCTCTTCTCCAAGCCTTCATCCCAGAAGCATCCTGACATTGCAGGAAGTGTGTATGGGGAGCACAGCCCATGGTGTCTTCTACTGATACTCCCCCTAATGACCTTCAGGTCATACCTGGAAATTCTGCTCATACCAGTCATGCCATGCTTCTGTGTTTTCTCTTCTTAAACAGCAGTGTTATTTTCTAACAATTTTAGCTTCTTGTTTGCTTCTTAATATAATTATTTTTTGTCTGCTTTCTGTCATTTGTTGTTGTTGTCCGTGGCATATATGTTCATGTGTGTCCACATGTGTGTGCAAATCTACATGAGGTCAGAGGTCTTGTATCTCTTCCAATGGTTCTCCACCATATCTTTTGCCATAGGGTTACTTACTGGATGTAGATTTCACTGATTCAGATAGATTGGGTGGTCAGCAAGCTCCCAGGGATTCTTTTGTCTCTGACTTTCTAGCTCTGAAATTACAGGGATATGCTGCCATGCCCAGACTTTTTTTTATTACGCATTTTATTTTTGTCTAATCACACAGCTCAATAGGTACTCTTCTCCTCTCCTCTCCCCTCCCTTCCTCCGTAATCCCTCATTGCAATTTCCCCCCATCCTCCTGTCCTCTCACCACCCTCCCTCCCTCTCCCCTCTTGATCTAGGATCTACCATTCCTTCCCTCCCATCCCTCAGAGCATCAGTTATGTGGGCGCTGAACCGCCCTCTCAGTCCTCTACCCTAGTGAGGGTTCAGGACTCAGTCACATAGCTTGAGGCCCCTTCTTGGGCTGTCTGCTAGAATGGGCACTCTATTGACTGTTTAACCCCCTGCCTCTAAGGATGCTACTGCCTGAAGCCTTCTCCCCTGTGATCTGTGCTAGACTTTGGGGGAGGGGTTTTTGATATGTCAGACATTGTGCTGATCAGGCAAAGTCCAATCACATTTTGGCTATATCCTGGCTGCTGCAGCCCTGACTTGTGTGGAATATCTTGCATATTTTAAAAAAAAAATTTTTTAATTTATTCAATTGTGTGTGTATGTATGTGTGTGTGTATGTGTGTGTGTGTAGAACCACGGACGAATTTGGGAACCACCATGGACGCCTCCACCTCCTCCTCGTTTACTCTGCTCCGGGATTCACAGGCTCTGCCCTACCAGGACCAGAAGTGCAGGACGCCCCTGCTTCTGCCCGGTATCTATACGTGGGGTCGAGGATCCGAACTCAGGACCTTCTGCTTGCAAGGCAGAGGCTTAACCCCTGAGCCACCTCTCCAGCCCCGCATATTTTTTAAAAATAAAGATTATCTCAATTTTTAAAGATACATGTTAGAGTATATATCAAAATTATGTAACTTTTATTTGATGCATGGAAATATAAAATAACAATAAAAATTTAAAAAATCTGTAACATCTACTTGATCCCCCCTCTTTTTTCATTAATGCAAAATGGCAAGGCAAGAGAGAAAACTAAAATCTGTCCCTCTGTTCTGCATATGTTCAGTGGGCTTTTATTGTTCTGAATGTGTTCCTTATTTGTTAGCCATGTGTTCTATATTTTTTTCTACATGTGTTTAGCATATTTTCTGCATGTATGTGTCTTGCATATATTTTGCATGCATTATGTTCATTTGGTACATATTCTGTATATGATTGGTATGTGTTTGGAATGGGTTCTGAATATAAGTGTTCATAAGTGTTCTTAAACAGGTATTCTATATGATGCATTCTGCATAAGTTCTGTATGTGTTTGGTGTATGTTCTGTATGTATTTCTACTAAAGAGCACAAATTCTTTCCTTATAAGATTCTATTTTCCAAATTACCTGCATTTATTCAGATTTTTTTCATATTCAAAAAATGATGATGCATAAAATCCTAGCACATTAATCCTTGCACACACACATTTTCACATCTATATACTCAAACCCACACACTCACCTACAGAAATATACAGACAATAGAACACATAACACATGTTCACACTCATTTATACTCATATGCTTGTTACATGTGCAAACACATATAAACACATACATCCCCATACGCAACTCTGACACACATATATTCACACTCATACAAACTTCCACATTTTATCACATCCATACATACAATAATACACATTCACACATATGCTTAAATATTCCTCATCATTCCCATACACATGTGCACTTTTACCTTACATACATGTAAACAAATGCACCCGCTCACACACATACACATTGAAACACACTCACACACATATAAACACTCATATACTTATGAAGAATACTTACACAGGCCAGCATCATCAGCCCCTCTGCTCCTCCCACCCACCCGGGACTCTCACTGGCAGTCCTCCTTCCCAGGTAAGTTCCACCAGTCCGCAGGTCACCTGCTTGTCCCAGCCCTCCCACCTGCCAGCCTGAGCAACACCAGGCTACCCTGAGCCTGGGTGGGCCACTCGGCCACACGCTAGGTCCCAGGTGAAGAGCTCTGCCAGCGGCATCAGCCTCTCTGCCCCTCTAGCCTGCCCAGGATGCTTGCAGTCCAGGGAGGACACACTGCTCATCAGAATTCAACAGAGTCCAAGGAACACCCAAGCAAAGCTCTAGGGGACAAAGGCCATACATCTGAAGTCCTCTAAAATCATCCTATCCCATGGGAGAAATTCTTCATATCCAGCCCAAAGATAAGTAAAACCCTTTTTTACCATCCTACTCCTTTCAATTATTAATCACTATAGATTACTTTTCCATATAGCCACCCCCAAAACATATTCAACTTCAGGGACTATACCACTCACCTTCACATATCATCAAGGTACTAAATTGTGCACTACCATACCAATATTCACCCCCTGTCTACTAAACCTGACTTAATTGATGTACTAACAGTCTAATAGCTTCATCTAGGAAATAACAATAACAACAGACAAACGTACCCAACTCCAAGGCAAACACTAGTAATAACGGCCCAAGAGTAGTAATACCAACTAAATCAGTTTAGTCAAAAACACACAGAAACTGAAAGGTCTTAAGAGACAAAACAACAATGCCCAAGTCAAAGTGCAGATCCATGAGAAACAAAACCCAAGAAAACAAATCTCCCACTGAAAGAATTAACCCCATAATGATAGATTCCAACCAGAAAAATTCACAGAAAATAGCCAAGAAAGCCAGGCCCAAGATCAACACTATGAAAGAGGAAATCCAAGAAGATTTAAATAACCGCATCAACCACTTTGAACAGGAACACAACAGACACTTGGAGGAGTTAAGAAAAACTGTCAAAGAAACAAAAATAGGCATAGAGCAGTTAAAACATTCTCAGACAGAGTTTAAAATTGAACTAAAAGACAAGTTATCTTCAACCCAGAACTCAATAGAGAGTCTTATCAGCAGAACTAATGAAGCAGAAAATAGAATTTCAGATCTTGAAGACAAAGTGGAAGTATTAACCAGCTCAATGGAAGAGGTTGTTAAAGTCAAAAAGATACTTAAGAGGAATATTCAAGAGTTATGGGACACCCTGAAGAAGCCTAGCATACACATTCATGGAATACCAGAGCAAGATTCCCAAAATACCACACCTGAGGAAAAATTTCAAATTATCATAAATGAAAACTTCCCTCACCTAAAGAATGAGAGACCCATCCAAATACAAGAGGCATTCTACACCCCAAACAGATATGACCAAAATAGAAACTCGCCATGGCAAATAATAGTCAAAACACTCTACATTCAAGACAAAGAAATGGTGCTGATAGCTTCAAGGGAAAAAAAAAACAAGTCACTTTTAAAGGTAAACCTATCAAAATAAAAATGACTTCTCAATGGAAACAGTAAAAGCAAGAAGAGCTTGGAGAGACATGCTTCAAGTACTGAATGAGCAAAAATGTCAACCCAGACTAATACACCCCTCAAAACTATCCATCATGATCGAAGGAGAAAGAAAAGTTTTCCAGCACAAAGACAACTTAACATGTCTACCAAACCAGGCCTTCAAAAAATGCTAGAAAGGATACTCAAGCTTGAAGAAAAAAACAGGCATATCCAGGAGAACAGAAGGGAAATATAATACCAGCGAAACGTAAAAGCCAAGTTATACACTTATGTTTAGCCACTAAACATAAAAAAAGTCTGGAATTAAAAATAATTTCTCCATTATAACACTAAATGTCAATGGAATTAACTCACCAATCAAGAGACACAGATTACAAACTTGGATTAAAAATCACAACCCACCAATGTGCTGTCTTCAGGAAACTCATCTCATCACAAAAGATAGGTACATCCTAAAAATAAAAGGCTGGTCCAAAATTCTGCAAGCTAATGGAACCAGGAAACAGGCAGGAGTAGCTATTAGAAAAAGTGGACTTCAAACCAAAACAAGTCATAAGAGACACAGATAGATACTATGTTTTAGTCACAGGTGCAATCCATCAGGAAGACTTCACAATACTGAACATTTATGCACCTAATACGGGCCCCTCCACATTCATTAAGCAAATCCTACAGCATCTAAAGGGAGAAATCAACCCCCAAACGATAATTCTTGGGGATGTCAACACTGCCCTCTCAACATGGGATAGATCAACAGGTCAAAAACTTAACAGAGACACATTAGAACTCAATTGAACTCTTACTGACATGGACCTTACAGATCTTTATTGAACTTTTCATCCACGTACCAAAGAATACACATTTTTCTCAGCAGCACATGGAACTTTCTCTAAAATAGACCACATATTGGACCACAAAATGAATCTTCACATATACAGGAAAGTTGAAATTCTAGCCTGTACTCTATTAGACCATCATGGTCTAAAGCTTGACATCCACAACACAACAAACAACAGAAAATACACTAACTCCTGGAAACTAAACACTATGATGCTGAATGAGAATTGGATTCAGGAAGAAATTAAAAAGGAAATTCAAGATTTCATGAAAGTGAACGATAGTGAAAATACAACTTATCAAAATCTTTAGGACACAATGAAAGCTGTCCTAAGAGGCAAGTTTATAGCTCTCAATGCCTACATAAAAAAATAGAAACATCACAAAAAAATAACAGTGCAGCTCAAAGCTTTAGAGACACTAGAACAATCCCATCCCAAAAGCACTAGAAGAGAGGAGATTACCAAAATCAGGGGAGAAATATCCAAAATTGAGATAAGGAAAACAATACAGAAAATCAACCAGTCAAAAAGCTGGTTCTTTGAAAAAATCAATAAGATAGATACACCCCTAGCTAAATTAACCAAAAACAAGACAGAGAAAATACGAATTAACAAAATTAGAAATGAAAATGGAGTTATCACTACTGATACCCAAGAAATTCAGAGAATTATAATATCATATTTCAAAAACTTATACTCTGTGAAACTTGACAACACAAAAGAAATATATGAATTCCTAAGTAAGCACAACTTACCTAAATTGAATCAGGAAGTTTTGAATTATTTAACTAGTCCTATAATATATAAGGAAATTGAGGAAGTAATCTCGAAACTTCCCACCAAAAAATGTCCTGGACCAGATGGATTCAGCACAGAGTTCGACCAGACATTTAAGGAGCTAAAAACACCAGTACTCCTTAAACTGTTCCACCAAATAGCAAAGGAAGAAACACTACCAAATTCTTTCTATGAAGCTAATATTGTCTTAATCCCAAAACCCAATAAAGATACACTTAAAAAAGAAAACTATAGGCCAATTTCTCTGATGAACACAGATGCAAAAATTCTCAACAAAGTCTTAGCAAATCGGATTCAAAAACATATCAAAAAGATCATTCAGGTGATCAAGTAGACTTTATCCCAGACACACAAGGTTGGTTCAACATATGCAAATCAATAAATGTAATTCACCATCTAAACCAGTCCAATATCCAAGACCATATGATACTCTCGATAGATGCAGAAAAAGCTTTTGACAAGATCCAACAGCCTTTTATGATCATAACCCTACAGACAGTTGGAACGAAAGGAACCTTTATCAATATAATAAAAGCTGTATACAACAAGCCAACAACAAGGATTATACGCAATGGGGAAAAACTTGAAGCATTCCCACTTCAATCAGGAACTATACGAGGCTGTCCATTCTCACTTCTTCTATTCAATATTGTACTTTAAGTCTTAGTTGAAGCCATAAGACAAGAAAAGGAGATATAAGGGATTCAAATTGGCAAGGAAGAAGTCAAGTTATCTCTATTTGCAAATGACATGATTGTATATCTGAGTGATCCTAAAAACTCCACCAGGAAACTCCTGGAACTAATACAGAAGTTCAGCAGGGTGGCAGGATACAAAATAAATTTACAAAAATCAGTGGCCTTCCTATATGCCCAGAATGAAAGAAGTGAAAAAGCCCCGAGAGAAACAATCCCATTTACTATAGCCTCTAAAAAAAAAATGAAATACCTTGGTATAAACCTAACCAAGGAGGTAAGAGACATTTACAATGAAAATTTTAAAACCTTAAAGAAAGAAATTGCAGAAGACACCAGAAGGTGGAAAGACCTCCCATGTTCCTGGATTGGCAGAGTTAATATCGTAAAAATGACTACTCTACCAAAGGCAATATACAGATTCAGTGCTATACCAATTAAAATCCCAAAGCATTTCTTTAAAGAAGTTGACCAAACAATCTCAAAATTCATATGGAGGCACAAAAGACCCAGAATAGCAAAGATAATCCTGAGTAACAAAAACACAGCTGGAAGTATCACCATACCAAACCTTAGTCTATGCTACAAATCCATAGTTGTAAAAACAGCCTGGTACTGGCTCCAAAATAGACACACAGATCAATGGATAAGGGTTGAAGACCCAGATATAATCCCACACAATTGCAGCCATTTGATCTTTGACAAAGGGGCCCAAAAAATCCAATGGACAAAGAACATCATCTTCAACAAATACTATTGGGAAAACTGGATGTCCACATGCAGATTAAAACTGGACCAGTAATTGTCACCATGTGCAAGATTTGATTCCAAATGGATCGAGGTCCTCAATATAAGGCCAAAGACTATAAAAACCTTAGTTGAAAGGGTAGGGAATTCTCTCAAGCTCATTGGAGTAGGCCAATAGGTCCTAAACGGAAATCTGATAGCACAGTCACTACAACCAACACTCAACAGATGGGATCTTATGAAATTAAAGAGCTTCTGTTCAGATAAAGAGATTGTAACTCAAGCACAAAGGCAATCCACAAAATGGGAGAAAATCTTGGCTAACCACTTATCTGATAGAGCTCTATTATGTAGAATGCACAAAGAACTTAGAAAACTAAACACCAAGGAAACAAATGGCCCAATTAAAAAATGCGCCTTGGAACTTAAAAGAAACTTTACTAGTGATGAAATTGAAATATTTAACAAATATCTTAAAAAATGTTCCACATCCTTAGCCATCAGGGAAATGAGAATTAAAACTTCCCTGAGATATCATCTCACCCTGGTCAGGGTGGCAAAAATCCATAATACAAACAAGATCAAGTGCTGGAGAGGATGTGGCGAGAAGGGAACTGTCCTTCATTACTGGTGGGAATGCAGGCTTATACAACCACTCTGGAGTGCTGTCTGGTGATTCTTAATAAAGTTAAAGATTGAAATGCCATATGACCTGATATCCCACTTTCAGGAATAATCACCCATACAGCAAAAATTCACCTCAATGCCACAAGCACGGCCATGTTCATAGCAGCAGTGTTTGCAATAGCAAAGTCATGGAATCAACCCAAATACCCAACAGTTGACGAGTGGATAAGGAAAATGTGGTACATCTGTAAAATGGAGTACTACTCAGCCATCAAAAATGATGAATTAATGAAAATTGCTGGGAAATGGATGGAATTAGAAAAAATTATATTGAGTGAAGTATCCCAGACACAGAAAATTAAGTGCTGGGGGCTGGAGAGGTGGCTCAGGGGTTAAGCCTCTGCTTTGCAGGTGGAAGGTCCTGAGTTCGGATCCTAGACCCCACGTATAGATGCCGGGCAGAAGTAGGGGCGGCCTGCGTTTCTGGTCCTGGTGGGCGAGCCTGTGAATCCCGGGGCAGAGTAAACAGGAGATGGAGGCAGTCCATGGTGTTTCCCGAATTCGTCCGTGGGTCTACACACACATACATACATACACACACATACATACACTACTGAGTCCTTATGCCTCCTCAGAAGAGGAGGACCCAGAGGAAAGTTTGACATGTACAGTAAAGGATGCTCCAGGAATGGGGGTGAGAAGGGAGCACTGGGAGAAAGGAAGGGAGGGGGGAGAAAGGAAGGGAAAGAGCAGAGGGATCCAGGGAGGAGTGGAGGGAAGGAGGGGAATGGGGTACCTATCAAGTTTGTGGAAAAAATAAATAAAAAAAGAATACTTACACATACTAGCATGAATACATGTATATACTCACATATAAACATTTGCACATTTAAATCATCTTAATACTCATTCATACACATACATGCTTATACACATACACACATAAGCACACACACACTTCTAGATACACAATTACTAGCATTTTAATGTTCACATATATGCATACACATATATACATACGCTGCTGTCTATAATGTCAAATGCTTGGACACAGGATTTCTGGATTTTAACACTTGTTTTTTAACTGCCATTCAACTACTGTAAAAATTGACCTTTTCATCAAATGGACATGTATGTTCCCATTTACAATATTCTCAATCTTTAAAGATTGCTTTAAAATGGGCAGTAAAAATCTACCTAATTCTTGCTGTGTTTGCACTTCCTTGATTCTCAGAGGGCTGAGCTCAAAGGGTACTTATGTTTATGATATGAGGAACCTTTTCAAATACTTCAAACATCTTCTTAAGCTATTATCAGCAACTTCAGGAATATTTTGTGTGCCATGACAATTTATTTTTGTCTGTCCTTGATATATACCAAATAATTTTTATCAAAAATTTTCTTTTGTACGTGTGTGTGTGTGTGTGTGTGTGTGTGTGTGTGTGTTGAATGTGTTTCTTTGGAGACTCAAGAGTGACTTTGAGAATCATCCTGGATTGCTTTAGCTCCTTGTTTTGCTCTGGAATTTCCCAGGCTCTACCTTCCAGGACTAGTATTGCAGGCTGCTGTATTATCTGTCCAACATTTTTTTTGCATTTGTGCATCTGTGTATATGTGTTTGTACATACATATTTGTGCATGCATGTGTGTGTTCATGTGTGTGCATGTGTGTGTATGTGTGTGTGTGTGTGTGTGTGTGTGTGTGTGTGTGTATGTGTGTGTGTAGAAGACGTTACTGTGTGTGCCTGTGGAGACCCAAGGGTGACTTTGGGAATCTTCCTGGATTGCTTTACCTTCTTATTGCTTCAGTCTGGGATTTCCCAGGCTCCTCCTTCCAAGACTAGAAGTATAGTCTGTTGCTATTTCTGCCCAGTGTTTTTACATGGGACCAGTATCCATTTTCAGGTCTTTTTGTTTTTAGGGCAAAGGCTTAACCTCTGAGCCACCTCTCTAGCATTTTTACATAGGATCTGAACTCAGGTCCTTTCTTTTTGAGTCATCTCCCCAGCCCAGTTTTTTGCATCTTTTCTTTACTACACAGAAAATTAAAATTCTTAGAATTTTCCAAATTGTTTATTGTTTTATTAAGACCTCACTAATGCAAAGATTATCAACCTTTCATTTATCTATGTTTACTTGTCTATAATTCTTACAATATCTCCTAACACTGCTACTGGCTTTAAAAATACTTAACTATTTTGAATTCTGTTTTATGGATGTTTATATGTTCTTTTTCATTTTGATATAGAAATTGAGTGATTCAGTTAATTATCAAGAATTAACAAAACTGAGCAGCTTTTGTTTTTGTGCCCAAATGATGAACACCATGAGAAGAAAAGTAAGTCTACATTTTAAAGCCATAAAAATTAAATATAAGTGAGGATATAAAAGGTTTCTACAGTGAAAATTACAAATCACTGAAGAAAGAAAGTGAGACATTAGAAGATCAAAAGATATCCTATATTCATGGATTGGCAGAGAATACTATTAAAATGGCCACAACCCCAACACAACCAATTCAATGCAATTTCCATCAAATACCAATAACATTCTTTATAGAACTAGAAAAAAATCCACAAAACTTTATTAAAACCAAATAGTCAAATCTATTCTTAGCAATGAGAACAATATAGAGACATGATACTTGATTTCAAGATGTACAGTTTAAAAATGTTTAAAAATGGAATAGCATGGAAGATTCAGAAATGAAGCCCTACATCTTCAGTTAATGGATTCTTTTTTTTTTTTTTTTGACAAAGACATGAATCTTTTTCTTCTATGTTTTGTTTGTTTTGGTTTTGTTTATAATATAATTTAAATCATGATGCTCATTTGAAAAGAGATGGAGAGAGTGTGTAGCAGTCAGAGCCCAGTGCATGTAGCAGTCAGAGTACAACTTTATCAATTATTCCTCATTCTCCTCCAGTTGGGCTTCTGTAGACTGAAGTTTGGTTGCCAGGTTTGGGGTCAGGATACTACCCTGCTGAGCCATCTCGTTGGTCCTTGATTTTTTTTTCTAAGTTTTTTACAGTGTCGTTTGTGGCCCATTCTGGCTTTGAACTCTTCATTCTCTGCTTAAACTTTCTGAGTGCATGTACAATCACACCCACTTTGTAGCCCTCCTGTTTTTGAGGCAATAATGTTCCCAACTTCTGGCTGGTCATCATAGCATGAAGACATTAAAAGATGGGCAAATATCCCTGTTGCCACCTATGGGACTGATCTTACCTGAGAACTGGTGGTGACTAAAGGTATCTTATCTATGATCTGGGTGTCATAGTAAGATACAGTTTTCCATCTGGCTATTTATGTATCCAACTCAGCACATTTGTGGAGAAATGAGAGATAAGCCCAGAGCAAACCTGTAGGAGATTGTGTAGTTAATAGAGAAGGCCCAATCCAGGTTTTCTGCAGCTAGTTCTTGAGTAGGTGAGTAAGACGGGGAGCACTTGTTGAGAAAAGTGGCATCTTTATCCAGTTTGACAGGAAAGCCCACACCTACCACCAAGTGCTAAGGAAACTAACCACATCCTATCACTGAGAGAGGGATAGTATTTATGTGCCACCAGCACATGTGGCCAGTTAATGGATTCTTGAAAAATACACTTTATTAGTTATTCTGTCACTGTTGAGATAAAGCCAGCAGGAGAAGAAGGGCTCACAGTTTGAGTGGATAGAGTCCATCGTGGTAGGAATCCCATGGCATGCATGGTAGCAAGAGGGGGAAGCAGCAGGTCACAGCTTCCCTCTGCCCCCAGGCACCTACTTCTTCCAGTCAGGCTCCGCTTTCTAAGGTTCCTCCCTAAGCAGCACCTTCAGCACGTGGCCAAGTCTTCAAGCACTTGAGTTCATTCATATTCAAACTACAACAGACACCTGAAACATGTGCTTGAGAAAAAGACAGCTTCTTCAACAGGGCTGGTGGGAAGATTGAAACTAGACTCCTATCTCTGACCCTACCCAAAAATTAACTCAGAGTGGATCAAAGACTTGAATGTGAATTCTGAAATTTCAGAATCACCAGAAGAAAACATTGGTGAAAACGCTTCAAGAGATACTGGTTTAGACAGTGATTTCCTGGGTAAGACTCCAGTAGCTCAAGAGAAAAACAAGAATCTGCAAATGGGATTACGTCAAATTAAAAAGCTTCTGTTCAGCAAAGAAAAACAATCAACAGTGTGTAAAGACATTATACAGAATGGGAGAAGAACCTTTTCCAGCTTTATATCAGACAGATTAACACCCACAGTATCTAAAGGACTAAAAGCTTAACGGCAGCAGCAAGTAAACAAGAAACCCAATCCAAATAGTGGACTCATGGATTGAACTGACATTTTTTCAAAAGAAGAAATATAAATGGCCAATAGCTGCATGAGTTCTCTATCACAGGGGGAAAATATTATATCAGATATAAATGTTAAATAAAAAAGAAAGAAAAAGAAAATAGAACCCGAAAGTAGGAAAGACGTGACTAGGTGCAGGATTAGGCCCAAGGGAAGGGTAATGATGTGAGGGTGGGAATGAGTAGAATGGGAAGACATGATCAAAGCTCAATATGTGCATGTATGGAAAGGTCATACTGAAAAGCATTAATTTTTACAATTAATCTGCATTAATACTTATAATAATAAATTTGTTTTATACTAATAGTGAACTATTGTTTACTTATTTGAAAATTTACCTTTGTAATAGTCAAACTTCATATATAAATGGACCTACTTCTGGAAACCTGTGTGGTACATTATTATATCAATAATATGCTTGCATTATTGAGGCCTTTATGGTACTACTTTGATATTTATCGGGGTGATTTTACAATCATTATTTTCCCCCTTTTCACATTTTTCAGATTCTTCTCATGCATTTAGATTCCAGGCGAATCTTAGAATTAGCTTGTAACATTTCATAAGAAGTCATGTTGAAAATTGGATTGGAATTTTATTATCTTTGTGCCAGTTGTGGTATTTGCAATAAAACCCATAAATCTTGCTAACTTAAGCTAGTCTAAAATACAAATGGCACTGAAAACACAGAAATTAAGTAAAGGGATATTGAGGGATCTCAGGGAACTGGAAGACTCATTTGTTGATTAGAAGCCCAGTGACGTCATTATTTTTAAATCCTTAAAGGCAGAGTCTATCTGTTTGCTCCCTAGGTCCTTCATGCTGATGTGGTTGAGAACCTTCAGTTCCTAGTATCCATGATAACCAGCTAAACTGTAGATTGCTGGCAGGACTATTTTGCTATCTCAGCTTGGGGACTCAAAATCCTAAAGAACTGAAGTAGTCTGCTTCCTATTACTAAAGAATAGATGATTAACTTACAAAGAGAAAAAGATTATTTTGGATCACTGAATGGCCCCATTGCTTTAGGCATCTGATGAGGAAGAAATATCATGCTTGGAGCACGTGCCAGGGCAAAATTTCCTGCCTCATGAGACAGGAAACAGCAAAAAGTTAGAGGTTTGGGTGCCAAAGTCCATTTCGGTGGAATGTTTAAAGTGATGCGAGGGTTTCCCATTCCTACAGGGAACTAGCACCTCCTAATAACTCTGTATAGCACCCAGGGATTAAATCCTCAGCACGTGATTGTTGAGGGCATTTCAAGCTCCAAAAAGCCCAGGCGGAAGGTATTTATAGTATGGGTTTTTCTGCTGGACCCATGCATTGGAGACAATCCAAATTCATATACATTTATCTCTTTTTATGTCTTCCTGAATCTAGGCTCTTTGGGCTTTGCCAGCTGTCTCTTCAATATGTTATCATTCATCTCAAATGACATCAAACAATAGATGCAACATAAATGCCATGAAGTTCACCACATTCTGTATAGAATGACCAATGGAAACAACAGGAAAAAAGAATAAGAAAAATAATCCTTCTTTAGGATGATGAAGGGAAAGGGATCAGAATTTTATCAAAATAATAAACCAGACCAAAAAGAAAGAAATCAGAATTCTTATTCATGCTGTTGGTCACAGGTTTTCTTGAATTTTGACTTTCATCTGACATCTAAAATTCCATGTTCTTGTAGAACTTGATTTTATTGAGATTTTTCTCCTATAGTGGAATGATCTTCATTCTTGGTATTTAAGCATGTAGTACTGCTGAATACTAAGAATTTGGGTCATTTTATATTAACACTTAAAATTGGACAACAAAACAAAAAAATTTCTAGGTATACTGTGCTGCAGTAGCTTTCAGATGAAAGTCTTCTTACAGTTTCAGTAGGGGAGTTTAGAAGCAGAGAAGGGACTATGCTCAGAATATTGTTTTTGGTCTCTGAATCTCACTCACATGTTTAGTTCCTGTTTCAGAGCAGCAGCCTATTTTACATAGACAGCTAGTCACATAGTTAAGATGCTGAAACTTCCTTATTGATTCTTTTCTCAGTGGCCTAAAGATTATACTAGTGGTTGCTTTTGTAACAAGTCAGCAAAACCTTCTCTGTGTTTTCTCATGTAAGCACGCATCTATTAGGCATCAAAATTTTCACAACGCTCAGTCATCCTTTATCCAGATTGCCTTATTTACTTTTGCCTTATTCAGTTTTGAACTAAATTTTATGCATTTTTTGTCATGCTGCCTCAAAACCTTTGTAGAATTAGTCATGGTGAGTGTAAGTAACTAAAAGTGCCTGTCTTAAAGTTGTAGTTGCTTAGTTGTTTGAGAATGTTCATTTGGTCCTGGAAAGAGTTGCTTTTTTGTCTTTTCTTTGTTTCTTTGTTTCTGTCTCTCTCTCTCTCTCTGTCTCTCTCTCTCTTTCTCTCTCTCTCAACAGGGTCTTGTATAACGTAGGCTTGCCTTGAACTTACTATGTAGACAAGGGTAATTTCAACGATTGATCTTCCTGCTTCTATCTTCTGTGTGCTGGGATTACATGCATGGTCCATTTTGCCCAGTTTATGTGGTACTAGTGATTATGTAGTACTTTGTGCATTCTAGGCTACTGAGTCACATCCACATCACTAGTAAAAGTTTAATGACATGTTGTAAGGTTGCAGCTAAGCCTGCATTTCGGATCTGGCCCCATGGTGAAACTTTTGTGCCATAGAATTCCAGACTTTCTCATCTAGTGGCTTATAGCTGCATCCAAGTAGGTTTGTGTTTAAAGATAGTAAAAACATTTCATTAAGAATCTAATAAATATTTAATGTTTTATAGTTTTCCTTTTGGAAATAGGACAGTTATTTTAGTTTCATTACACATTGTTGCACTGATGTTCCTCACCCAAACAATTCAGGAAAAAAGCAGTTTAATCCAGTTCATAATTCCAATTATGATCCATCATTGTAGAGAAGTTACAGCAGGAGCAGCTTCTTGCTTTTTCGCTTCTTTTATTCAGTCCAGTACCTCAAACCCAGAAAATAGTCTCACTAACTTTTAGGTTAGGTTTTCCATGTCAGTTAACACAATCAAGACGATCCCTAACAAACATGATCAGAGGCCAGCATTAATCTAGAAAATATCCCTCAGGGAGTCCCAGAGACAAATCTTCTAGGCGTTGGTTTACAAACAATACAAATCATGATATCTTTACTTCTTGTCAAACCAGTCCCAAAACATATCATCTTTTATCCATAAAATTCCATAACTTGCTCCTATGGTCTTCTGTTCATCTTGTAATCGTAAATAAACTGATTCCAACTTTCAAAGTTCCTGGAGTCTGACTTTAAAACTTCTCATAGTCATTAACAGTTCTAACATTTAATTTTTTTAACTTTTTGTGTGAGTGTGTATGTTGTTGTATGTTTGTCTATGCATCAGAGGGCACTGTGCTTGCCTGTGGAAACCCAAGGGATGACTTCGGGAATCACCCTAGACTGTGACACCTCCTCTTTGCTTTTTCTCGGGAGTTTCTCAGTCTCCGCCTCCCAGGGCCAGAAGAACAGATCTGGTATCTGGGATCTCAGCACTTCTGCTTACGAGGCAGAGGCTTAACTCCTGAGCCAGTCCCAGTTCCAGCATTTTAAAATTCCCATTTTTTTTTAGCTGAATTTCTGTAAAATAAAAAACAAATACTTCCAACAAATAATAGCAAAGAGTAAACATCCTATTTAATGATGTAAAAATTACAGCATAATAAGGCTTAATCAAATCAAAACAAAGCCAAAATACAGTAGGGCAAATAACAAATCTTGAAGCTCAGTGTCCATCATTGCTGCTTGTAATGGGCTCCAAAGGTGGGTAGCTGCATTCATCCAGTGCTGCTGCCTGTAACACATAATTTCTATCTGGAATAGCTCCAGTCCGTGCCTGCAGCCTTCCGTAGCCCATTTCCTGGAAATCCTCAGTATCCTGAGTTCTCCATTGTACTCTTGGCTTTGCCTTCTTTTGCCAGGACACTCACACTGTGCCAGGCCCAAGGGACTCTCCATGACCCTCTCAACCTTGCATCCTCCATGCCTACAAAACCCGCACCACCTGGATCACACTGCCACACGCCATCACAGCTCAAGATGGAGTCTGGCCTGTTTGGAGCACAGTCATACCCGACTCTGCACTGACCCCGAGAAGCACTTTCCTAGATAGCCACTTTTGAGGAGCTGGGAATCCCTTCAGCTTAGCCACCTCCCCCTCCCCAAATGAATTTAGGTCTTTACAAAATGGAATCTCGGGCTGGAGAAGTGGCTCAGGGGTTAAGCCTCCGCCTTGCAGGCGGAAGGTCCTGAGGTTCGGATCCCAGATCCCACGTATAGACACCAGGTGGAAGCAGGGGCGGCCTGCGCTTCTGGTCCTGGTAGGGCGGAGCCTGTGAATCCCGGGGCAGAAGGAGGTGGAGAAGAGGTGGTTCTACAGACACACACACACACACACACAGACACACGCACGCGCACATACACACGCACATGCGCACAGTTGAATAAATAATAAAAAAAACACCAAAAAAAAAAAAACCAAAATGGAATCTCTACCAGGGTTGCAGATTTTCTTTAAGGATATTCTCCTACTGTCCAGTTCAACACACACAGGAGATTTTTCTTCCTTGGTACTTACCTTTTTAACAGTTAAAGCTACCATCTCAGTGTCAGTCTAAATACTTGCCTGTCCTGCAGTGTCCTCTGATAAACAAACCAGTCCATCTTCTTCAAATTCCACTTCAGGCTGTCAGAACACAGGCAGAATGAGCAAAATCCTTGGCAAAACCCTTGTTCCCTTCCAAAACCTCATGAGTTGATCCTCCACAATTCAGAGCTCTTTCAGTATTGCTTCCTTCCACGTTCCCACTAGAACTGCCTTTAATTTATGCTTACAGCTCTCAATAGTTTTTGTAGCCCATAGTTCCAAACTCATTCACGTTCCTTTCACAAAACAGTTCTAAAGGTCTAAAGACTACATGGACAGTTTCATAATAGCAACAATCCCACTCCTGGTATCAAACTTTGTTTTAGTTTCATTACATGTTTTTACAGTGACCTAAGAAACTTCGAGGGAAATTATTTAATCTAGATCACAAGTCTAGGTTACAGCTTACCTTTGAGGGGAAGTGACAGAGGCAGGTACTTGAAGCAGCTGCATGTATCTCATCCATGACAAGAAGGGAGGAGGCATTGTATGCACGCACATATGTGTGCGTGTATGCATGCATGTATGTGTGCTTCCTTGCTTCCTTTCTCCTCCTATTCAGTTCAAGACCTCATACCCTGAGGGATGGTTCCACTTTTTGGTCTGGGTCTTCCCACTTTAGCTAATGCAATCAAGATAATTCCTTACAGACCCTTCCAGAGGACAACTCCAATCTAAAAAATCTCTTCCACACATGCCAAGAGGCCTACTTTTAGGTGTCTGGTTGACGACCGATATTAACCATCATAAGCACATACATATCTGATGCACATACTCTTGCTAATGTCAAGCAAGTGACTGTTCTCAGGAAGCCTGAGTTATGGTTTGGTCATTTTGAAGCTTTAAACAATATTATTTATAATTGATGCTATTTAATTTTTACCCATGATAAACTATTCATAAATACAAGAAATATAATGAAGTGTAACGTTAAAGTGTAAGTTAATGATGATAATTTAGCAATTTCACTTCAAAATATCTTACCAAATCTTTTAGTGGCATTCAGTTAATTAAAACTCCTATGTAGCATAGTAAGCATTCTTCACATTAAGATAGAACAGTTGTCATGATGATACTAAGCACAAAGAATTACATTTGGGTTCCAAATCAAACATGATATAATATCACTTTTTATAGTACACTTAAATATTCATATATACCTTAAAGCAAATGAACTAACATGTCATTTGTTAAATACAAAAGTCTTTTTGCATAATGAATTATTAAGTTTATTATAAAATGAACTTTAAATGCAATATTTAATAATACAATGATTAAAGTTTTCACTTAAATAATTTATTTATTGTATTTCTTACAAAATAAGAAAATTACCAAAGAATCTAGAAGAGATCACTCTGCATGTATTTGTTCATCCGTCTATCATCTCTATCTTCTGTTATCTATCTATCTATCTATCTATCTATCTATCTATCTATCTATCTATCTATCTATCTATCTATCTCTATCTATCTATCTATCTATCTATCTATCTATCTATCTATCATCTATCTATCATCTTCTACTTGTCTATCACCTACCTGCCCATCTATGTATGACATTTATTAGAAGTCCAAAATAACTCAAAAAAAACTTGACCACATGCTTCAGAATACTTGTTTTCATTGTGAATTTTGTTTCTTTATCAGAAGCTCGATCACGTAGGACCCTGAGGTGAGTGGAAAGAAATGTAATGAGAAGGAAAACATATATAAATTCCTAAGTTGTCTATTTTTCCATGTTCACATGTGTATTTCCAAGTGCACATATATGTAGTGTATGTGTTCTGAGATCTAGTTCTGTCTTCGGCAGCATGTCCTGATTCAGTGCAGCCTGGATGACTGCAGAAAGTCACTGTCAAAGTTCAAACTGCAGAATGTTCTGGAACCAAGATAAGTTTAAGCCTCTGACTAACAGATTATAAAGACTCACAAAAAAAAAAAAACCCAGTAAAAGTCTAGGAAAAAGCAGATAATTTTGATAAAGAGGTAGCTGCTGAGAATCTGTACTAGCTTTTGCCTTGCTGTTCTTTAAACTACTAAAGCACTTTATAATCTTCCCTCCATGAGAAGCAGTGTTCTTCTTTTCCAAGAAGTTCCCAGAGCTTGTTTTTTTAATTTACTTTTTCCACTCATACAAACTTGATAGGTACCCCCCATTCCCCTCCCTCTCCTCCACCCTCTCTGGATTCCCTTGCTTCCTCCCCCCTTTTCCGCTTCCTTCCCCCCTCCCTTTCTCCCAGTGGGGGGCCCCCATTCCTGGAGCATCCTTTAGTGTGCATGTCAAACTTCCCTCTGGATCCTCCTCTCTGATGAGGTGTAAGGACTCAGTAGCATTGCCTAGAGCTCTTTTTTGTGTTCCCCTTTAGTATAGGAACACTATTGTGGCTGTTAATCCCTTGCCTCTAAGGATCCCAGTGCCTGTGATCCATGCTAGACTTTGTGGGGGGGGGGTCAATGACATGTTGGTCATTGTGCAGGGCATGCAAAGTCCTATTATGATTACTTCAGCCCTAACTTGTGTGGAGTATCTTGCATATCGTTGCTCTTCCCCATTTTTAGGCTCTTACAATCTTAACGCCCCTCTTCTGCAAATTTCCCTGGGCTTTGGGATAGGGAGCGATTAGGCTGGCCTGGTTCCAGGTGGTTAATCTGGGTCCCCAGAGCTTGCTTTTGTCCATTCATTGCATCTTCCATTCACTGCTTCCCACAGTGACTGTCCCACTGGTCGCCACATATGTGAGTGTAAAAACCCGAGGTTGATATCAGGAATTATTCAATTGGATTTCCACCTTACTCTTTTGAGGCAACTCAAAGGTTACTTGATTGGGCTAGTCTGGCTAGCCAACTTGATATGGAAATTCTCAGACTACACTTTTTGAGGCTAGAATTGCAGGTGGACTGTCAAACCCAATTAAATTCTCTGTGGGGTCTGGAAATCCTAATTCCAGTTCTTTTGTTTGTATAGCACTTTTTTTTAAACTGTAAAGCCATGTTCCTGACCCTAAAATGTCTATTCTTGAGGACAAATTTTGAATTCATTCACAATAGAAAATAATGTTTTTTTACTCGAGAATTAGGAACTTGGCATTAAATTAATTGAGTTAGGGTTAGTAAAATAGAAGCCCATGTCATTGGGCTCTTGCATGTTCTCTAGTCTGATGATTATGGTAATTAATTTAGTGTTTTCTAAAGAAAAAGGGTAACTGACAAAAACAGAATAAGTTTCTGACTCTCTCATTACTGAGAATCTTGTTTGCAGTGGGGAAATTTTTACGAAGACATCTGACACATATTTTTTTGACTGTGGACTTTTTCTGAATAGGCCTCTCTGGAATCATGCATGAATTCTTCATTATGTTCATGGAACTCACAATGAAGGTCTTACTAAAACTTGCAAGGTACTTGTTACTTCTTATTCCCAAGATCTGTCAACATGTTACTACCAACACAGTGCACTGTTACGAGGTTCTGTGGGCTGAGGAATGGCTAAGGTATCTGACGATATTTTTGACATAAAAATGATTATATCTCCTAAGATAGGGACAAGAGACTGAACTGTTTACATTTTTTGTATGCTGAAACAGAAAAGAATGTTCTTAATAGAAATTGGCAGCTGGGATCTAGCTCCATGGTAGAATATTGGTTCAGCATGGATTTGATAGTTCACACTTAGGACTAGTACGAACTTTAACCTGACACCGAGGAAACAGTTCTCTTAGCCCACCGGAGAGGTTTTATCTAAGGTAAGGTTGACCTCTGGATTGCCGATGAGGGATTGTTATGACTGCATAATGATATGTGAAGATCTAGCCCATTGTGGGTGGGGCCATTCCTCAGGTAGGCAGTCTGGGATTGTACAAAGATGAAGAGAGCTAATTCAGCATAGGCAAGTAGGCGAACAGCCATTGGTCCTTAACTTCTCGGCAGTGACAGACAGTAACCTTGAATTGGGAGCTGATTAAATCTGTGTTCCCCTGGGCTGGAGAGATGGCTCAGGGGTTAAGACTCTGCCTCGTAAAGCAGAAGGTCCTTAGTTCGGATACCAGGTTGCACATTAAAAACTCCAGGCAGAAATGGCGGTAGCCTGCACTTTCAGCCCTGGTGGGTGGAGTCTGGGAAATCCCAGAGTAAAGCAAGAAAGAGGTAGAAGCAATCCAGGATGGCTACGGAAGTCACCCTTGGGCCTCCACAGGGACACACAGTACCCTCTTCTACACACACACACGCACACACACACACATAGTAAATAAAAATAAAGTTAAAAATCTGTGTTCTTCTAAGTGCTTGGATAAGGTATTTCACAGTGATATTTAATGAACCTAAAATACCAATAAAATAAAAATGTATTGAGGGCTGGAGAGATGGCTCAGAGGTTAAGATTCTGTTTCTGCAAGCGGAAGGTCCTGAGTTTGGATTCTAGGTCCAGTGTAAAAATGGCAGGCAGAAATGGCAGCCACCTATACTTCTGGCTCTGGTGGGCAGAGCTTGGGAAATCCCAGACCAAAGCAAGAAGGAGGTAGAAGTAATCCAGGATGATTCTGGAAGTCACCCTTGGTCTTCCATAGGGACATATAGTGCCCTCTGATACACACACACACACACACACACACACACACACACATTCACACTAAATAAATAAATAATGCAAATAAATAAATAATGCAGATAAACTGATAGCAACGTGTTCATCATGCAACTCTCTGATCTTTGATGGTGATTCAATTGTGTTCAGTTTCACCGAGAACAGAACTTGGCTTTCAGCTGATGATTATCAGAGGCGGAGAAGTACAAAATGACTTTTTTTTTTATAAATCTGAAAAATTATTTATTCTCTCTGTGTGTGCACACCCACACCTGTAGGTGTGAATGTTGGTATGTATGCATGTTATGACGCATGTGTGGAAATCAGAGGACGACTTTTGGAAGTTGGTTCTTTCCTTCAACTTTGTGGGTTCTGGGGATCAAACCCAGGTCCTCAGGCTTATGTGACAAGTGTTTTCATCTGTTGATCCATCTTGCTGACCCTCCATTAATTTTTGCTTGGCATATCCTACTACAAAATCCTTCTTCATGAGTAACAGTTCCATTGCAAGAAGTTTCCCTTCTGTCCAGGGCTCAGGAGCTAGGGCCTGAGAATTAAGCAGGAGTCTGTCATATACACATCATGCTGATTTACTGGGGAGAGGAAGTTTTCTAATCACTTGTCTTACTGTGCTTTTTTGCCTGTGGGTTCTTTTTTTTCTTCTGAATAAACTAATCAATTGAGAACATCATGGGGTAGGATGAAGAGAAAGCTCTGCAGGTAAGTACTCCCAAACTTTAGGTAAACTTTAGGTTCAGTTTACACCAGTGATCTTGTGCTGTTACTTAGTTCAACTCACATGCAGGAGGTTTCCAATCTTGTTTTCATTCCAGCTGTTGCCTAAAACCATAATCTCTTCAAGGAAATTTCTTTTCTTTTCTTTTCTTTTCTTTTTCCTCCTTCCCTCCCTCCCTCCCTCCTTTCCTTATTTTTTCAATGTTTTATTTCTTTTAACATAATGATCTCCAGCTTCATTCATTTTTCCTGAAAATTACATAATTTCATTTTCATTATAACTTAATAAAACTCCACTGTGTGTATATGTCACATTTTTGTTTGTTTATCTGTTGATAGACAATGAGGCTTGTTCCAGATCTTTGTTACTGTGAGCACAGCAATAATAAACAGGGATGTGCAAGTATATTTGTGACAAAATTGCAAATAAATTCATATTATTTTAGCTGGGTCTGCTGAAGCCCCAGCACATCAGGGGTAAATCAAAGGCAGGAGGATCGCCAATTTGAGGTCAGGGTCCAAGTTTCTGGGCAAGCCCTGACTCCATGTTTTCTTTTCTTACTCTTGATGTGGGTAAATCAACTGGATCCAATCAACTGTGCCTGAAGTGCCAAGTCTTTGACTAGAAGCCTGGTAAGAATAGAAGGAATCATATTAAGTACTATAAAAGCAACTGAACAAAATAGTCACTATGCATGATCTACTCAAAAGGGTGAAGTTTCAGGAAGCCATATTTCTCAGTAAGTATGAGACATGCTATGAACAATGAGCCCTCTAAGGACCCTCTTGGAATTCAAGCTCCTCCTCATTCACCCGGGGACACTTAGAGGCAAGGGAGCTTCTAAGACGTTGAGACACATCCAATAACTGGCCTATTTCTGGGTTTGTCCCGCAAGACCATAACATCTTAAGTTAGTGAAGAAAGTATGGCTACTTTTGGACCTGACTTTTCATTATTTCTAGATACTGGGGGTCACATCCAATAGGAACCATAAGCTCCCTTGCTTTCCCATAGGTATAACCTTTACTATTCCCTGAGTCCCAATAATAAACTGATTTTCTGCTAATAATCTACTTTCTACCCCACAGTTTGTAGATTCAGCATTTACACATTCCCAAAGGCCTAGCCACCTTAGGGTTTGGAAACTTTCTGGAATTAAGTTGAAGTTTTAGCTGTTTGAGTTCCTTTGTATCTCTTGGCACTGTCCGGGCTCATAGGGACAGACTTCCATTCAACTTCCCTTCTTCCAGGAGATTTCTTTTACAATATTTGGCTCTTCCTAATCCAGTCATGAAGAAATAAGACAATATTTTATATGTGCCATATAATATACAATTATTATAATATACCTAATTGTATTAGTTTATATATTATATATTATTTTGTTACAGATAGCAAAATAGAAAGGCCATCAAAGCAATCTCATGATACAAATATTCTAATAATGGCTATGTTCTGGGGTCTGTGAAAATCTTCTATAGTGTTTGACCTGGGGTTTCTGCACTTCAATGCCTTTCAGGCTCACCCAGAACATTTCCCAAACTACATATTTCCCTAGGTATATATCTGTCAAACCCAGCACTTCACATGAATTATTGCTATTAGAAGTTGTCACAGGTCTGCAATCCATTTTTGTTGGGATATCTTCTTCAATGTGATTCCTCTTATTGTCTTCTTGGGTAACTAATTCTGAACTGGTAGAATTCTATTGTTTCAGAATAATAATGAAGGACAAGACATGACAGATCTTTTAAAAAATGACTTCAGAGATGTAGCAGAAAGCAGCAAGCCACACAGAATGGGAATTGTTTCATTATGTCTTAGAGATTTTGCTCTCCAGGTTTGGCCATCCAGACCGTCTATAACCTATAGGTTGAAAACCTATTTTTCATCAATACTATAATTCTGTGTAAGGAATATGGAGAGGTTATGAACTCAAGAGGTGTTTTAATTTGTCAGCTTCCAAAAATGGATTTCTTGCAGTGATTTTCAGTGGTCTCAGCCTAGTGGATATTGGCAGTAAGAATCATTTACCACAGTCAGGAAATAGTCATACTTCCACTCCATATTTGAGGAAATCCTGGGGTGTCTCATTTGTTTTTCTCTTACTCTAAATTACCCAGTGTCATCAGAAGCAAATCTCAGCCTGCGGTTCTGAATTTCTCTGCCACCCAGAACATTGGTCTCAGGCTTTTTGGTTATGTCATAGCTTTGAGAAGGGCCACATTTTTAATTTTTCCCTCGGCTTTGTTTATATTTGTGGCCTTTTCACAGAACAAACTCTTTTTTCCCTGTTTTTGTCTTCTTAATTTCATCAATCTTCTTTCTTTTGATATTTCATAACCATTTTAAAACTGATGCTTAATTAATTTACACTTAATCATACTTGAAGCCCACCTGAAGTTATACAATCTCCTTATCTCAGCTTTTTTTTTTTTTTTGATACAGCTCATAGATTAGCTGAGCTAACATGTGTGGAGTGATAGAATTGATTCACTTTCTGGCTTGCATACCTTCCTCCTCCATGTATGACCAATTTATTGACCAGCACTGGCCTAGGAACCACCCCGTTGAGTAGCACCGCTCTAAAATATTGAAAGCCTCATTGGAACCATTTAGCCAATTTCAGGAATATTTCAGAAAATATGTATTCTCTGTTTGGTATAAAATACTATGTCTAATAACTGCTTTTCTAACCATGTTACCAAATTCCTTGTGCTCTTATTCTTTTGTCTGTTCATTTGTAAGTTTCTGCAGAAAGACTGTCAAAGCTTTCCCTACCATGGTGGACCTGATTGTTTCTCTTCACATTTCGCATATGTCAGTCTTACGCTGTTTGTTGCATAAAGGTTCAAAACTGCTAACTGCTGCTGGGTTATAATCATTATCAAAATAAACACCACGTGTATTTTATTCAATGCCTTTTGTGTTAAATTCTTTTTTATTTTGTCTTATTTCTATACTGTCATTCTTTTTTAAAAAATAATGTTCACCTAATGTACCGTTATTTATCCTTTTACTTTCAACTTTTAAAAACTTGTTTTTTAAGCTTGTCCTTCACAAATAACATATATCTGGGCTAAAGTGTTTTTATTTTTCCACTTTAAAGACTTTATTTTTATTATGATTTTTCGAATGTGAATATAATTATACTTTGCTTTGCCATTTTGCTTACATTTTTATATGTTTTCTATCTTTGTGCATTTCCCTTTCCAAAGACTTTTTTGTTTTGTCTTACTTGTGTTTCTTCTCCCCCACCATTTTTCTTTTGTACAGGATCCTGGAGTATAACTCTGCATGCTTAAATGGCTCAAACTGCTCTTTAATTTTTAAAATTATTTTATTTTTTTTATTCAATTGTGCGTGTGTGCACGTATGTGTATGTGTGTGTGCGTTTGTGTGTGTAGAACCACGGACGAATTTGGGAACCACCATGGACCGCCTCCACCTCCTCCTTGTTTTCTCTGCCCGGGAATTCACAGGCTCCTCCCTACCAGGACCAGAAACGCAGGCCGCCCCCATTTCTGCCCAGCGCAGGATCTGAACTCAGGACCTTCAGCCTGCAAGGCAGAAGCTTAACCCCTGAGCCACCTCTCCAGCCCCTCAAACTGCTCTTAAATGCAGACTCCTGGGCCCTGCCTTCATAGCCCCCAATTGTATATATATATGAGGGTATGTTGCCTGGGAAACTGCATTTTACACTTTCATCAGAAGAGATTTTTACAGTAGATAGCTTTAAGAGTAAAAATTAAAAATTAATTCTTTAAAGCCACACATGGTGGCACATGTCTGAAGTCCTAGCATTCAAGAGGTAGAGGCATGGGGCTGGAGAGGTGGCTCAGGGGTTAAATCTCTGCCTTGTAGGCAGAAGGTCCTGAATTCAGATCCTAGATCCCACGTATAGACGCGGGGCAGAAGCAGGGGCAGCCTGTGCTTCTGGTCCTGGTAGGGTGAAGCCTGTGAATCCAGGGGCAGAGTAAACAAGGAGGAGGTGGAGGCGGTCCATGGTGGTTCCGAATTTGCCCGTGGTCCACTGATGTACAATTGAATAAATTAAAAAAAAAAAAAAGAGGTAGAGGCAAGAGGACCAGGAGTTCAAAGGTCAACCTCCACAGTAGGTCTGATACCTGTCTAAACTATGTGAGACTGTATAAAAAATGATGAAAACAAACAAACAAACAAAGAAAACCACCTAACTAAACAAATAAAAAACAAACCCTCCCCTCAAATTATAATTTTGTATATCCAGAATGTACTTATTTCATAATCTACATCTAAATTTTTGTTTCTGAACTACTTTTTAAAAAATATTTTTATTCTTTTAACGTTTTCTATATGAATGCAATGCCTATGTTCCATTTCCGTGTCTTATTACCGAGTCCCATCCCCATACTGCAAACCTTCTTCCCTACCGCTCCCCTTCCTGACTTTATGTCTTTCTGCCTGTGCTCTACTGAACTTCATCTGGGCTGCCTTCACTGTCATGTGTCTGGGGCCAAGCAGGTGGGGTTTGGAGTGTGCGCAGAGAGCATCTGCTCTTGTTTAGGTAGGACAATGGGAGTTGCTGTCCGCTGGATCTTAATAAGACACAAGGCGTTGGACAGGGGATTTGTATCTGCTTTTCTTTCTCATGGTCCTAATTTCTGGCCTTCAGTGCCAGAAATTCAGATTAGAGAATGTCTGGGAAGGAAGGGTTTTTGTGTACTTAACCTATGAAAGTTGGACGTCTGTGGGCAGCAAAACTTCCTGACACAGAGCAGGTGGGAGCAAGAAGGAACTTCTACGAACTGGGTCTTGAATGGGGGAAGGAATGACTTAGGCGTGTGCCCTTTCCTGTATTCTGTACAATTTCACAAAACTGCCTGTTTCACTCTCATTGTTATTCATATTTCTTAAAGGCTATAACATTCACAAACTTTAAAGTATATTAAAAATGCATAAGACATGAATGAATAAAGTAAAGAGCATTATTCAGTCCAATTATTTCTAATTACCTTAATATCTTTCTGTGTATCCCTTGATAGTTCTGACTTTTCTGTTCCCTACAAACAAAACCACTCCCTGACTTGCTTGGCAATTATTTTCTTTGCTCCCCTTTACAGTTTTCCCCATCTCACTAGGCATCACGAATGTCAGAGTTCACTTATTTTTGTCTGCGTTTTTACTTTCATGTATGAAGTCATAGTATTACCCTGTATCTTATATCATTCAACATTGTATCTTTAAAATCGCCTATTTTCATGACATGTAGCTCAGATTCATACACTTATCCACAATTTCTCAACAATCCCATAGGATATTTGAGTGATTTCTGGTTTTGGTTTCTGCTGCTGCGAATACACTCATCATGTCCTACCAGTACTCGGGTACTCTCTTACATCACTTCGCTTAAACTGAGTGTCCTACAATTCAATTCAGTTTTGACATTAACTACCCAGAACTGCTACAGTTTCTTCATAAGTCTGCCTGCATTTCAGACATCAGTTACAAATTTTGTAACTGTCCAAACTGTGTCTGTCCAGTTATATGTTTATATGTTTCAGAATGCCCTGTTTCTGTCTTAACTTTGGTAGAAGGTACTACATACAGTTCTGGCATGCACCATGTGCGTTAGCAGCAGATCCTACAAGCAGCTCAGACCTTCACAAGAGCAGCTAGTCCTGCTTCAGATATCAGCTGCATGTCTTAGGGTATCTGCACTTTGCACTATCTAGAAATTCGAGGGCTCTCCAGGTTCTGCTAGGTTTGGTAACTCGCAGGTCTGGTAACTCTTTAGACTCATAGCATCATCCTCATGATCACAGGTTTTTCAATCAGGAACATCCCAGTGAAGACGTGCAAAGGCCAAGACATGGGTGGGAGAGTGATGCAAGAATTTTCACAGCTTTTATGAAATCTGAGTGGGTCATCCTTTCAGCATGACAAACTGAGAACCCCAGAGACCTCCTCCAGCCTCCATCTCTGAGGTTTACATTTCATAGATGTGATGGTTGAAGTGTTGACTGTTGATTGTATCCACTTTTCTGCTCTCCCTTTCCTCTACCTGCAGGTCAGGAGCTGGATGCTCTGATAATCTGTTGCTGGTGCTGTAATATGTCGATCTTTCTGACAATCAGCTGCCACCTGGAAGCTATCCCATAGCTAGGAACAAAGACAATATTTTCATAACCTCAGTAGGTAAATAGAATTTTGGTGATATGTAACTATGAATGAAGGTGCTGGATCTTAGTAAATGCTTGTCATTAAATCTGTTAGAAAATGCTGAACTGTTTTACAAGGATGTGACCTTGTTTTATACTCTCATTGATATTTCTTTCTAAATATTTATGTATGTATGTACTTATTTATTTATTTATTTATTTATTTATTTATTTATTTATTTATTTATTTATTTATTTGTGTGTGTGCTTGTGTGTTTCACATGGCACTGAGTGTGCCCATAGAGATTCAAGGGTGATTTCAGGTATCATTCTGGATTGCTCTCCTTCCTCTTGGCTTTGCTGGGGAGTGCCCCAAGCTCTGGCCTTCCAGGGCCAGAAATGTAAGCCACCGTCACCATTCAGTTCCAGAATCTGAACTCAGGTCCTTCTGCTTGTGAAGCAGAGGTTTAACCCTTGAGCCATCTTTCCAGTTCTCTCATTGATATTTCCATGAGCCCAAATTGCTCTCCATTTTTGTCAACATTTGGCATTATCAGTTATTAATTCTGTCAAGTTGGTAAGGATGAGGTGACATCTCATATTTTTCTTATAGTAATATTCCCTTCATTCCTTAAGATTTTCAGGGGACATATAATTTCAAGTTGGCAATTACTTTTCTTCTGCTACACTGAAACAACACTTACAGTTTTGCTGTAATATTGTATATTACAGCTTTCCTGTTACTATTAAGAGATCACCTCTTCAATGCAGAGACCCACAGATGCCCAAAATTCTGAGAATAAGTGTCAGTTGAAGGTTCATACCATCCCGTTAAGACTCAGGGATCATGTGAGAGAGGGAGTAGAAAGAATGTCAGAGACAGAAAACAGAGGGAAGGGCTGTGACATGCCACCGTTGCTGATAGACTACCTGGCCAAACAACATAAAGGAAAGGGGTTTTATTCTTTCATACAATTCTGGCTATCACTCATAGTGTAGCTTGGCAGGAGAGCTCATTCCAGCAGCAGGAGCCAAAGGAACTGGCCACAGTACATTCATAGGAATTTTTGAGACAGCAAACCTCCTCCTTACAATATTACAAGTCTATCAAAGTATATTGAAACATGCAAACTACTGGACCAAGCTGTCTCCATCTTATTCATCTGCCCAGGGAAGGATTCCCACCATCATGGGCTGAAATCTTCCTACACCGATTAGATAACCTTCACAGGCTTGCTCTTGGATTGCTTAGCTGCTAGTTCTCAACTGTGCTGGAGGCTCAGCCCTCGGTTGTCAAGTTGGAACCTGTGTCTAACTAACACAGTCTCCTTTTCAGCAATTTCTGTGGATATGTTGTGGCCATTTCCCCCAGCATCTGCTGCTGTGTGCCTCTTATGCCGTACTGGTGAACTGTAACCAGAAAAGTTAAGTTGAAGGGGACCCCTTGTTCCCCTAAATGGTTTGGGTTCTGTTTGTTCAGCACAGAAAGGCGAAGTTAACACAGCCCTGTGTTAAGGCAGTGGGACACAAAACAAAATCAAAAAGTCGTGAAAAAGTAAGAGGTAGTAGGGAAGGTTGAGGGGTTGGTAACGAGAGGGGGTAAGAGAGCGGGAGGGAACAGCAACCAGGATGTACATGGATATTACTGTCAAAGAACAAAATTTTTAAATAGAAAATATTAAAAAAGAAGTCACCCCTAAATGTGCCATTTCCTTTAAAGATAGTTTTTTAAAAGAGTATCTTCTAAGAAGATAAAAGGGGGGAAGCGAGCAAATTGGGCAAACAGTTATGTCTATTTTAAAGATATTTCTTTCCATTTGTTTTCCGCAGTACACAATGTTTAACTAGTTATCTAGTTTTAACTAGTTATATGGTTATCTAGTTTTATGCTTTATTTATCATACTAAGTAGCTATAGTCATCTTAAATATCTAGATTAATGTTTTTCTTTGGTTTTGGAAATGCTCAGCCATTATCTTTCATTTGTTTGTGCCCTATTGATTTTCTTTTTCTCTTCTAGGCATCTGATTAAATAGGCCTGCACAGGCTTACTTTATTTTTCTGTCTCTTACCATTTCTCTTCTCTTTTCTGAACTTTTAAATTCTCCTGTATTGAATTCTATTTCTTATTACATCTTACACATTTTAAATACATCTTTCTCAGATTTTAAAGTTTGGTTAACTTTTCAGTTCTAGAATTCCATTTGCCTCTTTTTTAAGTATGCAATGTTGACTTTTTTTTGCTTCTCTGCAGATATTTTTGAGCTTTAAAAATTTCTTAACATGACAAGCATCGCAAATTTTGCAACCTATGTCCAAGAATGCTTATAAATGTTGCTTTGGAGATAACTTTCTGATGTTTATTGCTTTTTCTTCCCTTTGAGTCAACTTCCTCATGTGTCTGATTTATTTGGTTGCTTTGTTTGTACTGAAAGTAAAATAGTATTTTAGGTATGTATTGAATAAATATCTGTTCATCCAGACAGTGTTTGTATTTACCTTAGCCAGGGGATTCAGAGATGAGGCAGGTTGTGATCTAAGGGTCATCTGAGTGCATTTTCCAAGCTTGAGAGTCCTTGGGTTTGCAGCAACGGGATGCCAGGCAACAAGACTGAAAACAGCATCCAGCTACTTCTGGGCCTCCCTTCTGCTGGAGCTATGGATGTAAGATAGGGCAGAGCTCATTAGATCTCAGCAGATTGCAGACAGTGGTTTATGTCAGGAATTAGCTTTTGTGCCTCACCTCATGTGTGCTCTCAGCGTTGATTATGATTATTTTTTGCCATTTGAGACCACAAAAAGGAAAATTTGAGTTGCCCACGTTTGGAAAGTACCGTTACATTCATAGTAACTCCCACAGCACTTACCTCCTTGGGTTTTTAGCTTTCCTTCAGTTTTGACCTTGTGTTTTTAAAATTACTATCATTATCTTGCTCTTCTTCCTTTCTTCCTTGCCTACTCTCTCCTCGTAATCACTCTTCTACTTTTTCTGCTGTCTCTCTCAATTCCTTAGATAAAAAATGTTTTATGTAGCTGTTCAGCTCTTTTTGA